>CM057339.1:312695854-313393643 GCA_030015575.1 Agapanthus africanus | reverse complement strand
ATTGGGCAATCGCGACCTTCGCGATATAAAAGCTGAAATGATAGAGCATCGCGGAAATAAAGCAATAAAAAAAATGATGAAACTTTTGCCCTACAGGTGAGATCACATTGATCCCTGTATACAATCCAAGGGTACAAACAAAGACGGAACCATACCTTCCCAATAGGCTCCGCCAGAAAGCAAAGCCAAATCTCGACGGTTCACCAACGGCCTAGAGACAACCGCGACATTCGTCTTGATGCAACAGACGCAGTGCCAGCAAACGAAGCGAAGATCAAATTCCTAGCTTCACGGTTCTGACGGTAACTTACATAAAACCTGAAAGATCACCACAAATCCTTTGACTCAGGGAAACCAGTGTCCTTGACGAGAACATCCTGATTCGCGTCGACCCGCAGAGAAACTAGCGTCTTTGCAGGAATACATCGATTCGTTTCAACCCCAGGGAAACCAGTGTGCCTGGCAAATACCTCAATTCAGGGAAACTAGCGTCCTTGATGAGAGCCTCCTGATTCGCGTCGGCCCTTAGAGAAACCAGTGTCTCCGCAGGAATACTCCGATTCGTTTCAACCCCGAAGAAACCAGTGTCTTCGGCCAAATCATTCGACTCAGGGAAACCAGTGTCCTTGACGAGAACATCCTGATTCGCGTCGACCCGCAGAGAAACTAGCGTCTTTGCAGGAATACATCGATTCGTTTCAACCCCAGGGAAACCAGTGTCCCTGGCAAATACCTCAATTCAGGGAAACTAGCGTCCTTGATGAGAGCCTCCTGATTCGCGTCGGCCCGCAGAGAAACCAGTGTCTCCACAGGAATACTCCGATTCGTTTCAACCCCGAAGAAACCAGTGTCTTCGGCAAAATCCTTCGACTCAGGGAAACCAGTGTCCTTGACGAGAACATCCTGATTCGCGTCGACCCGCGGAGAAAATAGCGTCTTTGCAGGAATACATCGATTCGTTTCAACCCCAGGGAAACCAGTGTTAGGTCCACGTTACCCACCCCGGTTCTTTCGGGGAGGCGGAATAGGCAAAACGAAAAATTTTCCCTAGCTAGGTAACATGGACCGTTTCATGAAGGATCGTTGCTAAACAAAACTAACATAAAATCTTCAAGTTTTAACTACTATGTAGAATGGTTATACCTAGCCTTGAACTCCTTCTCTTCTTGTTGTTCTCTTGAACTCCTTCTCTTCTTGTTGTTCTCCTCCTTACTTGCTCCTTGTAGTAGTTTGTACGGCTCCTCCTCGTCGTCTCCTCTTTGTCGAAGATAGATCCACCCAAGGGTTCGAACTTGAGCTCCTACCTCAACCTAGAGGTAACTAAGGTGCTTGATTTGCTAAACCTAGAACCTTAGAAAGAGTAGAGAGTAGTCTTGGTGTTTTATCTCAAAGGAAAATGGTTCTCAACTCACGAGAAGGAATTTCCTTGAGCTAGAGGATGAAGGAGAGCAATGGATGAGAGACAAGATGCAAGTGAGAATGATACAATTTACAACCATGCTCTCATAATTTAGAAAAATGATAATAATAATAATAATTAACAATTTGTGATGGTGAGTTGATGAATGACCATTATCATTTCATTCATTAAATGCTTTTGCAAAGAATAAGAAGCATCTTTGAAAACAAATGATGATGGTCAACAAGTTTACTTTGGTCAACCGGTCAACGAAGTCAACAAGTCAACAAAAGTCAAGAATTCAACTCAACCATGGCACAAAAATGTTAACTAATATTATTAATCATATTTCCTATTCTCATTAGGGTTTGGAAAAAGACAACAGTCAACTGTGCATACACACCCGTACCATAACCCTAATGAGAATCCTCTGCCTCTGCCCCAGTCAACTGTGCATACACACCCGCATCCGTGATCCGAGGAACACGAATACAATGAGATAAAACCAACCCCAAAACATATACTAGGATCTGGCTTAAACCAAAGCCCACTAGTAATAACTGTCCGGTCACCAAACATGCACTAGTGCGCGGATGTGAACGAACCCCGTCGCAAAACCATGCGACCTCTACTCTGTTTTGCCCAAAGGCGAATAATCCTCTGTGTGGGACTCTAAAGACTCGACACTACGCTGGCAGTAGGTTTAACCACAGACCGCAAGCGGCACTAGCTGTACGTAACGGTCCCCAGGTAGATGCCGATAAGAAGACTGATGAGGTGAACCCATCCGAACTCCTACTGAGCCTGTATGTGACAATCTCCATACAGTCCGGTCTGTTCGTCTGAGAGTATCGCATGGCGGGCCTAGGGGCGGTAAACGTCAGTCCCCTAATAGCGGTACAAGTCGTGTCGGAGTGTAGCCCAAAACACCCTGAGAATCTACTGGAAAACCTACCAGCAATTCTCGCTTGCCCTGGCCAGGGACTTTGTGTAATGGCTCTCCTAGACACAGCGCGATATCAACCCCCAATACCGGGAGAGACGAATCCTGTCTAACCGTCACTGCCTCCAAGTGCTTCAGGACTGCACCCAACTACTAACTGTTTGCATGACTCAGTAGAGCCGTGGTAGGGTAGTAATCTAAGAACAGTGGGAACACACTCGAGGCGAAGTGACAGTATCAAGTCAGCGGACTAAGCTGTACTCATGTCACCTGGGAACTGTTAACTTACGATAGGTATAATACCAACCAACAGTTCCCGACGAGTCCTGTCCAGTGTACTCGTAACCTAACGAGCACCAGCATACTATCTCCAGTACGACGTACTGATGGCTGTGGGACAGACCATCTCCCCCGCTGGGAAGAGAAGCGTATGCACTAGTCTACTCTGGAGTATCGATGCCCTATCTCGATAATCCTACGACTAGGGACCAAAATAAGGATGTGCTTATAGACTACCCAGCCCCCACTAGTGTGATCGCCATCACAACGCCGGTAGTTAAGCAAAGATCCTAAGGGCTCTACCAATATGTTTTTAGCGATATGTTAAAAGAAACATATACACATATTAAGATAGAAACAAACCAAGTAGCATACTACTATATCGAGCAAGACTGTCGTAAAACCATATATATATCCCAAGCCTCCAAAATGTATTATACAAACCAGTACTATACAATAATGGCCTCTAGGGCATACATATCTAACAACCAGTGTCTTTGGCAAATACCTCAATTCAGGGAAACTAGCGTCCTTGATGAGAGCCTCCTGATTCGCGTCGGCCCGCAGAGAAACCAGTGTCTCCGCAGGAATACTCCGATTCGTTTCAACCCCAAAGAAACCAGTGTCTTCGGCCAAATCCTTCGACTCAGGGAAACCAGTGTCCTTGACGAGAACATCCTGATTCGCGTCGACCCGCAGAGAAACTAGCGTCTTTGCAAGAATACATCGATTCGTTTCAACCCCAGGGAAACCAATGTCCCTGGAAAATACCTCAATTCAGGGAAACTAGCGTCCTTGATGAGAGCCTCCTGATTCGCGTCGGCCCGCAGAGAAACCAGTGTCTCCGCAGGAATACTCCGATTCGTTTCAACCCCGAAGAAACTAGTGTCTTCGGCAAAATCCTTCGACTCAGGGAAACTAGCGTCCTTGATGAGAGCCTCCTGATTCGCGTCGGCCCTCAGAGAAACCAGTGTCTCCGCAGGAATACTCCGATTCGTTTCAACCTCGAGGAAACCAGCGTCCTCGGCAAAATACTTCAACTCAGGGAAATTAGTGTCCTTGACGAGAGCTACTCCTGATTCGCGTCGGCCCGCAGAGAAACTAGTGTCTCCGCGAGAACTTCCCGATTCGTCTCAACTTGCAAGATAAAGCCTTAGGCAGCAGGAATTAAAAAACTTGTTTCCTGAGCACTGGGACCCTGCAAGTCGGTCTAAAACGGTCTCTTGCATACTATTCACGGGTCTCACTCTCCAAAGTCGAATCTCGACAAGGAGGGAAACAACCGCTTACGGGTCCTCTCGACTCGTAAGAGGGAAAATTCTCTTATAGGATCCTTATGACTTATAAGAGAAAACGCACTTAGGAATCCTCACGATTCCTAAGGAGAAAATCCACCTACGAGATCCTCTCGATCCGTAGGGAGAAAAGTCTGTATGAGACCCTCACAGCTCATAGAGTTGAAAAGTATTAGGCAGCAGATCTGAACCTGCGGCCTAAGCCATCGCTATCTCTTGGAGAAACCAAGATACTTATTCTATTATCTGTCAATCATGTTTATCAAGGCAGCATACTGACAATAAAAGAAAGAAGAAAGCGACAGAAAGAACATCCGATTTGTATTTGATCAAGCGTTCGAGACACACTCATTCATGCATGGGCAAAAGACTCAGAACGAGAAATAAGACAAGCTGGAATAAAAAAATTCCATTCATATTGCCAAAAAATTCTTACAATCATGAAAGCAATAAACGGAAAACATTATTCAAATTATTACAATGGTATAACCTCAAATCCTTGGCACGGATTGAGGAATTCAAAAGTAAGGCCATCTAGAGTTCTTCTGGCCTTTCTGATTATTCTCGTGCGCAGCCTCTCGCGCTCCTGTATGTCAAGATCTTCGGCGAGGCCCCCCAGCCTTCGATAAGCAGCGATTATCGTCGTCTGCTGGAAAATTTGATGCAGAATATCGATGAGGCTATCCCGCCGTTTCTTCGAGATCAGCCCCGATAGGTACACTGAATGCACCTTGTCTTCGGCATCATCCAGCGCATTGAGCGGTAGGGCCTCGTGAAGCCCCGGAAGTGCTATCTATATTGCTCCTAGCACGACTTTCAAGAGAGCTGAACGACGAGGAAGCAGCCAACCGACGCTTGCGTTAAGGCGACCCATGACCTCCGCACATTGGGCATTTGTAAACTCTTGGTTTTGTTGACGGCCCTGTACACGGATATCCTCGTAGGTGATGAATTCGTGCAGATTGTATAGACGCACCGCCATAATGCCTGAAGGAAACATCATTGGAAGATTAGCAATAAGGAAAAGGCATAGGGAGTTAAACTCCTCGAGAGCAGAGCTCTATTAATGGAACCCTAATAGGATTCTCCTTAGTTCTCTTTGGACCCCTTTAGAGCAAAGCTCTGCTAAGAGAAACCCAAAATAGGTTTTCTTTAGATCAGGGATCTATTGAGAGCAAGGCTCTGTCAATGAAAATTAATTTAATTTAATTTAATTTAAAGTTTTTACCTAAAAGTTTTAAGAGTTTAACTCTTGGAGTTCTTAAAAATAAAGAGCAGGGCTCTGAGATTCTGAAAGTAAAAAGGTTGAAGATGATAATCATCTATTGAGGGACCAAAGGTCCTATTTATAAGCATCAAATGCCCTTTCAACTTCCAAAAGTTGCCGCAACGGTTGGAATCCTGCCACCGTTGCGCTCGCGTTTGGGGCCACGTAAGCGCAATGGAGGGGGGGCATTTATTTACCCCAATCAGAGCAAAGCTCTGTTCAAATTCCAAGGCGGGAAATGAAGCAACGCTTCTGATTCCCCCCAATCAGAGCAAAGCTCTACTTTGAAAATTTAAATTTTAATAAATGAAGCAACGCTTCAAATCTCTTGCGCTGCGCGCAACGCGCCACGTGTCAAAATCTGATACGTCAGCGCAGCGCCCAAGGCAGCGCGCCCAATCAGAGCAAGGCTCTATTTAAAACAAAATTAAAGGAAGCAGCGCTTCGGTTGCGCAAGCACTGCGCTGCGCTGTGCGCTGCGCGCCACGTGGCAGCGCAGTTGCGCTGCGCGACACGTGGCAGCGCAGTTGCGCTGCGCTCTGCGTTGTGCGACACGTGTCAAGCGCTGGGGCGTTTGCGCCAAACAGAATTAAAATTCTAGTAAGATCCTTCTGTTCTTGTTAAAACAAGAAGATTGTCTTCTGAAAAACAGAAGCACTTGGATCAAAGATCCAACGGTGGGGAAAATTCCCCAAATCACTCAGAGAATGATCTCTTTAACAAATTTAACAAATTAATGGGCACTATATAAAGGCCCCTAGACCCCAATTCAAAAGAGATCAACATAGAGGAAGAACATCAAGAACTTCAAAAACAACAAAACAGAGAGAACTCTGAAGAATTTTGAGAAGAACTCAAGAAGGGAAAGAAGGTAAAAACCTTTTAAAAAAAGAGAAGAACTTCTTCTGAATAGATCATTGATCTAAGAACAAGATCAATGATCTTCAATAAAAAATAAATAATAACAGTGCCTTGCACTTTTTTATGAACCATTGGTTCTGGAATCTTAAAGATTCTCAAGTTATTGAAATAGTGCCTTGCACTTGCAAAAACTGCACTGTTGCGCTCCTGGGTTGGCGCAAGCCACCAGAGAGCGCCACGTGTCAGCTCCAGAACCACTTGCGCTATGCGCTTTTAAAAAATAGAGCATCGCTCTTTAAAGTTGGCGCAACTCACCAGAGTGCGCCACGTGTCAGTAGCGCAACAGCGCAGCGCATTGGCGCAGCGCACTGCGCTGTTGCGCTTGCGCTTACCAGGGTGTGACAGGTGTCACCACGACAAGCGCTTGCGCTCAATAATTGGCGCAAAGCGTCTGACAAGCCACTGTCAAGTAATTAATGCACTGCATTATTTACAGAAGGGCCAAGCCCAATTAAAAAGGCCTAATAAAATGCAGCGCTTTATTTTAAAAAGGGCAGAGCCCAGACCAAAACAGGTGCTCTGCATCATTTATAAAGGGACAGAGCCCAAATCAAAAAGGCCTAGCATGCCAGAATAAAATGCAGTGCATTATTAAAAAGGGGCAAAGCCCTAGCACAGGCCTAATAGGCCAAAGATAAATAAAAACGTTGAATATTTCTCAATTGGACTTAGCCCAATCATGGCCGTAAGTCCTCAAATTAAATTGACTGAGAAAAATTGCTCTCTTAAATCAATTAACACCCGGTTCAAGGGTACATCTCCGAACTCCTCTAACACCTATCGTTGTAATCCTTCAACGACGTCAGAGAGGTGACGAGTCCCGACAACCACACATCGATACGGACTGCGGGGTCCCTAAACTCGTGGACCGAAACGTCCCTAAACTAATATTCGTCCAAAAATGGGAACGTTGGACCGAAATGTCCTTAAACTAATGCTCGTCCCCAAATGGGAATGATGGACCACCATGTCCTTAAACTGAAAATCGACCGCAACGTCATTAAACTAAACAATAGAGCCAATTGCTCTCTTGTCGGATCCAAACGATCCTGTTAAGTTGATCTTAGTCTGGAGATTAGGCTAACGTATCCTTAACAAAAGTTTAAGTTGATCGTAGCCTCAATATGGCTAACGTATCCTTAAACTAAAACACCAAACCCAAATCTAAGTAAATACGGATTTGGACTAATCCACGTCCTATGGGCGACGGCATCACTTAGTCTCCGTATACAATCCACGGGCAACCACAAACAAAACAAACACACACGACACGAAGTGAACATCTGGAGAAGGAGAAAGTGGCTACCGCGATGCGGTAGCGTAATTAACTGCAGAGGCTTGCGCCTGCAGGGAAGAGTGTCCCCACAATCAAAAACCCCTCAAGCGAGGGGGAATCTGACGAAGTCTGCTACATCGGCCGCATCCGTCTAAACCTCCGATACACGGTGCCATAAATCAACTTGGCATCTTCGGAGAGGTGGACGGATAAAACCAAATAGCATCTGCCCCGAATTTCAGGCAAGACGTTTACCGCGTCTCCGCCGCGTCATTCGGAGGGGAACAAGCACCTATTTATTTGCAATATGATTAAGAATGGGGAATATAATAATGCAAAATTCTGATATGAACAACACACGAGGCGGCACGATGCTGGATACGTTACGTGACGCGTGTGCGATGCGTGGTGACTCGGTACTGGGCATGGTCTTGGCTTGGTGCGTGGTGCGGGTGTCACGACCCGAAGGTACGGAACATGACTGACACTTAAATTACAAAACGTCTAAAGGCGTAACGTAATCTAAGTAAGCCAAAGCCCAGAAAAGTCCCAACAAGAAATATGAAGAATAACACACCATATTAAGAAGAATGACAATAAGAAAAGCATTAGTATGGAAAATTTACTAGAAAATAAAATATACAATGTAAATCAAAACAATTGAAAAGCTTGGAAATAGTAGAAAACTTCGGGATAGTAAGTAAAACTAAAAATACTTACTAACACATAATGGAAATCGAACTAATTATATATAGTCAAAACTCTAAATTAAAAATAGTGAACGTTACTAATTATAACTATGTCAACAGAAAAATAACACCAGTAAAATACAGTAGACCAGCCGGAGAATGGATTGTGGTATATATATCGAAGATCGACGCTGTGAGCAAGCACCCGAATGGAAGAAATGTGAAGAGGAATTGGGTTGTCCAGAATGATATAAAGATAAAGGATGAAAATCGGATTCAAAATCAGGGAGAGATATAAGTTAACAAAGAGTATAGTGTTTGACAAATTCAGACAGGAGTATGCGGCAAAATACAACCTAATCGAAAAAGAGAGTCAGGGGTGTGGTGATGAACCATGGTGTCAACTAAGTTTATGGTCTAAATATAGTGAGTCAAACAAAAGTAGTTAGTCACAATTCACAACTTTATTGCATTCAAACTAAGAAGTTCAACAGATACAAGATCTAAACGAAAGGAAATAGCTACTAAATAGAGTAACAATGTCTTTATTGAAAGCGGGAAAGGTGATAACTCCGCGTCGATATCTAAATCTCTGAGATCTCGTGAAGCAAGTCTGAATCTTGTGTTGGGTCCATTTCATCCTCGAAATTTAAGATACGAAATAACCAAGTCGCTCAAGTAGATGTGGAAGGTGTTGACGAATCTCCTCCTTGCAGCTCTTTCCTTCTAGGGCAACCATCGACAAGATGTTCGTCGGATCCACAAATCAAGTACTTCCATTTGTCCCGGCGACAGTCCCTCTGAAGGTGTCCTAGCCTCTTGCAATAACCATAAATTTGGGTTTTCCGCTGCTTCTGTTCCTGAGGAACAAATGAGCGCTTCATCTGCACACCTTCTCTTTGCTTAACAGGGATTCCCCTACAATTGGGAACTCCTCCTGATGTCCAAACCTGTTGCCTTCTTAATCCTTTATCCAAGAGATCGTTTGTTCGCCCCTGGGCTTCCATCAAGCCTTGCAGTACACCCAAAATCTTGACGGTCTGACTCTAGGGAGTGGAGGTGGAAGAAGAGTCGTTAGAGGCCATGGCCCTGAAACAATAAATTTTTGGATGATATAAGATTCAAGATAGGGTGTAGGATTAATAACTGAAAGCAAGATCAAGTGGCAGGATAAAACTTTGAACGATGATGTAAAGAGGATTATATGGAAGTGGAGAGCAATATCGTTGGATATAAATAAAGGGATCCCTAGACTGAATGGTAATCTCATTCTAAACCAAACCTGGCTCTGATACCGAAAAAACCATATCACGCCCCGCTTCCCAAAATACAGAATACGATGGATGACAAGGCTAGTCATGCTCCTATGGTCAAGGAAATATCCTGCCGTAGTCACACTTCGGTTTTTAACATTACGTGGTAATCAGTAATCACAAGTAATGAGAAAAACAGTCACTAATTCTATCAAAACATATATAAAACTAACCAGATAGAGTCGAGGGAAAGCTAGCGCTGGTGTCGCTGATCTAGATGTCCGTAGTATTCTCGAGGTAAGACAGATCCTGATTCGAGCTAAATCCGCTCCTCACTCTAAGCATGCATACTTAAGTTGTCAGAGCGACACAATAGCAATATATATGATTATGTAATATGTGCAATGATGATAAAAATAAAGCAGTAACATAGAGTAATGACGTGAGTATGAAATAACTGGTACATGTAAAGATAAAGCAAGTGTATCAGATCAGTAGTCAATACAATGTCCATGTCACTAAAGCTATCAGTCTCTATGTCTCAATATCCAAGTCACTAAACCTATCTTCGGTCCAAGTGTGAGCGTCAACCACCACAGGAGTATCCCCAACCCAAGGGTAGACCCCTAGAGCAAGGGAACACGGGCCCGAATCACGCTCGCTAATAATCAGAACACCATTCACACGACTCCCTAAATCACTACATATGCCGGCAGTGGGACTCCTGAGATTCCGTTGATCGAACTCACACTCAAACTACCCCACACCCCACGGTCTACATCAAACATCGATCATGAATCCAAATACTAGTCTCTCCATGACAAGTCTACGCGAGAACTGGAGATAGGGTCCCCATCAAGCATGTCTCGACTAATATTTAAGATAAATGGACAGTGCTCGATGTCTTACCTATGACACTAATATAAGTGCTTCCATAACCGTTCCATACCAGTTATAGTTACACTTGTATATGTTCCATAGGCGTCGACAATGCAATAACTAGTTGGTTCCGCTGATTGTGTATAAGTACGTGTCACTTCACTTATTCAATCACGCTTTTACACTAACGTACTTGCCATAATCTAATCGCTAATATTTATCACTTGGTAATGTAACATGGTCACTAGGATATTGATGAAAATAAACACTATTTACAAGGGTATAACAGTCATGCAATATGATGGGAAATACAGTAAATGCACTACTGAATATATATGAGCAACCGGTGTCGGCTGGATTAGAAAAATCATATAAAATCACACGTGCATAATTACGCAAAACGATATAAAAGGAGTAAGTAACATATTTAATTATCCGTACATAAAAATTGGTTTCAAGTCAATCGGGTATCAGGTTTACGAGTTATATTCATTTCATTTTAAGTGTTATCTGCTGGAAATCCAATTTCTGAACTGGAAGTCCGTTTCGTAACACGTTCTACTCCCTGTTGGGATCATAATTAGGCGACACTACTGTTCAACTAATTGTAGGGATATGAGTTAAATTCACAGATCAGGAGACGGATCAACAATATTCATCTTTGTTTAGGAGTTATGATCAGATTACTGATGAAGGGTGCAAGCTAAAATGACAGAAATCTGCCGTACATGTCATCCGTTTAAAATATGATTTAAATACCAAATGATACTGGAATTAAGTGAAACCAGTACCATTGGAAATATAAAACAGTTTTATACATATAGGTAATTGTCTCCTCACACTATCATAATTAAACATTAAGGTTTCAGGTATATAAATGCATGTCAAGGGTAAGTTCCTGCTCTGGACTGCAGTCTAAGGTCAGGTAAGTTCTTTGTTTTCGATATTCAGAGAATATATATAACAATAAACCTACATGTCGTGTTAAATATTATGCAGTACCCTTCGCAACGAACCCAGGCATGCTGCTATTGGATTTTTCTGGAATTAATTATGAATTTAACGGTATCAAGTGTTCGGTAAATCGCGAGTTTCGGTATAGACATTAGAGGCGTCACTTTATGTGTGAAATTGCATTCTTTTGCTACGAAACTTTAAAGTGTCGCTGTCTATAACAAAAACCCAAGTATAAATGGTACCGCCATCAAGGCGTAAAGACGAGGATTGGCCCAAAGAGAGTCGTATTAGTCTGTTTCGATACTCGACTTGGGGGTATCGAATCCATGGTCAAACATTATCCGATCGGTGTCAATTTTCAATATGTTGTTCTTCATCATGTATAAAATTCAATGGTTATGTGTTCCACAAACATTAATGGGTGATTTACACTAGGGTTTCGATTTTGGTTCAGTTAATACTAAAAGTGTTGTATTTGTACATGAAATGTCTTAACGAGCATGAAAACAAGTGAATGGGTTCACTTGCCTTGGGTCGCTGATATAGAAACGACGCGACGTGTTGGGTTCATCTCAACATACGAGATGACATGATTCTGGACATGGTGCGTGGTGCGTGCGCGATGCGTGGTGACTCGGTACTGGGTATGGTCTTGGCTTGGTGCGTGGTGCGGGCGTGGTACGGCGTGACATGGGAGTGGGCACGTGGGTGGTGTGAAGCTGGCCTGAAGTGGGTACTGGACCGGGCACGGCACGATACAAGGATCGTGCGCGATAGGAGTAGCGACGGACATGCGCGATATCGCGATGGCGGATGCGTTGACGACCGTGACGACTACAGAGATCGAGGCCACGGCTTGGTCGGCGGCGACGACGACGACTGGAACAGCGGGGGTCGCGACAAACGTACGTGTTCGATGAAATGTAAGGCCTTGATTTGGCTTCAATGATGGCGACGGTTATGGCGACAACGACGACCACTGCGACGGTGGCCACAACGGCAACAGTGGCGGCAACTTGCACGGATGCAACGGCGGCTGCAACAGCATGGGGAGCTTGGCCCGCGGGGAAGATGATGAAGGAGTTGGGAAGCTCGGTTGTGCGAGTATGTGGGTGTAAGGAGTTCATATCAGATTTTTGCATTTTCATACCGCCCAATTTTTATCACATTGCATATCGGTAGGTACTCTTGAGCCGTGTTTGCTAGTCAATTGCAGGATACAGGTTCTCGGCTCTAAACGGTGAAATCCATGGAAAAACACGACAAAATCCGGGTTCCTGCCAACCACAGATAAAACACGGGTCTCCGCTCTTTATCCGTCTGTTGCCACACACCAGTTTAGGAGACAAAATGGAAAATCGATTGTCACCTTCATGCACAAGGCTCAATGGCAACACAAGATCCAAGAAATCTACGCGGAGCTCAAGAAAATCATGACAAAAGATCCATGTCCAATCACCTTTTGATCCACTAGAATTCTGGAAAAATCGTGAAGAAAATCCGAGAAAATACATATACCAGAATAAAGTACATAGAAAACCAGGGAAGCACAGAAAGTTGGAGGGCCCAACTCCACCATAGGGCCGCGGATCCGTGGCCAATAGGGGGTCTAGGCCGCGGATCCGCGGCCGTACTGGCGCCTCACTTGATGGGATTTCAGGGGTTGTTTGGTCTTTTCATGTTGGTTCAGAATGTTGCCCTAGATTTCCATCTCCCTGCCTATAAATAGTCCAGAACATTGTGAAGCCAAGGGTGGATAATCTTGTATTTATTTTTTAGGTTTTAGTTGTTGTTCTTCTTCCTCCTCTCATCTCTTCTCCATTAAAAATCTTGTAGTCAACTTTTGTGAGTGAAGAATGAATAAAAGAGTTCTTTTTACTTATCATGCTTGTCTTGTTCTTTAGTTAAATTATTAATGCTTGTAATTTTCATTTGTTAACTTAGTTGTTGTTATTTGTTGTTGTTTCTTTCTTTTCTCTTTTCCTTTATCCTTAAACAACCATGACGCTTACGCTTGATCCTTGCCAAGGTGAGGTCGCAAATAGCTAGTTGTTATCTTCTAATCTCCTTCTTTCTATCTTTCTCTTTTGTTTTGTTTTCTTTTCATTATGATGTGTGAGTAGTTTCATACTTGTTAGGGTAGGATAAGGGAAGTTTGAGAGAAGGAAATCTCTCTCACTCTTTCCTTACCCAACATCTTAAATCGACTCCCGTTAATTGAACCACAATCCGCTCCTTACGGCACACTATCCTACATGATAGTGGTGATTCCGTAGTGAGACCGGTTGTGGTTGAATTAACCGGAGGTTATGGCTAAGAGCCAAGAACGGACGGACAAGCACCAAAAGGAAGAACTTATGCGTTGGAAAGCCTAGCTTATACTCGCAAGTTCCTTCCTAGTCGTGCTAATCCCCGTTGTTGCCGATTACCGTAACACCGATATTAAGAGTGGCAACGAAAGAGGTGAGCGACTCCTAACTCAAACTAACCTAATCCTAACCCTAACAAGCTCTCTTTACATATCATTTTAACACTTAGTTAATCACAAACAAATCTGGAAAACTGGACTTAACTCGTTAAAGCACATAGAAAAATATTCCCATCTCCCTGCGGACGACCCGTACTCAACCGGCTAGCTACAAGCGAAACCGTCTTGATTGCGGTAATTAACTAAACTTGAACACGCAGAATCTCTAACAATCAAATGGCGCCGTTGCCGGGGAGACGGTAGTTTATTTCTTTGTGTAATTTCGGGTTAACTTGTGAATATAACCGGAAAACAAAACAAAAAAAAATATACTTTGTAAAAAAATCATCTTGTTATTTTTGATTAGTTTTTGTGCAAGCGTGCAGGAAAATACGGAGTTCAAGATCAGTGCCAAAGACGTGGGAAGATAGACCCATATTTCGCGGCTACACCGCGACGGATCAAAAACGAAGCAAACGGTCTACTGTAGAAATCTGGAGCAGATACAGTAAGCAAGTCAAAATTCAGCACATCCATACAAGCAGAGGACACCCAACCCAGCCCATACCAGCAGAATGGAGCTCCAATTCCTCAACATAGCCGCGGAACCGCGGCATTAGGGCCCTATTGCCGCGGAACCGCGGCCACTTGGTGCGTTCTGCGTGCCAAAATCCCTGTGAGTGTTTCTCTCTTCTTCCTCACTCCTCTGGACTCCAATAAATTGTGTTTTCTGCAGCATTCTTTGCGCAAACTCTCTTCCCCCTTCCAATAAACTGTTCTTGTGCAGGATTCTTTGCGCCGCGCTAAAAATAAAAATTGTTTGCAGTTGATTTGTTATCGCTTTGCATTCATTAATACGGACTTAAGGGGTTTGAAACCAATTCAGATTGGGTGGGGATTTCATCACCCTTCCCAGGACCCCAAAAATCACAAAAAGCATAAGCATTGACCATTGTTAAAATTAAAAAATACTAGACTCAGCCCTAAGGACTTCGCGCTCAATAGGACAGAGGACTAGTTACTGGCATCGGCCGTTTATCCTATCTGACTTTTGCGGTGCCTAGGCAAGTGTGACGAAGGCAAGTGGTTATTTAATTAAGGAACTTCGCGAAAGCGTTGGACAACCTCCCACTTACCTGGCACTTATCTGGCCGCATTAGACGGAGAAGAGGCGGTTTGAGGTCCTATTTCTAGCCCTCTGGAACAGTTAGGAGCTGTCTAGCAGACCTAGGTGACCCTAGATCTAGGTGAGATTGTGCATATCTTATTTGTGATTGCTTAAAGCCGTAAGTCCGTACATATTTCTGTAAAGCTCTTTCTAAAAAAAAAAGGAAAAAATCAAAAACTTTTATAAAAACTTGCCCTTTGTCGCCAAACCCATTTTTCACCCACCACCCATCGTTTTTCTCCATTGACGTTTTCTTACCCTCACCTTCTCCGCTTTGACTATACTAAACTCGTTTAGTGTATGTCCGCTTGGACTCGGGACACTAGCGCCCGCCTAGTCCGCATTACGTTAGTCGCTACCGACTACGCGATCGACTCAGACGTCGAAACTCCGTCCACTCCTCTTTCACCCCTTCCTTTGCCGGCCAACTCCGACGTTGACCGGAATTCTGTTCATACATCTTCACCTTCACCATCACCAACCTCTTCTTCCGCGATGTCAGGATTTAATCCGAACATCTCTTTGACTACCCCTGGATTGGCTCCACCTCCTACGGAGACCAATAACCCACCACCACCACCTGTTGTAGCGCCGCAGCGAATCGCGCTCCAGGATCGTTTCTATCCCACCCGTTCTGCACTTCCCACCTGCCTTTCTCTTCCACCGGCCAATGGGGACAACTTTGAAATTAAGCCCCACTTCATCAACATGCTTCCACGATTTCATGGGCTTGAATCTGAAGATGCCTATATCTTCATCAATAAATTTCAAAACGTTTGTGCCATGATGAAAACCACCCAGCTGTCGGACGATGCTATACGTCTACAGGGTCATTCCGTTCACTTTATGCGATCTTGCTGAAAAATGGCTGTATAGCACCGCTTCCCACTCAATAACCAGCTGGGACGAGTTTGTTAAAGCGTTTCTAAAAAAATTCTATCCGAATCATAAAACCGCAAGGATCCGCAATAAAATCAACCAATTCTCTCAGCTTCCTTCTGAACCCTTCTGGAAGTGCTTTGACCGGTACAAATACCTTCTTGTTCAGTGTCCTCACCATGGTATAGAGAAATGGCAACTTTGCCAAACCTTATACAAGGGCCTGAACCCAGCAACGAAGCAGTTGTTGGAAACCATCTGTCAGGACCACTTCCTATCAAAATCTGACGAGGAAGCGTGGCAGTTCTTTGACGACCTTGCGGAGCAAACGCTACAATGGGAGAGCACCAGACCGACTTCTTCTTCTTCTACCTCCACTTCTACCGGTCAGTCTAGGGTAGGAATTCACCAACTTGATGTCTCTATTGCGATGAAAGCTGAAATGGCTGCAATAACAAGAAAGCTTGAAGCGATAGAGAGCAAATTTTCTTCTCCTGCTCCTGCCCCTGTTCTCCCCCTTCGTACCATCTGCGCTTGTTGTTCCGATCCTTCTCACTTAACCGAAGAGTGTCCTTACAATCTACCATCGCAAGGACAGGATCAGGTTAACGCTGTATTTCAGCAAAGACCGAGGAATGATCCATACTCTTCCACTTACAATCCCGGTTGGAGGAACCACCCCAATTTCGCTTGGAATCAGAATCAGAATCAATTCCAAGGCAACAATTTGCAGAGGGCCCCTCCGCCGCAACAACAAGCGCAACAACAAACTCAACAGCAGTTTCAGCAGCCCTTCCAACCCCAACCTTTCCAAAATCAGACGAACAACTTTGCACCCAACAATTCTTTTCCACCAAACAACTTTGTTCCGTCAAACAACGATAAGGTTTCCTCGCTCGAACGAAGTCTGGAGGCGTTCGTTAAACAATCGACACAATCCACTGCCAACATCCAGTCTTCCATTCAGTCCGTAGTGCAACACACTGCCGCACACGGGCAAAGCATCAAGACCATCGAGGCCCAGATTGCACAGCTGAATGCGGCCTTAAGAGAGCGAGAAAAGGGGAAGCTCCCGTCCCAGCCACTCCCAAATCCCGGTCACCCACATAATGTACATGTTGCTCTTGAACAACAGAATCATAATGTGAGTGCCGTGACCACATTGAGATCGGGAAGGATGCTGCAAAACAACATTAGCACACGGATCAACTATGACACCCCGGCCGCTTCTTCTTCTACTTCCTCTTCTTCTGCTCTGAACGGACCCACTTCTTACTCCACGAAAACACATGTTCTGGGATCCGTTCCAACTCCACAATCTCCTCCTCCAACATTAGACTCAACCAATTTTAAAAATATTCCATTTCCAAACCGGTTGAGGTCTAATAAAAAAAATCCTCAGATGGAGAAGATTTTGGAGTTATTTAAGCAGGTTAACATTAACATTCCTCTTTTAGATGCTGTCCAACAAGTCCCGTCCTACGCGAAAATCTTAAAGGACTTGTGCACGAAAAAGAGGAAGTCTCAGGTACCCAAGAAAGTTTTCTTGGCTAGTGCTGTGAGTGATGCCCTTGCCCAATCTTTACCACAAAAACGGAAGGACCCTGGCTGTCCTACGATTTCAATTACCATTGGGGATAAGAACAACAACCGCGCACTATTAGATCTTGGTGCCAGTGTTAACCTGCTTCCGTACTCAGTATACGAGCAATTAGGCGTCGGAGAGCTGAAACCCACGCACTGCACTCTCCAAATGGCCGACCGATCGATCACCCATCCTAGGGGTGAGCTAGAGGATGTGTTAATAAAAGTCGGGGACTTCATATTCCCCGTTGACTTCATTGTATTAGACACACAGCCTGTAGCTAACCCCCGGAATCAAATTCCGGTGATACTCGGTCGCCCATTCCTTGCAACCTCAAATGCTGTGATCAATTGTCGCAATGGTTCGATGAACCTCTCTTTTGGAAACATGACGATTGAACTCAACATTTTTAGGTTGGGGAATCAGCCTGCCGAACCTAATGCTCATATACTGGACGTCTGCTCGATCCAGGAGATCACCCCAGAAGAATGTGAATTCGAGGAGTTTCTGTTTGATCACGATAATCTTAACGCCACTAGTGCGTTCCTCCTCGAACCTGCTGCTGTTTCTGCGCCCGACAACGACTACGAGTGTTTCACGTTCTCGAACGATCTTAGCCGCGCACAACCCGAGTTTGAATCTTTCGAATTTCCGGATGAGTTACCTGAACCATCCAACTCGGTCGCCTACACTCGTTTTGAACCTTTGCTGGAGTCCTTTGAGTTCGAGACCTCTGCACCAATCTTGCCTTCAATCGATTCACCTCCAGCGCTCGAACTCAAGCCTTTGCCGTCTCACCTTAAGTACGCTTACTTAGGTGAGAACGAGACCCTCCCTGTCATCATTTCGGCTTCTCTAGCTCCAGAGCAAGAGAAAGCCCTTCTTGCGGTCTTGCACAGCAACAGGCAAGCTTTTGGCTGGTCCATGGCGGACATCAAGGGGATTAGTCCCCTGATCGTTGAGCATCACATTCATCTGATGGATGATGCCAAACCAGCCCGGGATCCACAAAGACGTCTCATTCCAGTCATGAAAGAGGCTGTGAAGAAGGAGATCGTAAAATGTCTAGATAGTGGTATCATTTACCCTATCTCTGATAGCCAGTGGGTTAGCCCCATCCACGTTGTCCCCAAGAAATCAGGTATAACGGTCATAACCAACGAGACGAACGAGTTAATCCCTACTCGCACCCAAACTGGGTGGCGAGTATGCATTGATTACAGAAAACTCAACGCCGCAACGCGGAAGGACCACTTTCCGCTACCTTTCATTGACCAAATGCTTGAACGATTGGCCGGACACGAGTACTACTGCTTTCTTGATGGATACTCCGGCTATAATCAGATTCCCATCGCTGAAAAAGACCAGGACAAGACCACTTTCACTTGTCCTTTCGGCACATTCGCATATCGTCGCATGCCCTTTGGGTTATGCAATGCGCCCGCTACCTTCCAGCGGTGTATGATGGGAATCTTCTCAGACATGGTGGAAAAATTTCTGGAGATTTTCATGGATGATTTCTCCATCTTCGGCGATTCCTTCAACGAGTGTTTGCTGCATCTTGACGCTGTCCTTACCCGATGTAAGGACAAGAATCTCACTTTGAACTGGGAGAAGTGCCACTTCATGGTGCGCGAAGGTATTGTCTTAGGACATATCATCTCGCAAAATGGCATAGAGGTTGACAAAGCAAAGATTGAGGTCATTTCCAATCTACCTCCTCCCAGATGCGTCCGAGATATCCGAGCCTTCCTTGGCCATGCCGGTTTTTATAGACGGTTCATCAAGGACTTTAGCAAGATTGCTAGGCCCTTAACTCTTTTGCTGGCCAAGGACACGCCATTCGACTTCAACTCGAGCTGTGTGACTGCATTCGAGTCATTGAAACGCTCACTCACTTCTGCTCCCGTTCTTTCTTCACCTGACTGGACGCACCAATTTGAGATTATGTGCGATGCATCCGACTTTGCCATCGGTGCTGTCCTTGGACAACACATCAACAAGATGCCGTACGTAATCTATTATGCGAGCCGAACCCTGAACGACACCCAACTCAATTATACAACAACTGAGAAGGAATTCTTGGCTGTTGTATTTGCTTTAGAAAAGTTCAGGCCCTACCTCATCGGCTCTCCAGTCATTGTCTACACAGACCATTCTGCTCTGCGCCATCTTTTTGCGAAGAAAGATGCAAAATCTCGGTTAATACGTTGGATCCTCTTGCTTTAAGAGTTTGACCTTGTCATTAAGGACAAACGAGGATGTGAAAACGTAGTTGCCGACCATCTCTCACGACTTCCTTCTTCGCCTTCGCTTCCAATTCCGATCAACGACGTTTTCCCGGATGAACAGCTCTTGACAGTATCCTGCGAACCCTGGTTCGCAGATATTGTGAACTATTTGGCCACGGGATTACTACCGACTGAATGGTCAAGTCAGGACAGACTTCGCTTCTTATCCCAAGTAAAACACTTTTACTGGGACGAACCCTATCTGTTCAAGTACTGTCCCGACCAGATTATTCGTCGGTGTGTCCCTGACGAGGAATTCAAGAGTGTGCTGTCATTTTGCCACGATCAAGCGTGTGGCGGGCATTTTGGCCCCAGAAAGACAGCTGAAAAGATCTTGCAATGTGGTTTCTACTGGCCACAACTCTTCAAAGACGCTCATGACTATTGCAAGACTTGCTCCCGGTGCCAACACTTGGGCCAGATATCCCGGAGGAACGAGATGCCGCTCCAACCGATCTTGGTTGTGGAGATTTTCGATGTGTGGGGGATAGATTTCATGGGGCCGTTTCCCAGCTCTTTTGGGAACTTGTACATCCTTCTCGCTGTTGATTACGTTTCTAAATGGGTCGAGGCTGTGCCCAGCCGGACTAACGACAACAAGGTTGTCGTTAGGTTTCTTAAAGAAAACATTTTCTCCCGTTTTGGGCACCCCCGAGCGATCATTAGAGACAATGGAAGTCATTTCTGCAACAAAACTTTCGAGGCCTTGATGCGGAAATACTCTATTAATCATAAGCTATCCACGCCCTACCACCCCCAAACATGCGGGCAGGCCGAAGTTTCAAATCGGCAAATCAAGCAGATACTGGAGAAGACGGTTTCCAAGAACCGTAAGGATTGGTCGCTGAAACTCACTGATGCCCTTTGGGCATTTCGAACCGCTTATAAGACCGACTTTGGCATGTCTCCCTATCGGCTTGTGTACGGAAAAGCCTGCCACCTACCTGTCGAAATAGAGCATCGCGCATTTTGGGCGATAAAAGAGTTGAATCTGTCTCTCGAAGATGCGGGCAGCCATCGGAAGCTGCAGTTGAACGAATTAAGCGAGCTTAGGGATGAGGCTTACGATAACGCTGTTGTCGTTAAGAATCGAACGAAGGTGTTTCACGATAAACACCTTTTGCGCAAAACCTTCGTACCTGGTCAGCAGGTACTGCTTTACGACACCCGACTTCACTTCCATCCAGGAAAGCTCAGATCTCGCTGGAAAGGGCCGTATTTTGTGCGGAATGTATATCCGCAGGGCGCTGTGGATTTGGAAAATCCGAAGGACGGTTCATTTTTCAAAGTGAATGGACACCGACTCAAACCGTACCTTAGCGCCGAACCAACAGAGGAGCTCATGTTCTTACAGGAGCCGGTTTACCCTGCATAATCTTCCTCTGCCTACCTCCAAACTTCGGTTATCCAGCCAAGAACAGTGGACACTGTTCCAAATAAGTTTGGGGGTATGTATAAACCATTTTGTATATATTTGTGGATATTCTTTTTCTTTTTTTAAAAAAAAACAAAAAAAAAATTGTGTATCGCTAACCGACAATTTTGACCCTTCAAATGATCTCTTCATGCAATGACAATGAGGACACTGTCCAGTTTAAGTTTGGGGGTACGCTCGGTACGCATTTCTTACCTTCGCATTCATATGTATATTTTGCATCTGCATATTAAAATCCATAAAATCCATAAAAAACTGAAAATTTTCTAAAAACATAAAAACTTTTCTGTCAAGTTAGCTAGTGGGAGAACTCTGATTCAACATTTCGACGGTTTTGTTTGATAAAATAAGAATAACTAAATCTTATGTTTAGATTTTGAAAACCTGAAAGATAACTCTCCTTTGAAGTTAACTATAGCTGATATACGTCTTTACATCACACTCCACGTGTCGTGAGTTTTTGGAAATTAGATGACAAGTCTTTTATGTTTAAAAACTTTTAAACAGATAAATGATTTTCTGAGGATCAAATAGGTTTGTTCTGAAATAAGTAATACCAAGAATAGTTTATGAAGTAAAGCGAATATGAAGGAATGTTATTGATGCCGTAATTGGAACTAAGTCTGAAAAATAACCCATCTGGAACTTGATTGGAATGATTGCACACCGAACTCACTAAACACGTCTTTTATCCAAAAAAATAACTGAACTGCCGGTTATATCTCCGTTCGTATTAAATCATCTGATTTTCACGCCAAACTATCTTTTGTTTTTGGACCTAGGTAACTTGAGTAATTAAGTCCGCTGGGGTGTTTCTACACCTAATGCCCTAAAACCAACTGGTTTGGGTGCATTGGCCCAAAGCTCGCTAAGAAGCCTAGAAAGTCCAGATTAAAACAAAGTCAAGCAAGTGTTCTCTCCGAGTTAAAATTCCTAACGATTCTTTGTGTGAGAATAATCTTGATAAAAGACAGGCTTTTACAAACAAAAAAAATTTAGCGGAGATATGAAGGTTTTATTCTATGATAAAGACTATTGCACGTTCACAGAGGTGTGTATGAAATGAAAACAAGAAAAAGGTGGAGTGAAAAATAAGACCTAGTTTCCTGTTAAGGAAGATTGAAATTCTGAAGTTGAAACCTTACTGGAAAACGAAACTTGAAAAATGCTTAACTCTTTATAAAACTTATGTGATCCTTTCAAAATTCTTATCTGGGCTTTATTGTGTGACATGAGGACTTTATTCGACCTTTCTGGAACTTAACGACACTATTTGCACTGCACGTAAAGACATATAAAGTCTGTAGTTAAATAAGAAGCGAGGTGTGAAAAATAAAGGTTCGATAGTCTAGACTTAGGATAATAGAATTGTTATTTTCTGAAACAAAACTTTAGGGTTTGAATCTTAGTTATTTTACAAAACTAGCTTGACCGGATTTTGTGGGTAGTATCCGCTGAAAACCCTCAGGAGACAACACTCCTCCTACTAGGGACACCTAGAGGTTTAACGGCTTGTTGCACATGCTCAGTGCAATCGCGTTCCCTGCGAAAGTGAGGTTAGGAAATTTTTTGTGAATAAATTGGCTTTGCTCGGGACGAGCAAATGATAAGTTTGGTGGTATTTGTTCATATCAGATTTTTGCATTTTCATACCGCCCAATTTTTATCACATTGCATATCGGTAGGTACTCTTGAGCCGTGTTTGCTAGTCAATTGCAGGATACAGGTTCTCGGCTCTAAACGGTGAAATCCATGGAAAAACACGACAAAATCCGGGTTCCTGCCAACCACAGATAAAACACGGGTCTCCGCTCTTTATCCGTCTGTTGCCACACACCAGTTTAGGAGACAAAATGGCAAATCGATTGTCACCTTCATGCACAAAGCTCAATGGCAACACAAGATCCAAGAAATCTACGCGGAGCTCAAGAAAATCATGACAAAAGATCCATGTCCAATCACCTTTTGATCCACTAGAATTCTGGAAAAATCGTGAAGAAAATCTGAGAAAATACATATACCAGAATAAAGTACATAGAAAACCAGGGAAGCACAGAAAGTTGGAGGGCCCAACTCAACCATAGGGCCGCGGATCCGCGGCCAATAGGGGGTCTAAGCCGCGGATCCGCGGCCGTACTGGCGCCTCACTTGATGGGATTTCAGGGGTTGTTTGGTCTTTTCATGTTGGTTCAGAATGTTGCCCTAGATTTCCATCTCCCTGCCTATAAATAGTCCAGAACATTGTGAAGCCAAGGGTGGATAATCTTGTATTTATTTTTTAGGTTTTAGTTGTTGTTCTTCTTCCTCCTCGCATCTCTTCTCCATTAAAAATCTTGTAGTCAACTTTTGTGAGTGAAGAATGAATAAAGGAGTTCTTTTTACTTATCATGCTTGTCTTGTTCTTTAGTTAAATTATTAATGCTTGTAATTTTCATTTGTTAACTTAGTTGTTGTTATTTGTTGTTGTTTCTTTCTTTTCTCTTTTCCTTTATCCTTAAACAACCATGACGCTTACGCTTGATCCTTGCCAAGGTGAGGTCGCAAATAGCTAGTTGTTATCTTCTAATCTCCTTCTTTCTATCTTTCTCTTTTGTTTTGTTTTCTTTTCATTATGATATGTGAGTAGTTTCATACTTGTTAGGGTAGGATAAGGGAAGTTTGAGAGAAGGAAATCTCTCTCACTCTTTCCTTGCCCAACATCTTAAATCGACTCCCGTTAATTGAACCACAATCCGCTCCTTACGGCACCCTATCCTACATAATAGCGGTGATTCCGTAGTGAGACCGGTTGTGGTTGAATTAACCGGAGGTTATGGCTAAGAGCCAAGAACGGACGGACAAGCACCAAAAGGAAGAACTTATGCGTTGGAAAGCCTAGCTTATACTCGCAAGTTCCTTCCTAGTCGTGCTAATCCCCGTTGTTGCCGATTACCGTAACACCGATATTAAGAGTGGCAACGAAAGAGGTGAGCGACTCCTAACTCAAACTAACCTAATCCTAACCCTAACAAGCTCTCTTTACATATCATTTTAACACTTAGTTAATCACAAACAAATCTGGAAAACTGGACTTAACTCGTTAAAGCACATAGAAAAAGATTCCCATCTCCCTGCGGACGACCCGTACTCAACCGGCTAGCTACAAGCGAAACCGTCTTGATTGCGGTAATTAACTAAACTTGAACACGCAGAATCTCTAACAATCATAAGGGCAGTGCTGGTGGGGGCATGATGTGTTGCACCGTTCAGGTACGACGATGGCAGTGGCGTGACTACGGCACAGGGGCTGGCACGGTGGCAATGACGACGTCGAGGGCGGCAGAGGTGACGACATGGCAAGGTGACTCAGTGGTGTTGGGTGCAGTGGCGGCGGTGGTGTAGCCCAGAATAGGTCGGAGACCAGTGTTGGATGCAGGCGATGTGGCCGGCAAAGAGTACGTCGGCGGCAAGGGAAGGTGAGGGCTCGGCTGGGGCTCATCAGTGAGGGGTTCGAGGGAGTGTAGTGTGTGGTGTTGTGGGTTGTGGAAAGAAGGCTCGTCGATGGTGATAGGAGTTGGTTGATGGTGGTTGCAGATTGTCGGTGATGGTGGAATGTCCGGCGGTGCTAGACTTATGAGAGGGATGGAGGGAGAGTTTGAGAAAGAGATAGAGATTGAAATAGAGAGAGGGTGATGGGTTTTGAGTTGCGGTGCAAGGATGTGGCGGGAAGCTGAGGTGGTTACAGTGGTGCTTAGGCGGTGGTGAGGTCGCCTATGAGAGGAGATGAGTTAGAGAGAGGTGGAGAGATCAAAATGAGAGAATAGAGATATGTTGAAATGAGAGAGAAAGACGTTAGAGAGATGGGGGTGATTGAGGGAAGGGATCGTGGAGTTCGTGGGCGAACGTTGGAGGCGAGGTCGTGGAGCGAGCATGGGTCATGGGGAGCGTTGGAGAGAAAAGAGGAGGAGGAGGGAGAAAATGACGGGGAAAGAAAAGGGGACCGATTCCAAAAGGAAAAGTAGAAAGAAAGAGAGAGGAGGAAAAGAGAGGGGAGTGAGAGAGATGGGCGGGGCCGGGGTGCTAGGGGGTAGGTTTAAGTTTGGGTTAGGGTTTGGGTTTAGGTTATAGAATTAGAAATATTTAAGTTAATAAAAATTAGAAATTTTTGTTAAAAAAAATACGGAAATTATTTAAAAAGAAACTGTGTATTACACCATATCGGGTTTGGAAAGCCGTATTGCATATATCCTCTGCCTTATCCGTGATTTGGTGATACCCTGACCGAAGATCTAGTTTAGAAAATACCCAAGCACCACCCAGCTGGTCAAACAAGTCGTCGATGCGTGGAATAGGATACTTGTTTTCACGGTCACCCGATTCAACTCCCGGTAGTCGATGCACATGCGCAAGGAACCGTCTTTCTTCTTAACCAGCAACATAGGATCACCCCACCGGGAAGCACTTGGGTGGATAAATCCCTTGTCCAGAAGATCTTCTATTTGCTTCTTTAATTCTGCCAACTCAACTGGCGTCATCCTGTAGGGAGCCTTGACAACTAGCGCCATCCCTGGAATCAGGTCAATCAAGAAGTCCAATACGCGAGGCGGGGGTAAACCAGGTAGATCTTCAGGGAACACATCAAGAAACTCTTGAACTGCCTCCGGTGCTAGCTCCATGTCTATCTCCATAGCTATCAAGGTCTTCGGCTTTGCTCGGAACTTAGCTGGTTCTAAAGACTCGCTGCCGCCCACGAACACGAATTTCGGGTGATTAGGAATGCGAAAAGTCACACTCCTAGCCCGGCAGTTGATAACAGCATGAAACGTGCTTAACCAATCCATCCCCAAAATGGTGTCGTAGCTACCAGTCCTAATCAAAAGAAAGTTTGCATAAAATTCTCTGCCACAAACCACCACAGGACATAACCTACACTCTTAGTTGGACACAATAATTCCGTTACCCGTATGTATCTCCCAACCCTTGATCAGCGGCTCGTGAGGTATAGAGTGTGTGTCAACAAACCACGTAGAAATAAAGCAATGCGAAGCACCCGAATCAAAAAGAACTCTAGCTGGTACAGAATAAATAAGGAGATTACCTGCAACCACTTCTCCAGAAGCATCTGTCTGCTCGGCGATCAGGGTGAAAGCTCGCCCCTGATTCCGACCCGTACCAGTCTTCCTCTGATCGAATAACCGTCGCTGGGATACCAGAGGTGGACCCCTCTGAGCTGAAGTGTCGTATGACGGTTGTTGTTGCTCGAACCCTCCCTGTAGCTCGGATCTCTGGGGACACCCGCTGACCCTGTGCTCGCTGGATCCGCAAAGAAAACACTGCCCCTTAGCTCTGCGACAATCTCTCTGCATGTGCCCTGGCCTCTAGCAATAATCGCAAAACAGGGCCCTCCGCTGCGGCTGCTGAGGTGAGAAAGTATGCTTCATCTGCGTAACACCCGGCCTGTGAAATGGGATCGCTCCACGGGGGGAAAATGTAGTCCGTGCTGGAACTACGTGGGGTTTCCTATCCACCGATCGTTGGCCCTTGGCCTTCTCCGCCAATCTTTTCTGTACTCGGGCAGCGTTCAACACCTGAGCGAAGGTCTATAGGTCGAGAGACGTGATAAGTTGCTGCAGTTCAATATCGAGACCCTGCTGAAACCGTCTGGCCCTGGCGTCTTCGGCGGCTACTATGTACGGTGCGAAACGACTCAACCGGTTAAACTCTACAGCGTAGAAATCCACCGAGCGTCCATTTTGCCTCAACATGATGAATTTCTTCTCCATCTCGGTCTTAGCAGTGGCCAAAAAATAGTGATCTAGAAAGCACGTGGAGAACGTGTCCCATCCGATAGGTCTCTCTAGCCGGCTTTTCTCTACAGACTACCATATGCGGGCCTCGTCCTCCAGCTAAATCTTCACCACACTCACTCTGTCATCATTAGGGACCCGAGCGGCCGTCAAAAGGTTCTCCATGTTGATGAGCCATTGCTCGGCCTTGAGTGGATTTGTTGATCCCATGAAAACCGCTGGATGAAACCTCCTAAAATCCGAAATAGTACCAACCCTAGCCTGTGTAGTCGGTACGAGGGCGCCCTCGGAGGCGGCGGAAACAACCGTAGATCTCTCCAGAGCGGTAATTGTGGTCTTCTGTACCTCCTTCAATCACTCGGTCATATAACAACTCCAATTTCAATGTACAGAAAATTCATTTAAAAGTTAATGTACAAATGGAGTATTTGCAATCTTGTATACACTATAAGTATTTGAATTTCTTTTGAATAGCAAGAAACAACTTATAGCTCATTGGTAAAGCCTTGCACTGCTGTGACGTAGCCCATGTGTTCAAATCCCCCCAGCCACATTATCTTTTTGTTGATTTTTCTTTTAATCTTTTAGAAGCCCAAAGGACACGTACACTACACATAAAATGAAGAGTCACAGATTAAACAAACATGTGCAATAGGCTAGTCGAAGTGACGAAGACATGTGGCGAAGATCCAAAGCACATCTCACCTGTTTGGACCGGTGAGATTAAGCAATGGACCGGCACCGCCGGGCCTCCCGTAGGGGATGGTCCCCAATTTTTCACACTAGAACCTCTTCGCCTACCCTACTACCCCCATGTTGTTTGTTTACTCTGCAATTATCCAGAGAGTGTAATTTCACTCTTTAATTCTAATTTTAATGCATATTTTTAATGCATTCTTTAACCCTCAAAACCATAATTTTCCCTATAAATACCATACCATATTTCTCTCCTCCTCATTCAGAATTTCATTACAAAAACTCTATAAAATTTCCAAGTCTCAAGTTGTGCAAGTGGAGTTAGTAAAGGCGAAGTTATGACGAAGTTTCGAGGAGATTCCGGCGACGAAACGACGCCCCGACGGTTCCAAAATCTTTCCCTAACTCCCCTCTTTCTTTGTATATGGTAAGTCCCATCTTCCCTTCTCAATCTCTATTCTAAAACTTCTCTTTTTCAAAACTCGTCGGAAGCGGGGTTATTCCGACTTCCGATTCGCTTTTCTTTAAAAATCCAACTCTTTCTTAATAACAAACCTATCAATTTTTAATATATAGTTTAGAAATCATAAAAAAAATATTAGAACAAGTTTCATCTCAAAATAATGTATTATGCAACTTTTATCGTATTTTTACGTTAAAATACCATATACTTTACTTTCAACATATTTCTTGTATTACCTTTCGATGACTCATGAGGTAATGACCTACCTCATCACAACACTCATCCTTGACATAGCACAATGGTTTGTAAAATATTCTTTTGGGACAAAATACGACATTACATTTAAATACCATAAACTTACAAAACCGTTTTGTTTAAAAAGTGTGTTATTTAATTCCTTACAATTGTGCCTCTACAACCCATTTTGGGGAACCCCGATCGGGATGGTGTGGGTTATCGCACATCCTCGGGCCTAGTAAAGCGAGATGCAGACCTCCGCAAGGAGCATTCGATCTCGATGCAATTTTTGGTGCAATTTTTAAGAAAAATGAGATTTCTACAAAAAATAAATAAAATTTATTTTTATTAAATATATATATTTATAACTATTATCAAAATATCTATTTTAAAATATATTATAAATATTCCATGTTTTCTAAATCAAAGGAATCACAATTTCATGAAACTACCATTACAATTCAATACAAATTCCAGTATTTCATTAAAATATCATATATAATGAAAACTGGGTTCTACTCACTAGAAAATTTCACTTTTATAAAATATACATCTATGAAAACCCTAAAAACGATAATTAAATACTTGAGGTGTATTTTGAAAATATATCAAACTAACTTTACATAAAAACCCCTCAAGTTATATCAATTTACAATAAGGACCCTAGTAAATACAGGTTTAAGCGGGGCTGGTTCTCTTGAGCCTCAGAGAGCCGGAGAATGTGGGTGCTTGCCTGTCTAAGGTAGACAATCTAACAACGGTGTTATCAACACGGTAATTGTCTTGGAAAAAGACACAAATCCTGCCATCCATATGCAGCAGTTACCGATAATATCAAAAATAATTCAGGACTTCAATTTCTTTTCAAAGTGTCTGAATCAGACAGAGTCTCAATCTAATCAATTTGACTTGAATATGAGTCAAGTATAGACTACAATACAACATGAATCCATGAATACCATAATTCAATCTATATAGACCGAACCAAACCATGGATACACTCTGTTTACATTACTATCCATTTATATCCATTCCGTTTACTGATATCATGGTTTCGGCAAGTCGTCCATCTATATAACAAAACAATACAATCAATACAAAAGACATTACGGGGTTTTAAAGGGGTAGACTGGTACGAAATGTGTGAGAAGTGGCACGAGACGGTCACTTTAATACACCTAACCTGAATATATATTGTCGTTGTACCGTGACTGAACGGTTTCTTGTGCTCCGCACACCTTAGTCTCCGGAATAGTGGGACTCCTCTCGTATACACTGGCATATTCTGTACCAAGCTACAAACAACTGCGTTAACAATATAATCAAACATTACTAGTTATACTCTCTTTCTGTCTATTCTATCTCTATCTCTCTTTGGGATTTACCGAGCGATTGTTCGCTGACGACGTTCCTTTTTTCTTTCTTTGGAATGTTGTCAGGTAGATCGGACTCACTGGAGATCGAGCCCAGTACTGAAGACTTAGAGCAGTTTGCTATCGACCCAGAGCTGTAGGCACTTGTACATACTTTTCATTTTAGTTGTGCCATTGTTTATGCATTGCTTTCTATTCATGTACTTACATTTCCAATTGTACTTGTAAAGAATTGTTAAATAAATAAAAGTTGTTGTTCATTTATATTTATGTCTCTTGTGTACATTTTACTTTATATTGCTTAGATACACTTAGCGTGTTTACTTCGGAGTAAATACCTCGCGTGACCCGTCGCATCTCCTTGCCCGTACACCAGGAAGCGGGACGTGACAGGTCAAAAGATCGGTCTTCCTCTCTTGAGCCTGGGCTAGGATCATGAGTGTGCTGAGGATCTTCTCGGCACGATCGTGGGAACCGGCACCTGATGAATTGCCCGAGGAGTCCATATTTCTAAAAGATGGTCAAAAGAAATCAAATTTAAATAAGGACTACACGATGATTCAATGAGGATTAGGAAGTGAAAACGAAATGTATTAAAGCACACATCAAGGGTATAACTCAATCTAGGGATCCCTCGATGGAACCGTGATTTCTTCAAACCTGGCTCTGATACCAAAAAAACCATGTCACGCCCCGCTTCCCAAAATACGAAATGCGAGGGATGACTAGGCTAGCCATACTCCTACGATCAGGGAATAATCTCGCCGTAGTCACACTTCGGCTTTTAGCATTACATGGTAGTCAGTAAACAATACTATAGTAAAAGAAATCATAGCTCACAATTTTATTACATCAAAATAAAAGAGTTCAAGATACATTTATTTACATGGAAGAAATGACTAACCAACGAAATAACAATACTCTTATAGCAAGAAAGGGATGGCGCTGATGTCACGGTCTAAACTTCCGCGATCTCGAATGGCAGATCCTACTGCTGGGCTGGGTCCACTTCGTCCTCCGAGTATACACACTCAGGTTGTGTAACGACTCTAAAATTCCTATATCTTCGTATTAATAAAATACTGTATTTGTATATTTGGTATATTTTTATTTCCATGTTATTAGTTATATTTAATCCCTTTAACTATTTTTCGCATCTAAGTATTTTCTAAAACTCATTTCTTTTTACCCAAACTTATTCTTTAAGCCTAATTCCTTTCTTTTCATTCCCATTCTCTACAGCCCAAGCCCAGCTTCCATTTTCTAAAAATTTCCTTTTCTTTTTATCCAAATTCATTTACTCAACTTCTCTTTAAATAACACCCAAATCCAATCTCATTTTCATTTATAAAACTATGAGCCCAAAAACCCACTTTCTTTTCAAGCAACCGCATATATTTAACTCTAATTAAATATGTGCATGAACAACCTTGTAGCTCATTGGTTAAGTCCTTGCATTGTTATTCCATAAGTCACATGTTCAAATCCCCATTCTTACAATTATTTTTTATCAATTTTTATTCTTCTCATAACCTACAAATGAGACCTTTCATTTCCAAAATGAATGGTGACCTTTCATTTCTCTTTTAGTTCTCATGATGAATGCATATATTATTATACATAATTCACCATTACACCATCTTTATTTGTCCTCCTCTATTTTCCCCTTCCTCATATTTTTCTATCTCTCACTTCTCTCTCTTCACCTAGAGCTCGAGAAGAAGAACATGAAGAAGTTTTCAAGCAGGTCTCGCTAGTAATGTGAGGCTATCGACGGATAGACAAGCCCGGTGACAATACCGGCTTATGTATGTAAGTCCCTTCTCTCCCTCCCTCTCCATCTCTTTATTCTCCTTTTGTCATATCTCGTAAACCCGCTATTCTTTTCATATCGTAATCCATAAGAGAAGATAAATATAAACATATACATATATATAAGTCTAGATATATATGGTTCTATATGGTTTAATAATATCTTATTGCTTCTTGTTCAAATTAAAGTGTTTTCAATTCTTTGTTTATGACTATGAATGTTTATTATGAGTTGTGAGAACATAAATTTCATGCCACAATATATATCTACGATATCTCATGGAATCAGTTTGCTTATTAAAAGAAAAGGAGAAGCTTGCATAAAAAAAGTACTAGTAAATCTTTTTGCCGATTTTAGCATACATAAAAATACCTTTACCTTTAAAATAAATTTTAGAAATTAATTTTTACTTCTGGAAATTTCAGGAAATTTAAATATGATAGAATATATTTTTCTGTACACGCTGTAAAAATTTTAGATCGAATCGCTTAACGGTTTAGAAATTATATCGTTTTTATTCACTGTTCGTAAAACAGAAAACTGCATTTATCGGTTAACTTCTAGGACACATAACTTGGTCTACCGATGTCCAAATTGAGCAAACTCAGGTGTTTTGGTCATCTACATCGAAATATATAGATTTTTCTTAGTTGTAAGTTTTTACTGAAAACCGATATAATATATAGAAAACTACGTTACAATATTAAGTGACGGATCTGGACAGAATCTGTTCCGATTCGCACACTGTTTTTAAATTTTACATAACTCGAACACACGATGTCCGTTTGTGGCAAACTTTATATGTGTAGATGCACAAATGATAGAACTATAATTCTATGTATAATAGATTAATTATAAATGCATGAAACAACCCGATATAGGATTTGCAATACAATATATAGTTGTTGTCCAGAAATCTGAATTTCTGTTTTAAATGCTGATGTTAAAATGATCATAAGTAGAGCTTCAGAAATCCAAATTGTAGGGTTACTAGACACTATCACAAGGGTCTATAAGGCATCAACCATGCCGAATTTAAAATTTTCTAGTGCCGAACAACCTAAAGCGAGGATCTTTGCTAGATAATTAGGATTAACAAAACATGTAAACAACTTTACATCTAAGAGAAAAGGGATTACAACCTTTGTAGTCCGTTCCTTCGCTTCATAAGCTCCAAGTAGAAGTCCCTTAGCTTCGATCCATGAACTTCCGGACTCTAGAGAGGCTCCACAAGCCGAACGATCCATGCTTGCTTGAAGTCTTCCTTTTCGAAGATGATCTACCTTGAAGAATCTATAACTCAAGCTCTCACTTCTCTAATCAAGTATTAATGAAGTGAACACCTAATCTAAGTGGCTAGAATAGATAAGGATAATGAAGTAGGAATTTAGCTCTCTTTTTATTTCAATTTCTCACACTTATTCATCACTAACCCAAAAGCTAGAAACCTTTTCAAGAGGAAGAAGAAGAAGAAATCTATTTGTGATGAATAATGAAAATTGTTGTTATGGTTACAATTGCAACCCTTGGTTAAGAATGAAAGGCTTAACCATTGTATAGAATGAACCATGGTAAAGGGTTTGGGTTGGGTTAAGAAATATCTTCACAAAATATCAATGCAAAATATCTAAGCTTAAAACAAAATAAAGCTTCTAGAAGTTTCATGAAAAAGCTAACCCAAATGCTAACCCAAATCAAACCCTAACTTGTTTAATCTCCACAAATCTTGTTGCATTTGTAACCCTAACTTGTTACAATATTATATATCACATATATAATATATTTTTGTAACAAAAGAAAATAATACAATTAACATATATCGTATATATATCAATGTATTATCCGGTGAGAAAATGAATCAATAAAGCGAGCTTATATTAGTTAATGTAATGTAATATATCACATATATAATTATACATTAAATTATCAAATCAACACTTGATCCGACAATCCGGCTATATCGCATATAACCGACTAATATAACATGTACCGATTCATCGAATCAACACTTGATCCGATGACTCGGCTATATCACATATACCCGGCCGATATCATATATCACGAGAATAGAATACGGTATCTCATATCGTATTATTCTCGGTCCCGCACATATCACATATGTGCTCCTACTCCGTTTTGCCTGAGCCAGAAAACCTCTGTGTAGGACTCTAAAGAATCGTCAATACGTCGGCAGTAGGTGATGATCATATCAAACACCCACAAGCTGCAAGCGGTCAGCTAAACGTAACAGCCACCCGTGTATTGAACGATCAGAAGATCAACAAGCAAGCCTGTACATTCTCCTGTGTATCCAATCAGTAACACTACCGTACAGTCCGGTCTCTTCGTCTGATATGTTGCATATCTAGTCTAGGGGTGGTAAACGTCAGACCCCAGTAACCGATAAGTCGTGTCGATGTGAGGCTCATAACAGGTCGAGAAACTACTGATAACTCTTACAAGCAGCACTCCATATCAGCCCTGGCCAGGGACTTCCAGTTATAGCCAATCGAACACAGCACAACATCAACTCCTTATACCGGGAGAGACGAAACCCCTCCTAACGCTCATTGCCTCCATGTGATTCGGGACTGTACCCAAAAGCCACCGTTTTGCACGCCCTCTTGGACGTGGTAAGGTAGAAATCAAAGCACAGTGGGAATCACACAAGACTCTATGACGATCTCAGGTCTATAGACTAACCTGTACCAGTGTCACCAGAGAACTGCCATCTGACGTGAGGTATAATACCATCTGGGAGTTCTCGGCGAGTCCGTTCAGTGTACTCAGTCTCCACTGAGCACCCGTACACCATCTTTTATGTCAAACACCGATGGATATGGGATCATCCATCGCCCATCATATGGGTCAAGATGCGTATACGCTAGTCTAATCTTGTGTATCGATGCCCTGTCTCGATACACCCTCGACTAGGAACAGTTATAGGATGTACTCGTTGACTACCCTGGCCTCACTAGTATGATCTCATCATAGTCCCAGTAGTCGAGTACATATTCTAAGGGCTTTATCAACATGTGAGAGCAAGACAGTAAACTAATATATTTCAACATGTTAAGATAAAGTGAAACCAAATAGCATACTATCATGTCGAGCAAGAAAGTCCTCTCTATATATATCCAAGTATCCACTATAATATACATCATATGTACAACAATGGCCTCTAGGGAATATATATAACTAACAATCTCCCACTTGCACTAAGGCCAGCTGTTGTAGTATCTCATACCCAACATCCCGAAGAGTCTCTCAAACTGTGTCTGGGGAATGGCCTTCATGAGTGGATCCGCAGTGTTGTCCTTCGTATCAACTCTCCTGACCTCGATCTCTCGGCGATCAACTATCTCCCGGATCAGGTGATACCGCCTCAGAATATGTCTGGACTTCTGATGGGACCTGGATTCCTTGGCCAAAGCCACAGCTCCATTGTTATCACAATACAAAGGTATTAGATGCTCAATGGACGGAACCACACCAAGTTCAGTGATGAACTTCTTCATCCAGCCAGCTTCATTAGCAGCATCGTTGGCAGCGATGTATTCAGCCTCCATCGTCGAGTCTGCAACGGTTTCCTGTTTGGAACTCTTCCAACACACCACCCCTCCATTGAAGGTAAAGACAAATCCCGAGTGCGACTTAGAGTCGTCCTTATCACTTTGGAAACTTGAATCGGTAAAGGACTCCACCTGGAGTTCACCTTTACCATACACCAAGAACATCTCCTTAGTTCTTCTCAAGTACTTGAGAATGTTCTTCACAGCTATCCAGTGACTCTCTCCAGGATCTGCTTGATACCTGCTCACTACACTTAGTGAGTATGCTACATCGGGTCTAGTACATAGCATCGCGTACATGATAGAGCCTACTGCCGAAGCATAGGGTATCCCTTGCATGTGAGCTCTCTCCAAATCAGTCTTGGGAGACATCTCTTTGGAGAGAGTGAGTCCAGAGATCGTGGGTTGGTTCCCACGCTTGGATTCCTCCATACTAAACCTCTTTAGTATGGTGTCAATGTACCTGGATAGGGACAATCCCAGTATCCGTTTAGATCTATCTCTATAGATCTTTATTCCCAGTATGCACGAGGCATCACCTAGATCTTTCTTTGAGAATCTTTTTGATAAGAAGAGCTTGACCGAGTGCAGCATAGGAACATCATTTCCTATCAAAAGTATGTCATCCACATACAATACGAGGAAGACAACCTTACTTTCTGCAATCTTCTTGTATATACAAGGTTCATCTATGTTTTTGATGAAGTCAAACTCTTTGACTACAACATCAAAGCAGATGTTCCAACTCCGCGATGCCTGCTTTAACCCGTAAATGGATTTAAGCAACTTGCACACCTTTCCGCTGCTCCCACTATCTACGAAGCCCTCTGGCTGAGTCATGTACACGCACTCTTCTAAATCGCCATTTAGAAAGGCGGTCTTAACATCCATCTGCCAAATTTCGTAGTCATGGTATGCAGCAATGGCAAGTAAGATCCGGATGGACTTAAGCATAGCCACTGGAGAAAAGGTTTCGTCATAATCCACACCTGGTCGTTGACGAAAACCTTTTGCAACAAGTCTAACTTTGAAAGTCTCAACTTTTCCATCTACACCAAGTTTCTTCTTAAAGATCCATTTGCTCCCAATGGGTTTTACCCCTTCAGGAGCAACTTCCAAAGTCCATACTTTGTTGGTGTACATGGATTCCATCTCAGATCGCATTGCATCCAGCCACTTCACAGAGTCACAACTCGTGATGGCCTGCTCGAAGCTAGTTGGGTCATCATCTTCTATGATGCAATCCTCGCTCCCACCATCAACGAGAAAACCGTAGTATCTCTCAGGTGGATGAGAAACCCTGCTAGATCGGCGGAGAGGCTGGGGTTCGTCGGGAACTACCGAATCCTCTGGTTCTACCAAATCTTCTGTCGTAGTTTGTGTCGCTGGAACCTCTTCTAGTTCTACCCCATTGCCACTAATTTGTTTCATAAGAAAACCTTTTTCTAAGAAAGTGGCATGTCGAGAAATAAACACTTTTTGTTTCTCAGGGTAGTAGAAGATATACCCTTGTGAATTTTTGGGATATCCTACAAACTTGCATAAAACAGAACTTGCCTCGAGTTTGTTCGGATTGTGCCTTTTGATATAGGCCGGACAACCCCATATCTTAACATATTTAAGAGATGGTCTCTTCCCCTTCCATATCTCATATGGAGTGGTAGGCACTTATTTGGTTGGAACCATATTCAATAGGTGTATGGCTGTCTCAAGCGTATACCCCCAGAAGGAAATAGGCAACTCAGCATTTCTCATCATAGAGCGAACCATATCTAATAGGGTGCGATTCCTCCGCTCCGATACACCGTTGTGCTGTGGTGTATAAGGAGGAGTAAGCTGGGAGAGAATCCCATTCTCTTTTAGATAGTCTAGGAACTCATTGCTCAAGTATTCTTCTCCTCGATCAGATCGAAGGATCTTAATAATTTTGCCCGTTTGGTTCTCTACTTCGTGCTTATATTCCCTGAATTTCTCAAAAGCTTCAGACTTGTGTTCCATCAGGAACACATGTCCGTATCTTGAGAGATCGTCAGTGAATGTAATGAAGTAGGAAGAACCGTTCCTTGCATGTGTAGACATGGGTCCACATACATCACTATGTATCAGCCCTTAGAATTCTGTAACTATTTCTCCGTGTTCACTAAACGGAGTTTTGGTCATTTTTCCTTTGAGACATGACTGGCAAGTGTCATAAGATGAAAATTCGAACGGATTCAAATATCTATCCTTATGCAATTTAGCTAGCCGTGTCGCATTGATATGACCTAGTCTACAATGCCACAAGAAGGATTCGTTCATTTCTGAACTCTTCCTCTTGTGTGTGTTTTGTACATTAAGTACTCTAGTTTGGTTGAGAATGTATATGCCATTATTTAACGATCCTGATCCAATCAACTTTTGATTCAGGAATATGTTCATAACATTATCCTGTACTATAAAATTATATCCTTCTTTATTCAATAAAGAAACTGATATAATATTGCATATCAGGGTCGGAATGTAACAGCACTCATTCAAAACCAATGTATTACCATTTAGTAATATAAGGTGATATTCGCCAACTGCCTTGGCTGCAACATTTGCACCATTCCTTACTCTTATGGAATGATCAACCTCTCCCAGTTCCCTACCTTTTCGTAGCCTATGTAACATATTACATATGAGGGATCATGATCCGGTATCTAATACCCAGGACGTAGAGTGAACTAAGAAACAGTTCTCGATAACTAACACACCTGAAGAAGATGCATCAACATGCTTATTCTTCGTTTGGGCGGTATGAGAATCCAGATATTCTGCTATTTCCTGCTCAGTCTTATAACACTTATAAGAAAGAACGGGACCAACGTTCCCCTGCTCAGTATAATAAGCGGGTTCAGTCAATACATCCATATTATTATCTTGATTAAGGCCTGACTTGGTCGCTACCTGGAGAGAGAGAGAAGAAAACACTTTAGCGTATGCTCTTGCAAGATTAGATTGGTTATTATCTTATCTAATCAGGATGTCTCCCACTGTTTTTATCAAATCTTCCTTCAAACCCTAAAAGGAAAGACTAGCCAGGATTGATTACACCTTACAAGTTCGCCAATCTTTCAGCCAGGCCAGTGTTGGTACTTTGAGGGAGGTTCCCCGTGCTTTCGCACGGACCTAATTAAAATAAACCTAGTTTTCCCAGAGGCATAACCCCATAAAATATCTTTCTAGTCACCTACTTGATCGGCTAATTGTTCTGTGTAAAACTCTCCCAGGAGTAACTCTTACTCACAGTGGGTATCGGGATCCAACTATCTCATAGGAGGTATGCAATCTCATTGCAAATTTTAACAATTGAAATTCCCGATAGTGCTTTTACCCCTAGTGTGCTATGACCTTGACAGAGGTCAACAAACCATAGTGCACTAGTCAAGTTCAACCCGTCATTTCTTGATTGAATCAAACCCACTCGCACGACCCTTGACAGAGCTCAACAAGGTCGTACGACTACCCTAATCCAATCACATCACATGCTTTACAGATAATTACTAATCAGCTACCGCACACTACGACTTGACAGAGGTCAACAAACGCAGCACGAATACTAAATAGTCTTTATCTGAAATAATGGAGGGCTATGCAGGTTTTCAGAAAACCATGAGCGTAATGAACTTTGATATCGTTGTAGAAATAAGTGATTTTGAAAAGGGGTGTTTTTTTAGGCTTTTCTAGTTTCGCTAAAGAGGTCACTCCCGGTGAAGGGATCTCGGCTCTTTTCTCATCGAATAAGGTGCAAGATATTTCATAAATACCGCTGTGCAAAGCAAGAACTTATAGAAGCATTCAAAAACTAAACCGTGAGTTTGTAGCATCTGCCAGTTTTGCTAAAGAGGTCACTCCCGGTGAAGGGATCTCGGCTCTTTCCTCATCGAATAAGGTGCAGGGTATATCATATATACCACTATGCAAAGCAAAACTGTAGCTACCTTTTTTATAAAGTTTTGATTCTACAACATCTTTTAGGTTTCTTTTCATTTATTAATCTTATTAATAAATCCCATCAGTTATGCTTCCTAAGCATCACAGAAGAAACGAAAGCAGTAATATTTATATATCATCACATATATATAGTATAAGCATTCGTCTCAGGCAGTAATATGATCTCATCACAGAACATTGCAGCAGAAGATAACATATGAAATATTGGATATACTTGGACTTCCGTATTTTACATCGAGCCTGTATAAAACACGGATTCCACGGTCGCGATGAATAGCCAAACCTACATCCCTAGACCCCTGCGAGAGCAGCAAGCAACACTGCCAATTCTAGGGTTAAGAGACCCGGTCTCGATTCCTCGAGATGGCCTCCCACTGGACCCTAGAACCCGGTTACTTGTGCTCCCCTCCTTAGGTCTATCCTAATGCGGAAAAGTAAATAATATACAATGGTGACATCAACCTCAACCCGGAAGTGCCCTAATAAAAGAATATTACATACATATGAATTTTACATGAATGAAAATAAAAACCCTCATCTCACATAAAACCCCCGGCTATTCAGAACACGACGATCCAATATAACATATCACAGCAACACATAATATCTCATATCATCAACGTAAGCAAGTATGCGTATCCCGATTGTCGTTGATGTATAGCAACGAAGCCGGCGATACACCACATACTACGCTTACGGTCACAGAAAAGAAAGTGTAAAACTACAACATTTGGAATCCACAAACACTTTAGACATCTTAAATCCGAAATATCACATACTTCGCATTTCATGCCTAACTATATAAATTCCACATATTGTATCACATTCCAGATAAATAGACAATGTTAAACTTTCCGATCGAATAATCAAATACCCAAGTTTTCCCAAATAGCTCAACACTTGAGCGGAGTTCAAAAAATCCCAGAACATGTCACAGCCCCAATGAACCATCCGTAGAAGGGTCAAACCAACGCCTCACATGTGGCAACGCTAAACTACCACAAACCCTAGGGTTCAGTGGCAGTTTTGACGGTCACATAATCGAGTTAAAATTACGTTCTTCTAGAGGGTCCACAGATACGCTAGCATGATTTCCCGAAAGTTTTAAACTCGGGAAAAATCCAACACTTGAAAGTTTTTCGTGTCGGGAAAAAGTGAGTTATTGATATCCGTTCGAACATTTTAACACGTTCTAAATTATCCGGAAAAATAAACGATGTTAAACTTTCTGATCAAATCAACGAATTCTAAAGATCTCCAGAAAACTCAACACTTGAGTAATATTAAAAATTCCCAGAAGCATGTAGTAATACCTACGGATGTTACCCAGAAACATATATCCCTCATACCCAAGTACGGCCGCGGAACCGCCGCTAAAAGCCTGGTATGGCCGCGGTTCCGCGGCGACTTTAAGGAATTAGGGGTTCGTCTTTCACAGTTATCCATAGAATCACCTGCTTAATTTTCTGAGTATTTTTAATAAGGAAAAAACCATCTTTTTAAAAAAATTCCAGAGAGGGGGTCAAATATGACGTTTTGGGGTTCGATCGGACTTTTAACTTCGCCTACACGGCGCCTAATGCTCTAGCTTGGCTCTGATACCACTGTAGGTTTACTAGGCACTATCACAAGGGTCTATAAGGCATCAACCATGCCGAATTTAAAATTTTCAAGTGTTGAACAACCTAAAGCGAGGATCTTTTCTAGATAATTAGGGTTAACAAAACATGTAAACAACTTTACATCTAAGAGAAAAGGGATTACAACCTTTGTAGTCCATTCCTTCGCTTCATAAGCTCCGAGTAGAAGTCCTTTCGCCGCAATCCATGAACTTCCAAACTCTAGAGAGGCTCCACAAGCCGAACGATCCATGCTTGCTTGAAGTCTTCCTTTTCGAAGATGATCTACCTTGAAGAATCTATAACTCAAGCTCTCACTTCTCTAATCAAGTATTAATGAAGTGAACACCCTAATCTAAGTGGCTAGAATAGATAAGAATGATGAAGTAGGAATTTAGCTCTCTTTTTATTTCAATTTCTCACACTTATTCATCACTAACCCAAAAGCTAGAAAGCTTTTCAAGAGGAAGAAGAAGAAGAAATCTATTTGTGATGAATGATGAAAATTGTTGTTATGGTTACAATTGCAACCCTTGGTTAAGAATGAAAGGTTTAACCATTGTAGAGAATGAACCATGGTAAAGGGTTTGGGTTCGGTTAAGAAATATCTTCACTAAATATCAATGCAAAATATCTAAGCTTAAAACAAAATAAAGCTTCTAGAAGCTTCATGAAAAAGCTAACCCAAATGCTAACCCAAATCAAACCCTAACTTGTTTAATCTCCACAAATCATGTTGCATTTGTAACCCTAACTTGTTACAATATTATATATCATATATATAATATATTTTTGTCACAAAAGAAAATAATACAATTAACATATATCGCATATATATCAATGTATTATCCGGTGAGAAAATGAATCAATAAAGCGAGCTTATATTAGTTAATGTAATATAATATATCACATATATAATTATACATTAAATTATCGAATCAACACTTGATCCGACAATCCGGCTATATCGCATATAACCGACTAATATAACATGTACCGATTCATTGAATCAACACTTGATCCGATGACCCGGCTATATCATATATACCCGGCCGATATCATTTATCACGAGAATAGAATACGGTATCTCATATCGTATTATTCTCGGTCCCGCACATATCACATATGTGCTCCTACTCCGTTTTGCCTGAGCCAGGAAACCTCTGTGTAGGACTCTAAAGAATCGTCAATACGTCGGCAGTAGGTGATGATCATATCAAACACCCACAAGCTGCAAGCGGTCAGCTAAACGTAACAGCCACCCGTGTATTGAACGATCAGAAGATCAACAAGCAAGCCTGTACATTCTCCTGTGTATCCAATCAGTAACACTACCGTACAGTCCGGTCTATTCGTCTGATATGTTGCATATCTAGTATAAGGGTGGTAAACGTCAGAACCCAGTAACCGATAAGTCGTGTCGATGTGAGGCTCATAACAGGTCGAGAAACTACTGATAACTCTTACCAGCAGCACTCCATATCAGCCCTGGCCAGGGACTTCCAGTTATAGCTAATCAAACACAGCACAACATCAACTCTTTATACCGGAAGAGACGAAACCCCTCCTAACGCTCATTGCCTCCATGTGATTCGGGACTGTACCCAAAAGCCACCGTTTTGCACGCCCCCTTGGACGTGGTAAGGTGGAAATCAAAGCACAGTGGGAATCACACAAGACTCTATGACGATCTCGGGTCTACAGACTAACCTGTACCAGTGTCACCAGAGAACTGCCATCTGACGTGAGGTATAATACCATCTGGGAGTTTTCGGCGAGTCCGTTCAGTGTACCCAGTCTCTACTGAGCACCCGTACACCATCTTTGATGTCAAACACCGATGGATATGGGATCATCCATCGCCCATCATATGGGTCAAGATGCGTATACGCTAGTCTAATCTGGTGTATCGATGCCCTGTCTCGATACACCCTCGACTAGTAACAGTTATAGGATGTACTCGTTGACTACCCTAGCCCCACTAGTATGATCTCATCATAGTCCCAGTAGTCGAGTACATATCCTAAGGGCTTTATCAACATGTGAGAGCAAGACAGTAAACTAATATAAGTCAACATGTTAAGATAAAGTGAAACCAAATAGCATACTATCATGTCGAGTAAGAAAGTCCTCTCTATATATATCCAAGCATCCACTGTAATATACATCATATGTACAACAATGGCCTCTAGGGCATATATATATAACTAACACAAATAATGTGAATCTTGGTGTTTTGGATAAGTACATCGAAAGACCTACAATTTTCTAATAATCTTCGTAACCTGAAACCCGATAAAAATTAACTCAAACTGCGTTTTAAAAATATGTGACGGTGCCGAATAGATTCTGATCTGTTTTGAGCGACGATACGAAAACATATATACCTCCTAAACCGGCAGTCGTATTTAGGTGAAACTGGAACTCACGCATGAAAAACACTTAGAGGCATATTTCTGTATATATTCCGCATTCGTTCGAATTGATTAATTAGTCGTACATAATATTTCTTTACAGCATTGTTTATGGTAGTTACTCGAATAATATACTTGACTCATTTCATGTTATTCGAACATGTATACATATTTATCTTAATCATTAAATTCTTGTATGTACATAAAGACGATAATTAAATACTTGAGTTATATTTTGAAAACTATACAAAAGTATTTTTACATAAAACCCCCTCAAGTTCTATAAATTACAATAAGGACCCTAGTAAACATAGGTTTAAGAGGGACCAGTCTCTTGAGCCTCAGGGAGCCGGAGATATGGGTGCTTGCCTATCTAAGGTAAACAACTTAACAACGGTGTTATCAATACGGTAATCGTTTTTGAAAAAGACACAAATCATGCCGCCCATGTGCAGCGGTTACCGATAACATCAAAACAATCAGGACTTCAATTTACTTTTCTAATTGTTTAACTCAGTTTGAGTCTCAGTATAATCTGACTTGAATATTATTCAAGTACAATCTACAATTTACAATCTACAGTCTACAATCTACAATCTATAATCTTCAATATTACAATTCAACATGAATCCATGAATCCAATTATCAATCTATACAACTTGACTAAACCGAACCATGGATATACATTCCATTTACATGATCATCCAGTTTACATGATTCTCCAGTTACATACATGATTCTCCAGTTACATCCGTTTACTGATATCATGGTCTCGGTCAGTCATCCAATTATACATTCAATACAATTTACAATACAACAATACAATCAAGATAACACGGGGTTTAAGGGGTAGATTGGTACGAAAGGTGTTAAAAGTGGCACGAGACTGCAAGATCAAGACACCTAACATGAATCCAATTGCCGTTGTTCCGGGTTGTATAACGGAGCCTTGTACTTTCAGTTGCCTTTAGTCTCTGGCATATAGAGACTCCTCTCGTATACACTGGCATCCTTCTGTATCAAGCTACAAACAACAGCGTTAACACTAAATACAACATTATAACAACCAAATATAACTTTAAAAGTTACACACACTCTCTCTCTCTCTGTCTATTTTATTTCTCCCTTATCCTTGGGACTTACCGAGCGATATGTTCGCTGACGACATTCTCTTTCTTTCTTCTTTGAATGTTGTCAGGTGATCTGGACACGTCAGAGATCGAGCCCACGAGTGAAGACTTAGACCAATTCAGTGAAGACCCCGAGCTCTAGTTCATTGTACACATTTCATTTCAGTACTTTCTTTTTCTGTTATGCCATTGTTTAGGCATTGCTTTCATTCAGTTGTATTTACTTTTCCATGCATTGTACAGAAAGAATGTGAATAAATAAAGTTGCTGTTTTTAATTATATCTTGTCTTTTGTGCTTTACTTTTATATTGCTTAGATACGCTTAACGTATTTACTTCACAGTAAATACGTAACGGCATCGTCCCATCCCCTTCGCCGTATGCCGGGAAGCGGGGCGTGACATGTTTTGCTGGTGGCCCATGCAGGTCAGAGCTGTATGGAACACTACCATGCTGTTCTCTTTTGCGTGAACAACCTAAGCAATATAACATAAGAACCAGCAACTAAAACATTCTTTACAATTCATATTTCTTGAATCTTACTATTTCAAATTCTTTGAATCATATTCCTTGAACCTTATTCTTTGAATCTATCCTAACCCTATTCTTACAGTTCCTCAACTCTTTTCAAATCTTTCGCATTTTTCGTTCTTTCACATATTTTTTCATACATTATCAATAGTTCTATCACCAAACTTTTCTTGAATCCGTTACACTTTCCTTTTACAAATTTCGAGGACGAAATTTGTATAAGGAGGGTAGAATGTAACGACTCTAAAATTTCTAAATCTTCGTATTAATAAAATACTGTAATTGTATATTTGGTATATTTTTATTTCCATGTTATTAGTTATATTTAATCCCTTCATCTATTTTTCGCATCTAAGTATTTTCTAAAACCCATTTCTTTTTATCCAAACTTATTCTTTAAGCCCAATTCCTTTCTTTTCATTCCCATTCTCTACAGCCCAAGCCCAGCTTCCATTTTCTAAAAATTTCCTTTTCTTTTTATCCAAATTCATTTACTCAATTTCTCTTTAAATAACACCCAAATCCAATCTCATTTTCATTTATAAAACTATGAGCCCAAAAGCCCACTTTCTTTTCAAGCAACCGCATATATTTAATTCTAATTAAATATGTGCATGAACAATCTTGTAGCTCATTGGCTAAGTCCTTGCATTGTTATTCCATAAGTCACATGTTCAAATCCCCATTCTTGCAATTAGTTTTTATCAATTTTTATTCTTTTCATAACCTATAAATGAGACCTTTCATTTCCAAAATGAATGGTGACCTTTCATTTCTCTTTTAGTTCTCATGTTGAATGCATATATTATTATACATAATTCACCATTACACCATCTTTATTTGTTCTCCTCTATTTTTTCCTTCCTCACATTTTTCTATCTCTCACTTCTCCCTTTTCATCTAGAGCCCAAGAAGAAGAACATGAAGAAGTTTTCAAGAAGGTCTCGCTAGTAATGTGAGGCTATCGACGGATAGACAAGCCCGGTGACAATACCGGCTTGTGTATGTAAGTAACTTCTCTCCCTCCCTCTCGATCTCTTTATTCTCCTTTTGTCATATCTCGTAAACCCGCTATTCTTTTCATATCGTAATCCATAAGTGAAGATAAACATAAACATATACATATATATAAGTCTAGATATATATGGTTCTATATGGTTTAATAATATCTTATTGCTTCTTATTCAAATTAAAGTGTTTTCAATTCTTTGTTTATGACTATGAATGTTTATTATGAGTTGTGAGAACATAAATTTCATGTCACAATATATATCTACGATGTCTCATGAAATCGGTTTGCTTATTAAAAGAAAAGGAGAAGCTTGCATAAAAAAAATACTAGTTAATCTTTTTGCCGATTTTAGCATACATATCTATACCTTTACCTTTAAAATTAATTTTAGAAATTAATTTTTACTTCTGGAAATTTCAGGAAATTTAAATATGATAGAATATATTTTTCTGTACACGCTGTAAAAATTTTAGATCGAATCGCTTAACGGTTTAGAAATTATATCGTTTTTATTCACTGTTCGTAAAACAGAAAACTGCATTTATCGGTTAACTTCTAGGACACATAACTCGGTCTACCGATGTCCAAATTGAGAAAACTCGGTGTTTTGGTCATCTACATCGAAATATATAGATTTTCTTAGTTGTAAATTTTTACTGAAAACCGATATAATATATAGAAAACTACGTTACAATATTAAGTGACGGATCTGGACAGAATCTGTTCCGATTCGCACACTGTTTTTAAATTTTACATAACTCGAACACACGATGTCCGTTTGTGGCAAACTTTAGATGTGTAGATGTACAAATGATAGAACTATAATTCTCTATATAATAGATTAATTATAAATGCATGAAATAACCCGATATAGGATTTGCAATACAATATATAGTTGATGTCCAGAAATCTGAATTTCTGTTTTAAATGCTGATGTTAAAATGATCATAAGTAGAGCTTCAGAAATCCAAATCATATGAATCTTGGTGTTTTGGATAAGTACATCGAAATACCTACAATTTTATAATAATCTTCGTAACCTGAAACCCGATAAAAATTAACTCAAACTGCATTTTAAAAATATGTGACGGTGCCGAATAGATTCTGATCTGTTTTGCGCGACGATACGAAAACATATATACCTCCTAAACCGGGAGTCGTATTTAGGTGAAACTGGAACTCACGCATGAAAAACACTTAGATACATATTTATGTTTATATTTCGCATTCGTTCGACTTGATTAATTAGTCGTACATAATATTTCTTTACAGCATTGTTTATGGTAGTTACTCGAATAATATACTTGACTCATTTCATGCTATTCGAACATGTATACATATTTATCTTGATCATTAAATTGTTGTATCTACATAAAGACGATAATTAAATACTTGAGTTATATTTTGAAAACTATACAAAAGTATTTTACCATAAAACCCCCTCAAGTTCTATAAATTACAATAAGTACCCTAGTAAACATATGTTTAAGAGGGACCAGTCTCTTGAGCCTCAGGGAGCCGGAGATATGGGTGCTTGCCTATCTAAGGTAGACAATTTAACAACGGTGTTATCAATACGGTAATCGTCTTTGAAAAAGACACAAATCCTGCCGCCCATGTGCAGCGGTTACCGATAACATCAAAATAATCAGGACTTCAATTTACTTTTCTAATTGTCTAACTCAGTTTGAGTCTCAGTATAATCTGACTTGAATATGATTCAAGTACAATCTACAGTCTACAGTCTACAATCTACAATCTACAATCTATAATCTTTAATATTACAATTCAATATGAATCCATGAATCCAATTATCAATCTATACAACTTGACTGAACCGAACCATGGATATACATTCCATTTACATGATCATCCAGTTTACATGATTCTCCAGTTACATACATGATTCTCTAGTTACATATGTTTACTGATATCATGGTCTCGGTCAGTCATCCAATTATACAATCAATACAATTTACAATACAACAATACAATCAAGATAACACGGGGTTTAAGGGGTAGATTGGTACGGAAGGTGTTAAAAGTGGCACGAGACTGCAAGATTAAGACACCTAACATGAATCCAATTGCCGTTGTTCCGGGTTGTATAACGGAGTCTTATACTTTCATTTGCCTTTAGTCTCTGGTATACAGAGACTCCTCTCGTATACACTGGCATTCTTCTGTATCAAGATACAAACAACAGCGTTAACACTAAATACAACATTATAACAACCAAATATAACTTTAAAAGTTACACACACACTCTCTCTCTGTTTATTCTATTTCTCCCTTATCTTTAGGACTTACCGAGCGATCTGTTCGCTGACGACATTCTCTTTCTTTCTTCTTTGAATGTCGTCAGGTGATCTGGACACGTCAGAGATCGAGCCCACGAGTGAAGACTTGGACCAATTCAGTGAAGACCCCGAGCTCTAGTTCATTGTACACATTTCATTTCAGTACTTTCCTTTTCTGTTTTGCCATTGTTTAGACATTGCTTTCATTCAGTTGTATTTACTTTTCCATGCATTGTACAGAAAGAATGTGAATAAATAAAGTTGTTGTTTTTAATTATATCTTGTCTCTTGTGCTTTACTTTTATATTGCTTAGATACGCTTAACGTATTTACTTCACAGTAAATACGCAGCGGCCTTGTCCCGTCCCCTTCGCCGTATACCGGGAAGCGGGGCGTGACAGGTTGTCAGGGCGACACATAAAGCAGTAAATATATAATGTGTGTACAATATTATTAAACATGAAAGGTACACAGAATACAGAACATGAAAAATAATAAATATCTTTTGAATATACACAACGCGATATAAGTATCATGTCAATAAACCAAGCAATGTGTATGTCACTACTTATCAGTCACTAAGTCAATGAAATCAATTGGTGGAAAAGATGCTCGTATTTAACAAGGGTCTCGTGCATGCCCGAGACTATGGTCCACTATTGCCCGGGACATAACCCTACAGCCGTGCCGCTAGGCCCACGACCTAATGTGTGTGTGTGTGTGTGTGTGTATCACTGATATCGAATGATCATCCTCTAAGTCACTGTACCTCGCTAAATACGAGTTTGATTCCACCTTGATTTCCGCATTCCCCCGGGTTATATTATGTGTTCAGGTATTAGATAGGTCGTGAACAAGTACGTATCGCTTTCACTTTCAATCACGCTTCCACTTATCAATATCGCTTTCAATCACTGGTTCATCATCGTACTTGCTACAATACAATCACTAACACTTATATATCAACAATGCAAATCAGTCGCTGGGTATCAATGTAAACGATCACTATCCAGAAAGTATAAAGAAAACCCAAAATAAGGTAGAAATGCACTGAACAGATATTCACTAAGTTATGACAACCCACACCATATGACTTGCAAAATTTACCATAAATCACGCATATAGAATCGACCAAAACAATATAAAAGGCGTACGAATTATACTTGATTATCTAAGCGGTAAAATTAGTTTCATGTCAATAGGAATTCACGATTGATTTAATGAGTTGAACGAGTGAACGGTTAACGAGGTTAAGGATTTATCATCAGTTTAAATTAGCGATCAATTGCTGGAATTCCAATTTCAGAACTGGAAGTCCAACTCCGCGCGTTGTTTACTAGGGATTGTATTTAGATTCAGGTGTTTCCCCAGATGAATAAAACCTAGTTCTATCTGTTAGGTTTCCGATGCATCAAACGGATCCATAATAGCCTTTCTGTACTAGAAGATATGTCCTGTTTAGTGTGAAGGTGAAAGAAATGTCACTGCAGAAACTGCAGAACACGTCGACATTCTAAAATAAAAACAAAATATCAAACGACTGTGAAATTGAACGAGACAAGATCCATATGTTAGGTAACTAAATTATCTACGCGACTATATGGGACTCCATGCATTTTCAGTTTTATGTAGGGATGTGCAGGCACTTAAATTCAAGTATCCTCATGGAATGCTACCCCGGACTGCAGTCCAGAGCCGCATTCCCAGTCAATTATCGTTACAGTGGCCTATCAGAATTGAAGGGTAAAATATAAAGGGTTCTAACTTATCGAGTCAGTTTCGATATGAGCCATAGAACATCACATTCCAGTCTGTATTTAATTTACTATGATTTTCATACTATGTGCGCGGGGAATTTCAGATTTGACGAAACTAAATGGGGTGTCACTTTATGCGTGGAAACGTTATTGATTTTCTAAAAAAATTGAACAGGGGGTTTGTTAACAGTATTAGGGTTTAAATATCATGAGTTCCGCCATATTTGATTTAGTTATCGTCTATAGTTCGCATCAAACACTTAGGGTAGCGTTTAGTAATAGGTCGAAACACAAGATTTCTTTAACCAAACAAGCGATAATTAATTCTTATAAATTCTAAATAACATCAATACGGCTAACCAACCAAGTTGGGTTGGGTTCGATTCACTACAACCAACATGATGGCTCAAATTCTAAGTATTCGATTGCAACCTAACACTATGTCGATACACACACACTCTTATATATATTTATATATGATAATAATTTAACATTATTATTTAACCTAGATATTATAATAGCATGAGCAATAAGAGATGGGTTTTCTCTTGCATAGCGAAGACAGCAATGAAGACAGCGAATGGCACGGGCACGGCACACACGGACATCGGCAACAACAGCAACAAGGCAGCAGCACTAGCACGACACCGGCAACGATACGGCCGTAGCGACAACACGGCAGCAGCGCGAGCTCGGTTTGGCTCGGCTAGTTAAGGAAGCCCAGGCGATGGAAGCTTAGACGGTGGCGGAGGAGGTTCAGGCGATGGTTGAGGGTGGAGGAGGTGACAGCGGGTGGTTCGGTGGGTCGCCGGAGACGATGGCTATGGTGGTGGTCGGCGGCGTGGTCGGGCCAGGGACGTGATGGAGCTTGGTGTGCAGGGGATGAGGGCTCGGTGAAGCAAGGGAGAAGAAGGATGGGACGATGGCGATGATGATGATGGAGGTGGAGTGGTGGCGATGGGAGGAAGTCGACGGTGGCAACGGAGGCTGCAGGGGAGCTTGAAGTCGGCGAGGGTGGAGTTGTGCAGAGATGAGGTCGGCAGTGGTGGTGTGCAGATTTTTGGGTGGCAGTGGGTAGAGAGAGGAGATAGGGTTGCAGAGGGGGAAGAAGGGAGCGAGAGGGAAAGAGTGAGGGCGGGAGACGTTGAGGGGAGAGAGGGCCGGCACCGAGATCTCGAGGTTAGTTGGAGCGGGAATTCATCGTAGGTGGAGCGGGTCTCGCGGATGCGGTGCGAGCGAGAGGGAGAGAGGAAACGAGAGGAGATGGAGAAGGAGACGGTTGAGACGTGATGAGGACGAGGTCATCGCGGAGGTGGGCGCGGGTCTTGCGGCGACGGTGCGAGGAAGGAGGAGACGTGGGAAAAAGACGGGAGGAAAAAGGCGGGAAAATAAAAAGGAGATGAAGAAGTGGGAGTGGGGTTCGGGTCGGGTTTGGGTTGGGTCAGTAGAGGTAGGTTGGGTTTAGATTAGAAAATTTAAAATAAAATAATTAAAATATAATTAAAAAAATATGAACAAAAATACTGTGGAAAAAAAAAGGAAAATATATATATGTAACTGGGGATTTACAATTGAAGATGCCAAAACTGCATGCTAGGGGTTCTTATGCAACTTAAATGTATATGGGTCTTTTAAGTTATTCGAAGTATGGACAAAATTTTTCGTATTTAGCAAAGTATGAGGGTTTTTTTTATAGTAAAAAGCCCTTATTAAATTTATATGCTTCTATTTGTTGTTATAAATGATCTTTTAATAATTTTATGAACATTTTGAAGGAAAGCTTTTTCTTTCTTTGAAAGAGAGATGGAGAGAGGTGCAGAGATTTTATTTTGGAAAGAGAGGAGGTAGATCGACATGAATTGCTTAGGATGGAGCTAATTTAAAAAGGAATTTTCCCCTAAATTTTTTCAAGGAAGTATATGTCACTTCTGTCTACGCAAAAAGACAAACTCAAGTAGATCCCCCAAACAATTTGCATTATTATATTAGAGGTATGTCTAAAATCTTATAAAAAAACCCTGAAAAATAAACTAAACAATTTAGAGCAAACGGTTTTGTAAGGCCTGATTTGGCACCGAGGTCTTTTGAAACCTCGGTTTCATTTAAGTTGAAATAAAACTATGATATCCATACATGCAAACTAAGATTTCGCGAAAACACAGTTTCAAAAAGTTTAGAGTGGGTTAGTAATATATTACATGAAATCAGAGTTTCATTTGAATATAATAATAAGGTCATAAAATAAGAAAAACTTAATGAAACAAACTTCAATCTGAGGAACTTATGAAATGGGGTTTCCATTTGAAATTTTTTAAACCGCCGGCTATGAAATCCATTTTGCTTACCAAACAACCCTCGATAACAATTTTCAGGGCTTGGAATCGAAACCCAAAACATTGTGATTTGGAAAACCGAATGTTCCAAAAACCATAACATCCTTGCCAGAGGCCCAAAAAACAGTATTTATCTTAATTGTTATGTCTAGATATATATTACAAAAAATAATAATAGTGTATTCTTCTCTTTTCTTTTTTCTGGGTAGCAGCACTAACTGCTCGTAAGACCTAACCTATGCATACAACACACGCACATATCACACAACACACACAAGACACCCATAAATTTGCTCTCAAAGCATTAATTTGTGACTTCCCATTCAGGAGTTCCTGGAAGCCGAACCCCACACTCCCCCCAAGAAATATGTAATCATCTTTCTTTGAATTGGAAGACGAGAAAGGAAAATAACTCAATAATATGTTTCTTAATTCTTTAATCCTATAAAAGAGTAGGATAATAGGATGCTAATATGCCAACATATAACCATCACCACATGAACACCATTTGGTTACAAACCCACTGATAACATCTTTTGCGCACAAAGAAAAGACCCACACTAATAAACAGACACTACAACCTTACTAGTACAACATAAACTACGTCACCATGGTAAAGCATTTAGGAGTAGAGATGTATGAGAAGAGAGAAGAGAGATCTCCACTAACCCCTTCAATCTCCCTTTCTCCGAAAAGAGCATCCTTCGGTGAGTCGAGCACGCCCCCCTGTTGGTTGACAAAGCACGGTTTGGCAGTTCCCACAAACCACAACCGTCTGCGAATGGCTAAACACAGTGGTTCTGCAAGAAACGAGAAAATTTTGAAAGATGCTTATAGATAGATGGGGTCAAGTCGCTTTCGGCTTCGGAGTTGGCAAGAAATTCCAGAATGCAAAGTACATAAAAAAATTTAACTTTGATGAGTTGCTCCGGGCCTCATTGGCTTAGGATAAGCGGAGTTATTTTTTATGTCGGAGGCATGGGAGTTAGCTTTTACGGTGGAGGTATGGGTTATTCTAACTTTCTGACATGCTTTTTGGCTTTGGGGTTTAATAAGCTCCAGACTCCAAAAATGTTTTCTTCCATCTTTCTAAAGTTCAGAAAAAACAAAAGAAGAAGAAGAAAGATGTTGAAGTTGAGTTTAGATAACTTAGATTAACTCAACTTTAGGCTAAGATAACTCCGCTTATCTAAGCTCCAGAATGACAGTTAAATGGCCATAGTTACGAACTGGAGTTCAATCTAGATAGCTTAGCAAAACTCCCAACTCCAAAGCCAAACATGCCCTTGGTTTTCGGAGTAATCTTAACTCTGAAAAGGTTAGGTGTTGCTCCAGACTTCGGTTAACCAACTCCAAAAGGAAATCCAAACGGGATAGAAAATGGAGGTTAAATTTTCATAACTCTACAATACTTTATTCCAACACCTACACAATTTACAAACATTGAGCTTGAGGAATGTTAACTTACATGTTGAAACATCCTTGGCACTTGACATCCTTCAAAACATACAGACAAACAAAAGAAAATAGATATTAAAAATAGATTACAAGTAAAAATAGAATACAATTGATATTGGGAAAGAAAACGGTGAAGAACAATGGGAGATTACCATGAAAAAGGAATTTGGCGACGGAACAAGCCGCTTGAGTTTGTGCTTTCTCTTCTCAAGCTCAGGAGGTGGATTTAACAGATCAATATCATTTGAAAGAACCTAACCAAAAAAACGGATCACATTCAATATTGAATACACATCTCTTAGAAAATAGTATGCACACTCGAAAAATAATTAAAGGAACATTTAATTCCACAAACAAGGTGAAGTAAAAGGGAATACACATTACACAACAGAATTTAAATTCTAATAAGAAGAAATTATATATTCCAAGCCACGATTTAAGTTCAATGATCCCAAAAAGAAACAGGATGTTCAACTAAACAGATTATAAATCTTGTCATGATTTCAAAATCCAACATGACAACAATAAAAGGGAAGTAAAGTTAGAAAATGATTCACTTGACATCCTACAATTTCGAACTCAAGAAACAGTAGCAACAAAAACCAAAGTTTCAAGGGTTACGACGCTCCAACTCAAAACTTGACACGGCACTGTTGGAATTGGAAGAACATTTTGTTTTTAAGGACCTCATGGTAAAAAAAATTCCAGCCACCCGATCTACAGACCACTACATAGGATGAAAACAAAAGGTCGGAATCACAAGTTGTAGTTTTGAGGTTTAAAAATTACAATTGGGGGGGGGGGGGGGGGGGGGTAACTCGAACTGCATTTAACCTTAAAAAAAAACTATGCACAAGATTTAAAATATCGGATGCTCGCGTATATTGGAATCATGTCAGAACAGGCAATTTCTATATCATATAGAGCCTTATATTCACAGAACATTATTAGTTTATTTTGGGGAACCAGTCCTATCCATTTATCATTGGCCAATATAATGGATATTTGAAGGAAGTTACAAATGAATTAATAATCGAATTTTCCTACATAAAAAAGAGCTATTGAATCATTTATCACAAAATTGCACCTGAATCAATAGAAAGTTCAGCCATGTTTTGGCTTTGTGATTGTGTTGGGTACATAAACCCCACTATGGTTTTGGAGTTGAGATTGTTAGGAATATGTATGCCCTAGAGGCCATTATTATATGTTATTGTGGATATTTGGATATATATAGAGGACTTTCTTGCTCGACATGATAGTATACTATTTGGTTGTTCTTTATCTTAACATGTACACTTATTTTAGTTTATTGTCTTTGTGATACATGTTGACAAAACCCTTAGGATGTTAGCTTGACTATCAAGACTATGATGCAGATCATACTAGTAGGGCTTGTATAGTCTATAAGCACATCTTTTAACAGTTCTTAGTCAAGAGAGTATCTAGACAGGACATCGATATTCCAGAGTAGACTAGTGCGTACGTTTCTTGACCATGTATGAGGCGATGGTTGATCCCATAACCATTGGTGTTTGACATCAAAGATTGTGCACAGGTGCTCATTGGAAAATGGGTACACCGAACAGGACTCGCCGAGAACTCCTACATGGTATCATACCTATCGTCAGATAGCAGTTCTCTAGTGACACTTGTATAAATTAGTCCGTAGACCCGAGATCGTCATAGTGTCTTGTGTGGTTCCCACTGTGCTTTGATTTCCTCCATACCACAGCTCAAAGGAGTCGTGCAAACAAGTGAATTTTGGGTACAGTCCCTAGTCACATAGAGATAGTGAGCGATAGGAGGGGTTTCGTCTCGTCCGGTATTGGGAGTTAATGTTGCGCTATACTCGATTGGCTATAACAACAAGTCCCTGACCAGGGCTGATGAGATTTACTGGTAAGTGTTATCAGTAGTTTCTCGAAAGGTTATAGACCACATATCGGTATGACTTATCAAGTTAGTAGAGTCTGACGATTCAACTCCCCAGACTTGATATGTGATATATCAGACGAAGAGACCGAACTGTACGGTAAGTGTTGCTTATAGGCTTTACGGGAGTTTGGACAAGTTTGCTTGTTGATCTTCTATTCGTTCAATACCTGGATAGCCGTTACGTCCAGCTAGTACCGCTGACGGCTTGTGGGTATCTGATGTGATCATTACCTACTGCTGGCGTATTGACGAATCTTTAGAGTCCCACATAGAGGTTTCCTAACTCAAGCGAAGCGAAGTAAAACACGTACGGAGATATGTGCGGGAGCTTGATTGAATACGAGTATATGATACCGTATTCTAATCTAGCGATATTTGATATCTAATATTGAATATTAGCCGGTTGTATGTACTATAACCGGATTATTGAATCAAGTGTTGATTTAATAATTTGATATACATATATATTTGATATCAGCCGGGTTATATATGATATAACCGGATTATTGAATCAAGTGTTGATTTAATAATTTAATATATATATATATTAACTAATATTAAGCTCACTTAAGATTTTCTTCTCTTTATAAATATATTTATATATGTGATATATATATATATATATATATATATATATATATATATGAATTTGTATTATGGTTGTTGATACAAGAGACTAGGATGTATGAGAATCACACATGAAAAAAGATGAAAAGATAAAGAGTTATATTTATGAATTAAATAAAATATGAAGAATGAGTCATGGTTTAGAAACGTTGAGAAGCCATGACTCACCTTCTTATTTTTGTTTTATGCATAGATATTTATCTTTCTCATTCTCATCTTATCTCATTATATTCATGGTTCATTCTCATCCTCATCCAAGTTCATCTTCTTCATTCTCTCCTCACTAGAACTTTCTTGAGTTAAGAAAAAGAAAGAGAGAAATATTTTTAATGAGCAAATCTCCTACTTCATCAATCTACACTAATCTAGCCCATTAGTTTAGGTTGTTAACTTTATTAATACCTTGATCAGTAAAGTGTGAGCTTGAGTGAGAGAGACTTCAAGGTGGATCATTTTCGGCAACGAAGACAAGCAAGTTCGAACTTTTCTTCAAGTGGAGCCTTAAGAAGAGTTCTAGGGACTTCAACTCGGAGCATTAGAAGTGAAGGACTAGACCACAAAGGTTGTAGTTTCCCATCACTTAGTTTAGAACATCACTTGCTTACTACAAAACCTAAATTCTCTAGTTCGATTCTTGTTTAGTATAATTAGCACCCTAAAAATTTTAAATTGCATACTTGATGCTCATATAAACCTAATAGAGGTGCTAAGACATACTTTGAGAGATAACTAATGCTATTGCTCCTACCTTATTTATTTAAATTGGAGTAAGTTAAGATAACCAAAGTTTCATAAAATTGTCTAAACTTAACTCCAAAATGCAATGTTAGTTTAGAAAACTCCAGTTATCTAAATTCCAAAGTTGAGATAACTGGAGTTTACATAACTCCATTACAACCCAAGTTTTCTAAACTCTAGGATTTGTGAAGAAAATACTCATTTTGAAGTTATCTAAACTCCAAAACCAACACTTTTCAAGTCCATTCAAAATTAAAGCAAACTAGATCAAAAGTATGAAATACAAACATCTGCAGCTCCTCTACATGTAATCAATCCAACAAAAAATCATGAGAAATCAAAATTGCTAACATTTAGATGCGAGATCCGAGAAGATTAGGGTTTAATTTAGGAAAGATAGAAGAAAAGGTTACCATTTTTGCTCAAAACCCTAGAGAGTGTGCTGCAATTTGAACGGCGACGGCAAGAGTTGGTCAATTAAAATAGTCTGGAGACCATAGCAGCATCTTGTTATAGTGGAAATGGATGGATATGGACCGTTGGATTAAGGTAAGCATTATCTGAACCGTTGGTTTGATCCAATGTTATGGCGGTTTGTTTGCGTTGGGCTTTTTGGGGAAACAAAAGAAAAAAAGGAGAAGAATCATTATTGGAGCCTTCTTCATAGCTGGAGCTTGTTCCAGATAGCTCATAAGAAGCAAATAAAATTATAAAAAAAAAGGATCTCTTGATTAATGAGTAAGCAAGGTGAAAGATTAGGATTCCGAGTGTCTGCGATTGTTTGGTGTCAGCTCGTGTAGGAACAAGCGGATCAAACATGATGGCTCATAGCTTTGGTTTTAAATGTGTGTAAAAGATTTCATCATAGCAGAGAAAATAGCAGAGAACACAAGCAAAGGTTTCTGATCTGAAAGACAGTTAGATGAAGGTTCTAGGTTTTACTTTGTTTGATAAAACCATGCCTACAGGTTTGTTATATAAACTTTGTAGGAAATAATACCGTGGTTTTATTTTAGAGCTCAAGTCAAATTAAATATTAAATCTTTGCCATTATAACTCAAACTAATAAGGGTACAAGCAATCAGCTGGATTTAGCTCAGTTGGTTGATGTGTTAATTTCAAATAACAGGGGTATGAGCAAAAAACTGCTTGTTTTTGGCCGTAAAGTAATGCAGAAAAAAAAAAGATACATGAGAGCTTTGTAAACACAAAGCATGTCTCAAACATGTATGTGTCACATTTATGCCTCTGGACAAAGCCTTATAAAACAAATCTCCTCCTCAAAAAGTGAGCTTAGATCATGTTATGAGTGCTTTGAAGGAAGTGACTCGTATCTTATGCTCTAGCTCTGTCGGTCTACTTGCCGAGCTCTGTGATCAAGCCTATTTGTCTACTTGTTGAACTATGTGATGGAGCCTATGCTATTTGAGCCATCTTTGATGTCGAGCCCTGATGATGCTCGATATCGACGATCTTCCAGATCAGGACACGTGGCAGATGACGTGTCCCAGGGCTCACAAGAAAGGATCTACAGTGGCCGACCAAACCACTCTTGTGCCCGTCCTACAAGCAAACGCTGGCTCACCTCCGAGCCCCCGGCACAATTGGCCTCCTCGGCCTCACAGCTCGTCTCAGAGCTATCACAGGCCCGAGCCTCCTCGGTCCTCTCGGCTCGCCTCCGGGCTCGAGCAGAACCAAGATACCTCGGCTCTCCCGCTCCTCCGCGAGCTCTCCCACCAAGGTCATCTTCCTCAGTCTCATCGACTGACCAACAACACCGCTCGCAGGCGTAACAGCCATCCAGCGAATCTCACCATGCGCGAGATCTCCGCCGACCACATCCCACGTTCCACGCCACCACGATCCACCATTAACGAGCCTGTCTCGCCATTAATGGGAGGTCCCGCTCAACACGCGAGCGTGATGTCGGGAGCGTAACGGCCGGCGTGATTCTCGCGCCTGCTTCGCCTGCTGCCACCGCTATATAAACCCCTTCTTCAGACGGTTCAAGTAAGCCATTTTTACTCCACTAAGCCGTTACTCTGCTTGGATCTCCAGTCTAACTTGACCGTCGAAGGGTTTTCGGTGGTACAACCATCCCGGGACTTCTTGCAGGTAGCTCGGCAACCACAATCTCAAACCTATTGAGATCCACACGCTTCAGGAGCGACAGCCTCCATATCAAATCTCAGCCGCCCATCGCCGCCATATCAAATCTGAAGGAGATTCACGCCTCCATCAAGCCCGAAAAGCAAGCCACATCTATGGACCAAGGGCTCGGGCAAGTATGAGAAGGATCTTACTTGATAGTTCATATGCAAGTTGTCTGAAGATTATGTATGTCCCGTATAGTTTAAGTTTTGGTTTGGAATTTTGTCAAATCTTTTGAAAAATAAGGCAGTCTTAAGATTTGGGGTATATTGGGATTAGGATTTGAGAATTCCTCCATCCTTGTGATCTCATGATTTTTTTATGTTACTAGATCTATAGCTTCTTCTTCGTTCTAAGACATAGGTCGGATTAGTCGAACGTTATAATTTTTGTGAACTATTCGTTCTGAATTTGCGACTCTCTATCGTTTTCGTATTACTTTGTGATTAACTATTACAGATAAGTTTAAAGCCCATGAAAACTAATGATCATCAACGGAGCATACAAATAAAAGGGGATGGAGACTTTTATTTCGCTACACGTGTAGAGCACGTGCATGATGCTAGTTGAGTCTTAACTACAAGTCAAAGCAGCTGTAAAGCCTTTAGAGATAAGTTATAAATTGTCATGTATTTGCTATATAAAGAGTAAAATGCTAAGAGTTTGTATTCCTAAAATATGCTTAGAGTTTGTAATTAGAGAATAATAAGAATAATAATAATAGGTAGAAATTCCAATAAATTTGAAAGTTTCTCATCTATAAGTTTCTCATCTATCTTAGATTTTTACATTGTTTATATATACCGACAGACTTATTGTTCGAAGCAGACTGCTTTGAATACAATTTAGCTTGAACTATTAATCCAGTTATGGACGACACCCAATAAGTGGAATAGCTGATATTTGGTGGAGAATGAAAATCGTGATAATGTCACAAAGTTTGCAAAAGTTGACAAGTACAAGAAGATTTGCATAGGGTCAAAAGAATTCAAAAGCAAGGATGTAAACAATTCACGCGCAAATGTCATCACATCAAAATCTGCTAAATGCTGTGAAATGGATATGAATATGAATATACATAGTAATTAAGATGTAAAAATAACATTTGGGGAGGCCATGTACCCAACTGCTAACTAGACCAAAAAATTCATTCTAAACAAACACATGACCGACGGATATTTTATCCGTGAAGGCTGCCAATTGATATGTCATATCTGTAAAGTGATCGAATCGGAATCCAGAATCTGGGAAGGTTTTTCTTTAAACAAAATTCTTGTCTTAATCTCGTCTAGGCCAGTCTTAAGTATTCATATGAGATCGAAATCCGGACGAAAGATTCCTTTAAACATATTTTTGTATCCGTATTTGAAACTCATCGAATACGGAAATGACCAGATAAAATTCATCCTTATAGATTCTTGAATTCTAAAACGGATCGGATCATCGAGCTTGTACATTCTTACCCAAAACCTGTTCCGCCCGCACCGTTAACCCCCGCGTTCAGTTGTCCTTCTCCAATCCTCTCTCACTCTCTCTCTCTCAATTGTAATGGCGGCTGCTTCCTTCACTCGCCTCTCTTCGCTCAGCTTCTGCTCTAGAGACCGCATCCAAAAACAAAACCCTAAATCTATCGCTTCCATCAGCGCTTCCTCTACTTCTTCTCGGATCTCAACACGAGAGCCTCGCTTCGATCCCAAGGTCTGTCTCCCAAAACCCTAGCTTTTCTTTCAATTCCCCCATGTTTCACTATGTTTAAAGTTTCCCTCTTTTGACATTCTTAGTGTCTGATTCTATCTATTAGGCAACAGCCTATCAAAATTATTTTGTGATTCATATTAAAAGAAGCATCATCAGGCTGAAGACCTAATTTGATAGAAGCAAGAACAAAAAATGATGCATCTTCTAATGATTCGCGTGGTTAGAGCATTGATTTTTAAACAAATTAGAAGGATTCATATTGTCAGTGAATATAGGAACAACAAAAGGAAGAAACTTTTGATTACATCATATGCAGAACATTGTGGAATGTACTTCCTTTGCAAATGCATCATTCATGTTTATATAAAATTTCTAGGTCGAAACCTTATTAGACAGTGTGAAATGGGACAACAAAGGATTAGCTGTGGCTATTGCTCAGAATGTAGACACTGGAGCTATTTTGATGCAAGGATTTGCAAACAGGGATGCCCTAGGCACAACGATTTCGTCTCGGAAGGCAACTTTCTACAGTCGATCGAGATCTTCGTTGTGGACAAAGGGGGAGACTTCCATGAACTTTATCACTGTGCATGACATTTTTCTCGACTGCGATCGTGATTCTGTAAGTTTTATCTATAGGGTTTCGTTTGAGATCTGGCGGCCTCGGAAACTGTATCATGATTGTAATTAGATTTATCTCCTCTCGTTAGATAATATATCTTGGGAAGCCTGATGGGCCAACTTGCCATACGGGGTTAGAGATGTGCAACTACTCATCTGTTAGTGATCTTTTGCAAGAACCACAGGTAAAAAAAGTCTATTAATAAATAAGTAGCATTGGTAGTTCTTTTACATGCAGAAGAGTAGTAGTTTTTTAAATAGTAGGCAACCCCCTTCACTTTTGCCTGATTGGCTGTAAACCACCCTTGGTTTAAAAAACATGTACATATAATTTTTTGCAATTGTTTCATTAACTACTGGTAGTTAATTTTTTTGGTTAGGCGTTTCTTGGAAATAAAAATAATAATAAAAACGGTAAAGCTAATGGTCGTTAAACCAAGGCGCAGAGCAGGTTTCTTAGATCAGTGCGGTTTCCTGCTAATCAAGCAAAACTGAGGGGGTTTTCCTGTAGATTTGTCTTCTTTACAGTGACTTCTAATAGAGCGTTTGTGACAGACCAACAAAGATCGTTTCGCATTGACAACTCTGTACTCACTAGAGTCTACTATTTCCCAACGTAAAGCTGAGATGGACACGGTTCAAAATGGAAAGCCATCATGGACTAAAAGATTACTCCTTGATAAAGAACTGCTTTCCTCCAAAATCCGGTGTGTTGTCTCTCACTCTCACTCACACATCACACGCTCATTTATATATCATTTACTTAATAATTTCATTACTTCATCGCAATTGCATTTTTCCAGCTTTCTCCAAGATGGTGAATATATGAGCCCATCTTTCTGGTTATGTAAGAAACCAAACCCGAAAGTTTCTCCTTTCCACAAATCAGTTTGAGGGCAAATGACCCAAAATTAGAACGAGCCAATCAGGTAAGTATGTAAAAATAGAAGTTCTCTAAAACACGGCTGAAGCCATTAATTATCCTATTGAGGTAGATTTTCCTCCATAATTGCTAATTTGGAACGGTGTTACCTCCCCCCAACCCCCCCTCCAAACAAAAAAAAGAAGGGGGGGGGAGCATTTTGATGAAAACGGTTACAAAATTTGCTAATTTTGCTTCATTCTGGTTAGTTTTTCTGAATGGATCTTCTAGCTTTCCTTTTTTTTTTGGTTCCAACCCACTCTCAAACCGACCACACTGAGTCTTAGTTGAAAGATGGCACATCGTAATATTAATATTTTTTATAGTGAAAGATGACATATCTATGTCATATTAAGTATGATCTTGATTATTTTATCAAACTGTGCACTAATTTAATTAGTGGCAGTGTTTTAAAAGCGAAAGACGACTTCAAGACGACAAAACTTATCTATTGCCCGAGGCAGGAGGCGCCAAAAAGGCGACCGCTTGAGTAAAGCGAGGCGATAAATATTTAAACCGCCAACATAACTTTACTAGGTTGGATTGAGGATTAGAAAAAGAATGTGAAAGAAAAGAATATAAGACTTTTGAATTTGGAATTAAAAACTTAGTTTTTCTGTCATTTTTGGTTTAATTCTGATCTCATAAAAGGCTTCTTTACGATTAAGGAGAAAGCAAGTATACATAAACAAAATTGAGATTGAAATAAAATGAAATTTATTTTATTTTTATTGTTTTAAATAAAAATCACTTAGACGCTCGTCTCAAAGTCTTGCCTTGGACACTGTGCACTTGAGGCTATAGGAGCTTAGATCGCCTTGTCCGGGTGCCTGAGACGCCAAGGCGCTCCGCCTTGAGAACATTGGGTGGACTATCACTTTTACATGTACACTTCCATATTTGCAGTTATCTAAACAATGTACAGGTGCCTCCCCTCTCAGCTGTTCATAAGGTCCCACAAGAGCTTGTTCATGATATTAGACACTTAACCGAGATCATGTTTTTAAGCAAGGCTGCATATAATGATAAAAGAGAGAATTTCTGTAACAATGGGTTTAAATTTGGAATGTTGGTTCTATTATGCCTTTAAGATAGATGCAGTTCCTAAGCTCAAATCCAATTCCCTTCTCGTCTTCTTCTCTCCTTACAAGTCTAGGCAAGTTTTTGGTTGATTGATGTTAAAGACTGCATGGCAATTCCTTTGGCTCACCTTAGCCTAGTTTTAAATTGGCACCAACTTAGTTGCTAGATATATTGATGGCAACTCCTTTGTTCTACCTTTTTTGTGAGGCCTTTTTATGCTGGAATGCGACTTCATAATCGAACCCTGCATAAGAAGGATGTGCTGATGATGTAACAATACAATTTGTTAGAATATAAAATATATTCTCTCAATTCTCATCATCACTTTGGAGTTTTGATGCAATGGAAGGGACGTTTAACATAATATGTGACCCAAGTTCCAGGTTCCGATCCTGCGACCTGTGGCTTATGCGCCCACCACGCTTCCGCTGCTTCTCTCCAAAAGTCCAAAGACTCAAAACCCAAAGCCACATCTTCACCAAAACCCTAGCCACAATGTACAGGTGTCTCCCCTTTCAGCTGTTCATAAGGTTCCTTTTGAGCTTGTTCATGATATAAGACACTTAACCGAGATCATGTTTTTAAGCAAGGCTGCATATAATGATAAAAGAGAGAATTTCTGTAACAATGGGTTTAAATTTGGAATGTTGGTTCTATTATGCTTTTGAGATGGACGCAGTTCCTAAGCTCAAATCCAATCCCCTTCTCGTCTTCTTCTCTCCTTACAAGTCTAGGAAAGTTTTTGGTTGATTGATGTTAATAGATTTCATGGCAATTCCTTTGGCTCACCGTGGCCTATTTTTAAACTGGCACCAACCTAGTTGCTAGATTTATTGATGGAAACTCCTTTGTTCTACCTTTTTTGTGAGGCCTTTTTATGCTGGAATGTGGCTTCATAATCGGACCCTGCATAAGAAGGATATGCTGATGATATAACAATACAACTTGTTAGAATATAAAATATATTCCCTCAACCCATGTCATAACTTCGGAGTATTGATGTAATGAAAATGACATTTAACACGGTATCAGAATCAGGTTCCGATCCAATCCTAGGACCTGTGGGTTATGGGCCCGCCATGCTTCTGCCGCGTCTTTCTAAAACCCCAAAGCCTCAAAACCCAAAGCTGCATCTTTACCAAAACTAGCCATCATAGGTGTTGCCGCAACCACAGCTGAGCTCGTCTTCACCATCAAAGCTGATTCAACCGCATGATCCTATCCGCCATGGGATCTTTTCTCGAAATCTTAAATTTCGAGCCATCTTAAGGTAAAACCCATTAATAAAAAAAGTTTTAAATAATCTGGAAAAAATATTTTTTTTAAATCCGAAAAAAGAAAAAAAAAAATACAATTTTGGTGAAGTTGAATTTTTTTTTGTGAAGTTAAAAGTTGTCATGTCAATCTATTTTTTTTTTCTTTCGTGTTGACTGTTCAGTTGTGATAATTTATAAAGAATAAGACTTTCTCCATATTAAACTCAGTTTTGGGCAATGGACCCAAACAATGGATACACATATGCTTTTAATATAGTGGAACTCGATCCAAAAAATTCAAGCCTTGTGGAGGTTTGTCCCAACTTATATCTTATACCCATATGCATCCCATAGTTTTTCCAGAGTGGGATTATGTTAACCACATATCTAACACAACTCATACTACTATTAGCTCAACTACGGGATCAATTGATGACATGAAATTGTCAGCGGCATGCTTGAAGATGATATAACAAGATAACCTGTACTCTTATTATGTGAATTGATGATCTAACAAGACAACTCATACTCCACCAATATGTTGCAACATGATTCCACTGAGTTAACGATGAAATGACATTAAGTTGTTAGCAATAGTTCATATATGTGAAGCAAGTTTAGCATCTGTGGAAGGATTGCAGTACACGGAAAAGTTAGGACTAGGGATAGATCTCACTAAACATGAGGTTACTTGGGTGGAAATATTGAAAAAAAGGAGGAGGATAAGCCGACATTAGGTATGTTGATTACACCTAAGGAATATTTAGTGAATGAATTTATATATACAGAGTATAATGAACTACAACAACTAGAAAGAAGTTCTGATAGTTAAGAAGAAAGCTTCAAATTATTATTGGGTTGTGAATTGGAGTTTAACTTACATGTTGATGTCTATGTACCTTGGATATAGGCACGAGGAACTGCTTACCATTTATTGGTGGATAGATTCAGCCACAAGACAAATTAGCCATCGACAAAAGTATAAACATGTATCACTTATTGTTAAATAGATTCAACGACATGCCAAAATACCCATCAGCCAAAGTTTAAACATGCGGTGTAATTTTTTGGAATAAAAAATGATGAAAAAAGGGAACAAAATTTGCTAGAATAGGGCGGAGCTGCAGATTTTGAAAAGGGAGGGTGGCATGTGCTAGGTGTGCAAAGTGATGGGGTTTCCTGCAATTGAGTCTGCCCCCTACAACTTTATATGAACAAATTTTGTAGTTGATGGGGCAGCAAAGGGCCTAAACGAACATGAAGGGGAATTGTTAAAAAGGATATGTTTGTCATAAATTTAATCTGAAAGAATTCCATTGACCGCTGAGTGGAAGAAAAGGATCCATGTAGGTGGTCCCAATCTAGAAGTAGCATGATTCGGATACGGGTGTAAGATATGATACGAGCCGGATTCATGGATTCTCAATTTTCAAAAGTTCAAGGATATGATTCGTTGGGATACGCTATCTTTTTCGATTTATATTAAGCTCACACAAATGCACGTGTTGTCATTGACAAAAATGAACTAAGAATACCAAGGGACATTGTTCTTAAAAGCGGTCTAGACGGCCGACTAGACGGAAGTGGTGCGAAGCCGATCCGATTTAGCCGTAGGCAATTTAATTAGGCGGTTTAAGCACTTAATAAGCGCTTAAGCCGTTCAATCCGCTTAAGTGGGCGTCTAAGCTTACCCAGCTCACTTAATAGAATAAAATTTAGTTATTTTTGAAGTATCATGGATTGGGTTTGTTCTCTTTTCACCATACCTGACCCAAACTCATACTTAATGAATAAAAGTTAGTCAATTTTGTCCCCTTTCGGAATAATTTTTGAATTATACAACTCAAAATTTATTTTTTTGCTTAGTTTTACTGTTAAAACATCAACATGTTAACGGTTATTACGCTGAATTATCAATATATTCTGTTTTTACTGCATATATATATATATATATATATATATATATACATATATATAAATTTTTAACTAAAATTAAAAAACAGTCTAGACGACGCTTAACCGGCGGTTAGATGCTAGGCGGTACCCCAACAGCTCAGCTCCACCTAGCGCTTTTTACGCCAGGAAAAAAGCGCATGTTAACGACACCAAAGGAATATTAGGTGCACAAAAAACACACGCATACAAGCAAAGCGCGCACACATTAGAAATAAGAATACAAAAAAAGAGAAAATTTACATATCTAAGAATATAGTTATTTATACTTGTTCGATACATTTAGAATATGCGATATAAATTTTAGGATGTGTCAAAAAGAGTCCCTCCAGTATTGTGATGAATACAAATATTTCCTATTGCGAAACTAATCTGATACGAATTTGTGACCTCGTCGACGAATCCGTGCAACATAGATCAAAAGTCTGGGATAAAGCTTCAAGTTGTTGCATCCATGAACAAACCTATATATATCATCAATTGTCCTTAAAAATGCTACTCTACATTCCAGGGAGGAAGTAGGGGAGCTCATCCAAACCCTAATGGAGAGCGAGGATAAGTCTCGCACTGCGTCAGAGATGGCCGATCTGCTCTACCACGCAATGGTGCTCCTGAGTTTGAAGGATGTGAAGATGGAAGATGTCCTCGAAGTCCTCAGGAAGAGATTCTCTCAATCTGGAGTCGAGGAGAAGAGCAGCCGGAAACCTAAGAGCCAAAGTTGATCAGGTCTCTGGTTTGTAATGAGTTTTTTGAAGATGTGTATTTTGTTCTGTTCATTTTCCATTTCGACCTCGAAATGTTATTGTAAAATTTGATCATGGTTGATGATTGGCACCTTATGTGGCAATGTTATTTATTTCAGAAATAATCACTTGGATTTTTCGTGGTTCTGTCGTTGAGGATGATGAGGATGAGTATAAAATTTCAAGCTATATAAAGAGTCTTATTGCTTTCTACTAAGTAATCTCTACAAGTATGACCCAAACCTAAAAAAAAATGAATATCGAACAAGAAAAATCCCTTGACCTGCAGAGGTTCACATCAATAATGCTATTTTAAAAAGGGAAAAAAGGGATCTAACACCCTATCTTAGAAAAGTAATAGTTTTAGGTCGTTATAGTATATTTACTACTATACTATTCTTTATGTCAATACCGACCTTTCAGGTAAACTACTACATTTACCCTTTAAAGTGCTACATATATCTTTTAAAGTGCTACATTTATTTTCTAAAGTGCTACATTTATAATGAAATATGTCAAATGTAAATGGTAATTTTACTAATAAATATAATAGTTTCATGTCAAATATAGTATTTTAACACAAATATAGTATTTTAACACAAATATAGTACTTTATAATATAAATGTTGTAGTTTGAAGGATAACTACAGTACTTTAAAAGGTATGGTATTTTAACACAAATAGAGTACTTTATAACATAAATGTAGTACTTTATAACATAAATGTAGTACTTTAAAAGATAAATATAGTAGTTTACCTAAAAGGAAAATATTGATATAAAGAATATTAAATGTATTACAGGGATCAAAACCTATTGCCTTTTGGGCCAGGGATCTAAACCAATTGCTTTTCTAAGCTAGCGAGTTGGACCCATTTTTCCCTTTTAAAATAGGGTAAGCTGTCAAAAAGCCCCTGGCCTGCTCGGGAGCTGTCTAAAAACTTCTGATATTTTCGAAATTGTTTGGAAAGGTTCTACAGTTCAAAATCTTTATGAAAAAAATCCGGGTTGCATTTCTTTTAGGTCTTTATTCCCTATTGTTTAGATATTACAAGCAACTGCTTAGTTATTACAAGTCAACTGCTTAGATATTCCAGACAACTAGTATAAATAGGGTTTTAATTGGGCCAGGGTTTTGTCAACAAGAGCATAAGTCACCTTGGTTTTTACACAAGTTTGAAGCGGGTTAGTGATAATTTACCCTTAAAAAAGGCGTTAAAAAAGGGTAAATTGTTAAAAAGCACTAAGGCCCATTGGGAAGTTGTTAAAAAACCCTTAATAATTTCGAAATCGCTGGAAATGGCTTATTGTTGAAAATCTTTGTGAAAAGACCTTGGGCTTGATTTCATTTAGGCCAGTATATCACTCACTGTCACGTCCCGCTTCCTAAAATACGGAATACGAAGGGTGACAAGGCCAGCCATGCTCCTACGGTCAAGGAAATATCCTGCCGTAGTCACACTTCGGTTTCTAGCATTACGTGGCAATCATTAATCATAGCGCAAGTGATGAGAAATGCAGTCACTAATTCTATCAAAATAGATGTAAAACTAATCAGATAGAGTCAAAGGAAAGGATATCGCTGACGTCGCTAATCTAGATGTCCACAGTATCCTCGAGGTAAGACAGATCCTGATCCGAGTTAAGTCCACTTCTCACTCTGAGCATGAATACTCAGGTCGTCAGAGCGACACAATAGCAATATATACATATATAATGTGCAACGATGATAAACATAAAGCAGTAACATAAAGTAATGACGTGAGCATGAAATAACCGGTACATGTAACGATAAAGCACGTGTATCAGATCAGTAATCAATACAATGTCCATGTCACTAAAGCAAGCAGTCTTTAAGTCTCAATGTCCAAATCACTAAACTTATCGTCAGTCCAAGTGTGAGCGTCAACCACCGCAGAAGTATCCCCAACCCAAGGGCAAGCTTCAGGGGTAAGGGAACACGGGCCCGAATCACTATCAGTAAGAATCAGAAACACTATCAGTACAAATCCCAAAATCACTAAATATGCCGGCTGTGGGACTCCTGAGATTCCATTGATCGAACTCACACTCAAACTACCCCACACCCCGTGGTCTATATCAAACACCGACCATGAATCTAAATACTAGTTGCTCCATGACAAGTCTACGCGAGAACTGGAGACAGGGTCTCCATCAAGTATGTCTCGACTGGTATCCAAGATAAATGGACCGTGCTCGATGTCTTACCTATGACACTAATATAAGTGCTTCTATACCCGTCCTATACCAGTTATAGTTATACTTATATATGCCCCATAGGCGTCGACAATGCAATAATTAACTGGTTCCGCTGATTGTATACAAGTACGTATCACTTCCATTATTCAATCACTCTTTTACACTAACGTACTTGCCATAATCCAATCACTAATATTTAGCACTTGGTAATGTAACACGGTCACTAGGATATCGATACAAATGGACACTATTTACAAGGGTATAACAGTCATGCACATGATGGGGATACAGTAAATGCACTACTGAATACATATGAGCAACCGGTGTCGTTTGGATTAGAAAAATCACATAAAATCACACATGTATAGTTTGGCGAAACAATATAAAAAGCGTAAACAGTGTATTAAATTATCTCTACAAAAAAAATTGGTTTTGAATCAATCGGATTTCAAGTTTGGGAGTTATGGTCATTCCATTTTAAGTGTTTACTGCTGGAAATCCAATTTCTGAACTGGAAGTTTTTTTCGTAACCCGTTTTACTCCCTGTTGGGATCATAATTAGGCGACGCTACAGTTAGATAATATTTATATTTATCTGTTATGTTTCCAACGCATCAGACGGATTAATAATATACACTGTACGCAGTGAGATATGCACGGTCTAACATTAAGGTATACATTCTGGTTCTGCACGAAATTGCAGCGCACATCGTCGGTTTAAAAAGTGTTATAAATATTAAACGACACCGGAATGCAACGATACTAGCACCGTTAGAAAGCTAATTCAATTCTCCACGCTTCCATGTATGGTTCCGCACACTTAAGCACTTAAAATGTGAAAAGTATGCGTCCTAAAACGGGTAAAGGCAGAGACTGTTGCTCTGGACTGCAGTCTTGAGCCATGAATCGCCTCAGTTTTCGTTGTTATAAGTTATTAAAATTCAGAGATCAACTATGAGATACTGTAGGTTTATCTGTTGGCTTCGATTCGAGCCCTAGAACCTTAGGTTACAAGTTGCACTCAGTTTATTATAGATTTTAGAACGTGGTATGTGCGGTGAATTCCAGATTCAACATCGCCTTTTGGGGACGTCGTTACATGGTATAAACTTCACTATTTCAACCCAAATTCCTATATGATGTCATTATACGCAAACGGATCTATCTATACCAAGTTCCGCCACATTTGATTAGGTTTTCATTTGAAATTACGCGTCACGCACATAAGCTAAACATAGGGTTCGCAACCGGAATGTCTGTGTCTTTTATCTGAACCTATACTATCTAATCTTATAGTTTCCATACGGTATCATCACTAATATCTTGGGCCAGATTATAATCTCAAATCAACACTACTAGCTTAACACGTCGTGTCATAAAATACGACTTTACAACTTGGGTGGGTATATAGCTATGTAATTATATAGATCGATTAATATTGTAGCATGTAAAAACAAGTGGAGTTCACTTGCCTCAGTCACTGATATAGAAGCGACGAACGTGCAGATTATTTGTCTTGACACACGAGACAATGATGAACGTCGCGGGACCGGCACGACGCGACGCGAGGCTCGTGCACAATTGGGGTAGTGATGGACGTGTGCGATATTGCGATAGAGACTGTGTTGATGACCGTGACGGCTACAGAGATCGAGGCCACGGCTTGTTCGGTGATGATGGAGACTGGAACGGCGGCGGTTGCGACTGCAACCGGTGTTCGACGAAATGCCGGGACTCGATTTTGACGTCAATGAGACACGGATCTAGGCATGGCGAGGCCACAGTGCAAGAATGCGATCTTTGCACAGCTTGGCACGGCAGTAGGCACGAGTGTCATGGTTGCGACACGAGACGGCGCAACGCAACAAGGTGAGCTCAGGTGTGCAGAGGAAGGTGGTGGTGCGATGGTGGCGACAGTGAGTGGTGGCAGGGGTCTCGGTGATGTTGAGTGGGGAGGGGAGATGGTGTCGCCGGCAATGAGGGTGTCAGGCGGTGGCCAGCGATGTGAGGAAGTGGGGGAGCTGGTATGAGGAGAGAGGTGGAGGAGCTCGTGGTGAGGGCAGGGAGCAGACAAGGACGAGGTAGGTCATGGTCCAGGAGACGGGTCAGCGATGGTGGCTCGTCGGCAGCTGTTGCAATGGGTGGTGGCCGGTGAGGTGATCGGTGCAGTGGAGGAGGCGGTGATGTAGAAGAGAAAGGAGTAAGATGGTGAGGGAACTCGGTTGTGGAGGCAGCGATAGTGACTGGTGGCGGCAGCGATGGAGATGCACCGGCGAAGATGGGAAGCAGTCGCGGTGGCAGTCTTAGCGGCAGGGACTTGTATATGGTTTTGGAGGGAGTGGGCTTGTTGTGGAGCTTGTGTCACGTCCCGCTTCCCAAAATACGGAATACGAGGGGTTGACAAGGCCATCCATGCTCCTACGGTCAAGAAAATATCCTGTCGTAGTCACACTTCAGCTTCTAGCTTTATGTGGTAACCAGTAATACAATGCACAGGTAATGAGAAATGCACTATGAAAATCAAAACAAATACAAAGAACTAACCAGATGGGAATCAAGAGAGTATAGTTCTGGGCAGCTGATCAAAATGTCCGCGTTGTCCTCAAGGTACGTCCGGTCCTGGTCTAAGCTAAGTCCACTTCTCACTCTGAGAATGCATACTCAGGTCGTCAGAGCGACGCGATAGCAATATATATGTATAGATGCAGTTGTAACTCGAACAGTGATAATAGATATGTAACAGTAAATCAAGACAGTAAAGATGTGAACATGGAGTAACCGATGCGGTGTCAAATAGAGCAGGTGAACGGTAAAGCAGTAAAATAGTATGCCAGGTGTGTCAATACAGTAAGTAATGCATGTCAATGTCACTATCCCTATTAGTCTCTAAGTCTCACTGTACAGGTCACTAAGCCTATCGTCAGTCCAAGTGTGAGAGTCAACCACTCGTGAGTGTCCTCCACCCAAGGGTAGGACCCAAGGGCAGGACCCAAGGGCAAGGGACCACAGGCCCAAAATATAACTCACGGTAATAATCATGTACCCTGTAAATCTCCATATATCTCCATATATATAAACCGGCATGGGACTCCCGAGATTCTGTTGAACTCACACTCAAACTACCCCACACCCCGTGGTCTACATCAAACGCCAACCATAACTTTAAATACCGGTCGGTCCATGACAAGTCTGCGCGAGAACTGGAGACAGGATCTCCATCAAGCACGTCCCGACTGATACCCAAGATAAATGGGCAGTGTCTGGTTCCTTACCTGTGACACCCATACAAGTGCTTCCATAAGTGTCCCATACCACTTATAGTCACACTTATACGCGTCCCACAGACGTCGACAATGCAATAGAACAATAGGGTCCACTGATTGTGTACAAGTACGTGTCACTTTCACTTATCCACTCATGCACGAACACTAACGTACTTGCCATAATCACCACTAAAACCTAACACTGGGTAATACACATGATCACTAGGTTACCAATGCAATGACATATATATGATGTGATGAGAAAACAGCGTGTAAGGCATAATTAAGACGTCATAAGTCGGTATCCTACCACTTACATAATTTATCATAAAGCATACATGCCAAATTTAGCGAAACAAAGAACAGGGGATAAGTAGTATATTTGATTATCTATCCAGCAAATTTTATTTCACGTCAATCGGGTTTCAGGATCACTAGATATGGCCATTTCATTTTAAGCGCTCACTGCTGGAAATCCGGTTTCAGAATTGGAAGTCCGTTTCGCAACGCATTTTAATCCCAGTTGGGATCAGATTTTAGCGACGCTACAGTTGAATGAAATCTAGAGTTTCCAATAGGGTGTTCAACGCAATAGACGGATTCTCAATCGCGTCTGTACGTCAAAAGTTATACACTGTTCAACACTAGTATGTCAATTCTGATTCTGCTTTGGACTGTTATACGTCATGTTCTTTTAAATTACAGATTAAATAGAAAACGACGATAAAACGGGATAAAACCACTTGTGTTGTTTAGCTAACAGATTCACCTTTAATAAACTGTAGAGTTCCACAGCATACGAGTTCAGAAAACAAGGTGGTACGCATTACGGGACAGTAAACAGTAACCAGAGACGCTCTGGACTGCAGTCCAGAGCCGCACTCCGACCCAATTATCGTCACAATTCCAGTAGAGAAACCATTAGAAACTTATATAGGGTTACAGTTCGTCGAGTCGGCTTCGATTTGAGCCCTCGAATGCATCATTTCAATAAGTACACGATTTATGGTGATTTTAACAATTTTCAGATGCGGGAAATCTCCAGTTTTACGGGTGTATTTGGGGGCGTTCGTTTTAGTCATTAACAGTCATATTTTTCAGTGAAATTTATACAAGGTTCGCCGCCATACGGTCCAGACTATGCCAATGAGTTCCATCAAATTAAGTGAAGATTTCCATTGGGATCATGCATCGAACAGTCATAACATATAATTTATCGTGACTTGTAAAACACGGGATTTATACGATTATAGTTTGTAACAGACATAAATTAGCATGTAGTAAGTAGAGAACTTGCCTGGAGACGTTTTGGCGATGCACGGCAGCGGCAACGGCACGAACGCGTGACGAACGACATGGGTTGGTTTCACGGCCTCGGCTCACGTTTCGGTTTCGTCGTCGGAGTTGTCCGGGGCGGCTCGTGTTCACTGGAAGCGGAGTGGGATGCTCTGTGGATCTCCCGGGTGTGCTGGGGTCGACGACGGTCGGCGACTTCGCTCCGGCGATGTGCCACGTAGTGTGAGGCAGTGTGATGAAGTTTGGAGGTTTTAGAGAAAGGGGGAGTAGGTAGTGGGGCTCGGTTGGAGGTGATGGTGATGATGCTGGTGACGTAGGGGTGTCGAAGAGGTGGCTCAGGTGCAGTGGGGGCTCGCCGGCGAGAGGGCGCAGGGCTCGAGCTCGGGTGCAGTGAGCTTGGCGAGGGGTGTGTAGTGAAGGTGGTCGGTGGTGTGGGGAGTGGCAAGTGGGGATAGAGCTCTGGGAGAAGAGTGAGGGAGGAAGAACGAGACAATGGGGAGCTTGTCGGCGGCGAGGAGGCGCACAGGGTTCGGAGCTCGGTGGTGGTGTTCGGCTGTCGATGGGTTTTCTGGAGAAGTGGGGAGCTAGGTGGAGGAAGAGAGGAGGAGGAGGGAAGGAAGGCAAGGAGTTGGAGACGAGGTGATAGTCGTTTGTCGTCGTCGTCAGCGGCGGTGAGGGGACTCGAAACGGTGGGTTTCTGCAGGGAGAGGGAGAGAGTTTGAGAGAGAGTGATGAGGCGGAGAGGAGAAAGGGAAGACGAGGAGTTTGGGGGGTGAGCTCGGAGCGCGCGCCGTTGGAGGCGAGCGGGTCGTAGGGGGCGCGCGCGTCGTGGGCGCGAGGAGCGGGGCACGGCGCGAGACGAGCGGCGACGTGGGTGCAGCGGGGAACGAAATGGGCGGGAGAAGTTACGTTGGGGAAGAAAGGTTGGAGAGAAGCGGGTCGGGTAGGATTAGGCGGGCTTGGAGGGCTTGAGCCAAAGGGTTTTCTTTTTTGTTTTGATTTATTTTAAAAACTCCCTTTGGGCTGAGAGATTGTGGCCGGGCCGAGGAAGGGTTTAGTTTAGATAAAAGGGAAATGGGCTGAGGAGAATAGGGGTTTAAAAAATATATATATAGTTTAGAAATGGGCTTGGAGAAATATATATATTGTTGGTTTTAATTTATTGTTTGGGCTGGGTTTAATTGGGCTGGGATGATTTAAAGAAAGTTTTAAAAGAAAATTAGAGGAAAATGAAATGGGCCGGGCTTGGAGAAGAATTGGGGAAAATAAGATATAATAGGGTTTGGGTTTTAGGGAAAGGGGAATTAGAAAAATAACAGAGAGAGAGAGAGGGCTGTGACACAAAATAAAAGGGATTGGGATTTGGGTTTGTATAAGTTAGGGCTAGGTAAAACGAAATAGTTAAAATTATAAATGTTTAAACTTTGTAAGTAGCCTTATATAAAAATATGGTTAATGGTGCGTAAAAGAACTGGGTATTATATCATACCACCCTTACAAAAATTTCGTCCTCGAAATTTAAAATAAACGATAAGTTACAAAAGATAAGCGGAGAGCTACCACATCGAATACTAACACATAGTGATTTACTTAAAACACGTGGATAAAATTTTGATGGTCTATATATGTCAGAATAACACAACTAAAAGGACGGGTCTAAACAAGTATAAGGCAGAAACAACTTTAAGGGCAACCTATATATACAAGAGAATAAAATAGCAATGACGACCAATAATACTCGAGGCATGCTGAATGATAAAAAAAATCGAAGTCCGAAATACGTGCACACATAAGTATGTCAAAAGTAACGCAGCTAAAATAATAGTATCAGGCACAACCATTTATAATAGCAAATTATAGGCACAAAACCCGGGAAAATAAAGTACAACAATAAAATGGTGAAGGATCCGTCGATAGGCTAAAATATTTTATGATAATGTATCGATCAAATAGTCTCAAAATAATTTAGGAAACCCACATAGTGAAAATAAGAAACATGGAACAAAATATGCGTGATATATGGTTGCGCTATTGGAAATGCGAAGGATAGTAGTGTACTTAAAATGCATAAAACGGAAGTAGTCAATAACACGCACTTTTCGAAAATACAAAATAATGAAAACTAAATTTTCGAATAATGATGTCCCTAAATATAGTTAGGGTAATAGGAAAATAGCACAAAGATGCATCGAGTTAGCCAGGGTAGGGATTACGATGGCATTTGGCGCACTAAAAAGGTCGGAGCGTGACGGCTTTAGACTGAAGGTCAAAGAGATTGGGGTCGAGTCAGCACGGGAAGTAAGGGTGAGCAGCAAAGGACCACAGGGAAAAAAAGGATGTATGGGAAGGAAAAAGGTCGATACATCATGTGAATAAAAAATCCGAAGGGTCAGCTAACTCGAAAATTTCACTATCAATTTCTCCTCCAGAAGAAACTTAAACGAGGCGCATACGAAGGATGAAGGGTGGCCCATTCAAGGGATCGGGGTGCGGTACTTTTTAATCTAAGCGAGGGTCAAAACAGTACAAAGCGCAGGGGTGGACAGTCAGGGATCTCAGGAGGAAAGTAGATGTATAGGGGAACAGTCGAGCATCGTGTGAACCAAAAGATCAGAAGACCAGCGAACTCAGCAAATTTATTTCATTTCAGAAAAGTCTGAACAAGGCATTCACGATGATTAAAAGATAGCCCTAAACTATACACAGATTTGTTTGGTCAGAGGGGACAAAAGCTGAATCCCGTCAGTCGCGGTCGTGGAGGTTCAGCAGGTTACGGTAGGCTCGCGCGCTCAGATAGGGGCGTCCATTTCCATATCGCCTCGCAGGGATCGGCAATGGAAGTTCTTCTGTCATGGGGTCTTCTTCTTCGGGCCCTTCTTCCTCGGCTGGAGCTTCTTCATCGAGGTCTGATTCTACGTGGCCTTCTTCAGCTGGATCCTCTTCCATAGGATTTTCTTCTACTGGATTTCCTTCTATCGGGTCCTTCTCGGGATCTTTCTCGGGATCTTCTTCTATCGGGTCCTCCGCAAAGTCGTCAGAGTCGCTGATTACGTTGACTTCTGGGGCTGGGAATCCTTCCCCCTCGGAATCGCTGTTTCTGAAAGTAATCTGTGGGCCGTTGCTCTCGTCATCTGATCCTACCAGTATGTAGTCCGAGGAAACGCACGACCGTGTGTCCTCATTTAGAAGCGGCGCTTCTCCAAAGTGGGCCATGACCTGAAAAGAGAGAGTCGTGATTAGACAGTGGGGCACGTTAGGAAGATATCCAAGGGTACAGTGGCATAGGGAGGATATGCTGGAGGTAGGGACGGAAAATTAAAATGTAAAGATGCTGACACAATGAATAGTATAGAATAAAGTGAGAAGCAGGAGAACGGTACATACATCACAACTCAGAGTTTTATTGCTTTCAGGTAAAAGTTCGACGGATACAAGATTTCAAACGAAAGGAAATATTTACAAAAGAGTGACAACATTTTTATTGAAAGTAGAAAACGTGAAAATTCTTCTTTGATTTCTGGACTGCTGCATTCCTGTCTTGCGAGTTGAATCCTGCGCGGGGTCCGCACTATCCTCGAAACTCGAACTACGAAATAACCATCACCTAGCTGAGTGGAGAATGTGGACGAATCCCCTCTTTGTAGCTCTTTCCTTTTAGGGCAGCCATTGATGGGATGTTCGCTGGATCCGCAAATCAGGCATTGCCCCTTGGCGCGGCGACAATCTCTCTGAAGGTGTCCTGACTTCTTACAGTACCTACAACATTGGGTCTTTTGCTGCTTCCGTCGTGGGGGAACAAGTGGGCGCTTCTATTGGGGTAAAAATTTACACCCCGGTTGACCAAGTCAAAATCAAAGTCAACCCCAAGCCAAGTGGGCCCAAGCCCAGATCCAGTAGGCCCATGCCCGGGTCAAGCCCGAACATGAAGCGGCAGGCCTCCCCCCACGCCAAGATAAAATTTTTTGTAATAAACAATTTTGTTGTATTTCTTTTATTTTATTTCATGGATAAATGTAAGAAAAATAGGCATAAAGCCAAATTTTTGTAAAGCCTATGGCTTATGTGCAAAAAGAAATGGCACATGAGCTATGGGATAGGCAAAATGCCATTTTGCGAAGCCCAAGGGGCTATGTGTAAAGTGTATGGCCTATAAAGGCAAAGATAATGAAAAAATCCCGACAACTTTTCTCTCTCTCTCAAAATTTTTCAGATCTGAGATCTTTTCTCCTTCTTCAAGGTTCCAAAACCTTCTTTTTTCTCTTGAATTAAATCAAGAGTTTTACTCTTCTTTTTATAAAACATATTAGTTTTTCACCACAAAACCCATAAAGGGGAACTCAGATCTTCCCTTAGATCTCAAAAAGAAGATATTTTTAGAAATCTCATATCTCTTGATCTTCAAGTTCCAGCTAACAGAGGAGGAAGAAGAAGAACATCGTTCACTAAACCTAAAAAAAAAACACACTCAGGAGTCCAACTCCTCTTTGATTTCTCTTCCGAGAAATTTTTTTAGGCTAAAAGCCTCATTTTCTCGCCGGTGCTCAAGCGCAGAGCGCCCGCGTGCCGACACGTGGCGCGCTTGCGCTCAGCGCTCGAGCGCAGAGCGCCCATGTGCCGACACGTGGCGCGCTTGCGCTCGAGCGCAAGTCGCCCCGGTGCCGACACGTGGCGCGCTTGCGCTCGAGCGCAAGTCGCCCCGGTGCCGACACGTAGCGCGCTTGCGCTCCAGCGCAGGCGCTCGAGCGCAAGTCGCCCCCGTGCCGATACGTGGCGCACTTGCGCTCAAACGCCCAGCACTCAAACGTAAGTCGCCCCCGTGCCGACACGTGGCGCACTTACGCTCGAGCGTCAGGCGCTGAAGCGCAAAATGCTCACGTGGCGCGCTTGCGCTCAAGCGCCCAGCGCAGAGCGCCCACGTGCCGACACGTGGCACTCTAGCGCCTGAGCGAACAGCACCTAGGCGCACAGCGCCCAAGGTGCTGCCCCACGCATCCTTTGGATGTCTTTTCCCCTTTTTATATATATACATGTATATCTATACATATGTATACATATGTACATACACACATACTCCACGACACTGTTCCTGTTAGAAAAAAATTTCTAACGGGGTGCTGCCCCGCACCCCGTAAGGGGGCTGCTAGCCCCCTTGACCCCCGGCCCGCTATCCGGGTAGCGGGACCCCCGTAAAAACTCTGCGTGGCTCCCGATATATTTAAAAACCCCCCTCCAAAACAAAACACACGTACACTGCACATTGAGTTCGCATGACCAGTTTAACCCGTAAATCGGAGGTTCCCTCGCCCCAAAGGCGGGGGGTAATTAACGGCAGCTTAGTCCGCGGCTGCCGGAGATTCGGATCCCCATAATCATTAAACCCCGGCCTACCCTAGGCAGGGGGAATCTGTAGTACGCCTGACAAGCGCGCACATATTCCCATCTCAATGGGGTGACGAAAAACACCCTACAGATTTTGGCACGCCCGGTGGGACACTTCTCTCCTCCCATATTTCGGGTTAAACGTTCATGCGAACTCACTCAATATACATATCGATTGTCTATACTGAAATGATATTGTTTTTTTCTGTGCAGCAATCAACCTTCGACGACAATGTCTCCCCAGACGAATTCAGCTTCCAACGTGACCCCGATTCCGTACGTGGTCAAGATCAACGCTCGTGTGGTTCTCCCCGCAAGCCTCAGTCGACAGTGGGAGGATCCGCCCTGCCAGTTTGGCTCCGTCATCATCTACCCTGCCAGAAGCGCTCATCTGGCGGAAATCCCGGCAGAACAGGTGGTCAAGCCGGTCCCAAGGGGCAAGAGGCCGAATGTCGTGATCGCCAAGGCACCACAACCGAAACTTAAGACGGTATCTGAATGATTCTCTGGTGCCCCAGCGGGGGGCAAGAACTTCGGTACAAAGGGAAACATCAAATGTTGCGGACGAGCTCAGGCGATGACTCTAACAAATGCACAATCGAGCGTATCTCCAAGGCCCTCCATCGCCCGGTCTACGGCGTCTTTCCAAAGAGCCGAAGTCTGCCAGGCGCTTAGAACAGAAAAGTTAAGGCAGAAGCGGCTCAGGTATCGAGCCAACAAGAGGGCCAGGGCTTCAGCCAAATAGAATCGTGTGAAGTTCCAAGTGCAGGGTTGCCCTGCGACGACGGCTGAGTCGGACGTAAGAATCAGCAATTCCTTCGAGCCTCTGAAGTGGGTTCAGAAAAATGCCATGACCGCCAGAATCAAGAAGACAGCGGTCCGAACAGTGCCACAAAGAGACGTGTCCCGGCCCCAACAGAAAAAGTATGACACTGTCTCTTCAAGAGTCTATCAAGCACTCTGTGCCGCACGAAAGCAGCAGGGCAAACCCAGAAAAGAAGCGCCATCACCATTCAAGAAACTGGTTAGGCCTGCCGCCTTCAATCGACTACCAGCTACCGAAACAAGGGGGTCAAGACAGCGATCCGTGAAATCAGCTGCCAATGATAGAAAGACGGCCGGATATATTATCCATACGGTCTATATGGCGGGCGGGCGGACGCCCCAGCGACAACCTTCGCAGCAAAAGCAAGCATGGGGCCACCACATCCCAAGCCCAATCTAGTCTGAATGTGGTTGCCGCTTCCTAAGAACAGCCGCCCCCGCTGGATGAAGAAAACCCTCTCGATGAGGATGATAGGTAGAAAGACCCCTCGGTCCATGCAGAGTCAAGCTCGGACAGCGAGGAAGAGCCGACTTTCCGCCCCAGGACCGCGGAGCAAGAGCTGCTTCAAGAGCTTCGAAAACAGCTCAGGAGCAAAGATAAAGAGATGGCCAAGCTCTATTCGAAGATTGACGACTTAACGAACGTGGTGATGCAGCTTACGGCTCAAATTGCTCGAGCGCCTACCAATCAAGCACAAGCCGCTACTAATCAGCCGGGTGATGACAATCCGAGGTAGCCAATGCCTGTTCCTTCGGGTCCAAGACTGGTCGAGCCACATGAAAGCCGAACACACTCCGCTTCTGGGGACGCCTTGTCCCCAGATAGCACTATCCCGCTAACACAGGATCGGATAATGGATTTGGTCACCAGCAAGGTTAAAACATTGGTGGCCGAAGCCGAAGCTCAGAAAGAAATCGACAGTAGTGGGCGGACATATCCCGTGCAGTATGATCTGATTGAGTTCCCAAGCGGCTACGTCATTCCTAAGTTCGGAAGATTTGATGGAACGGGGAATGCAAATCAGCACGTCGCCCACTTCAAATCATCGTGCGGAAATACAGGGGGCAATGACGCGCTCCTTCTTCGTCAGTTTGTCAACAGCCTGACTGGTGTCGCTTTCGACTGGTACGCGAGCATACCAGACGGGTCCGTCATTACCTTTGCCCAAATAGAGTCTCTGTTCCGGAAAAGGTTCATGAGCGTCAGTGATAAAATCTCCATAGCCGACCTTGTGAGGACCAAGCCGGGGAAGAATGAAAGCAACACTGACTTTATCGCCCGATGGCATAATCTCACGGTCAAGTGCAAACCGCCGCTGGAGCAGGACCAGTCCGTCAGCCTTCTCATTGGGAACCTCGGCAATTGGATGGTCCCATTCTTGTGTACAGCGGGCCTCAAGACATTTCAGGAGCTAACCAAGAAAGTCCAAATGCTGGAACGCTCGAAGCAAGAGTCCCCGCCGGATTCTCAGAGAGAGAAAACTTAGAAAAGCAAGCGGGACGACAACCGTAGAAGCGGGAGTTCCAGCAGTACCAATGTCTTCAATGCGTCCGACAATGAAGAAAAGCGAAGGGCGGCTGAATCCAAAAATAACCGGTCTCGAAAGCCATTGCTGGGAGGAGATGGGCCTTCCCTAGAGGAGAAAAAGAACAAGGTTTACTCTTTCAGAAGGGACAAGGTCCGCAATATATTTAAAGATGCCTTGAACAACGACCTACAATTGTCGGAGTCGAAAAGACCCCAAGAAGCAAAAATGACCGACAATCCTCTGTATTGCCCGTACCACCGAGTAGTGAACCATGCGATCGAGGATTGCTATATATTCAAAGACTGGATCGAGAAGCAGTACAAGGCTGGAGAGATCGAGCTGTCCAAAAGTGTGTTGGTGAACAATCAAGTTGCAACCACCAACTTTATACAGACAGAAGTTGAAGCCTTCTGGGAGCAGACAGCCGAACCCGCTGCCCCGAGAAATGAAACGGAATCATCGCGGCCTCCGTGGAGTACGCACATATCTAATAAGACGAAGAAGATGATAAAGCTACTTCGGAAAGAACCCAGGACGGAATGGGAAGGGCAGAAGAAGCCTACCAGTCCAGCTGCCAATGCGGCTCCATCAGGCTCCAAATCCAAGAAGCTCAAGAAGAAGAAAAGTGTAGCTCGGCGTGAAAAAGAGTCTGCAGGGAGATCGACCATTCAAAAATATATCGGTTCCCTCGAAGAATATGAACAAAAGGAAAGAACATTGATTCAATTGAAGGAGTTCTTCCCTGTACAAGCGGCTGAAATTCTGGAGGAGTTAGAAGAAGACTCCAATGAAGAGATCCCAGTAGTGACCTGCTACGCCATCCATCTTGGCAGCGACTCCGAGGATGAGCTCTGTTTTCCCGAAGAGGACGAGGGGCTCACCACAAAGGCCAATCAAATCCAGCTCAGAAGCGGCAGGGCTCTACCGCCAAATCAGGGCAACGCCCCAAAAGGGAAGGAAAAACAAGTCGCTAATGAAGAAGATAGCTGAGAACCGGCTGATGAAAACATAAGTCCTTCCTCGGTGGACTATAATGTCTTGGCACATCTCCGGAAGCTTCCGTCTCTCCTGAGCATCTACGACGCCTTGGTCCTATCTAAGGAGCTTAGAGATGTTCTCATTCACGCTCTACAAAACCCCGAGCGGTATCAGGCTCACTTTGCGGAAATTAATATGAAAGAAGCCCAGCACGCTTTGCATGCCGCCGCAGTCACATTTAAGGATGAAGACTTGCTACTGGGAACGGCTGAGCATAATCGGCCGCTTTACGTGACCGGGTACAGCGACGGAGATCGAATTAATCGCATATTGATTGATCTGGGGTCCTCAGTAAATATCATGAACTTGCGAACTCTGAAGAGTTTGTCAATGGACGTCCGACACCTGTCAAGGGAAAGGATTGTCATTCAAGGCTTCAACAAAAATTGCCAGCAAGTTCTGGGGTCTATAGCTTTGCCAATCAAATTCGGGGATCTGCAAACTGAAGCTAAGATATACGTGATCGACGCCGACACATCTTATTAGATTCTCTTGGGACGGCCGTGGCTCCACGATTACGGCATCGTCCCGTCAACTCTCCATCAATGCATGAAGTATACTAAAAATGGCGAAGAAAAACGCATCAACGGAGACATCCAGCCGTTCGGTGTGAGTGAAGTCCGATATGAAGATTCTCGGTACTTTATGAACCACCAAAATGCTAAGCCACAACTGACTGAGGATAGACCGGCCCCAAGACTCAAAAGAAAATCTGCGCCGGCTGTCACTTTCAAAAGCAAAAATACCCAAGTGCGCCCGCATTTCGGCAGCGACACTGATGAGTCCGACGATGGAAGCCCGTCCTTCCGTAAAACTCGCCCTCATTTCGGCAGCGATACGGACGAATCTGTTACTGAAGGCCCATCTAGCAGCAAAGTCCGCCCTCATCTTGGCAGTGACACTGAAGAGTCAGAAGAAGAGGACCCGCCGTGCAACAGCTGTGCAGATTGGCCCCCCATGCAGCAAGCGAAACTACGAGAGACCTTCGAAGTCGCAGAAGGGTCCCTGGCCATCACAAGTGTGCCGGAACAGATGTGCAAAGAGCTCGACGCATTGTCAGTCTCTACCGTGGACCAGTTGAAAACTTTCTACGTGCCTGTTGGGGTAAAAATTTACACCCCGGTTGATCAAATCAAAATCAAAGTCAACCCCAAGCCAAGTGGGCCCAAGCCCAGATCCAGTGGGCCCATGCCCGGGTCGAGCCAGAACATGAAGCGGCCGGCCTCCCCCCATGCCAAGATAAAAATTTTGTAATAAATAATTTTTTTGCATTTCTTTTATTTTATTTTATGGATAAATGTAAGAAAAATAGGCATAAAGCCAAATTTTTGTAAAGCCCATGGCTTATGTGCAAAAAGAAATGGCACATGAGCCATGGGATAGGCAAAATGCCATTTTGTGAAGCCCAAGGGGCTATGTGTAAAGTGTATAGCCTATAAAGGCAAAGATAATGAAATATCTCAACAACTTTTCTCTCTCCAAAAAAAGTTTTTAGATCTGAGATCTTTCCTCCTTCTTCAAGGTTCCAAAACCTTCTTCTTTCTTTTGAATTAAATCAAGAGTTTTACTCTTCCTTTTTCAAAACTAAATAGTTTTCCACCACAAAACCCACTAAGGGGAACTCAGATCTTCCATTAGATCTTAAAAATAAAAGATTTTTAAAAAAAAATCCCATATCTCTTGATCTTCAAGATCCAGCTAACAGAGGAGGAAGAAGAAGAACATCTTTCACTAAACCCAAAAAAACATACTCAGGAGTCCAACTTCTCTCTGATTTCTCTTCCGAGAATTTTTTTTAGGTTAAAAGTCTCTTTTTCTCACCGGCGCTCAAGCGCAGAGCGCCCGCGTGCCGACATGTGGAGCGCTTGCGCTCAAGCGCTCAAGCGCAAAGCGCCCACGTGCTGACACGTGGCGCGCTTGCGCTCCAGCGCAAGCGCTCGAGCGCAAGTTGCCCCGGTGCCGACACATGGCGCGCTTGCGCTTAAGCGCAAGCGCTCGAGCGTAAGTCGCCCCGGTGCCGACACGTGGCGCGCTTGCGCTCCAGCGCAAGCGCTTGAGCGCAAGTCGCCCCCGTGTCGACACGTGGCGCAAGCGCTCAAGCGCAAGTCGCCCCCGTGCCGACACGTGGAGCACTTGCACTCAAGCGCCCAGCGCTCAAGCGCAGAGCGCCCACGTGCCGACACGTGGCACTCTAGCGCTTGAGCGTACAGCACCTAGGCGCACAACGCCCAAGGTGTTGCCCCACGCATCCTTTGGATGTCTTTTTCCCTTTTTTTTATATATACATGTATATATATACATATGTACACATACACATACTCCTCCAAAATAAAACACACGTACACTGCACATTGAGTTCGCATGGCCAGTTTAACCCGTCAATCGGAGGTTCCCTCGCCTCAAAGGCGGGGGGTAATTAACGGCAGCTTAGTCCGCGGCTGCCGGAGATTCGGATCGCCACAATCATTAAACCCCGGCCTACCCTAGGCAGGGGGAAGCTATAGTACGCCTGACAAGCGCGCGCGTATTCCCATCTCAATGGGGTGACGAAAAACACCCTACAGATTCTGGCACGCCCGGTGGGACCTATCTCTCCTCCCATATTTCGGGTTAAACGTTCATGCGAACTCAATTAATACACATATCGATTGCCTATACTGAAATGATGTTTTTTTTCGTGCAGCAATCAACCTTCGACGACAATGTCTCCCCGGACTAATTCAGCTTCCAACGTGACCCCGATTCCGTACGTGGTCAAGATCAACGCTCGTGTGGTTTTCCCCGCAAGCCTCAGTCGACAGTGGGAGGAACAACCCCGCCAGTTCAGCTCCGTCATCATTTACCCTGCCGGAAGCGCTCATCTGGCGGAGATCCCGGCGGAACAGGTGGCCAAGACAGTCTCAAGGGGTAAGAGGTCGAATGTCGTGATCGTCAAGGCGCCACAACCGAAACTTAAGACGATATTTGAACGATTTTCTGGTGCTCCAGCGGGGGGCAAGAACTTCGGTACAAAGGGCAACATCAAATGTTGCGGACGAACTCAGGCGATGACTTCAACAAATGCATAATCGAGCGTATCTCCAAGGCCCTCCATCGCCCGGTCTGCGGCGTCTTCCCAAAGAGCCGAAGTCTGCCAGGTGCTTAGAACAGAAAAGTTAAGGCAGAAGCGGCTCAGGTATCGAGCCAACAAGAGGGCCAGGGCTTCAGCCAAATGGAATCGTGTAATATTTCAGAAAAATATAATATTATTTTGGGAAAATTCTGGACAAAAAATTATGGAAATTCAAAAAAAATGTTATTTAGTGATAATTGTGTTTAATGTAGGGTTTTTGGTAAAAAGTTTACCAAAGCGGCTTTTAAATATTTTATTTGGTTTTGTTGATATTTTATCGGAATTTTATCTGGGCTGCACACACATGTGCATGGTAGCTAGGGTTAAGCCTAGGGTTGAACCATGGTAGGATGACCATGGTGGTCTAACCATTTGGTTAGGTTAATTAGTTTTAACCTAAAGGACTTGGCCTTGTCTAAGGGTGATTAGGGTTAGTTGACCTTGTGTAGGGAGAAAGTGAGCCATGATGACTTGTGGGTGCTAGCATGTGTTAAGAGGGAGAGAGAGATGTGGCTAGGGGGTGCCATGATCCATATCATTATTTATTACCCTTTGTGCTCTTCACACCACCCTCTCACATCTTCTAACTCTCTCTCACACTCACTAATACATCAGCAAAAGAGAGCAACCCAACACTTCAGCCAACACCTACACACCCTACATCAGCAACAGCAGCTGATGAAACAGCTTCAGCCCCAATGTCAAACTTCAGCCCCTAGCACCATAGCCCAAAATCGACACCCCCATATCAACACATCAGCCCCAAATCCCTCACATCAGCAGCTACATCAGCCCCCCCTATCAACACATTTTCAGCCACCAGAACAGCAGCTACAGCAGCTACATCAGCACAAATTCAGCCCCATTTTCTGCTAACATATCAACCACAACACCCCACAACAATAGCCACAATATCATAAGCCATAGCCAACACTTCTGCTGCTGCAACACACATAGAAAAACAAGGGAAAAAGGAAATTTCAAGCAGCAGCAGCAGTAGCCCAAACTAAACCAACAAAACAGCATCAACAACTGCTACAGGAGCAACACCAGCAGCCGTAGGAGAAACACAGCAGTCCACCAACGGCCCTTCTTCCTCCTCCTTCCCTTCTCCTTCATCCTAGGACCGTCTTGAGGTATAATCTTGCAATCCAACTCCTATTTTGCCAAGTTCTGGTTATATAGCTGAAAGTTAGTGTTATTGTGTGGTTTAGTGCTAGTTTAGGTAAATTTGAGTGAGACTTGACCAAGTGTTGGTTTTGGTTGTTAGTATAGCTTTATTAGGTGTATTTGAGACCAGTTTAACCAAGATTTCCCCAGATTTCCAGTTAGATACCAGATTTGTTATACTTGGCGTAATTTAGCGATTTTGTCAACTTTTGGACCTTTCTGGAAACTGCTATCAACCCGGACCTCCTAAAATAAAATTGACTTGGCAGTAGGCTGTGCAGGCACCCTGGAATCATCCCACAAAGCCCTAGCCCCCAACACCCATACCAGGCCATAGATATATCCCTTCTGGCCGCAATTTGCGGCCAGACCAGGGTGAAACTGCATTGTTTTGCGTGCACGGCCCTATTTCATGTAAACTTGACCCCTGATATGTCTAGTTTCGACTGATTCCAGTTAGGGTAAAATCTGGGTTGATTTTCTTGAGTTGGCGTATGATTTACGACTTGTTTTAGCATGGGTTTTAGTATTCGATGTTTCGTTTCCATCGGGTGGCGTTTGGACGTCAACGACAGTGGATATTGGCTGCGTTTGCACGCAAGGCGATAGGTTTTTACCTATTGGCGTAACGTGCACCATTTTGGTTTCCGACATGGTTTTCATGTGTTTTAGCGTGTGATATCCTTGTAGGTACCCCACGTGGCGTCGAGGCGTTGGAGATGCAAATGGCGACATCGGTACCGGCACGCATAAAGAAAGGTGAGTAGATTTATATTTACGGGGAGAAGTCGGGTGGATGGCGTATAGCACCCCCGCAATTCGTCGTGATGTATACGGATGCGCATACACACTTACATTTAAGATATGTTATTCGGGATCATTAATAATGTAAAAATGGATATTTGCATGTTGGATTGGTGAAAGGTTACGAACCCTAGAGTAGTGGGTGCACTACACATACATATTCACACATACATACTTGCATACATCCTTATTACATATGTAGTTATGGGATTCTATATAGATATGTGTTCACGTGAGTATGGGACTATGTGTTCACATACGGATTTGAGGATGATACTTGGGTTTGAGATGAGTCGATGATATTTGATCCGAGATTATGATGTCGGTGATATGGTATAATTCACATTTGAGATATGTCTTGATGCTTTAGCAGATTTTTGGGATGATGATGCCATAGGAATAGTGATATATACAAAATGGTCGACATGTGAGTACATTACGAAATGTGACATGATATGATATGACAAGATTAGTATGATAGGCCGCATTCGGCGATGTTTACTCCTTGTGACGATTTGTGATGATGATATCGATTCATACGAGACCGTTGATCAGTAGTCAGATCATGATGATAGCGATGATATTAGCTTTATACTAGACGTAGGTCAGTATCCAGATTATGATATTTGATATAGAGAATACTAGATGGATGATATGACGAATGTGATATTGACCCGTACCCAGATTTGGGGATGCCGTACGACGGATTTACGTACGAGCTGTAATTTGATGTTTGATCCGCACCTTTGACTTGGGGATAACCGATTATAGCAATACAGTATCGAATGTGATATTATCGAGGCGGGATCACCGACTATATGTATATATATGTATCGACTCAGAGGTTAGGCGGTTTCCCTTACCTACTGTTAGCTTTAGCTCAGTCTTATAGTGGCGTAGCTATACGACTCTTATGACATTAGATCTAGTTTAGTTATCCTGGTATTTGGTATTCAGCTCCCGCACATTATTATTATTGTTCTGCATCGCATACTTATTGTGATTCATATTCTATTGTTGATATCATGCTGTTAGGACACCAGCACCTTTACCGATGATGCGTATGTACCACGTACACTTACATGCCAGTTCACACACATCTTCATCGGTAATTGCCATGTCACTACACAGTAGTATTATTGCTGCAGGATATGACCCTTGTATGTGCATACTATTATTCCATGTTGCATGATATACTGTTATACTTGCACTTCATTGTTATGTCACATACATCATGTTTTATGATTATGCGCATTGAGATATGTTGTTCTATGATATTTCTGGATTTGGGAACCGTGGGTATTTCAAAGAGATTATGTAATTGTTGTAAAAACCCGGTTACCCCTGATATGATATTTCAGTGCGTCCACCATGTGTTTTCTCGGTGCTGAGAGCGACATGTGAAACCCGATTCGAGGAGGCGGATGAGGCCGATTGCGGGTACATGGTGGGCCCGGTGCGGTACCCCGGGGCAAGAAGATCGCAGGAGATGGCGTTGAGCCTGGCAGGGGAGCACTACCGACCGGTGATTTTACCCGACACGTCGGATATCCGGAGGATACCGTCGTGGTCTTGAGATTGATGGTAGGGGCCGGTCTGGATTGACGGCGCCCTAGATGGTGAGACTTATCAGAGATATTGAGATATCAAGATTGAGGCTATGTTTCGTGCCGATGCTGGGCACAGGTTTCATGATGTGTTTTCATGATTTTGACTATATCCTCATATTTACATGCATGATGCTTATTGTCATTGGGTGATACGTGTACGGGATCCACCTATTTACAGACATTGGTCACATACATACTTGATTACATTGATCATACTTTTCATGCATTCATATATCATTCATATGATACATTGCTACCTGAGGCACTGACATTGACACGGGTACATGGGATTACATTTGGGTTAGATAGTTACCCTAGTCATAGTTATAGAATGCTGGTTATATATTGAGGATTATATTGTGATCGTATGACCTAGAATTGCGTCATACATGCGATTTTCTATTCGTAGATGTTTTTCTATTCACGAGTTGGCAACTCACCCCCGTTGTGCCCCAGTTTCTTGCAGGTGTTGCCGTATGGATTTCATTACGGCTTTGCGGGCACAACGTCTTTCAGGTGACTTGCTAGTAGGTGGGTTTAATTGTATCGTACCCATCACTATACTTTGTGTATTATACTTCAGTTGTATCTAGAAGTTCCATCAACCGGACATGTACTTATTTGAGATAAAGACCAGTATTGATCATTCTTTCGACCTTAGAGTCGCACGTTATGTTTCTCTGGGTTTCATGCTGTTGAGTTCCCTTTTCTATTATGATCCTCGCCTTTAGGCGTTGCATATTATGTTGCAAACTGGTTGATTTACATATGGTTTTTCTTTCACTCCACTATTTTTCTTGGTTTGGATTTCTGGGCTCGGCTTACTTAGAGCACGTACGCCTTGAGACGTCCGTAGCCTAAGTGCCGGTCATGTTCCGTACTTTCGGGTCGTGACGAAGTTGGTATCAGAGCGTTAGGTTTTACCTTCGGAGCATAGGATGACCCTTGGTTGATGGAACAGGTGACTAAAGTAGAGTGACGTACCGTGGGTATGTCCGCGGCATATTTACGACACACCACTCCACTTAAGAAGCCTTAGGATGTACATTTCCTTGTTCAGTATTATATTCCTTCCTGATCTAGCCTCATCGGTACCAGTTATGGTTTTGCTGCCACGATTACGGGCAGGGAGAGCTACGGCTAGAATTGTGGTCAGCATGAGCTCGTTACGGACGAGGACTGACCGAGGCGTAATTTCGGGTGACACACGATTGTAGAGATGTGTCTTTTTACTGTGTTTCGCGCCACGAGCGTGGATGGATTGCTGTATGAGATTACTCGGACATGCGGATTGGCACCCGAGGATTGAGCCACTGATAGAGGCCAGCCAGATTTTGATGACCGTGGATGTATGGCTTATTCATGATGACTGAGGCACAGTTCAGCGTGCAGACGAGTGAGCCAGTTATTGCTGCGGATGATGAGATATCGCCCAAGATGTTGGAGCTATTGCGGTACGAGTATACTAAGAGATGATAGAAGGTCGCTAGTCCCCGATGATGAATGACTAGGACGTGTGGTTTGTTCGCTACCCCGATGAGAGGTCATCAGATAGATTGATTCCAGCTGAGACGACTTCACGTGGAGACGTTGAGAGTCGACAGGGACGATCGGATGTCAGAAACCTATTATTCCAAGTTTAAAGTATTCGGGAAGACATGCAGGCAATTCTATGGTCCCTCTAGAAGAATGAAACCCTAACTTGACATAATGACCGTGTGAAAGCCTTTGAACCTTAGGGTTTGCGGCAGTTTTGCGGCGCCATTAGTGAGACTTGGGTTTGCCCTTCTACGGCTGGACTGCCGATGCTGTGGTATGCACTCAATACTATTATACTGTACCCAAGATATTGAGCTCTTGGGGGATTATGAGGTCTTGACAAATTGATCGGATAGCTCGACTTAATTCGGATGCTAGATGATGAGATGCATTTCTTGGGAGACTCCAGATACGAGGATAGCCGTTGGAGCTCAGTCCATGCAGCCACGACGAGACGAGTCCGAAGCAGTCGACATTAGAGAAAAGTGGAGTAAGAGGTTCGTACAAGGTCTAGATATGATGACGTTCCACTCCGCCGACACCAGAGATGCGATACGAATGCCGAGGCATTGTACTGGATATACCTTCCAGAAGGAGTCGCGATGAGTATGCAGCCATTCCGGAACAAGACGCAGATATAGTAAAGGACGATGACTCCCGGACAATTGGCAGAGACGAGATTTGGAAGCGACCTTGAGCAGGATTCCTTCCAGGACACTGCTGCAATGATATTTGCACCCAGGATCAGATGTATTACATGCATTCGGAGAGCCAGAGGCCGTCGCCAGTGACATACTGCTTTGCGAGTGGTCGTGATGATTGACCGAGAGATGACCAGAGATGTGCCGAAACGGAATCGTCCCCGTTAGCACACCTGACAGGGCCAATGAGCCGATGGATCGTGAGATTGGTAATCCACAAAGAGGACTTGGACCCTGGAGTGGTCATTGATACGCACACCAGTAGGCCAGAGCTCAGGATCGTCGGCGAGACATGCTAGGAGTGATCACGACTGTTGGTCAGAGATTCTTGGAGGATGTGCTTGAGCGGAACTATTCCGCCATACTTGATTTCGGTGTTTTGGGCGATTTACTCGCATGACCGATCTTGATGATTGGGTTTCATGACGTTTGTTTTCATGCACCATGGTCGCACCTGCTGAGTATTTGCGAGTTTCGCCCAGTTGTTGCACTTGATATCGTTTTCATGCCTTGGTTTCAGATGTTTGTGATTTTATGGGGTTTTATACATTGAGTTGATTTTGTGCGTATGCACGCACACGATTTGGTTTTTGCACTCTGTATAGTTTACATATGCTTGCAGTGCAGTGACGTATATTTGTGCACTTGGATGCACTGGACTTCGATTTCGAAGGTGATGCTCGATATTTGTTTTGTGCATCTTATGCACCTGATAGGATTTGCGCGTGTTCGGCGCTTGATATTGGATTTCATGATTTCGGGCATGATGGATGCACCGGAATTGGACTTTTTAGCGCATGTTGGGCGCATGTTATGAGATGCGATTTGGTGCACACCAGATGCACTAAATCGAGATTCTTCGTGCATATCAGATGCACCTGTTTTTGCTGTCAGGCACACATGTGGCCCATGGCAGATGCTTCGTGCACACCCGATGCACATAGATGTTGTTTTTGTGTGCGTGTATGGCACATTTATGGATTTTGATTTCCGTGCGCACCGTACGCACGTAGTATTCTTATGCACATTTTGGGATTGATTTCTTATGGAGCAGTACGTTATATGATATTGCGATTTGTTTTTCGCACTGAGCAGGACTAGTCAGAGGATAGTGACTGGATATATTTTGCATGCATTGATAGATTTCAAGGGATTTCCAAAAGCGAGCTATAGTCTCATTATTTACATACGTGTCCGATGCGATACGAGACGTTTGGAACGAGGGAACCCTACTAAATTGTTTTTAAAACGGCGGGTCGTGAATGTTAAACAAAAGGTATATACGTATATGGCTATTTTCTTATAAAGACGTCCGCCACTGTGCAGTGTTGTGTGCATTACACATTGACTTTAAAAAAAAATATTTAGCATGCATTCCCTTCGAGATATTTACATGTACGGAATTGGTATTTACGTATATAGTTCCGATTTATGGCATATCGGTTTTTCTTTGGATTTAGCCTTTATGCTTTCGCCTTGACTCTGATGATTGCAGGATGCTTGACGGAGTTGTGATTTTGAGTTATCTGCTCATTGCTCTTGCGCTTGGATTGCGCTACGATGTGTTTTATGGATTGTTGATTTCGGAGCCCCGTGGACTTGGATATTTTATTGAAATTTTTTAGAGTTTGGAAGTTTAAATTTAAATTCGGGGACCGAATTTCATTAAAGGGGGAAGACTGTAACATTTCAGAAAAATATAATATTATTTTGGGAAAATTCTGGACAAAAAATTATGGAAATTCAAAAAAAAAATGTTATTTAGTGATATTGTGTTTAATGTAGGGTTTTTGGTAAAAAGTTTACCAAAGCGGCTTTTAAATATTTTATCTGGTTTTGTTGATATTTTATCGGAATTTTATCTGGGCTGCACACACATGTGCATGGTAGCTAGGGTTAAGCCTAGGGTTGAACCATGCTAGGATGACCATGGTGGTCTAACCATTTGGTTAGGTTAATTAGTTTTAACCTAAGGGACTTGGCCTTGTCTAAAGGTGATTAGGGTTAGTTGACCTTATGTAGGGAGAAAGTGAGCCATGATGGCTTGTGGGTGCTAGCATGTGTTAAGAGGGGGAGAGAGAGAGAGGTGGCTAGGGGGTGCCATGATCCATATCATTCTTTATTACCCTTTGTGCTCTTCACACCCCCCTCTCACATCTTCTAACTCTCTCTCACACTCACTAATACATCAGCAAAAGAGAGCAACCCAACACTTCAGCCAACACCTACACACCCTACATCAGCAACATCAGCTGATGAAACAGCTTCAGCCCCAATGTCAAACTTCAGCCCCTAGCACCATAGCCCAAAACCTACACCCTCATATCAACACATCAGCCCCAAATCCCTCACATCAGCAGCTACATCAGCCCCCTATCAACACATTTTCAGCCACCAGAATAGCAGCTACAGCAGCTACATCAGCACAAATTCAGCCCCATTTTCTGCCAACATATCAGCCACAACACCCCACAACAATAGCCACAATATCATAAGCCACAGTCAACACTTCTGCTGCTCCAACACACATAAAAAAACAAGGGAAAAAGGAAATTTCAAGCAGCAGCAGCAGCAGCCCAAACTAAACCAACAAAACAGCATCAACATCTGCTACAGGAGCAACACCAGCAGCCGTAGGAGAAACTCAGCAGTCCACCAACGGCCCTTCTTCCTCCTCCTTCCCTTCTCCTTCATCCTAGGACCCTCTTGAGGTATTATCTTTCAATCCAACTCCTATTTTGCCAAGTTCTGGTTATATAGCTGAAAGTTAGTGTTATTGTGTGGTTTAGTGCTAGCTTAGGTAAATTTGAGTGAGATTTGACCAAGTGTTGGTTTTGGTTGTTAGTATAGCCTTATTAGGTGTATTTGAGACCAGTTTAACCAAGATTTCCCCAGATTTCCAGTTAGATACCAGATTTGTTATACTTGGCGTAATTTAGTGATTTTGTCGACTTTTGGACCTTTCTGGAAACTGCTATCAACCCGGACCTCCTAAAATAAAATTGACTTGGCAGCAGGCTGTGCAGGCACCCTGGAACCATCCCACAAAGCCCTAGCCCCCAACACCCATACCAGGCCGCAGATATATCCCTTCTGGCCGCAATTTACGGCCAGACCAGGGTGAAACTGCATCGTTTTGCGTGCACGACCCTATTTCATGTAAACTTGGCCCCTGGTATGTCTAGTTTCGACCGATTCCAGTTAGGGTAAAATCTGGGTTGATTTTCTTGAGTTGGCGTATGATTTACGACTTGTTTTAGCATGGGTTTTAGTATTCGATGTTTCGTTTCCGTCGGGTGGCGTTTGGACGTCAACGACAGTGGATATTGGCTGCGTTTGCACGCAAGGCGATAGGTTTTTACCTATTGGCGTAACGTGCACCATTTTGGTTTCCGACATGGTTTTCATGTGTTTTAGCGTGTGATATCCTTGTAGGTACCCCACATGGCGTCGAGGCGTTGGAGATGCAAATGGCGACATCGGTACCGGCACGCATAAAGAAAGGTGAGTAGATTTATATCTACGGGGAGAAGTCGGGTGGATAGCGTATAACACCCCCGCAATTCATCGTGATGTATACGGATGCGTATACACACTTACATTTAATATATGTTATTCGGGATTATTAATAATGTAAAAATGGATATTTGCATGTTGGATTGGTGAAAGGTTACGAACCCTAGGGTAGTGGGTGCACTACACATACATATTCACACATACATACTTGCATACATCCTTATTACATATGTAGTTATGGGATTCTATATAGATATGTGTTCACGTGAGTATGGGACTATGTATTCACATACGGATTTGAGGATGATACTTGGGTTTGAGATGAGTCGATGATATTTGATCCGAGATTATGATGTCGGTGATATGGTATAATTCACATTTAAGATATGTCTTGATGCTTTAGCAGATTTTTGGGATGATGATGCCATAGGAATAGTGATATATACAAAATGGTCGACGTGTGAGTACGTTACGAAATGTGACATGATATGATATGACAAGATTAGTATGATAGGCCGCATTCGGCGATGTTTACTCCTTGTGACGATTTGTGATGATGATATCGATTCATACGAGACCGTTGATCAGTAGTCAGATCATGATGATAGTGATGATATTAGCTTTATACTAAACGTAGGTCAGTACCCAGATTATGATATTTGATATAGAGAATACTAGATGGATGATATGACGAATGTGATATTGACCCGTACCCAGATTTGGGGATGCCGTACGACGGATTTACGTACGAGCTGTAATTTGATGTTTGATCCGCACTTTTGACTTGGGGATAACCGATTATAGCAATACAGTATCGGATGTGATATTATCGAGGCGGGATCACCGACTATATGTATATATATGTATCGACTCAGAGGTTAGGCGGTTTCCCTTACCTACTGTTAGCTTTAGCTCAGCCTTATAGTGGCGTAGCTATACGACTCTTATGACATTAGATCTAGTTTAGTTATCCTGGTATTTGGTATTCAGCTCCCGCACATTATTATTATTGTTCTGCATCGCATACTTATTGTGATTCATATTCTATTGTTGATATCATGCTGTTAGGACACCAGCACCATTACCGATGATGCGTATGTACCACGTACACTTACATGCCAGTTCACACACATCTTCATCGGTAATTGCCATGTCACTACACAGTAGTATTATTGCTGCAGGATATGACCCTTGTATGTGCATACTATTATTCCATGTTGCATGATATACTTTTATACTTGCACTTCATTGTTATGTCACATACATCATGTTTTCTGATTATGCGCATTGAGATATGTTGTTCTATGATATTTCTGGATTTGGGAACCGTGGGTATTTCAAAGAGATTATGTAATTGTTGTAAAAACCCGGTTACCCCTGATATGATATTTTAGTGCGTCCACCATGTGTTTTCTCGGTGCTGAGAGCGACATGTGAAACCCGATTCGAGGAGGCGGATGAGGCCGATTGCGGGTACATGGTGGGCCCGGTGCGGTATCCCGGGGCAAGAAGATCGCAGGAGATGGCGTTGAGCCTGGCAGGGGAGCACTACCGACCGGTGATTTTACCCGACACGTCGGATATCCGGAGGATACCGTCGTGGTCTTGAGATTGATGGTAGGGGCCGGTCTGGATTGACGGCGCCCTAGATGGTGAGACTTATCAGAGATATTGAGATATCGAGATTGAGGCTATGTTTCGTGCCGATGCTGGGCACAGGTTTCATGATGTGTTTTCATGATTTTGACTATATCCTCATATTTACATGCATGATGCTTATTGTCATTGGGTGATACGTGGACGGGATCCACCTATTTACAGACATTGGTCACATACATACTTGATTACATTGATCATACTTTTCATGCATTCATACATCATTCATATGATACATTGCTACCTGAGGCACTGACATTGACACGGGTACATGGGATTACATTTGGGTTAGATAGTTACCCTAGTCATAGTTATAGAATGCTGGTTATATATTGAGGATTATATTGTGATCGTATGACCTAGGATTGCGTCATACATGCGATTTTCTATTCGTAGATGTTTTTCTATTCACGAGTTGGCAACTCACCCCCGTTGTGCCCCAGTTTCTTGCAGGTGTTGCCGTATGGATTTCATTACGGCTTTGCGGGCACAACGTCTTTCAGGTGACTTGCTAGTAGGTGGGTTTAATTGTATCGTACCCATCACTATACTTTGTGTATTATACTTCAGTTGTATCTAGAAGTTCCATCAACCGGACATGTACTTATTTGAGATAAAAACCAGTATTGATCATTCTTTCGACCTTAGAGTCGCACGTTATGTTTCTCTGGGTTTCATGCTGTTGAGTTCCCTTTTCTATTATGATCCTCGCCTTTAGGCGTTGTATATTATGTTGCAAACTGGATGATTTACATATTGTTTTTCCTTCACTCCACTACTTTTCTTGGTTTGGATTTCTGGGCTCGGCTTACTTAGAGCACGTACGCCTTGAGACGTCCGTAGCCTAAGTACCGGTCATGTTCCGTACTTTCGGGTCGTGACAAATCGTGTGAAGTTCCAAGTGCAGCGTTGCCCTGCGACTACGGCTGAGTCGGACGTAAGAATCAGCAATTCCTTCGAGCCTCTGAAGTGGGTTCAGAAAAATGTCATGACCGCCAGAATCAAGAGGACAGCGGTCCGAACAGTGCTACAAAAAGACGTGTCCCGGCCCCAACAGAAAAAGTATGACACTGTCTCTTCAAGGGTCTATCAGGCGCTCTGTGCCGCACGAAAGCAACGGGGCAAATCCAGAAAAGAAGCGCCAGCTCCATTCAAGAATCTGGTTAGGCCAGCCGCCTTCAATCGACTACCAGCTACCAAAGAAAGGGGGTTAAGACAGCGATCCGTGAAATCAGCCACCAATGATAGAAAGATGGCCGGATATATCATCCATACGGTCTATATGGCAGGCGGGCGCCCCAGCGACAACCTTCGCAGCAAAAGCAAGGACGGGGCCACCACATCCCAAGCCCAATCTAGCCTGAATGTGGTTGCCGCCGCCCAAGAACAGCCGCCCCCACTGGATGAAGAAAACCCTCTCGATGAGGATGATAGGCAGATAGACCCCTCGGTCCATGTAGAGTCAAGCTCGGATTGCGAGGAAGAGCCGACTTTCCACCCCAAGACTGCGGAGCAGGAGCTGCTTCAAGAGCTTCGAAAACAGCTCAGGAGCAAAGATAAAGAGATGGCCAAGCTCTATTCTAAGATTGACGACTTAACGAACGTGGTGATGCAGCTTACGGCTCAAATTGCTCGAGCGCCTCCCAATCAGGCACAAGCCGCTACTAATCAGCCGGGTGATGACAATCCGAGGCAGCCAATGCCTGTTCCTTTGGGACCAAGACTGGTCGAGCCGAATGAAAGCCGGCCACATTCCGCTTCTGGGGACGCCTTGGCCCCAGATAGCACTATCCCGCTAACACAGGATCGGATAATGGATTTGGTCACCAGCAAGGTTAAAACATTGGTGGCCGAAGCCGAAGCTCAGAAAGAAATCGATTGGTAGGCAATGACGCGCTCCTTCTTCGTCAGTTTGTCAACAGCCTGACCGGCGTCGCCTTCGACTGGTAGGCGAGTATACCGAACGGGTCCGTCATTACCTTTGCCCAAATGGAGTCCCTGTTTCGGCAAAGGTTCATGAGTGTCAGTGATAAAATCTCCATTGCCGACCTTGTGAGGACCAAGCCGGGGAAGAATGAAAGCAACACCGACTTTATCGCCCGATGGCGTAATCTCACAGTCAAGTGCGAACCGCCGCTGGAGCACCAGTCCGTCAGCCTTCTCATTGGGAACCTCAGCAATTGGATGGTCCCATTCTTGTGTACGGCGGGCCTCAAGACATTTCAGGAGGTAACCAAGAAAGTCCAAATGCTGGAACGCTCGAAGCGAGAGTCCCCGCCGGATTCTCAGAGAGACAAAACTTGAAAAATCAAGCGGGACGACAACCGTAGAAGCGGGAGTTCCAGCAGTACCAATGTCTTCAATGCCTCCGACAATGAAGAAAAGCGAAGGGCGGGCGAATCCAAAACCAACCGGTCTCGAAAGCCATTGCTAGGAGGAGATGGGCCTTCCCTAGAGGAGAAAAAGAACAAGGTTTACTCTTTCAGAAGGGACAAGGTCCGCAAGATATTTGAAGATGCCTTGAACAACGGCCTACAATTGCCGGAGTCGAAAAGACCCCAAGAAGAAAAAATGACCGAAAATCCTCTGTATTGCCCATACCACCGAGTAGTGAGCCATGCGATCGAGGATTGCTATATCATCAAAGACTGGGTCGAGAAGCAGTACAAGGCTGGAGAAATCGAGCTATCCAAAAGTGTGTTGGTGAACAATCAAGTTGCAACCACTAATTTTATACAGACAGAAGTTGAAGCCTTCTGGGAGCAGGCAGCCGAACCCGCTGCCCCGAGAAATGAAACGGAATCATCGCGGCCTCCATGGAGTACGCACATATCTAATAAGACGGAGAAGATGATAAAGCTTCTTCGGAAAGAACCCAGGACGGAATGGGAAGGGCAGCAGAGGCCTACCAGTCCAGCTGCAAATGCGGCTCCATCACGCTCAAAATCCAAGAAGCTCAAGAAGAAGAAAAGTGTAGCTCGGCGCGAAAAAGTGTCTGCAGGGAGATCGACCATTCAAAAATATATCGATTCCCTCGAAGAATATGAACAAAAGGAAAGAACATTGATTCAATTGAAGGAGTTCTTCCCTGTACAAGCGGCTGAAATTCTGGAGGAGTTAGAAGAAGACTCCATTGAAGAGATCCCAGTAGTGACCCGCTACGCCATCCATCTTGGCAGCGACTCCGAGGATGAGCTTTGTTTTCCCGAAGAGGACGAGGAGCTCACCACAAAGGCCAATCAAATCCAGCTCAGAAGCGGCAGGGCTCTACCGCAAAATCATGGCAACGCCCCAAAAGGGAGGGAAAAACAAGTCGCTAATGAAGAAGATGGCAGAGAACCGGCCGATGAAAACATAAGTCCTTCCTCGGTGTACTATAATGTCTTGGCACATCTTCGGAAGCTTCCGTCTCTCCTGAGCATCTACGACGCCCTGGTCCTATCTAAGGAGCTTAGAGATGTTCTCATTCACGCTCTACAAAACCCCGAGCGGTATCAGGCTCACTTTGCGGAAATTAATATGAAAGAAGCCCAGCACGCTTTGCATACCGCCGCAGTCACATTTAAGGATGAAGACTTGCTACTGGGAACGGCTGAGCATAATCGGCCGCTTTACGTGACCGGGTACAGCGACGGAGATCGAATTAATCGCATATTGATTGATCCAGGGTCCTCAGTGAACATCATGAACTTGTGAACTCTGAAGAGTTTGTCAATGGACGTCCGACACCTGTCAAGGGAAAGAATTGTCATTCAAGGGTTCAACCAAAATTACCAGCAAGTTCTGGGGTCTATAGCTTTGCCAATCAAATTTGGGGATCTGCAAACTGAAGCTAAGATATACGTGATCGACGCCGACACATCTTATAAGATTCTCTTGGGGCGGCCGTGGCTCCACGATTATGGCATCATTCCGTCAACTCTCCATCAATGCATGAAGTATACTAAAAATGGTGAAGAAAGACGCATTGACGGAGACATCCAGCCGTTCGGTGTGCATGAAGTCCGATATGAAGATTCTCGATACTTTATGAACCACCAAAATGCTAAGCCACAACTGACTGAGGATAGACCGGCCCCAAGACTCAAAAGCAAATCTGCGCCGGCTGTCACTTTCAAAAGCAAAAATACCCAAGTGCGACCGCATTTCGGCAGCGACACTGATGAGTCCAACGCTGGAAGCCCGTCCTTCCGTAAAACTCGCCCTTATTTCGGCAGCGATACGGACGAATCTGTTACTGAAGGCCCATCTAGCAGCAAAGTCCGTCCTCATCTTGGCAGTGACACTGAAGAGTCAGAAGAAGAGGACATGCCGTGCAACAGCGGTGCAGATCGGCCCCCCATGCAGCAAGCGAAACTATGAGAGACCTTCGAAGTCGCAGAAGGGTCCCTGGCCATCACAAGGGTGCCGGAACGGATGTGCAAAGAGCTCAACGCATTGTCAGTATCTACCGTGGACCAGCTAAAAACTTTCTACGTGCCCGGGAGGAAAAATGGACAGAAGGGCATCCTGTTTTACAGGTCAAACCCCGTTGTGCACCCGGACGATCTTTCTGTTGCGTGCCTTCCCTATGAGAGAGGCATAAGAGCCGTCCTCAATCCCAGATACTATGCGCCCGAGATGCGAGAATACTTTAAGAAGTGCGGATGCCGGTTATATCAAACGGAGTCCGAAGCAAAGTTTTACGAAGGGCTATGTTATCCGCCCCAGGTCCGAGCACTCATCGATGGACGATTTCCAGATAGACGGGGCATAGGCTACATTCAACCTGACTCCAAAGCGTGCTACATGATCCATGTTGGTGAGGCCAGCGAAAGATCAAATGATGATGATGAGATAGCCGAGCCAGAAGAAGCTCCTCAAGAGCTCGAAGATGGCGGACAAGCAACCTTTGATGAGCTAACCGAGATTGACTTAGGAACGCCTGATAATCCAAGGCTGACCTACATCAGCTCACTCTTGTCGGAGGAATTGAAAGAGCAGATAATTGCCCTGCTGCGTGAGTTCGTCGACTGCTTCGCGTGGACGTACAAAGAAATGCTTGGCCTTTCTCCTGAGGTAGCCGTGCATAAGCTGGCTATATCTTCTGATGCTAAGCCAGTCAAACAAGCTCATCGAAGAATGAGAAGGGAGTTGGAAGAAAAGGTCATCGAGGAAACCAAGAAACTCATCGATGCCGGCTTCATCAGGGAAGAGAAATATGCGGACTGGATCGCATGCATAGTCCCAGTGAAGAAGAAAAATCGGCAGATCCGAGTTTGTGTCGATTTCAGGGACCACAACAAGGCATGTCCTAAAGACGACTTCCCGCTACCGGTCATGGAAATGATGGTCGATGACACCTCAAATTACGAACTGTTCACCTTTATGGATGGTTCGTCTGGATATAATCAGATCAAGATGTCGCCTGAGGATGAGAAGCACACAGCATTTCGAACCCCGATCGGAATATATTGCTACAAGGTAATGCCATTCGGACTGAAGAACGCAGGTGCTACATATCAAAGGGCAATGACTAATATCTTTGATGACCTAATCCATAAAGTCGTCGAATGCTATGTTGATGATCTGGTCGTCAAGACTAAAGCCAAGGCCGATCATATCCAAGATCTCAGGACCGTTCTCACCAGACTGAGGGAATACGATCTGAAGATGAATCCTCTGAAGTGCGCTTTTGGCGTGTCATCGGGAAAATTCCTGGGCTTCATAGTCCGACATCGAGGGATCGAAGTTGACCCATCAAAGATAAAGGCCATCATGGAGATGCCCCCTCCGAAGAGTCTGATGTAGCTAAGATCTTTTCAAGGCAAGCTTGCTTATATACGGAGGTTTATCTCAAATTTATCGGGGAGATGTAGGCCCTTCTCAAAGCTCATGAAGAAAGGAGCTCCTTTTATCTGGGATGCCGAATGTCAAGCAGCGTTCGAAAGCATCAAACAATATTTGTTGCACCCTCCAGTGTTGGCCGCCCCCATTCCGAATAAACCGTTGATTCTCTACACTGCTGCGCTAGATGAGTCACTTTGTGCGCTCCTTGCCCAGAATAACGAGGAGGGAAAAGAAAATGCCCTCTACTACCTCAGTCGAACTCTATTCGGGGCGGAACACAACTATTCCCGAATCGAAAAGCAATGCCTGGCTCTGATATTTGCTGTGAAGAAGCTGAGGCACTATCTGCTCGCTCATCGGGTTATGCTGATCTCCAAGGTCGACCCGGTCAAACACTTGATGACCAGAGCGAGCCTAGCCGGCAGAATGGCAAGATGGGCTGTCATGCTACTTGAGTTTGACATAGTTTATACTCCTCAGAAAACAGTGAAAGGGCAAGCACTTGCAGACTTCCTTGCCACTCATCCTATACTAGAAGGGTCGCCGCTAAATTGTGAGTTACCCAACGAACAAGTGCTGCATCTTGAGAATGACGAGCCATGTTGGGAGCTCTATTTCGTTGGAGCCTCATCGATAAGAACCTCCAGTAAATCAAGCTTCCCGGAGATAAAACCAGGGATAGGATTGGTGTTCATCACGCCATCAATGGGAACCCTACGACGTTCTTTTGCTCTCACTGAGCCTCGGACAAACAATGAAGCTGAGTATGAAGCTCTGATAGCTGGTTTGGAACTCGCCATAGAAATGGAAATCCTTCGGCTACGGGTTTACGGTGACTCCCAGCTTGTCGTCAACCAAGTAAGCGGTGACTATAAGATATACAAACCCGAGTTAGCTCGGTACAGAGGCCGGGTGGTGGAACTCATGAAACGGTTCACTCATATTGAACTAATGAGAATCCCCAGAGCATTGAACGGAAAAGCCGACATACTCGCTCGCTTAGCCAAGGAGCTGGCTGATCCTGACATGGACGAAATTCTGATCACAGTCAGGAGCCGGCAAATTCTACACCCAGTCTCTCGACAAGAAGAGGAAAGCGCGGAACAGAAGAGCAGTCCCGCCGAAGAAGCTTCGATCATCCAAGACGAACCCGATTAGAGAGAACCCTTCATAGAGTAACTCCGATACGACAAGCTGCCTGAAGAAAAATCTGCGAGGATTCAGCTGAAGAAAAGAGCTCTCCGATACGTGTTTGTAAATGACACGTTATACCGCAGGTCATATGACCAACTCTGGCTCAGGTGTCTGTCATTGGCCGAAGCCCAAAAGGTCATGAAAGATGTTCACTCGGGCGTTTGCGGTGCTCACCAATCTGGCCCCAAGATGCGACTTCAAATCAAACGGCTTGGGTATTATGATTGAAAGAATTAAAGTTAACCGCAATCAAGACGGTGTCGCTATGCAGCTAGCCGGTTGAGCACGGGTCGATCCACAGGGAGATGGTTGTATTTCCGTTCTTGTTTTAGACGAGTCAATAAAGAATTTGTGTATGTTTGTTCAAGTCTATCCCATGTGTTTTATTTGCAAGTATAAAGTTGTTAAGAAAAAGATACGAGATTGTAAGCTAAAGAAATCCGTACTCAAATCCTTTGAGCCGAGTCTTGACCAATTGAAGCTGGAACAATCGGCAACAACGTGGATTAGGGGGATTTAAGCGCGGTATTCGTGGAATACGGCTTATTTCCCCTTGTCCTTCCGTTCTTGTCTCTTGCTTTCGCCTCCGGCCAAACCGAATGTAACCGGTCGCGGTTAGGAATCACCGTTACCTTGTTAGGGTAGGGTGCCTAACGGAGCGCTTGCGTATGGTTTGGGCGGAGTTCAATGGAAAATAACGGGAAAAGGAAAATGAGAAAAGAAAATCTTAACTTACAATACCGTATTTATTCTTAACAATGATAATTACAACCATTCACAAAAACGAACCAAAAAGAGAGAACAAAAAGAAAAGAACAAAGAAAAGAAAAGATTACAAACAAGTAATTAAAGTGCATGGAATAAATTGCAAGTAATTAAAGACAAGAATGAAAAATGCAAGAAAGTAATTACAAGATAATAAAAAGCAAGAAAGGAAACTAGAAACTAGAACTCAAGACAAGCATGGGATCAATAGCCAACCCTTAAACTTGCAAGCTCAATCAAGAGGTTGCAAGATCAAGAGAAGGGTAAAGAACTCATGTGAAGTGAAGAACTAATTCCATAAGAAAATACGACCTTTGAGATCAATAACTAACCCTTAACCTTTCAAGCTCAATGAAGAGGTTGAAAGATCAAGAGAAAGCAAAAATCTCAAGGGGAAGTTAAACCAAAGAGAATGATACAAAAACCCTCATCTTCATTGATCTTCCACTCAAAAAGCTCTCACTACAATTTTCATGAAGAAAAGAATGAAGAAGAAGAAGAAAAAGACTAAATCCTAACAAAAAGAGGAACAAAGAATTGACCCCTTGGCTTGGCTCAGGTCTGGAGTATTTATAGGCAGGGAGCTGGAAATCTAGGGCAACATTCAGAACCTACATAAAAAGACCCAAATACCCCTGAAAAACGAGCACCTGTCGACACCATACGGCCGCGGTTCCGCGGTCTAATCATGCTTAGGCCGCGGTTCCGCGGCCATAAGAGGGATTTGGGCCATGAATTTTGGTGACTTTTCCTGGTTTGTTTTCCTATTCAGTGTGGTATATGACTTTTCTCAGAAACTCTTCACAATTATTCCAGAATTTTAGTAGAACAAAAAGGTGATGTGATGTGGATCTTTTGCCATGATTTCCTCGAGCTCCGCGTAGATTTCTTGGATTTTGTGTTGACATAGAGCTTTGTGCATGACATGACAATTGATTTGCCATCTTGTCCCTTAAACTGGTATGTGGCAACACACGGATAGAGAGCGGAGACCCGTGTTTTATCTGTTGTTGGCAGTAATCCGGAATTTGTCGTACTTTTCCATGATATTCACTGTTCAGAGCCAAGAACCTGTATTATGCAATTATGTAGCAAACACTGATTAAAAGTACCTACCTATAAACACACGAGCATAAGAATGGGCGGTATAAAATGCAATATTCTGTTATGAACATATTACTGGCCTACCATGATACGGGATTGCGGAGTACATGCAAAGAAATGTCAGATTTGCCAAATCCATGGTGATTTCATTCACAAGCATCCCAATCCGTTGCATCCTACGGTGGCGTCGTGGCCCTTCGAAGTCTGGGGCACCGACATTGTTAGCCCAATTGATCCTCCGTCATCTAAAGGCCACCGGTTCATACTGGCCGCGACAGACTACTTCTCCAGATGGGCTAAAGCTGTCCCGCTAAAAGAAGTCAAGACAAAAGATATTCTGACATTCTTCCAGCATAATATTCTATACCGCTTCGGTGCACCAAGAAGAATCATTTCTGACAACGGGCCTTCTTTCAAGAGCTTCAATGTCTCAAGGTTCGCTACTCAGCACAAGATAGACTGGAAATATTCCTCCATCTATAATCCAAGAGCCAATGGGCTAGCCTAAGCCTTCAATAAGACTCTATGCAAGCTCCTGAGGAAATATGCTTCAGCCAACAAGAGAGACTGGAATCTCAAGCTTCACGAGGCATTGTGGGCATTGTACCACGCACCGTACTCCAACTCAGTCCACTCCATACTCATTGCTCTTCGGAGTGGAGGCGGTCCTTCCCCTCGAAGTCGAAGTTCCAAGCTTAAGAATGGCCGTTCATCATGAGTTGACGGAGGAGGAAAACGTGCTCCTTCGACTTGAAGAACTCGATGCCCTTGAAGAAAAGAGGCTCACGGTGCAGCAAAGTCTGGAGCTATACCGAGCCCAAATGTCACGGGCCTATGACAAGATAACCCGTCTCCGTGCTTTCAAGAAAGGTGAATTGGTGTTGGTCCTCAAAAGACCGATCATCCCCAATCGACATGCCAAGGGAAAATTCGAGCCAAACTGGGAAGGACCATACGTCATCGAGAAAGTGTTTGATGGAGGATCCTAACAACTAATAAGTGCCGAGGGAGAAAGGCCCATGCCACCCATCAATGGCCGATGTCTCAAGAAATACTACACGTGAATGCTCCAAGTCGCAGGCGAATTGAGCACATCAGCCCTACGATCTGGATCATACATCCTGCAAAACCGTATACAATCAACGGGCATAAATGACCGCTATCTCTCCCAAATCCTGCCGGTGAGACTACTTTTAAAGTCCCACCAGCGGCAAAAAAAAGAAAAAAAAATAAAAGAAATAAAAAATAAACGGTATGTCCACAAGCAAAACGGGCACGGATGAAAACCCGAAAGGGCTCCGTGAGTAAAAACAGCAGGACTACCGGCGAGTCTGTGAAAACCCGAAAGGGCACAAACTCGTGAAAAGAGATGAAATACACTCGCAAAGTCCTCTCGACCTTGTGAGGAGAAAACCCCTGCGTGAGATCTTTACGACTTACAAAGGAGCAACACATTTAGGAATCCTCACGATTCCTAAGGAGAAAATACACCTGCGGGATCCTTACGACTCGTAGGGAGAAAATGCTTTTATGGGACCCTCATGGCCCATAAAATTGAAAAGCCTTAGGTGATAGGGACCCAAACCTGTCTCCTAAGCCATCGTTCCCCAACGGGCAACGGCAAATGATGAGTCGCTCCTAGCATTTCGCTTCAGTGTTAGCGGTGCTGATGCCGACCAAAAACCCAAATCCCAAGTTCTTCCAAGGCAAATGATGAGTTGCTCCTGGCATTATTCCAGTGCAGCAATGCTGATGCCAAACAAGATCCAAATTCCAAGTCCCCAAAAGGCGAATGATGAGTCGCTCCTGGTACCATATTCCAGTGCAGCGATGCAGACGCCAACCAAAATCCAAATTCTCAAAATTCTTCCAGCCTTACGGTTAGTCCCCAAATTGACTACCGTATACAATCCACGGGCTCAAGTAATTCTCGTCATACCCATGCCCCACCACAGTTACCAGATACGAGGCTGGTCTCCGCCTTTGGAATTATGCTCCATTGAGAAGACCCACTCATGTGTCCTCACGATACATGAGGAGAACAAACTTTTGTGGGATCCTTACGACTCATAAAGGAAAAACACACTTAGGAGTCCTCACGACTCCTAAGGAGAAAATACACCTGCGGGATCCTTATGACTCGTAGGGAGAAAATGCTTTTATGGGACCCTCACGGCCCATAAAATTGAAAAGTCTTAGGTGACATGGATCTAAACCTGTCTCCTAAGCCATCGCTCCCCAACCCCAAAGTGGCGAATGATGAGTCGCTCCTGGTACCATATTCCAGTGTAGCGATGCAGACGCCAACCAAATTCCAAATCCCATACCCCAACGGCGAATGATGAGTCGCTCCTGGTACCACATTCCAGTGCAGCGACGCAGACGCCAACAAAGCCCTGAAATTTTTCCGGCCCTACGGTCTGGATCATACATCCTGCAAAACCGTATACAATCCACGGGCGTAAAACAACCCCGATCTCTCCAAAAAAAAGAGAAAAAGAAGAAGGAGAAAAAAAAAGGAGAACGGTATGTCCACAAGCAAAATGGGCACGGATGAAAACTCGAAAGGGCTCCGTGAGTAAAACCAGCGGGACTGCCGGCGAATTTGTGAAAACCCGAAAGGGCGCAAACTCGTAAAAAAGAAAAGAAATGAAATGCACTCGCAAAGTCCTCTCGACTTTGTAAGGAGAAAATTCCCGCGTGAGATCCCCAAGACTCACAAAGGGGCAACACACTTAGGAGTCCCCACGACTCTTAAGGAGAAAATACCACTACGAGATCCTTTCGACTCGTAGGTAGAAAATGCTTTTATGGGACCCTTACGGCCCATAAAATTGAAAAGTCTTAGGTGATAGGGATCTAAACCTGCCTCCTAAGCCATCAATTCCCAAATCCTCTCGGGGCAAATGATGAGTTGCTCCTGGCATTATTCCAGTGCAGCAATGCAGATGCCAAACAAAAACCAATTCCCAAACCCTGTCATGACAAATGATAATTCGCTCCTGGTACCATATTCCAGCGTAGCGATACTGATGTCAACCCAAATCACATCAGGTCGGCAAAACAACCAATGACCTCCCTGGCAGAACCAAATTCCACCTCGGAAACAAGTCAACTTCATTCCTGACGCCGCAAGAAGCGGGGCAAGTCAAATCCAGAATCGACAGTCCACGTCGCTAAAAGGGCAGCATCGACCGTCCACGTCGAAAAAAGGGCAGCATCGACCGTCCACGTCACTAAAATGGCAGAACCGACCGTCCACGTCGCTAAAATGGGCAGAACCGACCGTCCAAGTCGCAAAAAGGGCAGAACCGACCGTCCAAGTCGCAAAAATGGCAGAACCGACCGTCCACGTCGCTAAAATGGCAGAACCGACCGTCCACGTCGCAAAAAGGGCAGAACCGACCGTCCAAGTCGCAAAAAGGGCAGAACCGACCGTCTACGTCGCTAAAATGGCAGAACCGACCGTCCACTTCGCTAAAATGGCAGAATCGACCGTCCAAGTCGCAAAAAGGGCAGCATCGACCGTCCACGTCGCTAAAATGGAAGCACCGACCGTCCATGTCGCAAAAAGGGCAGAACCGACCTTCCAAGTCGCTAATGGCAGCACCGACCGTCCAAGTCGCAAAAAGGGCAGCATTGACCGTCCATGTCGTAAAAAGGGCAGTGCAAGATTCCTACAAAGCGGGAACTAGATCACTCCGGGCCAGGGAAACGTCTATCATGGACACTCCGTCTCGGAGACATGTCAAGCAACGACCGTCCATGTCGTAAAAAGGGCAGTGCCAGCTTTCCAAAAAGCGGAAACCAAATCAAGTCGCCTCCACGTGAAAGAAGATCCATCAATTTCATGCACACGACCCACATATGTGGTGTGCATTTATTGATGGGGGGCAATTTGTTGGGGTAAAAATTTACACCCCGGTTGACCAAGTCAAAATCAAAGTCAACCCCAAGCCAAGTGGGCCCAAGCCCAGATTCAGTGGGCCCATGCCCGGGTCGAGCCAGAACATGAAGCGGCCGGCCTCCCACCATGCCAAGATAAAAATTTTGTAATAAATAATTTTTTTGCATTTCTTTTATTTTATTTTATGGATAAATGTAAGAAAAATAGGCATAAAGCCAAATTTTTGTAAAGCCCATGGCTTATGTGCAAAAAGAAATGGCACATGAGCCATGAGATAGGCAAAATGCCATTTTGTGAAGCCCAAGGGGCTATGTGTAAAGTGTATAGCCTATAAAGGCAAAGATAATGAAATATCTCAACAACTTTTCTCTCTCCAAAAAATGTTTTTAGATCTGAGATCTTTCCTCCTTCTTCAAGGTTCCAAAACCTTCTTCTTTCTTTTGAATTAAATCAAGAGTTTTACTCTTCTTTTTTCAAAAATAAATAGTTTTCCACCACAAAACCCACTAAGGGGAACTCAGATCTTCCATTAGATCTTAAAAAGAAGAGATTTTTTAAAAAAAATCCCATATCTCTTGATCTTCAAGATCCAGCTAACAGAGGAGGAAGAAGAAGAACATCTTTCACTAAACCCAAAAAAACACACACTCAGGAGTCCAACTCCTCTCTGATTTCTCTTCCGAGAAATTTTTTTAGGCTAAAAGTCTCTTTTTCTCGCCGGCGCTCAAGCGCAAAGCGCCCGCGTGCCGACATGTGGTGCGCTTGCGCTCAAGCGCTCAGCGCTCGAGCGCAAAGCGCCCACGTGCAGCGCAAGTCGCCCTGGTGCTGACACGTGGCGCGCTTGCGCTCAAGCGCAAGCGCTCGAGCGCAAGTCGCCCCGGTGCCGACACGTGGCGCGCTTGCGCTCAAGCGCCCAGCGCTCAAGCGTAGAGCGTCCACGTGCCGACACGTGGCACTCTAGCGTCTGAGCGCACAGCGCCCAAGGTGCTGCCCCATGCATCCTTTGGATGTCTTTTCCCCTTTTTTATATATACATGTATATATATACATATGTATACATATGTACACATACACATACTCCATGACACTGTCCCTAAATTGTGAGTTACCCGACGAACAAGTGCTGCACCTCGAGGAAGATGGGCCATGTTGGGAGCTCTACTTCGATGGAGCCTCATCAATAAGGAGCTCCGGCAGATCAAGCGTCCCGGAGGTAAAAGCGGGGATAGGATTGGTGTTCATCACGCCATCAATGGGAACCCTAGGGCGTTCTTTCGCTCTCACCGAGCCTCGAACGAACAACGAAGCTGAGTATGAAGCTCTGATAGCTGGTTTGGAGCTCGCCATAGAAATGGAAATCCTTCGGCTATGGGTTTACGGTGACTCCCAGCTTGTCGTCAACCAAGTAAGCGGCAATTATAAGATATACAAACCCGAATTAGCTCGGTACAGAGGCCGAGTGGTGGAACTCATGAAACGGTTCACTCACATTGAACTAATGAGAGTCCCTAGAGCGTTGAATGGAAAGGCTGACGTACTCGCTCGCTTAGCCAAGGAGCTGGCTGATCCTGACATGGACGAAATTCTGATTACAGTCATGAGCCGACAAATTCTACCCACAGTCTCTCTACGAGAAGAGGAAAGCACGGAACAGAAGAGCAGTCCTGCCGAAGAAGCTTCGATCATCCAAGACGAGCCCGATTGGAGAGAACCCTTCATAGAGTACCTCCGATACGACAAGCTGCCTGAAGAAAAATCTGCGAGGATTCAGCTGAAGAAAAGAGCTCTCCGATACGTGTTTGTAAATGATACGTTATACCGCAGGTCATATGACCAACTCTGGCTCAGGTGTTTGTCATTGGCCGAAGCCCAAAAGGTCATGAAAGATGTTCACTCGGGCGTTTGCGGTGCTCACCAATCTGGCCCCAAGACGCGACTTCAAATCAAACGGCTTGGGTATTACTGGTCCACCATGATACGGGATTGCGGAGAGCATGCAAAAAAATGTCAGATCTGCCAAATCCATGGTGATTTCATTCATAAGTATCCCAATCCGTTGCATCCTACGAGCGTTTGTGGCGTCGTGGCCCTTCGAAGTCTGGGGTACCATGGCCCTTCGAAGTCTGAGGCACCGACATCGTTGGCCCAATTGATCCTCCGTCATCCAAAGGCCACCGGTTCATACTGGCCGCAACTAATTACTTCTCCAGATGGGTTGAAGCTGTCCCGCTAAAAGAAGTCAAGACAAAAGATATTCTGACATTCTTCCAGCATAATATTCTATACCGCTTCGGTACACCAAGAAGAATCATTTCTGACAATGGGCCTTCTTTCAAGAGCTTCAATGTCTCAAGGTTCGCTACTCAACACAAGATAGACTGGAGATATTCCTCCATCTATAATCCAAGAGCCAATGGGCTTGCCGAAGCCTTCAATAAGACTCTATGCAAGCTCCTGAGGAAAAATGCTTCAGCCAATAAGAGAGACTGGAATCTCAAACTTCACGAGACATTGTGGGCATATCGTACCACGCACCGTACTCCAACTCAGTCCACTCCATACTCATTGCTCTTCGGAGTGGAGGCGGTCCTCCCCCTCGAAGTCGAAGTTCCAAGCTTAAGAATGGCCGTTCAGCACGAGTTGACGGAGGAGGAAAACGTGCTCCTTCGACTTGAAGAGCTCGATGCCCTCGAAGAAAAGAGGCTCGCGGTGCAGCAAAATCTGGAGCTATACCGAGCCCAAATGTCATGGGCCTATGACAAGATAACCCGTCTCCGCGCTTTCAAGAAAGGTGAATTGGTGTTGGTCCTCAAAAGACCGATCATCCCCAATCGACAAGCCAAGGGAAAATTCGAGCCAAACTGGGAAGGACCATACGTCATCGAGAAAGTGTTCGACGGAGGATCCTACCAACTAATAAGTGTCGAGGGAGAAAGACCCATGCCACCCATCAATGGCCGATATCTCAAGAAATACTACTCAAGAATGTTCCAAGTCGCAGGCGAATTGAGCACATCAGCCCTACGGTCTGGATCATACATCCTGCAAAACCGTATACAATCCACGGGCGTAAATGACCCCTATCTCTCCCAAATCCTGCCGGTGAGACTACTTTTAAAGTCCCACCAGCGGCAAAAAAAAAAGAAAAAAAAGAAGAAAAAAGAAAAAAGAAAAAAAAGGTATCTCCACAAGCAAAACGGGCACAGATGAAAACCCGAAAGGGCTCCGTGATTAAAAACAGCAGGACTACCGGCGAGTTTGTGAAAACCCGAAAGGACGCAAACTCGCGAAAAGAGATGAAATACACTCGCAAAGTCCTCTCGACCTTGTGAGGAGAAAACCCCTGCGTGAGATCCTTACAACTCACAAAGGAGCGACACACTTAGGAATCCTCACGATTCCTAAGGAGAAAATACACCTGCGGGATCCTTACGACTCGTAGGGAGAAAATGCTTTTATGGGACCCTCACGGGCCATAAAATTGAAAAGCCTTAGGTGATAGGGACCCAAACCTGTCTCCTAAGCCATCGTTCCCCAACGGGCAACGGCAAATAATGAGTCGCTCCTGGCATTTCGCTTCAGTGTTAGCGGTGCTGATGCCGACCAAAAACCCAAATCCCAAGTCCTCCCAAGGTAAATGATGAGTTGCTCCTATCATTATTCCAGTGCAGCAATGCTGATGTCAAACAAGATCCAAATTTCAAGTCCCCAAACGGCGAATGATGAGTCGCTCCTGGTACCACATTCCAGTGCAGCGATGCAGACGCCAACCAAAATCCAATTTCTCAAAATTCTTCCGGCCCTACGGTGGGTTCCCAAGTTGACCATCGTATACAATCCATGGGCTCAAATAATTCTCATCATACCCATGCCCCACCGTAATCACCAGTTACGCGGCCGGTCTCCGCTTTGGGAATGATGCTCCATTGATAACACCCACTCATGTGTCCTCACGATATATGAGGAGAACAAACCTTTGTGGGATTCTTACGACTCATAAAGGAAAAACACACTTAGGAGTCCTCACGACTCCTAAGGAGAAAATACACCTGCGGGATCCTTACGACTCGTGGGGAGAAAATGCTTTTATGGGACCCTCACGGCCCATAAAATTGAAAAGCCTTAGGCGATAGGGATCTAAACTTGTCTCCTAAGCCATCGCTCCCCAATCCCCAAATGGTGAATGATGAGTCGCTCCTGGTACCATATTCCAGTGCAGCGATGCAGACGCCGACAAAGTCCCGAATTTTTTCTGCCCTACGGTCTGGATCATACATCATGCAAAACCGTATACAATCCACGGGCGTAAAACAATCCCAACCTCTCCCAAGTCCTACCGGTGAGACTACATTCAAAGTCCCATCAAAATAATAATAATAATAATAAAACCAATTCCCAAATCCTCCCGGGGCAAATGATGAGTTGCTCCTGGCATTATTCCAGTGCAGCAATGCAGATGCCAAACAAAAACCAAAATCCCAAAATCCTCTCAATGACAGATGATGATTCTCTCCTGGTACCATATTCTAGTATAGCGATGCTGATGTCAACCCAAATCAAAATCAACAAGTCAACTTCCACTCCGACACCGAAGTCAGAATCCAATCTCGACACCGCAAGAAGCGGAGCAAGTCAAGTCTACCCCTGACACTGCAAGAAGCAGAGCAAGTCAAATCAAGCACCGACCGTCCAAGTCGCAAAAAGGGCAGAATCGACCGTCCAAGTCGCAAAAAGGGCAGCATCGACCGTCCAAGTCGCAAAAGGGGCAGAACCGACCGTCCACGTCGCTAAAAGGGTAGCATCGATCGTCCAAGTCGCAAAAAGGGCAGAACTGACCTTCCACGTCGCTAAAAGGACAGCACCGACTGTCCATGTCGCTAAAAGGGCAGCACCGACCGTCCAAGTCGCAAAAAGGGCAAAACCGACCGTCCACGTCTCTAAAAGGGCAGCACCGACCGTCCAAGTCGCAAAAAGGGCAGAACCGACCGTCCACGTCGCAAAAAGGGCAACACCGACCGTCCAAGTCGCAAAAAGGGCAACATCGACCGTCTACGTCGCTAAAAGGGCAGCACCGACCGTCCAAGTCGCAAAAAGGGCAGAACCGACTGTCCAAGTCGCAAAAAGGGCCGCATCGACCGTCCATGTCCTAAAAAGGGCAGTGCCAGCTTCCCAAAAGGTGGGAACCGAATCAAGTCGCCTCCACGTGAAAGAAGATCCATCAATTTCATGCACACGACCTACATATGTGGTGTGCATTTATTGATGGGGGGCAATTTATTGAGGTAAAAATTTACACCCCGGTTGACCAAGTCAAAATCAAAGTCAACCCCAAGCCAAGTGGGCCCAAGCCCAGATCCAGTGGGCCCATGCCCGGGTCAAGCCCGAACATGAAGCGGCCGGCCTCCCCCCACGCCAAGATAAATTTTTTTGTAATAAACAATTTTGTTGTATTTCTTTTATTTTATTTCATGGATAAATGTAAGAAAAATAGGCATACAGCCAAATTTTTGTAAAGCCCGTGGCTTATGTGCAAAAAAAAATGGCACATGAGCCATGGCATAGGCAAAATGCCATTTTGCGAAGCCCAAGGGGCTATGTGTAAAGTGTATGGCCTATAAAGGCAAAGATAATGAAAAAATCCCGACAACTTTTCTCTCTCTCTCAAAAATTTTCAGATCTGAGATCTTTTCTCTTTCTTCAAGATTCCAAAACCTTCTTTTTTCTCTTGAATTAAATCAAGAGTTTTACTCTTCTTTTTATAAAACAAATTAGTTTTTCACCACAAAACCCATAAAGGGGAACTCAGATCTTCCCTTAGATCTCAAAAAGAAGATATTTTTAGAAATCTCATATCTCTTGATCTTCAAGATCCAGCTAACAGAGGAGGAAGAAGAAGAACATCGTTCACTAAACCTAAAAAAACACACTCAGGAGTCCAACTCCTCTCTGATTTCTCTTCCGAAAATTTTTTTTAGGCCAAAAGCTTCTTTTTCTCGCCGGCGCTCAAGCGCAGAGCGCCCGCGTGCCGACACATGGCGCGCTTGCGCTCAAGCGCTCGAGCGCAAAGCGCCCACGTGCCGACACGTGGCGCGCTTGCGCTCAAGCGCAAGCGCAAGTCGCCCCAGTGCCGACACGTGGCGCGCTTGCGCTCAAGCGCAGGTGTTCAAGCGCAGGCGTTCAAGCGCAAGTTGCCCCGGTGCCGACACATGGCGCGCTTGCGCTGGGTGCCGACACGTGGCATGCTTGCGCTCCAGCGCAAGCGCTCGAGCGCAAGTCACCCCCGTGCCGACACGTGGCGCGCTTGCGCTCAAGCGCAAGTCGCCTCCGTGCCAACACGTGGCGCACTTGCTCTCGAGCGTCAGGCGCTGAAGCGTAAAATGCTCACGTGCCGACACGTGGCGCGCTTGCGCTCAAGCGCCCAACGCTCAAGCAAAGAGCGCTCACGTGCCGACACACGGCACTCTAGCTCCTAAGCGCACAGCACCTAGGCGCACAGCGCCCAAGGTGCTGCCCCACGCATCCTTTGGATGTCTTTTCCCCTTTTTATATATATACATGTATATCTATACATATGTACATACACACATACTCCACGACACTGTCCCTGTTAGAAAAAATTTTCTAACGGGGCGCTGCCCCGCACCCCGCAAGGGGGCTGCTAGCCCCCTTGACCCCCAGCTCGCTATCCGGGTAGCGGGACCCCGTAAAAACTCTGCATGGCTCCCGATATATTTAAAACCCCCCTCCAAAACAAAACACACGTACACTGCACATTGAGTTCGCATGACCAGTTTAACCCATTAATCAGAGGTTCCCTCGCCCCAAAGGCGGGGGGTAATTAACGGCAGCTTAGTCCGCGGCTGCCGGAGATTCGGATCCCCATAATCGTTAAACCCCGGCCTACTCTAGGCAGGGGGAATCTGTAGTACGCCTGACAAGTGCGCGCGTATTCCCATCTCAATGGGGTGATGAAAAACACCCTACAGCTTCATGTTCACCTCTTTTCCTCGTCTAACAGGGATCCCTTTATGATTGGAGACTTCCGCTGGAGCCTGAGTCATCTGCCTTCTTAGTCCTTCAGCTAACAGGTCGTTTGTTCGCTCCTGGGCTTCCTTCAGACCTTGCAGTGCATTTAGGATCTCTACGGTCTGATCCTGGGGAGTGGAGCTAAAGGAAGGGTCGTTGGAAGACATGGTCCTGAAATAACAGTTTTTGGACGATATAAGATACAGGGGAAAAATCGGAACAAGATATAAAATTGACAATGAAACAAGAATATCGGGTGAGATGAAACTCATTCAAACGAAAAACAAATGTAGAACTCCAAGTTACCCAACAGAGTACAGTATTGTAGCTATGCTGCAGTTCATAATTACAACCACGTAACTCTACTAAGTCACCCAAAACTCTAATGGATGGAGTCAAAATATTGTATGACGAATAATAAAGATTCAAGTCAAAGATAACAGTTCGCAATATGGGCCGAAAGAGCGACTTAAATTTTCAAGCTCTACTCGGAAACTACAATCCCAAACAAAGCAAAAACTGGCTCTGATACCAACAAACCGTGTCACGCCCCGCTTCCCAAAATACGGAATACGAGGGGTTGACAAGGCCAGCCATGCTCCTACGGTCAAGAAAATATCCTGCCGTAGTCACACTTCGGCTTCTAGCTTTACGTGGTAACCGGTAATACAATGCACAGGTAATGAGAAATGCAGTATGAAAATCAAAACAAATACAAAGAACTAACCAGATGGGAATCAAGAGAGTATAGTTCTGGGTAGCTGATCAAAATGTCCACGTTGTCCTCAAGGTACGTCCGGTCCTGGTCCAAGCTAAGTCCACTTCTCACTCTGAGCATGCATACTCAGGTCGTCAGAGCGACGCGATAGCAATATATATGTATAGATGCAGTTGTAACTCGAACAGTGATAATAGATATGTAACAGTAAATCAAGACAGTAAAGATGTGAACATGGAGTAACCGATGCGGTGTCAAATAGAGCAGGTGAACGGTAAAGCAGTAAAATAGTATGTCAGGTGTGTCAATACAGTAAGTAATGCATGTCAATGCCACTCTTCCTATTAGTCTCTAAGTCTCACTGTACAGGTCACTAAGCCTATCGTCAGTCCAAGTGTGAGAGTCAACCACTCGTAAGTGTCCTCCACCCAAGGGTAGGACCCAAGGGCAAAGGACCACGGGCCCAAAATATAACTCACGGTAATAATCATGTACCCTGTAAATATCCATATATCTCCATATATATAAGCCGGCATGGGACTCCCGAGATTCTGTTGAACTCACACTCAAACTACTCCACATCCCGTGGTCTACATCAAATGCCAACTATAACTTTAAATACCGGTGGGTCCATGACAAGTCTGCGCGAGAACTGGAGACAGGATCTCCATCAAGCACGTCCCGACTGATACCCAAGATAAATGGGCAGTGTCTGGTGCCTTACCTGTGACACCCATACAAGTGCTTCCATAAGTGTCCCATACCACTTATAGTCACACTTATACGCGTCCCACAGACGTCGACAATGCAATAGAACAATAGGGTCCACTGATTGTGTACAAGTACGTGTCACTTTCACTTATCCACTCATGCACGAACACTAACGTACTTGCCATAATCACCACTAAAACCTAACACTGGGTAATGCACATGATCACTAGGTTACTAATGCAATGACATATATATGATGTGATGAGAAAACAGTGTGTAAGGCATAATTAAGACGTCATAAGTCGGTATCCTACCACTTACATAATTTATCATAAAGCATACATGCCAAATTTAGCGAAACAATGAACATGGTATAAGTAGTATATTTGATTATCTATCCAACAAATTTTATTTCACGTCAATCGGGTTTCAGGATCACTAGATATGGCCATTTCATTTTAAGCGCTCACTGCTGGAAATCCGGTTTCAGAATCGGAAGTCCGTTTCGCAACGCATTTTAATCCCAGTTGGGATCAGATTTTAGCGATACTACAGTTGAATGAAATCTAGGGTTTCCAATAGGGTGTTCAACGCAATAGATGGATTCTCAATCACGTCTGTACGTCAAAAGTTATACACTGTTCAACACTAGTATGTCAATTCTGATTCTGCTTTGGACTGTTATACGTCCTGTTCTTTTAAATTACAGATTAAATAGTAAACGAGGATAAAACGGGATAAAACCACTTGTGTTGTTTATCTAACAGATACACCTTTAATAAACTGCAGATTTCCGCAGCATACGAGTTCAGGAAACAAGGTGGTACGCATTACGGGACAGTAAACAGTAACCAGAGACGCTCTGGACTGCAGTCCAGAGCCGCACTCCGACCCAATTATCGTTACAATTCCAGTAGAGAAACCATTAGAAACTTGCATAGGGTTAGAGTTCGTCGAGTCGGCTTCGATTTGAGCCCTCAAATGCATCATTTAAATAAGCACACGATTTATGGTGATTTTAACAATTTTCAGATGCGAGAAATCTCCAGTTTTATGGGTGTATTTGGGGGCGTTCGTTTTAGTCATTAACAGTTATATTTTTCAGTGAAATTTATACACAAGGTTCGCTTCCATACGGGCCAGACTATACCAATGAGTTCCGTCAAATTAAGTGAAGATTTCTATTGGGATCATGCATCGAACAGTCATAACATATTATTTATCATGACTTGTAAAACACGGGATTTATACGATTATAGTTTGTAACAAACATAAATTAGCATGTAGCAAGTAGAGAACTTGCCTGGAGACGTTTTGGCGATGCACGGCAGCGGCAACGACACGAACACGTGACGAACGACGCGGGTTGGTTTCACGGCCTCGGCTCGCTGTAAGGTGTTTTTCGTCACCCCATTGAGATGGGAATACGCGCGCGCTTGTCAGGCGCATTACAGATTCCCCCTGCCTAGGGTAGGCTGGGGTTATTGATTGTGGGGATCCGAATCTCCGGCAACCGCGGACTAAGCTGCCGTTAATTACCCCTCGCATTTGGAGCGAAGGAACCTCCGATTAACGGGTTAAACTGGTCATGCGAACTCAATGTGCAGTATCGTGTTTTGAAGGGGTTTTGGAAATATCGGGGCCCCGCAAAGTTTTTACGGGGGTCCCGCCACCCGGATAGCGGGCTGGGGGTCAAGGGGGCTAGCAGCCCCCTTGCGGGGAACGTGGCAGCGCCCCGTTAGAAATTTTTTTCTAACGGAAGACAGTGTCGAGGAGTCTGTGTATGTTTTCCTTCCCCTCCCCCTTTTTTTTTAAAAGTGGAGTTTAATTTCAAAAGGGATTTTATTGTGGAGTTAAACTCCAAAGAATTTTAAATGGAGTTAAACTCCTAAAAGAATTTTATGCGGAGTTAAACTCCGAAAATATAACTTTATTGTGGAGTTAAACTCCAAAGAATATTTTTTATTTTTATTTTTTTTATAAAAAAAGGGTTTAAACTCCAGAAGGGATTTTGTTGGGGAGTGCACATAAAACGAGGGGGAAAAGTAAACAAAATGGCGTTTAAAGGACGCTCGCACGGCAGGTGGGCGCTTTAATGCCCGGGGTCACGTGCGCGCACGTGACCAATGGGCACTTTGGCGCCCCCCAGGGTCACGTGGGCACACGTGACCGAAGGGCGCTTTGACGCCCCGGGGTCACGTGCGCACACGTGACCGATGGGCGCCTTGGCGCCCCGGGGTCACGTGGGCACACGTGACCGATGGGCGCCTTGGCGCCCCCGGGGTCACGTAGGCACACGTGACCGATGGGCGCCTTGGCGCCCCGGGGTCACGTGCGCACACGTGACTGAAGGGCGCCTTAGCGCCCTGGGGTCACGTGGGCACACGTGACCGCGGGAAAAACCCGCGGAAAGGGAAGCCTAGCCCCTAGGCTGGGGAGTTGAACTCCCAAGGGAATTTTTGGAGTTGAACTCCTAACAGAAACAAATTTATGGAGTTAAACTCCAACAGAAATTAACTTATGGAGTTAAACTCCAGCAACTTTAGAAAGGAGTTAAGCTCTTGGGGATTTATTGCTCTTCTTTTGGGCCTTGGGTCTGTCCAAAGTTAGATTTTTGGAGATGGGTCTCCTTCTTCTTGCTCTTGACCGGCGGGATCTTGGAGAAAAGGGGATGAGCCTTAAAAGCCTCCCCTTTTCGAGATCTGATTGGAGATCCGAGCTCCCCTTCGTAGGTTTTGTGGTGGAAATCTACTTATTTTGAGAAAAGGAAGAGTTAAACTCTTGATTTAATTCAAAAGGAAAAAGAAGGTTTTAGAACCTTGAGAAAAGAGGAAAAGGCAGATCTGGATTCTTTTTGGGGAGAGATCAAAAAGTTGTTTAGATATTTCACTATCTTTGCTTTTATAGGCCATACACTTTACACATAGCCCCTTGGGCTTCATAAAATGGTATTTTGCCCACCCCATGGCTCATGTGCTATTTCTTTTTGCACATAAGCCATGGGCTTTACAAAAATTTGGCTTTATGCCTATTTTTCTTACATTTATCCATAAAATAAAATAAAAGAAATACAACAAAATTGTTTATTACAAAATTTTTATCTTGGCGTGGGGGGAGGCCGCTCGCTTCATGTTCGGGCTTGATCCGGGCATGGGCCTACTGGATCTGGGCTTGGGCCCACTTGGCTTGGGGTTGACTTTGATTTTGACTTGGTCAACCGGGGTGTAAATTTTTACCCCAACAAATTGCCCCCCATCAATAAATGCACACCACATATGTGGGTCATGTGCATGAAATTGATGGATCTTCTTTCACGTGGAGGCGACTTGATTCGGTTCCCACCTTTTAGGAAGCTGGCACTGCCCTTTTTACGACATGGACGGTCGGTGCGGCCCTTTTGCGACTTGGACGGTCGGTGCTGCCCTTTTTGCGACTTGGACAGTCGATGCTGCCCTTTTTGCGACTTGGACGGTCGGTGCTGCCCTTTTTGCGACTTGGACGGTCGATGCTGCCCTTTTAGCGACTTGGACGGTCGATGCTTCCCTTTTTGCGCCTTGGACGGTCGGTTCTGCCCTTTTTGCGACTTGGACGGTCGGTGCTGCCCTTTTAGCGACGTGGACGGTCGGTGCTGCCCTTTTAGCGATTTGGACGGTGGATGCTGCCCTTTTTGCGACTTGGACGGTCGATGCTGCCCTTTTAGCGACTTGGACGGTCGGTGCTGCCCTTTTTGCGACTTGGACGGTCGATGCTGCCCTTTTTGCGACTTGGACGGTCGATGCTGCCCTTTTAGCGACTTGGACGGTCGGTGCTGCCCTTTTTGCGACTTGGACGGTCGGTTCTGCCCTTTTTGCTACTTGGACGGTCGGTGCTGCCCTTTTAGCGACGTGGACGGTCGGTGCTGCCCTTTTAGCGACTTGGACGGTCGATGCTGCCCTTTTTGCGACTTGGACGGTCGGTGCTGCCCTTTTAGCGACGTGGACGGTCGGTGCTGCCCTTTTAGCGACGTGGACGGTTGGTGCTGCCCTTTTAACGACTTGGACGGTCGGTGCTGCCCTTTTTGCGACTTGGACGGTCGATGCTGCCCTTTTTGCGACTTGGACGGTCGATGCATGATTTGAATTGCTCTGCTTCTTGCAGTGTCAGGGGTAGACTTGACTTGCTCCGCTTCTCGCGGTGTTGAGATTGGATTCCGACTTACTCCGCTTTCTGCGGTGTCGGAGTGGAAGTTGACTTGTTGATTTTGATTTGGGTTGACATCAGCATCGCTATACTGGAATATGGTGCCAGGAGCGAATCATCATCTGTCATTGAGAGGATTTTGGGATTTTGGTTTTTGTTTGGAATCTGCATTGCTGCACTGGAATAATGCCAGGAGCAACTCATCATTTGCCCCGGGAGGATATATTTTTTTTGGACTTTGAATGCGGTCTCACCGGTAGGACTTGGGAGAGGTTGGGATTGTTTTACGCCCGTGGATTGTATACGGTTTTGCAGGATGTATGATCCAGACCGTAGGGCCGGAAAAATTTCGGGACTTTGTCGGCGTCGGTATCGCTGCACTGGAATATGGTACCAGGAGCGACTTGTCATTCGCCGTTGGGGTATGAGATTTGGAATTTGGTTGGTGTCTGCATCGCTGCACTGGAGTATGGTACCAGGAGCGACTCATCATTCGCCATTTAGGGATTGGGGAGCGATGGCTTAGGAGACAGGTTTAGATCCCTATCGCCTAAGGCTTTTCAATTTTATGGGCCGTGAGGGTCCCATAAAAGCATTTTCTCCCTACGAGTCGTAAGGATCCCGCAGGTGTATTTTCTCCTTAGGAGTCGTGATGACTCCTAAGTGTGTTTTTCCTTTATGAGTCGTAAGGATCCCACAAAGGTTTGTTCTCCTCATATATCGTGAGGACACATGAGTGGGTCTTATCAATGGAGTATCATTCCCCAAAGGTGTAGACCAGCCGTGTAACTGGTGATTGTGGTGGGGCATGGGTATGCTGAGAATTATTTGAGCTCGTGGATTGTATACGGCAGTCAATTTGGGGACTAGCCGTAGGGCCGGAAGAATTTTGGGAAATTGGATTTTGGTTGGCGTCTGCATCGCTGCACTGGAATATGGTACCAGGAGCGACTCATCATTCGCCGTTTGGGGACTTGGAATTTGGATTCTTGGTCGGCATCAGCACCGCTAACACTGAAGCGAAATGTCAGGAGCGACTCATCATTTGCCGTTGCCCGTTGTGGAAGGATGGCTTAGGAGACAGGTTTGGGTCCCCATCACCTAAGGCTTTACAATTTTATGAGCCGTGAGGGTCTCATAAAAGCATTTTCTCCCTGCGAGTCGAGAGGATCTCGCAGGTGTATGTTCTCCTTAGGAATCGTGAGGATTCCTAAGTGTGTTGCTCCTTTGTGAGTCGTAAGGATCTCACGCAGGGGTTTTCTCCTCACAAGGTCGAGAGGATTTTGAGAGTGTATTCATCAGTTTTCACGAGTTTGCGCCCTTTCGGGTTTTCACAAACTCGCCGGTAGTCCTGCTGTTTTTACTCACGGAGCCCTTTCGTGTTTTCATCCGTGCCCGTTTTGCTTGTGGACATACCTTTTTTATTTTAAATTTTTTTTGTTTCTTCTTTTTTTTTGTTTCTTTTTTTTTGCCGCTGGTGGGACTTTAAAAGTAGTCTCACCAGCAGAATTTGGGAGAGATAGGGGTCATTTATGCCCGTGGATTGTATACGGTTTTACAGGATGTATGATCCAGACCGTAGGGCTGATGTGCTCAATTCGCCTGCGACTTGGAGCATTCACGTGTAGTATTTCTTGAGGTATCGGCCATTGATGGGTGGCATGGGCCATTCTTCCTCGGCACTTATTAGTTGGTAGGATCCTCCGTCGAACACTTTCTCGATGATGTATGGTCCTTCCCAGTTTGGCTCGAATTTTTCCTTGGCATGTCGATTGGGAATGATCGGTCTTTTGAGGACCAACACCAATTCACCTTTCTTGAAAGCATGGAGACGGGTCATCTTGTCATAGGCCCGTGACATTTGGGCTCGGTATATCTCCAGATTTTGCTGCACCGTCAGCCTCTTTTCTTCGAGGGCATCGAGCTCTTCAAGTCGAAGGAGCACGTTTTCCTCCTCCGTCAACTCGTGCTGAACGTCCATTCTTAAGCTTGGAACTTCGACTTCGAGGGGGAGGACCGCCTCCACTCCGAAGAGCAATGAGTATGGAGTGGACTGTGTTGGAGTACGGTGAGTGGTACGATATGCCCACAGCGTCTCGTGAAGTTTGAGATTCCAGTCTCTCTTGTTGGCTGAAGCATTTTTCCTCAGGAGCTTGCATAGGGTCTTATTGAAGGCTTCGGCTAGCCCATTGGCTCTTGGATTATAGATGGAGGAATATCTCCAGTCTATCTTGTGCTGAGTACCGAACCTTGAGACATTGAAGCTCTTGAAAGAAGGCCCGTTGTCAGTAATGATCCTTCTTGGTGTACCGAAGCGGTATAGAATATTATGTTGGAAGAATGTCAGAATATCTTTTGTCTTGACTTCTTTTAGCGGGACAGCTTCAGCCCATCTGGAGAAGTAGTCTGTCGCGGCCAGTATGAACCGGTGGCCTTTAGATGACGGAGGATCAATTGGGCCAACAATGTCGGTGCCCCAAACTTCGAAGGGCCATGACGCCACCGTAGGGTGCAATGGATTGGGATGCTTGTGAATGAAATCACCATGGATTTGGCAGATCTGACATTTCTTTGCATGCTCTCCGAAATCCCGTATCATGGTGTGCCAGTAATACCCAAGCCGTTTGATTTGAAGTCGCATCTTGGGACCAGATTGGTGAGCACCGCAAACGCCCGAGTGAATATCTTTCATGACCTTTTGGGCTTCGGCCGATGACAGGCACCTGAGCCAGAGTTGGTCATATGACCTGCGGTATAACGTGTCATTTACAAACACATATCGGAGAGCTCTTTTCTTCAGCTGAATCCTCGTAGATTTTTCTTCGGGTAGCTTGTTGTATCGGAGGTACTCTATGAAGGGTTCTCTCTAATCGGGCTCGTCTTGGATGATCGAAGTTTCTTCGGCAGGACTGCTCTTCTGTTCCGCGCTTTCCTCTTCTCGTAGAGAGACTGGGGGTAGAATTTGTCGGCTCCTGACTGTGATGAGAATTTCGTCTATATCAGGATCAGCCAGCTCCTTGGCTAGGCGAGCGAGTATGTCGGCTTTTCCGTTCAATGCTCTAGGGACTCTTGTTAGTTCGATATGAGTGAACCGTTCCATGAGTTCCACCACCCGGCTTCTGTACCGAGCTAACTCGGGTTTGTTTATCTTATAGTCTCCTCTTACTTGGTTGACGACAAGCTGGGAGTCACCGTAAACCCGTAGCCGAAGGATTTCCATTTCTATGGCGAGCTCCAGACCAGCTATCAGAGCTTCATACTCGGCCTCATTGTTTGTGCGAGGCTCGATGAGAGCGAAAGAACGCCGTAGGGTTCCCATTGATGGTGTGATGAACACCAATCCTATCCCTGCTTTTATCTCCGGGACGCTTGATTTACTGGAGGTCCTTATTGATGAGGCTCCATCGAAGTAGAGCTCCCAACATGGCTCATCTTCCTCGAGGTACAGCACTTGTTCGTCGGGTAACTCACAATCTAGCGGCGACCCTTCTGGTATAGGATGAGCGGCGAGAAAGTCTGCAAGAGCTTGCCCTTTTACTGCTTTCTGAGGAGTATAAACTATGTCGAACTCAAGTAGCATGACAGTCCATCTTGCCATTCTGCCGGCTAGGCTTGCTTTGGTCATCAAGTGTTTGAGCGGTCGACCTTGGAGATCAGCATAACCTGATGAGCCAGCAGATAGTGCCTCAGCTTCTTCACAGCAAATATCAGAGCCAGGCATTGCTTTTCGATTGGGGAATAGTTATGTTCCGCCCCGACTAGAGTTCGACTGAGGTAGTAGAGGGCATTTCCCTTTCCCTCCTCGTTATTCTGAGCGAGGAGCGCACCGAGTGACTCATCTAGCGCGGCAGTGTAGAGAATCAACGGTTTATTTGGAATGGGAGCGGCCATCACTGGAGGGTGCAACCAGTATTGTTTGATGCTTTCGAACGCTGCTTGACATTCGGCATCCCAGATAAAAGGAGCTCCTTTCTTCATGAGCTTTGAAAAGGGCCTACATCTCCCTGATAAATTTGAGATAAACCTCCGTATATAAGCAAGCTTGCCTTGAAAAGATCTTAGCTGCGTCAGACTCTTCGGAGTGGGCATCTCTATGATGGCCTTTATCTTTGATGGGTCAACTTCGATCCCTCGATGTCGGACTATGAAGCCCAGGAATTTTCCCGATGACACGCCAAAAGCGCACTTCAGAGGATTCATCTTCAGATCGTATTCCCTCAGTCTGGTGAGAACGGTCCTGAGATCTTGGATATGATCGGCCTTGGCTTTAGTCTTAACGACCAGATCATCAACATAGCATTCGACGACTTTATGGATTAGGTCATCAAATATATTAGTCATTGCCCTTTGATTAGCACCTGCGTTCTTCAGTCCGAATGGCATTACCTTGTAGCAATATATTCCGATCGGGGTTCGAAATGCTGTGTGCTTCTCATCCTCAGGCGACATCCTGATCTGATTATATCCAGACGAGCCATCCATAAAGGTGAACAGTTCGTAATTTGAGGTGTCATCGACCATCATTTCCATGACCGGTAGCGGGAAGTCGTCTTTAGGACATGCCTTGTTGAGGTCCTTGAAATCGACACAAACTCGAATCTGCCCATTTTTCTTCTTCACTGGGACTATGCATGCGATCCAGTCTGCATATTTCTCTTCCCTGATGAAGCCGGCATCGATGAGTTTCTTGGTTTCCTCGATGACCTTTTTTTCCAACTCCTTTCTCATTCTTCGAGGAGCTTGTTTGACTGGCTTAGCATCATGAGATATAGCCAGCTTATGCACGGCTGCCTTAGGGGAAAGGCCAGGCATTTCTTTGTACGTCCACGCGAAGCAGTCGACGAACTCACGCAGCAGGGCAATTATCTGCTCTCTCATTTCCTCCGACAAGAGTGAGCTGATGTAGGTCGGCCTTGGATTATCGGGCGTTCCTAAGTCAATCTCGGTTTGCTCATCAAAGGTTGCTTGTCTGCCATCTTCGAGCTCTTGAAGAGCTTCTTCTGGCTCGGCTATCTCGTCATCATCATTTGATCTTTCGCTGGCCTCACCAACATGGATCATGTAGCATGCTTTGGAATCAGGTTGAATGTAGCTTACGCCCCGTCTATCTGGAATTCGTCCATCGATGAGTGCTCGGACCTGGGGCGGATACCATAGCCCTTCGTAAAACTTTGCTTCGGACTCTGTTTGTTATAACCGGCATCCGCACTTCTTAAAGTATTCCCGCATCTCGGGCACATAGTATCTGGGATTGAGGACGGCTCTTATGCCTCTCTCATAGGGAAGGCACGCGACAGAAAGATCGCCCGGGTGCACAACGGGGTTTGACCTGTAAAACAGGATGCCCTTCTATCCATTTTTCCTCCCGGGCACGTAGAAAGTTTTCAGCTGGTCCACGGTAGAGACTGACAATGCGTCGAGCTCTTTGCATATTTGTTCCGGCACCCTTGTGATGGCCAGGGACCCTTCTGCGACTTCAAAGGTCTCTCGTAGTTTCGCTTGCTGCATGGGGGGCCAATCTGCACAGCTGTTGCACGGCAGGTCCTTTTCTTCTGACTCTTCAGTGTCACTGCCAAGATGAGGGCGGACTTTGCTTCTAGATGGGCCTTCAGTAACAGATTCATCCGTATCACTGCCGAAATGAGGGCGAGTTTTACGGAAGGACGGGCTTCCAGCGTCGGACTCATCAGTATCGCTGCCAAAATGCGGGCGCACTTAAGTATTTTTGCTTTTGAAAGTGACAGCCGGCGCAGATTTGCTTTTGAGTCTTGGGGCCAGTCTATCCTCAGTCAGTTGTGGCTTAGCATTTTGGTGGTTCATAAAGTACCGAGAGTCTTCATATCGGACTTCATGCACACCGAACGGCTGGATGTCTCCATCAATGCGTCTTTCATCGCCATTTTTAGTATACTTCATGCATTGATGGAGAGTTGATGGGACGATGCCGTAATCGTGGAGCCACGGCCGTCCTAAGAGAATCTTATAAGACGTGTCGGCGTCGATCACGTATATCTTAGCTTTAGTTTGCAGATCCCCGAATTTGATTGGCAAAGCTATAGACCCCAGAACTTGCTGGCAGTTTTAATTGAAGCCTTGAATGACAATCCTTTCCCTTGACAGGTGTCGGACGTCCATTGACAAACTCTTCAGAGTTCGCAAGTTCATGATGTTCACTGAAGACCCCGGGTCAATTAATATGCGATTAATCCGATCTCCGTCCCTGTACCCGGTTACGTAAAGCGGCCGATTATGCTCAGCCGTTCCCAGTAGCAAGTCTTCATCCTTAAATGTGACTGCGGCAGCATGCGAAGCGTGCCGGGCTTCTTTCATATTAATTTCCGCAAAGTGAGCCTGATACCGCTCGGGGTTTGTAGAGCGCGAATGAGAACATCTCTAAGCTCCTTAGATAGGACCAAGGCGTCGTAGATGCTCAGGAGAGACGGAAGCTTCCGGAGATGCGCCAAGACATTATAGTCCACCGAGGAAGGACTTATGTTTTCATCAGCCGGTTCTCTGCCATCTTCTTCATTAGCGACTTGTTTTTCCTTCCCTTTTAGGGCGTTGCCCTGATTTGGCGGTAGAGCCCTGCCGCTTCTGAGCTGGGTTTGATTGGTCATTGTGGCGAGCTCCTCATCCTCTTCGGGAAAACAAAGCTCCTTTTCCGAGTCGCTGCCAAGATGGATGGCGTAGCAGGTCACTACTGGGATCTCTTCATTGGAGTCTTCTTCTAACTCCTCCAGAATTTCAGCCGCTTGTACAGGGAAGAACTCATTCAATTGAACCAATATTCTTTCCTTTTGTTCATATTCTTCAAGGGAATCGATATATTTTTGAATGGTCGATCTCCCTGCAGACTCTTTTTCGCGCCGAGCTGCACTTTTCTTCTTCTTGAGCTTCTTGGATTTTGAGCCTGATGGAGCCGCATTGGCAGCTAGACTGGTAGGCTTCTTCTGTCCTTCCCATTCCATCCTGGGCTCTTTCTGAAGCATCTTTAGCATCTTCTTCGTCTTATTAGATATGTGTGTACTCCACGGAGGCCGCGATGAGTCAGTTTCGTTTGTCAGGGCAGCAGGTTCAGCTGTCTGCTCCCAGAAGGCTTCAACTTTTGTCTGTATAAAGTTGGCGGTTGCAACTTGATTGTTCACCAACACGCTTTTGGACTGCTCGATCTCTCCAGCCTTGTACTGCTTCTCGACCCAGTCTTTGAAGATATTGCAATCCTCGATCGCATGGCTCACTACTCGGTGGTACGGGCAATACAGAGGATTGTCGGTCATTTTTGCTTCTTGGGATCTTTTCGACTCCGGCAACTGTAGGCCGTTGTTCAAGGCATCTTTAAATATCTTGCGGACCTTGTCCCTTCTGAAAGAGTAAACCTTGTTCTTTTTCTCCTCTAGGGTGGGCCCATCTCCTCCCAGCAATGGCTTTCGAGACCGGTTAGTTTTGGATTCGGCCGCCCTTCGCTTTTCTTCATTGTCGGACGCATTGAAGACATTGGTACCGCTGGAACTCCCGCTTCTACGGTTGTTGTCCCGCTTGCTTTTCCAAGTTTTGTCTCTCTGAGAATCCGGCGGGGACTCCTGCTTCGAGCGTTCCAGCATTTGGACTTTCTTGGTTAGCTCCTGAATGTCTTGAGGCCCGCTGTACACAAGAATGGGACCATCCAATTGCTGAGGTTCCCAATGAGAAGGCTGACGGACTGGTCCTGCTCCAGCGGCGGTTCGCACTTGACTGTGAGATTACACCATCGGGCGATAAAGTCGGTGTTGCTTTCATTCTTCCCCGGCTTGGTCCTCACAAGGTCGGCAATGGAGATTTATCACTGACACTCATGAACCTTTGCCGAAACAGGGACTCCATTTGGGCAAAGGTAATGATGGATCCGTCCGGTATACTCGCATACCAGTCGAAGGCGACGCCGGTCAGGCTGTTGACAAACTGACGAAGAAGGAGCGCGTCATTGCCCCCTGTATTTCCGCACGATGCTTTGAAGTGGGCGACGTGCTGATTTGCATTCCCCGTTCCATCAAATCTTCCGAACTTAGGAATGACGTAGCCGCTTGGGAACTCAATCAGATCGTACTGCGCGGGATATGGCCGCCCACTACTGCCGATTTCTTTCTGAGCTTCAGCTTCGGCCACCAATGTTTTAACCTTGCTGGTGACCAAATCCATTATACGATCCTGTGTTAGCGGGAAGTGCTATCTGGGGCCAAGGCGTCCCCAGAAGCGGAGTGTGGTCGGCTTTCATATGGCTCGACTAGTCTTGGACCCGAAGGAACATGCATTGGCTGCCTCGGATTGTCATCACCCGGCTGATTAGTAGCGGCTTGTGCTTGATTAGGAGGCGCTCGAGCAATTTGAGCCGTAAGTTGCATCACCACGTTCGTTAAGTCGTCAATCTTTGAATAGAGCTTGGCCATCTCTTTATCTTTGCTCCTGAGCTGTTTTCGAAGCTCTTGAAGCAGTTCCTGCTCTGCAGTCCTGGGGCGGAAAGTCGGCTCTTCCTCGCTGTCCGAGATTGACTCTGCATTGACCGAGGGGTCTTTCTGCCTATCATCCTCATCGAGAGGGTTTTCTTCATCCAGTGGGGGTGGCTGTTCTTGGGCGGCGGCAACCACATTCAGGCTAGATTGGGCTTGGGATGTGGTGGCCCCATCCTTGCTTTTGCTACGAAGGTTGTCGCTGGGGCGTCCGCCCGCCATATAGACCGTATGGATGATATATCCGGCCGTCTTTCGGTCATTGGCAGCTGATTTCATGGATCGCTGTCTTGACCTCCTTGCTTCGGTAGCTGGTAGTCGATTGAAGGCGGCTGGCCTAACCAGCTTCTTGAATGGTGCTGGCGCTTCTCTTCTGGATTTGCCCCGTTGCTTTCGTGCGGCACAGAGCGTCTGATAGACTCTTGAAGAGACAGTGTCATACTTTTTCTGTTGGGGCCGGGAAACGTCTCTTTGTGGCACTGTTCGGACCGCTGTCTTCTTGATTTTGGCGGTCATGGCGTTTTTCTGAACCCACTTCAGAGGCTCGAAGGAATTGCTGATTCTTACGTCCGACTCAGCCGTCATCGCGGGGCAACCCTGCACTTGAAACTTCACACGATTCCATTTGGCCGAAGCCTTGGCCCTCTTGTTGGCTCGATACCTGAGCCGCTTCTGCCTTAACTTTTCCGTTTTAAGCACCTGGCAGACTTCGGCTCTTTGGGAAGACGCCGCAGACCGGGTGATGGAGGGCCTTGGAGATACGCTCGATTGTGCATTTGTTGGAGTCATTGTCTGAGCTCGTCCGCGACATTTGATGTTGCCCTTTGTACCGAAGTTCTTGCCCCCCGCTGGAGCACCAGAGAATCGTTCAGACACCATCTTAAGTTTCGGTTGTGGTGCCTTGGCGATCACGACATTCGGCCTCTTACCCCTTGAGACCGGTTTGTCTACCTGTTCCGCTGGGATCTCCGCCAGATGAGCGCTTCCGGCAGGGTAGATGATGACGGAACCAAATTGATGGAGTGGCTCCTCCCATTGCCGGCTGAGACTGGAGTGGAGAACTACGCGGGCATTGATCTTGACTACGTATGAGATCGGGGTCGCGTCGTAAGCCGAATTCGTCTTGGGAGACATCGTCATTGAAAGTTGATTGCTGCACGAAAGAAAGAAATTATTTCAGTACAAACATCGACGTATATGTTAAATAAGTTCGCATGAACGCTTAACCCGAGATATGGGAGGAGAGAAAGGTCCCACCGGGCGTGCCAGAACCTGTAGGGTGTTTTTCGTCACCCCATTGAGATGGGAATACGCGCGCGCTTGTCAGGCGCATTACAGATTCCCCCTGCCTAGGGTAGGCTGGGGTTATTGATTGTGGGGATCCGAATCTCCGGCAACCGCGGACTAAGCTGCCGTTAATTACCCCTCGCATTTGGAGCGAAGGAACCTCCGATTAACGGGTTAAACTGGTCATGCGAACTCAATGTGCAGTATCGTGTTTTGAAGGGGTTTTGGAAATATCGGGGCCCCGCAAAGTTTTTATGGGGGTCCCGCTACCTGGATAGCGGGCTGGGGGTCAAGAGGGCTAGCAGCCCCCTTGCGGGGTGCGGGGCAGCGCCCCGTTAGAAATTTTTTTCTAACGGAAGACAGTGTCGTGGAGTCTGTGTATGTTTTCCTTCCCCCCCTTTTTTTTAAAAGTGGAGTTTAATTTCAAAAGGGATTTTATTATGGACTTAAACTCCAAAGAATTTTAAATGGAGTTAAACTCCTAAAAGAATTTTATGCGGAGTTAAACTCCGAAAATAGAACTTTATTGTGGAGTTAAACTGCAAAGAATATTTTTTATTTTTATTTTTTTTTTAAAAAAAGGGTTTAAACTCCAGAAGGGATTTTGTTGGGGAGTGCACATAAAACGAGGGGAAAAAGAAAACAAAATGGCGTCTAAAGGACGCTCGCACGACAGGTGGGCGCTTTAATGCCCGGGGTCACGTGCGTGCACGTGACCAATGGGCACTATGGCGCCCCCCAGGGTCACGTGGGCACACGTGACCGAAGGGCGCTTTGACGCCCCGGGGTCACGTGCACACACGTGACCGATGGGCGCCTTGGCGCCCCGGGGTCACGTGGGCACACGTGACCGATGGGCGCCTTGGCGCCCCAGGGGTCACGTGCGCACACGTGACCGATGGGCGCCTTGGCGCCCCAGGGGTCACGTGCGCACACGTGACCGATGGGCGCCTTGGCGTCCCGGGGTCACGTGCGCACACGTGACCGAAGGGCGCCTTAGCGCCCTGGGGTCACGTGGGCACACGTGACCGCGGGAAAATCCCGCGGAAAGGGAAGCCTAGCCCCTAGGCTGGGGAGTTGAACTCCCAAGGGAATTTTTGGAGTTGAACTCCTAACAGAAACAAATTTATGGAGTTAAACTCCAACAGAAATTAACTTATGGAGTTAAACTCCAGCAACTTTAGAAAGGAGTTAAGCTCCTAGGGATTTATTGCTCTTCTTTTGAGCCTTGGGTCTGTCCAAAGTTAGATTTTTGGAGATGGGTCTCCTTCTTCTTGCTCTTGACCGGCGGGATCTTGGAGAAAAGGGGATGAGCCTTAAAAGCCTCCCCTTTTCGAGATCTGATTGGAGATCCGAGTTCCCCTTCGTAGGTTTTGTGGTGGAAATCTACTTATTTTGAGAAAAGGAAGAGTTAAACTCTTGATTTAATTCAAAAGGAAAAAGAAGGTTTTAGAACCTTGAGGAAGGAGGAAGAGGCAGATCTGGATTCTTTTTGGGGAGAGATCAAAAAGTTGTTGAGATATTTCACTATCTTTGCCTTTATAGGCCATACACTTTACACATAGCCCCTTGGGCTTCACAAAATGACATTTTGCCCACCCCATGGCTCATGTGCCATTTCTTTTTGCACATAAGCCATAAGCTTTACAAAAATTTGGCTTTATGCCTATTTTTCTTACATTTATCCATAAAATAAAATAAAAGAAATACAACAAAATTGTTTATTACAAAATTTTTATCTTGGCGTGGGGGGAGGCCGCCCGCTTCATGTTCGGGCTCGACTCGGGTATGGGCCTACTGGATCTGGGCTTGGGCCCACTTGGCTTGGGGTTGACTTTGATTTTGACTTGGTCAACCGGGGTGTAAATTTTTACCCCAACACTCGCGTTTCGGTTTCGTCGTCGGAGTTGTCCGGGGCGGCTCGTGTTCACTGGAAGCGGAGTGGGATGCTCTGTGGATCTCCCGGGTGTGCTGGGGTTAACGACGGTCGGCGACTTCGCTCCGGCGATGTGCCCCGTGGTGTGAGGCAGTGTGATGAAGTTTGGAGGTTTTAGAGAGAGGGGGAGTAGGTAGTGGGGCTCGGTTGGAGGTGATGGTGATGATGCTGGTGACGTAGGGGTGTCGACGAGGTGGCTCAGGTGCAGTGGGGACTCGTCGGCGAGAGGGCGCATGGATCGAGCTCGGGTGCAGTGAGCTTGGCGAGGGGTGTGTAGTGAAGGTGGTCGGTGGTGTGGGGAGTGGCGAGTTGGGCTAGAGCTCTGGGAGAAGAGTGAGGGAGGAAGAACGAGACAATGGGGAGCTCGTCGGCGGCGAGGAGGCGCACAGGGTTCGGAGCTCGGTGGTGGTGTTCGGCTGTCGATGGGTTTTCTGGAGAAATGGGGTGCTCGGTGGAGGAAGATAGGAGGAGGAGGGAAGGAAGGCGAGGAGTTGAAGACGAGGTGATAGCCGTTTGTCGTCGTCGTCAGCGGCGGCGAGGGGACTCGAAGCGGTGGGTTTCTGCAGGGATAGGGAGAGAGTTTGAGAGAGAGTGATGAGGGGGAGAGGAGAAAGGGAAGACGAGGAGTTTGGGGGGTGAGCTCAGGGTGCGCGTCGTTGGAGGGGAGCGGGACGTAGGGGGCGCGCGCGTCGTGGGCGCGAGGAGCGGGGCACGGCGCGAGTCGAGCGGCGACGTGGGTGCAGCGGGGAACGAAATGGGCGGGAGAAGTTACGTTGGGGAAGAAAGGTTGGAGAGAAGCGGGTCGGGTAGGATTAGGCGGGCTTGGAGGGCTTGGGCCAAAGGGTTTTCTTTTTTTGTTTTGATTTATTTTAAAAACTCCCTTTGGGCTGAGAGATTGTGGCCGGGCCGAGGAAGGGTTTAGTTTAGATAAAAGGGAAATAGGCTGAGGAGAATAGGGGTTTTAAAAAATATATAGTTTAGAAATGGGCTTGGAGAAATATATATATTGTTGATTTTAATTTATTGTTTGGGCTGGGTTTAATTGGGCTGGGATGATTTAAAGAAAGTTTTAGAAGAAAAATAGAGGAAAATGAAATGGACCGGGCTTGGAGAAGAATTGGGGAAAATAAGATATAATAGGGTTTGGGTTTTAGGGAAAGGGGAATTAGAAAAATAACAGAGAGAGAGAGGGCTGTGACACAAAATAAAAGGGATTGAGATTTGGGTTTGTATAAGTTAGGGCTAGGTAAAACGAAATAGTTATAATTATAAATGTTTATACTTTGTAAGTAGCCTTATATAAAAATACGGTTAATGGTGCGTAAAAGAACTGGGTATTACAGCTTGGGGTTGAGTTGGGGCTGCTGGTGGCGTCGTGGTCGATGGTCAGCGGCGGTGGGGTGGAGGTGAGCGGTGGCAGCAGACGGTCAGTGCAGTGAGGCCGATGGGGGATCTTGGTGGGCTCAAGCTCGTCAGCGGAGGTGATGAGCTCGAGAGGTGGGGCTTCGCGAGTGAAGAGATGGAGAGGTAGAGAATGAGATAGAGAGAGGTGAAGAGAGAGGGGGTCGGTTGTTGAGAGGGAGGAGGGACAGGCGAGAAGATCGTGGAGGGGTTGAGGGATCTCGGGGAAGTGGGAGACGTCGAGGGGAGCGGATGTCGCGGGCGGGTGACGAAGGAGAAGGGGTCGTGGGTTTTGAGCGAGTCGTGGGGGAAAGGAAAGAAGAAAGAAAAGAGGAAAAAGAAAAAGAGAAAGAGGAAAAAGAAAGAGGGGAAGAGAAGGAGCTAGGGGGAGTGGGCCGGGCCGGGTAGGGTTAGGGATTGGGTTTGGGTTTGGATTTGGGTGAGGAAAAGGGTTTAGGGTTTTATTGTTTAGAAAAATTTTAGAATTAAGATTTAGTGTTTAGAAAATATAGGGAAAAATATGTGGAAAATATTTGGAAATAAATTAAATAGAAAAACATACGAAATACAGACACTGAAATACAAAATAAACTGGGTATTACACTCACATTGCTTAGATATTACAGGCAACTGCTTAGATATTACAGGCAACCCGTATACCAAGGGTTTATGACGGGCCTAGGGTTTATGACGGGCCTAGGGTTTTTTTGACAAGGCCCAAATGATCAAGGGTTGTTACATAAGTTATAAATGGGCCGAGGGCTTTTAGACAATTTACCCTTAAGAAATGGTGTTGAAGGATAGAGATCAATCAGTGCATCCCAACAGCGGGGTCTACTTTCATGTTGCATCAAACTCAATATATATAAACAAAATAGAACAGCTCTTTTGATCAGTTTACTGTTAATTGATTGGTATTGTTTAGAAATAATATTCCACCTATAATCCACGAGACGATGGGTCCTTTTATTTGTGATGATAAATCATCTACTTATCTCGGTAGTTAGAGTGTTGCTTTCATAAGTCAGGAGTCATTGGTTCAAATCCAATACCCTATTTTCAGTAACTAGTATCACATTATTATTTTTTTTAAAATTCAGATATAATAGTTGAATAATCATCATATATATTCAACAATATCATGTTGGAGGAGGATAGTTGCGTGTGACTAAGAGCATAGGGTTCAAAATAAATCAAAGGATTTCCCAAAAAAAAAAATCAAAGGATAATGCGAAAAAATCTTTTTTAACATGCTATATGTATGTATAGCAGAATATAATCGCCAACGGTAAAATGTTGTGACAAGCTCTTTATACCAAAAATGCAATCCTTGTTTCAATGTTCCATAATTCACATAGATAGTAATTCGGTTGAAAAATACTTTTAAAAAATAAAAAAAATTTGTTGAGAGTGGGATTTGAACCCACGCCCTTTCGGACCAGAACCTTAATCTGGCGCCTTAGACCAACTCGGCCATCTCAACATTTTACATATCTTATTGACAGTTAGGATAATTATAGATTGGACCACAACTTTAGACATCATGCATGCTGCATTCTATATAGTAGCTCACACGTATGATACAATACATTTTCAAACATTAAGTAAGCCCCAGAATCAAGCTAAAATTTCATGACCAGTTGGCTAGAACTTTAAGGCAAGTAATTAGCTCTCTCTCTCTCTCTCTACACACACACACACACACACACATGATCTCTTCTTGGCCACAAGCTGCTCAAACCCTCTTGACATCATGGATTCCAATGGCTCAAAGTTGATAATGATCCTAGCGTTGTTGGTCTCAATAAGTTGTGTAGTACTCAACGGTTCAACTTTAGACGGTGCACCCAGCAAGCCACAACAGTCGATCCTGATAGAAGGCTAATTAGAAAGTGTCTCAATGATTGCACCATGAAAGTGACCAGATGCGCGTACGAAGCGGTCAGCCTGCCGGTATGCGTTGGGGGATGCGAGACGGCAAACATGGCCTGCATGTTATCACGCGTCGATAATATTCATGTCTGTACATTAGGAAAATGGGGCCTACTCATAAAAAACATATAAGAAATAAAAACAGTAAACACAAAAGAAACTGCTGGAGGAAGCCACCCTTACGCAAATAAACTCTTTGATTTCGATTTCCGTATGGTTACACTACATAAATTCTCCATATGCAGGGACGGATCCATATAAGGTCTAATGGGGGAAACCACCCCACTGAACTTTTATAAAAACACTGAAAATTAATGTCGGTTGCAAGCAAGTATCATATTTAAGAATATATCTAATACTTATATATGCTAAAATGAATCAATAGTGGAGTCTAGGTGACTAGGTTAGATGATAATTAACTCGGTTTATTTCCATAGAGTAGATCTCGGGTTTAAATCTGCTTACTAAAATTTATTTTGTGCTTTACATTTTTGGTGTGGATATCAAAGTGTCCTTATGATAAAAAAATTTCCCCATTGCTTACTAAACTTAATTTAATATTTTACTTTTACGGTATGAGTTTCGAAGTGTCTTTATAATATAAATTTTTTCAATGTATCTAAAAGTTTGTTCTTTTATAAAATTGTATAATAATTTTTTAATAAAATATTTTTTTTTATTTTGTCCCAACAACCGAAATTTCTGCATTCGACTTTGTTCATATATATACTTTTTGGTAGCCATCGTCTGCGTCTCGATCCATCGTTTGATATCTCTGTTGATTTATTTATGATTGTGCAAGGTTGCACAAATTCAAAAGCTCATGAAGCAACTTCTAACACAACTTCTAAGAGTACAATCCGAATCCGAACAATAACAAAAACAACATGTTTCAAAACTTACCTCACATTCAACTTTAGTTCATGCAATAAATTAGTGTTTGACATTATTCTTGATCATGTCATGTGGAGGAGGCCAGGCAAATGAAAACGACAAAGATTTTGGTACGATCGACAATAATGCAACGATCTCATGAATTGCTTGGTTGTAAAGATGAGCTAGCTAATCATTTTGATATTAATCGTTAATACACACAAAATTATAATTTTTGAGTCACATCAAGGATCCTTGATTAATAGTGATGGCTCAAAAGGAAAGTTGGCCATGTGATGGTGTGGTTGTTTGCAATTGCGGTTCAAGTTTTTAAAGTTTTTTACCGTCTCTCTCTCTCTCTCTCTCTCTCTCTCTCTCTCTCTGGATTAATCAAGAAAATTAAGAAAGAAAAAAACAAGAATGAAATGATGACACATATTTAAGAAGAAAGCCACCTCTATCAAACTTTCCCCTTTTTCTAATGTCTTCACAGTTATACATTTTATAGGTTAATCGTGTTCTCTTAGAAGTTTCAAGATACATATATATTATTGGTAATTGATTAGTTTTGTTGCTATCTAGAATATTACATTATTAGTAAGTGTGAAATACTCCTATCAGTGCACCAGAACTTTAAACTTATGATAAGGGTTGTGTAACGGCCATACCCGTTTTAAAATAAATAAAATTGTATGCGGAACTAAATGTCACGTGGAATAAAATGCCACGTCCAGCAGGCGGGAGCCACGTTTAGAATTCTCATATGATGTCCGATATGGGAAATGGAATATTCTCGATATTGTATGCCCTATTCTTGTTTCGACTCTTACAAGATAAAACATGATTTTAAAAATATATACGTTAATATCTTTTAACATGAGCTTGCATTTTTTTTCCTTGTTATTTATTGAGTTGGCCTAATTTTCATTACCTTTACAAAATTTTTGGGAGACTTATCGAGTATTAGTTCGCTGACGGGCATTTCGTATGTTTTCTCTTTTTCTTGAAATGTCCATCAGATTCTATTTTAGTAGGGGACGAAGCAGTGCCCAATAAGGAGGACGTATCAACCCAACATTGCTACAGTAATCGCTTGCCCCTACGGATTTAGCCGTAGGGGAAAACCACTGTCCCTATGGATATATTCGTAGGGACATAAAATTCCTCCGTAGGTCCAAAAGCTGCAGGTGCAAGTTTTCGTCCTGAACATGTCCCTACGGAGTAATAATTGTCCCTACGCCTTGCTCATTTATTCCTACGGATTACTCCATATGTACATAATCTTCATTTAATTTATTGGTTTATAAAATAAAATACTTGTAACTACGGATTTATCCGTAGTTCCTGATAAATGCCCCTACAGATTAATTCGTAGGGACAAGTTTTATCCATGTTACTGAGTCCATAGGGACAAAATATCAGATATTCTGATATTTTGTCCCTACGGAGAAATGTGTAGGGGCAAACCTTGCTCCTACGGAATAATCCGTAGGTGCAACAGTTGTCCCTATGGATTAATCCGTAGAGATATTATATTAGTTTTTTTTAAAAAAAACGGCTTCCAGTTTTTCTCCCGCCCTGTGCACAATAATATATACATCATATAACCAAATACAGAAATATTTATAATTAACATCTCACACATAATATATAAAATAAATAAACAAACAGAATACGATATCAATCTAAATTATCGTGAACAAGCAAATAACCACCAATATCGTCCAAAATATATACAATATGTATCAGATAAGTACATACATCCTCAACAATATAAATAAAGCTACCCTAGTTCGGTCCAGCTCCTCCATCTTTGATAATCACCGTAATCTGGCGCATCTGCTCCTCGGTGCAACCCTGAGTCGTCAAAAACTCGACTAATGAAGGAGTGGACTGTGCGGGAGTCTGAGCGGGCTGTGGAGCTGTAGGAGTGGTCTACGCAACCGCAGCCGAGGTAGTGGCTTACAGAGCCGCAGCTGAAGGAGATGCATGTGGAGCCGCAGCCGAAATAGCCTGCCGAATCTGTAAAATTTTATGTATAATAAACAAGTAAGAAAGGTGTATTAGATTTTAATCGAATTCGTATCATTATCAGATTATTACGAAACCCCAATCTAAGAATATTTAAGGACTTAGGCCTAATTTGGGTATCTAGTTTGGAAAACCGTAGTTTATTTTAATTAGATAGTTTTATGTAAGTATGATTAATCAAAGTTAAGTCTACAAACAAATAAGCCCAGGCTACTAATATTGCATATGTTACTATCTATAACGTGATATAATATTTTACTATTAAGTAATATACGTACCAACATCTCTTTCAACTTCTCGACGGTGGGTTTCAAGGCGGCAACATCATGCTCCAGATGTCGCTCATGGGAGGTAGGGGAAGTAACCGTCGGAGTGGAGACCAACCTCATATGGGCTCTGCTAGGACCCAGTCCCCAGCCTCTCTCTCAATCTTCGTGGTGCCCTCCGTGTGCGGCGTCTAGGACTGAGGTCAGTAGCATCGGATCGGTCTGTCCACTAAAATCGATCCCTGATGCCTCCGTCTGCTCCACCACCCGCTCCTACACCCACATTAACCATTAAAATATAAGTATATCATTTAAATTTGAACTTATCAAAAAAAATCATTCGAATTAGAATAAATATTAACACTTACGCAATACTCCTGGGTAGCGGTGTCGAGAAATCGAAGCTCGCCCATGGCGAGATCTGTCGAGGTGCCGTGGACGGTAATATACGCAGTCAACACGCTCGGTGTATCACCCTGTGCCAGGGTCTAAACTCTTTGCAATTCGCCAAAAATTTACATATATTATAAAATAACTCTTAATATTGCATTATATCAAAATAGATCTATTGTAATTTACCGATACCTCCATGGCACGAGTAATGTTTCTCGAGCCACCTGTGTAAGTGGGGCGACCCCTCTTCGCCGACTTCCTATTCTCTTTATTTTGATCGGCCTGTTTCTGCACAACACAATCAGATTTAGTTTTTTAATTAATCAACACAAAAAATAAATTATATACTAAACAATGAATTACATTTAAATTATAAATTTGTTTACACTCAAGATTCATAATATTGGCACAAGAGAGACCATGTATCTATGTCGACTCTGGCAAAGGCCGTAGTATGTAGGAGAGCCGCTCTCTCTGCCTCGGGGGTCGCCAGCCATACCAAATAGCAATCGATCTTCAGCTCGTTCCTATTATATCAGATCTTAGATTGCATGTTCTTCATGAGGCCCATGTAAAGAGCGTGAAGATCGAGGACTCTGTCAGGGTGATCAGGGTCAGATACAGGCTGAAAGTCATAATCCAACTGCAAATACAAAAAAATAATGTATTTAAATTACAAGTGTTAAATAATAATAAATTTATTGGATAAGTCAAATGAAAATATATTAATACTCGAGCCTGATCCCAGAAGAGGGCAAATGAGCACCGGTGATGATCGCCCCACTCAACGTGAAGTGGATACTTCTTTTGGATGCGGCTCTCATCCCCCATATACCGGACGAACCTCTCAGCATAATCGCCAGTATAGCGATAGTATAGCGATAATCAGGGGTAAAGAAGAGGGGGAATGGTGCTTCCCCTAACTTTATCGGGCCTCAGCCTATGGGACTGATTCGGCCCTCGAGTCCCCCTCTCGGGATGGGGCTGCCCTGCATCTACAAGAAATATCAAGACAAGCAATATTAAGACAAAACGGTATTAAGAAATCAAGGATTAACGAAAATTGAAGTGCGATATATACCTCCGGCGACAGTTGCAAGAGCCTAAGCCCGGGCAGCAGCACGAGCGGGACGATAGTTTCTCCGGTGAGGAACAGCCAATGACCCGGATGTGGACGCATTCCCTCCAACTAGAAAATAAATATCGACGATAAAATTACATGAAGTTCATATTTATTCTTAGAGGATATGTAAAATGAATAAATATTTTATATTTATTCATACTAACCTGCAAACTGAGCGGAGGATATGGAAGTGGCCTCTGCGCCAAATGTGGATGCACCATCTATAATCAGACAATTAAAAATAGATTATATAAGTAATTGCCAAAAGAATGTGTATATCTATAATATAACATTCTAAATAAATATGCATACAATATAGGATATATAAACATACCTGCAGGTGTGGTGGCGGCCTCTGTCAAGGATGTGGAGGCACCACCTGCAGCTAGACAATCAAAAAATGATTATCTAAGTAAGAGAAAAAAGAATGTGTGTATATTTATGATATAACATTCTAAATCAATATGCACGCACTATAGGATATATAAACATACCTGCAGGTGTGGTAGCTAGACAATTAAATATTGATTATATAAGTAATTTTAACATAAATATGCGTGTATATCTATAATATTACATTCAAAATGAATATGCGTGCAATATACTTGGAGGTGTAGCAAAATTCACACGGAAGGAGTCATCCGAAGAGGATACCGATCGGGGTGCAAGACTAGCCCTCTGGAGCCCCCTACGCAGCTCCCCGGACGGCAGAACTATTCTGCCTCTACCGCGGCTGGTGCTCCCCCCTCGCTGTTCCGGGCGTCGTCATCAGACCTAGATAAGAGTACATTAATTACATATGCATGCAATATATGTATAGATCGTAGAAATGTGAAGTAATAATATAACATTACTGATAACCTTTTTCGTTTCATAGACGCAGTAGACATATTTACTTGGATTTCACCATCGATATTGTTTCTAACCCACGTAACTTCACGATCAGCCGAAGACAACCCGTCTTTTGAAACAGACGGTCGGAGCACTCTAAGTCTTCTCTCTTCTTCATCTTCATCGCTGTCCTCAATACGATTCTCGAATTCTAGGACATCATAAACATCCCTGGGTTTCCAACGGCATACAACACTCCATCCCGGATGCTTCAAGCACTGTGAGTAGTATATTTGGAACGCTTGATTCGGAAAGATAAATGGATCGTCTTGACCGTAAAATCGAAATGTGTTCACACTAGTCAATCTATATTTATCTTTCCAAGTCCCGAGATTGTTTCTCCACTTATCCGTATCGGTTCGTGTATCGTACCAAATACACTGAAATATATAAAACGGTTCTGATCGTCCGGGATATTGGATGCCAAGTATTCCCTCATAAAAAAGGGGAAAAAGGAAAAAAGTCCTCACTATTCAAATCTTACGTGTTAAACACGTGAGCGCCTATATGCAAAGCATATAGGCGCGGCAGTTAAAACGACTCATGGGCTAAATAAGCCTCACGTGTTAAACACATGAGTGCCTATATGCAAAGCATATAGGCGCTGCAGTTAAAAAAATGGGCTAAAAGAACCACATGTGTTAAACACGTGAGCGCTTATATGCAAAGCATATAGGCGCTGCAATCAAATAATTGGTAAGCCAAATAGACCTCACGTGTTAAACACGTGAGAGTTTATATGCATATGAGCGCTGAAAATAAAGCATACTGAAGCCCATACTAGGGGTCACGTGTTAAACACGTGAGTTCTTCTGCTGCACTCTTTGGCAAGATAGAATTAAATTCTACGTGGAAAATATTTTCTTGATCTTTCTCAAACTAGAAAGATCTTCTATATTAAACAGAGGACCTTTGGATCAAAGATCCAACAGTGATTATAAAATCACTCACCGATCATCTGATAGAATAAAAATTCTATCTTAGAAAAAGATATTTCCTAATCTTATTAAATAAACAAGAAAACTTCTCTGTTAAACAGAGAGCCTTTGGATTAAAAATCCAATGGTGAATAAAATTCACCAAGTGAACTGAAAGATCATTTTGGATTAATTATGAAATCAATCACGATCTCTCAATCAGAGATTTTCCTAACAAGTTGATCTTTTCTCTTATTTTATAAATAGAAGAGAAAATTAAAAAAAAAGAAAAAATAGAGAGAGAGAGAACTCCCCACAAGTTTCTGCAAAAAAAAAAATACAGTGAGCTCTGGAAAAAGAAAGAGAATTTAATTCTCAAAAGAAGAAGAAGACTTGCCTCATTGAAACCCTAGGTAAAAAAAAAACCCACAGAGATCACAGTGTCTCTTCTTTGCCTATCTAAGAGTTTAACCCTTCATATAAGAACTTAGTTCTTCCTCTGGTTGAGATTTGCAGAAGCAGATCTCTCCATAAGTTGAGAATTTAATTCTCATTGGGGAGATCCTGTTCTGCAGATTCAAAACTTAGGGGAATAGAACAAGGTCATAAAAGAAGAAAAAAATAACAGGAGCATATGAGAATTTAATTTCTCAAAAAATTAGGGTTTCACCCTATATAAAGAACTTAGTTCTTCAAAAAAAAATGATGATGATCCAAAATCCTCAAAACCGAAATCTTGATGATCATCAATGACTAAAAATGTCATTAACAAGAGATCGATATTTCTAAGAAAACACAAGAATAACTTGGTGACTCGTTAGTACTTAGCACTATTCTGAAGCCTCACGTGTTTCCTACGTTAGTGCTTCAAACGAACAAAACAACAACCAAAACTGCCTCACGTGTTTCCCACGTGAGTGCTTAAAAAGAAGAAGAGGGAAACAAGCAAAAGAAAAGCCAAAACTGCATCACATGATTCTCACGTGGGCGCCTAAAAAGCAAAGAAAAACTCCTTTATCAGTTAGGCAGCTGTCCTAAAAGAAAGCAGCCGCGTGTTTTGCACGAGGGATCTAATCAAGTGCTTAGCACTTCTGTAAAAGAGGGGCAACGCCCCATATTTGGGGGCCTCATGTGTTTCACATGTGAGTGCCACAGAACTCTAGTATTTAGCACTAATCCAGTGCCCACGTAAAACGCACGTGAGCACTGTATGTCTCAGTGCTTAGCACTGTGGAGTAATTATATATCAGCCCAAATCGGCTAAGTTTCCTGAGGTTAAACCTCTTTGATTTTAAAATCAATCGAGCTCATATGGCTCATGGTTTTCTAAATTGATGTTAATCTCAAAAATGACTAATGATCTCTTATTGATGATATCCAAAATGATATTCATCCTTTGTCTCCTAAAGTAATCTTAGTCTCAAATACGACTAATGATTCTTAGGTCCACAACAACTTTTCCCCCCTCAAATACGGGATTTAGTTCAAAATGGTACATCTCTCCACACCTCTGATACATGTCGTTGTAATTCTTCAACGTATTCAGAGAGGTGGCGGGTCCCGATGACAAACAACTTCTTTCGCTGATGTACTTCCAAATTGTCGTGCATGCCTCAAATCGGATTGTGCCCCAAATTGGGCACATTCCATATCTCCATTGTTCACTTTGTCATGCAACAAATACACGTGCGCTCAAGATGAATAATGGATCGAAATGTCCTTAAACTAATATTCGCCTCCAAAATGGCGATAAAGGACCGAAACGTCCTTAAACTAACACCTCGCTTCAAACATGGAGATAATGGACCGCGATGTCCTTAAACTAAAATAATCTAGTCCAAATGCTCATATGTTTAAGCTGATCTTAATCTCAAACCAGATTAACGATCCTTAAATCAACCCAAACCCAAATATAAAAATATACGGATTTGGACTAATCCACGCCCTACGGGCGACGACATAAATTAGTCTCTGTATACAATACACGGGCAACCAAAATAAAACAAATATACACACGACGCGAAGTGAACCTCTGTAGCAAGAGAAAGTGGTTATCGTGATGCGGCAGCATAATTAACTGCAGGGGCTTGCGCCTGCAGGGAAGAGCGTCCCCACAATCAAAAACTCTTCACAAACAAGGGGGAATCTGATAAAGTCTGCTACAACGGCCGCATCCGTCCAAACCTCCGATATACGATACCATAAATCAACTTGGCATCTTCGGAGAGGTGGACGGATAAACCCAAATAGCATATGCCCCCAGGATTCAGGCCATACGTCCCGACGTCCCGGTCCGTCTTCCGGCGGTGAACAGATTCTGGCACGCCTGGTGGGACCTTTTTATCTTTCCGCTCCACTCTTCGTATGTCGTGTTTCGCGAACAAAATCGCGGTTCGCTGTGGTTACCCTTGGATTCGAGGTACTAACATTTGGTGTCTTGTTCCTATGCAGAAGAAGAAGAATATCGATGACTTCCAGCCGCACAACTTGCAACAACAACTCCCACTCCGTCCCAACTGGAAGAGTGACTTATGGGCCCAATGCGGCCTCCATATTTTCAATGCTGATGGGGCAAGTTACGCAAGCCACTACGGGATTGTTCTTTGGGACTATGCTCCCACCAGTGGGAGTTGGTGCCTCAGCGCTGCAGGAAGAAGCTCCCAAGAGGTCGATCTTCGCTCGACTTGCAACCACAACGACCCCTCTCAACGGGCCGTTGTTCATACCATAATATTGCATTATTGTATTTTCCATTCTTATTCATTTTATAAATAAACAGGTGCTTTTGACGCATGTCTGCTACTTATTACATGTTACAGGTTCCTGGATCTAAAACAGTGAAAAAGATAAAAGATAATGCAAAAGTGAGACTTTGACCAATAAACAAAGAGTCTTGATCAAGCCTACACAGAGATCAGTACAAAACAGTGCAAGGTTCAGGACTTCGTCACGAAGCAACGGTAAAAGTCCGCAACAATGTTCACTAGAGATCTGGAGAAGACCTAGAAGCTCAGTTGAAAAAAGACACATAGAAACAGGAATCAAAAGTCAATAGAAGCTAGGCCCAAAAGTTTCCGAGCCCAACTCGTTCCTTTGGCCGCGGAACCGCGACCAAACCAGGCCTCGGGCCGCGGTTCCGCGGCCGTGTATGGCACGCGTCGGTGGAAAATCTCACGGGAGCTCTGGCGGTGCGTTGACTAGTCGTCCTAAGGGCAATTTTGTAATAGCACATGTGCGAGTCATTGTAACCCTAATTTTCCTATCCTCTATAAATAGGAATTCTAAATATTGTATTAAGGATGCCTCTTTTTCATAAATAAAATTCAGATTTATTTGAAGTTGGGAGAGCGTCATTCTGTAAGTTCATTTTTATTTCTGCCGTAGTTCTCTAATTAAATTCTTGCCCTAGATAAATTATTCTTTTGCCTTAGTTAATCTAGTACAGAATTTCTTAAACTGCAGTATGTAATTAATCTATTAGATCTAAAAATACATATAATAAAAATGATGTTTTTAATAGATCCCTTAATGAGCGAGTAATTTCCTCGCTTGTTAGGGATAGGAATAGGGAAGAGTTTGAGAGATGAAGATCTCTCATCTCTTTCGTGCCCAATCATTTGCAATAATTAGAACTTCATGCATGCATGCATGATCCGCTCCCTACGGCATCCTACCCACGAGGTAAAGGTGAAACCGTAGTATAAAGGACCGGACATGCATGTCTTCCATGAAGGTTAGAGCAATTATTAGGAAAAGACGGACAAGGATCTAGAGGAAGAAACATTGTTTCTTCCCAATCATCCTAATCCCCTTTACTAATAATTGCTATAACTCCTAAAAGATTTAATTTAGGGCATTGAAAGAGGTGTGAAATTTAATCTTACCAAACTTCACCTAGACCTAATCCTAGCAAGTTTCTTAATTCTCGTACAACTTAGTTTTTAGATTTAATTAGAAGATCCAACACCCATTGGAATTAGCTCGTAAGAACATTTAGGAAATTAACACCATCCCTGTGGACCGACTCGTACTCACCGGCTAGCTGCAAAGCGACGCCGTTCTTGATTGCGGTAAAATATTTTTGATCGTTAAAATCCTACACTAATCAAATGGCGCCGTTGCCGGCGATGGCGTAAAATTTCCTTTGTGTAATTTTGGGTTAATATAAATTTTATAAAAATTATAAAAATCTGAAAATAGAAAAATTACAAAAAAATTTATCAATTTTTATTTGTTTGAAGGGTTTATCGTTTGAATTTTGCAGAACAGCGAAGAATCTCGGATCTGGAAAAATCCAGAGTGCGAAACAGAAATGGGTACATCAGAACAGAAGAAGATTGGAACATCAGAGCTACAGAATTTTTTCAGAGACCTGATCCCTCCATTCAACCGCGAAAACGCGGCCGAACCCTACCTCAGACCGCGGAAGGGCAGTGACCTAGCGACTTCATCATCTGGAATTTTTTCTGGGGAACTGTGCCTTGGATTCAACCGCGGAAACGCGGCAGGAACGCGCTTGGGCCGCGGATCCGCGCTCTGGTGACCTCATATGTTGACCAAATTTGCACTGTAAGATCTTTTCTCTCTCCTCTGAAATCTCCCGATATATCTTTTGCCAAATTTTCTGCAGGATTCTTTGCGCATAAAAATAAGAATATCTTTCCCCTTCTCAATAACAGATTTTCTGCAGGATTCTTTGCGCTGCGCTAAAAAATAATTAATTGCAAGTGATTTACTGTTTTGCATATTTTAATCGGACTTTAAGGGGCTATTGACCAATTCAGATTGGGTGGGGATTTCATCACCCTTCCCAGGACCCCAGAAATCACTTAAAGTATTTGCATTGACCACTCTTAATTAAAAAATACTAGACTCAACCCTAAGGACTTTGAGCTCAATAGGACAGAGGACTAGTTATAGGTATCGACCGTTTATCCTAACCTGACTTTGCGGTGTCTAGGTAAGTGTGTCTAAGGCAAGTGGTTATTTAATTAGGACTGCTACTTGTAGCGGGGAGCCTCCCACTTACCTGGCACTTACCTGGCCGCAATTGGCGGTGAAGAGGCAGTTTGAGGTCCTATTTCTAACCCTTTGGAACAGTTAGGAGCTGTCTAGCTGACCTAGGTGACCCTAGATCTAGGCCTGATTGTGCATTTGTGGTTGATCGCATTTGTGTCACAAGTCTCTTTTCAAAAAAAATCTTTTTGCAAAAATTTCACATAAAAAAGGAAAAATCTTTTCAAAAACTTGCAACTTGTCGCTAAAGAAATCCTTGCACTCCACTTACACCACTTTTTCTCATTGACGTTTTCTTACCTCCACATTCTGTCTTTCATTTTTCTGACTCCACTACCCCTTTAGTGTATGTCACTTTGGACTAGGGACACTAGCGCCCGATTAGTCCGTGTTTCGTTAGTACCGACCGACGAACCTTTCGACACTGAAGTCGAAATTCCGTCCACTTCCTTACCTCCACCTTCAAATTCTTCTTCCGAAGGTATGTCGGGATACAATCCTAACAACACCTTACCGACGGGAATGATTCCACCTCCGTTAGGTGCGAATAACCCGAATCTCCCGCCTGTTGAAGCGCCCACACGAGTCGCGCTCCAGGATCTCTTCTACCCTGTCCGCACCTCTTTACCTACCTGTCTTTCACCCCCACCGGCAAATGGGGACAATTTTGAAATAAAACCCCACTTCATCAATATGCTGCCAAAATTTCATGGATTGGAATCCGAAGATGCCTATATCTTTATTAATAAATTTCAAAACGTTTGCGCCATGATGAAAACTATCCAATTAAGTGATGACGCTGTTCCCCCAATCAGAGCAAGGCTCTGTTTGAATTTTGAAAATTCAAATTTTGAAGCAACGCTTCGGTTCCCGTGCGCTGCGCGCAACGCGCCACGTATCAGAAGTTGACACGGCAGCACAACGCCCAAGGCGGTACGTCCAATCAGAGCAAGGCTCTTTAAAAAAAAACATAAGCAACACTCAACTGCGCAAGCGCACCGCAGCGCGACACGTGTCTGCGCAGTTGCGCAAGCACAACTGCGCAAGCGCACGGCAGCGCGACACGTGTCTGCGCAGTTGCGCAAGCGCTGGTGCGCAAGCGCACGGCTGCGCGACACGTGTCTGCGCAGTTGCGCAACCACAGGTGCGCAAGCGCACGGCTGCGCGACACGTGTCTGCACAGTTGCGCAAGCGCTGTTGCGTAAGCGCTTCACTGCTCGACGCGTGTCTGCGCAGTTGCGCAAGCTCAGTTGCACAAGCGCTTCACTGCGCGACACATGTCACTCACTGGGAGAGTTGCGCAAAACAGAATAAATCTTGGTAAAACAAGAAGATTTTCTTGTATAAGGCAGGGGCCTTTGGATCAAAGATCCAACGGTGGGGAAAATTCCCCAAATCACTCAGAAAAAGATTGTTTTAACAAATTTAACTAATTTTTGAGCACTATAAAAAGGACCCCAGACCTCATTTCAAAAGGAGGAACATCTGGTTTTTAAAAAAAAAGAGGAGAGAGAAGAAAACTCTTGAGAACTCCTTGAGAACACAAAAAGAAGGTAAAAACCTTTAAAACAAGAGAGAATTCTCTTAGGAATAGATCATTGATCTAAGAAAAAGATCAGTGATCTTCAACAAATAAATAAAAATAATAAAAATAGTGCCTTGCACTTGCTATGAACCTTTGGTTCTCTGAAACAAGGAAAAACTTGTTTCACTTTGATCCAAATCAAGGGATAAAAAGTGCCTTGCACTTCTGTTCTTGAATCTAAAAGATTCTTGGTGTTTTGCACAAATGCAATGCATTACTTGAAGGGCCAGGCCCAAATCAAAAAGACCTAGCAGGCCAAAATAAATTGCAAGGCAATAAATGGGCAGAGCCCAAATAAATTGATGCTCTGCATCATTTATAAAGGGCAGAGCCCAAAACAAATTGATGCCCTGCATCTTTTCTGGGCAAAGCCCAAATAAGAATAAAAACAAATGCAAATAAAATATTGGACATTTTTTAACTGGACTTAGCCCAATCGTGGCCATAAGTCCTTAAACTAAATTAACTGAGCAAAACGGCTCTCCTAAACTAATCCACATCCGGTTCAAGGGTACATCTCCGAACTCCTTTGATATCCATCGTTGTAATTCCTCAACGACATCAAAGAGGTGACGGGTCCCAACGACCACACACCCATATGGACTGCGGGGTCCTTAAACTCGTGGACCGAAACGTCCTTAAACTAATGTTGGACCGAAACGTCCTTAAACTAATGTTGGACCGAAACGTCCCTAAACTAATATTGGACCGAAACGTCCTTAAACTAATGTTGGACCGAAATGTCCTTAAACTAATAATGGACCCCTACGTCCCTAAACTGGAACATAGACCACCACGTCCCTAAACTGGAACATGGACCACCATGTCCCTAAACTGGCACAATAGAGTCCAAATGCTCTTTTGTCGGATCTAAACGGTCCCGTTTAAGTTGATCTTAGCCCCAGACACGGCTAACGCATCCTTAGACATTTAAATGAATAGTAAAACCCCAAATCAACTTTGGTTCAAGGGTACATCTCGGAACTCCTCTGACACCCGTCGTTGTAATCCTTCAACGACGTCAGAGAGGTGACGAGTCCCGACGGCCAGATATTAAATCGATCATTAAGTCAAGTTGATCTTAGTCCAAAACAGGACTAACGTATCCTCGACGAACGTTTAAGTTGATCTTAGACGCAATGCGACTAATGCATCCTTAAACTAAAAACACCAAACCCAAATCTAAGTAAATACGGATTTGGACTAATCCACGTCCTACGGACGACGACATTACTCAGTTCCGTATACAATCCACGGGCAACCACAAACAAAACAAACACACACGACACGAAGTGAAATTCTGGAGAAGGAGAAAGTTGTTACCGCGATGCGGTAGCGTAATTAACTGCAGGGGCTTGCGCCTGCAGGGAAGAGCGTCCCCACAATCAAAAAAACCCCTCACCCTGAGGGGGAATCTGACGAAGTCTGCTACATCGGCCGCATCCGTCTAAACCTCCGATACACGGTGCCATAAATCAACTTGGCATCTTCGGAGAGGTGGACGGATAAAACCAAATAGCATCTGCCCCGAATCCCAGCGTCAGGACCTCGCGGTCCTGTGCGCCGTCCTTCGGAGGGAACAGATTCTGGCACGCCCGGTGGGACCTTTTCCTCTTTCCACTCCACACTTCGTGTGTCGTTTTCGCGAACCAGACGCGGTTTGTTAAATGGTTGCCTTCGGATTTCAAGTTGCTAAGATCTGGTCTTTTGTCTGGCGCAGAACTCAAGCATCCATGGATTCTAACTGCACCAAATGTGCGAAGCACCACTGCAACGGACGCTCCACCTCACCGAGAGGTGTAACATATGGGCCCCAAGCGGCCTCTTTCCTCGCTCTGCCGGTAGAACAGGTGACCCAGGCCACCACCGGCCTGTTTTTCGGGACCATGGTCCCACCTACAAGCTTCTCTATGCCGATACCCGCACAGGAAGCGAACAAGAAGTCGGTGTTCGACCGGCTCACTGCTACCACGACCCCTGTCAACGGGTCGTCCGCTACCAAACCGACAGCCTCTGTCTTCACCAGGCTGAATCGGAACTCTAAATTGGCTGTCCCAAAGAGGGCAACGGCCGCTATTCCGGAAGTCATTAAGGCGGCTTCTCCCGCCAAAGAGTCGGTCTTTTCAAGACTGATGATTCCTGCTCCTGCCCCTGCTCGAGGATCCGTCTTTGACAGGTTGAATATCACCCCTCAAAAGACGACCTCAGTCTTTAAGAGGTTAACACCGGCGGCACCTCATTCAGACAGGGGGCAAAAAGAAGATGTCTCAATCTCCGAGCCGATCCCAACGGCTCGTCATGCTCGACGTCGACATTGGCAACGAGTGAGGAAGGCAGGGGGCAACTCCCCCTCAGGGCTAACTCCACCTGCTCCAATGGTGGAGGTCAACGCTGCTGTTCCAACTGGGAACAACTTTGAATTGCTGAGGAAGGTGAGAAAGAACTCTCCAACCGCTACATTGAAAAGATCTCCTCCGCCTATGGATAAAGCTCCGGAGACAAAGCAGGAACAGCCCCCTCAATGGCTGTCGTCAAAAATTTATAAAGTTTGGCGGAGGGTTCAAGACTCCATGATTGACCCAGACCACTTTCATCGCCAGAAAAAGGCAAAGGTGGAAAAGGACAAAAACCGCCCCATTAAACAGCAGGGGGCAACAATTGCTAGGATGCCCACTGCAACGGCTCCTTCAACCTCAATGGTCCCCAAAAGAAAAAGGCCAGAGAAAGCTCCCGTGACACTGGCAAAGTTTAAAAGCGGTGAACTCAAACGCCCCAAGTCAGGGGGCATAACAGTTCATACGGTTTATATGGCTTCTGGAAAGGAAGAAAGCCGCACTTCTACGGGCCACCGACCGCTCACCCGATCAGTGACCAAGGCTCAGGAGCAGCAACAGAAGCTCCAGGAAATGATGAACGCTATGGCCGCACTTACAGGGCCAAAAGAAACCCCAGAAACATCCTCAGAAGAACGTCAAGAACAAGAAACGGACGCCGAATTCCTTCGGCGCGTGCTAGAGAAGAAAGATAAAGAAGCTGCGGAACAGGCATCCAACATAAAGAAAATGGCCCTCCTGTTCCAGGATATGGTGGGTATGATGATTCAACAAGATCCACCTGCTGAAGATCCCCCGATCATTCTTGAAGACGATAGGGGAGAGACATCCAATCCTCCACCGGCTCTATCCACAGCTAAAGAGGATACCATATCAAAAGCTGATTTGGATGAATACATCGCCCAGAAAATACGGGTGCATCAGGCGACTGAAGCAGCCGGCCATGTCGTAAAAACGGGGCGGCCATATCCGGGCTGGTATGACCAAATCAAGTACCCGCCGGGTTACACAATTCCCAAATTCCATGTCTACAAGGGGACCGGTAATCCCCATCAGCATGTTGCCCAGTTCAGGGCGCTTTGCGGTAACACCGGCGGTGATGACAAGCTCTTGCTCCGCCAGTTCGTTGGAAGTCTATCAGATACGGCGTTCGAGTGGTACTCTGAACTCCCTAATGATTCTATTAAAACCTTCGCGGAAATGGAGCTGCTGTTTACCCGACGTTTTGCAAGTGCCAGTGAACGTACCCCGATGACGGCACTGATTAACGCTAGGGTAAAACCCGGCGAGACATGGGTTCAGTACGCTATACGGTGGCGTAATCTATGGTCGAAGTGTGAATTTCGCATAGAAGAAGCCCCTGCGGTGGGAATGTTCGTTGGAACCCTTGATCCACAAGCAACCATCTCACAGTTTATGATGTTCTTCAAGCCGACTTCCTTCCAGGCTTTGATTGACAAACTAGCGCAGATGGACCAGATGGGCCATAAACCCTCTCTCCCAAAGCCGGACTCCTGAAATGACAAAGGAAAGGGAAAAGCGATCGTTGTCGCCAATGCTCAACAACAACCGAGCGACTCGAAGCCGGTTGCTCGTCCAAACAATACGCGCCCGTACGTACCCCTTGAGGATAGGATGGGACGTCCTTATTCCTTCCCCCGCGATAAAACGAGGAGGCTATTCGAGCTGGCGTTGCGCAACAGACTCATAAATTTGCCAGATCCAAAATGCCCGTTGCAACCAAGTGACGTCAACGAGCCTAATTACTGCCCTTATCATCGAGTGCTAGGACATCCGATCGAAGACTGTTACGTTTTCAAAAATTGGCTTGAAAACCAGTACCGGCAGGGCAAGTTCGCGCTATCTGACAAATGGAAGGTGAATCCCCCGCAGCCCCACACCTCTAAGGGGACGAATACGCCGGGGGCAACATGCTCCGTCATTGAAGAAGCTCCTTGGGAGGTTGTATTATCGGCCAAGACAAAGAGGACGCTAAATGATCTTCGGACGTGTCCAGCGATCAAGTGGAAGAACCCATTAGAACCACAGGTTGTTGAGGGGATGTTGAAGCCATGTCCAACTTCAAAGGCCAATGATGGGGGTTCAAGGGGTTCAAGCACTAGCGGCCAGTCGTCAAAGTCTTCGAAAAAGAAGAAGTCCAAGAAGCCCGTAAAGCCTAGCGATAAGCGCACGGACTTGCAAAAGCAAATTGACGCGCTGGAAGAATATAACCAAAAGGCGCGGACTCCCATCATGCTCCAAGAGTTCCTCAATCCCGTCTTTCAAGAGGAAGATGAAGGAGAAAGTTCATCAGATGAATCCGAGGAAAATGTGGCGAGCTGTCATATGATCTCCCATTCGATCACGAACGATGAAGAGGCTTCTAGCACTAAAACGCTGGGGGCAGATACCGAATCAAGAATTCCGGAGCTACCAGTCGAAATGATTGAAGCGTTCCTTGACGAAGCTCGACTAAAAAGTAAAGCTGATCGAGAACGCGAAATGGCTATATTTGAAAGGGCCAAACGCCGACGACTTGATGAAAGAGCTGAGATAATCCCGCTGGAGCGAAATGCCTCCGCCGTTGACAAAAGCCAATTCAAGATGAGGAAAAAGTTTGCTAAGGCCACATCAATGGGCATGAAGCTACCACCCTCTGAAGGAAACATCACCGGTGAACCGGAAATGCACCCCTCCTATTGCTTGTACCATCAGAAGGTGTCGCATCCCACTAAAGAGTGTAAAGCTTTCGATAAGTGGTGGCAAGGATATGTTACTCACCAGCAACAATTTAAGCAGGAAAAACGCAAAGCTCGCCGAGAGCAGGGCAGAACGATCAAAGTGCTTGATAAAACTACCGGTGGATGTTGCATGATTGACGCCGGAGGATCACAAGTGCCTATATTTGGGAGCGATTCTGATGGGGAGTTAGAGCTTGGCCCCCTCTTTAAAGAATCCACATCGGGGAAAGAAGAAGGACCGAAGGTTTGCGAGAATATACAGCTACGCAATCGGACGCTACCTGAAAAGAATCTCGGACCCTTAAACAAGAGAGACAAGGGGAAAGAGAAGGTCTCTGAAGACATCGCCTTGGATGACCGAGTTGCGGAAGAGTTAACCGCCAAGAACCCGCCAAAGAGGAATAAAGTGGATTACAATGTCTTGGCGCATCTGAGAAAGCTACCATCACAACTTAGCATTCTCGATACCCTATTGCTATCAAAAGAAGCAAGGGATTCTTTGATTAAGGCCCTACAAGATCCGGACCAGTTCCAAGCCTTCCTGGCCGAACAAAAGATGAAGGATGAATTGGAAGAGGTGCACACAGCCGACGTTGCTTTCGGCGATGAAGACCTTCTCCTCGGGACGTGCGAACACAATCGTCCCCTTTATGTCTCAGGATACTGCCATGACATAAAGATAGGTAAAATCTTGGTCGACAACGGATCATCTGTTAATCTACTCAATGTGCGGGTGTTAAAGGAAATTTGCATGAGCGTCTAACACCTCGCCCGGGACAAGATCACCATCTCCGATTTCGACTCCCAATCATCAAAAACTCTTGGATCTGTGATATTGACGTTACGCTTCGGGCTACTCGTCACAGATATTAAATTCCATGTCATAGATGCCAAGACGTGCTACAATGCTCTGCTCGGTCGACCATGGTTACACGAGTACAATATCATCCCTTCTACGCAACATCAGTGTATGAAATATTGTAAGGATGGTCTCGAGTACACTGTGGCAGGAGAATTGAATCCGTTTTCCGTGAATGAAGTTCGCAAGTATGAAGATGCCAAATACTTCTTGCCGAGTTTCGAGGACACGGAAAGGTGTCACAAGCCGGAGAACAAGACTAACGCCACCATCCCTATCTTCGGCAGTGGCACTGAGGAGGAAGAGGATATAATTTATGCGGGTCCATCCCAATCCGCCAAGCCGGGACCATCCGTTCCTTCATTGATCTTCGGCAGTGATTCGGAGGATGAAGTTCATGCTGTATTCCCTGCTCGGCTTTCAATACGGGCCTCTGCCGATGAAGAGCGAAGTCTGCAGATAACCATGGTGCCGCTTGAACATTACAAAGAACTGGATGCACTCGACACCAACAGTGTGGAAGAATTGCAGACATTTTATGTCCCTCCCGGATGAAAAGGCGAGAAGGCAATCCTATTCTACCGTTCTGAAGAAAACAAGGTGGAAAAAGAAGTTTGGCATGGCGCGAATCCCACGCTCGACAGGCTTCGGCCTATCCGTCTTCCCAGATATTATACCAAAGGTTTGAAGAAACTGCTGAAACGCCAGGGGATATCCTTCACACAGACCGTTAGAAAGGCCAAATTCTATGACAAGGTTTGGAATGTTCCTGGGACTCAACGCAAACTGCCTAACGGGAGAATGGAAACAAAAGGGCTTGGGTACATCCGGTCAATGAAACGAGAGCTAGTAAACAGCTGTTACGTCATGTATGACTTCGATGAAGAAGCGGACGCTCAATGGGAGGACGCTAATCCTAAGCCAATAAAAGTTCCCGATGAAAAATTGCCCGGTCCATCATTTGAAGAACAAATGGACAGGCTTGTGAGGGAAGCTGGTCAAAAAGCCCGAGATGATCACAACCGCGAGACGGCCATCTATGAGAAAGCCAAGACGCAACGCCTTCTCCAACAAGCCGTGAAGGATGAAAATGCCGCTCCTTGTCAACCTGCTACAAAAAAGGTTCGACGCGAAAGCAAAAACAAGTCGAAAGGCAAAAAAGACGCTCAACAACCACAAAGCAGAGCTAAGAAACCACGCATCCGAGAGTCGAGCGTTATTGACCTAGCCCTCATGAAGAAAATGGGTCGAGCATACTCATTCCCTCAGAACAAAACAAGGAAAATACTTGATCTTGCTCTAAGGCATCAAATGCTTACACTGCCAGAGTCTAAACACCCTGAGCAAGCAGGCGAAGTCTCCAACCCAAATTATTGCTCTTACCACCGAGTAGTAGGGCATCCGCTTGAAGATTGCTTCACCTTTAAGAATTGGGTTGAGGACCAGTATCAGCTTGGCAAATTCGCGTTGTCTGACAACTGGAGGGTAGCGCCGCCACAAAAGCACGAACCCGAAAACACAAGAACAGAACCAACTCCGTATTGGGATTGGCAGAAAATTCGCACTTGTCACATGATAACGATATTAAAAGAAGAGTCCGAGGACATGAACAGCCTTCCCTGGTGCTTCAAAAACAGTAATGACGGGGTGATCTCAGAATTTCCCCCAGCTCCGAAAGAACTGGAGGATGGAATACATACAACTGCAGATAACCTCAAGAAAATTGAGTTGGGGACGGTAAACGATCCGCGACCGACATTTGTCAGCGAGCTGCTGTCTGAAGAGAGAGTGGCGGCGTTAAAGGACGTCCTCATACAGCATAAGGATTGCTTCGCATGGAACTATTCCGAGATGCCAGGACTAGATCCGGAAGTTGCTGTACATAGACTGGCGATATCCCCGGGTGTCAAGCCAGTTAAACAAGCGCCGAGAAGAATGCGGCTCGAGCTCGAAATGAGCATCAACGCCGAAGTCAAAAAGCTGATAGACTCCGGCTTTATCCATGAAGTTCAATACCCTGAATGGATCGCTAACATCGTCCCGGTGATGAAGAAAAATGGGACGGTGCGCATATGCGTGGACTTTCGGGATCTCAATAAAGCTTGCCCGAAGGATGATTTCCCAGTGCCAGTCACCGAACTGATGATAGACAACACATCCACTCATGAGGTTTTCTCCTTCATGGATGGCTCATCAGGGTATAATCAGATAAAGATGCATCCCGAAGACCAGAAGTACACCGCCTTCAGGACCCCTCTAGGTATATTCTGTTATAAAGTGATGCCCTTCGGATTAAAGAACGCCGGTGCCACTTACCAAAGGGCCATGACAAAGATCTTCGATGACCTTATACACGAAATCGTTGAATGCTATATCGACGATCTCGTGGTTAAAAGCAAATCATACGAGGAACATCTCGAGCATCTGAAGAATGTATTTCAACGCCTTCGGCAATACAACTTGAAGATGAATCCTCTTAAATGTGCGTTCGGGGTTTCCTCGGGCAAATTCCTGGGATTCATCGTCCGACACCGAGGAATTGAGATAGATCCGTATAAAATCAAGGCGATCATGGAAATGCCTCCGCCGAGAACTCTTAAACAGCTGCAATCTCTCCAAGGAAAGCTCGCATACATTCGGCGGTTTATCGCTAATCTTTCAGGAAAGTGCCGTCCTTACAGTCACCTGATGAAGAAGGGAACCCCGTTCGTCTGGGATCAAAAATGCCAAAGCGCACTAGACGAGATCAAGCAATACCTGCAGAACCCGCCGGTGTTGGCCGCTCCGGTCAAGGGAAAACCTCTCATTCTTTATACAACCGCCCTCGAAGGTTCCTTAGGCGCATTATGGGCACAAGAGAACGATCAAGGGAAAGAAAGAGCACTCTACTACTTAAGTCGAGTTCTGCTGGGGGCAGAAAGCAACTACTCTCCCATTGAAAAACACTGCCTGGCGTTGATCTTCGCAATAACAAAGCTTAGACACTATGCGTTGGCGCACGAAGTCCGTCTTATTTCAAAAGTGGACCCTCTCAAATATCTAATGTCAAAAGCCATATTGACAGGGCGACTCGCTAAATGGGCCCTGCTCTTGATGGAATTTTCGATAACATATCAACCTCTCAGGGCAGTGAAAGGCCAGGCCATCGCCGACTTCCTTGCTGAGCATCCCATACCTGCCGATTCTCCTCTAAACTGCGATTTGCCAGACAGACATGCGTTTGACGCAATCGACAGTGGTGATACCCGTTGGGAGCTTTATTTCGATGGAGCATCTTCCATGAAAAAGTACAAACAAAGTACGCCAATGATCAAATCGGGGGTAGGACTCATCTTTGTGACCCCACAAGGAGGAATAATGCGCTTCGCCTTCTCCTTAACAGAGCCGAGAACGAATAATGAAGCTGAATATGAAGCTTTGATAGCAGGCCTCGAGATCGCCATTGACATGGGAATTGAAAGCCTCCTCATATATGGGGACTCCCAGCTAGTCGTCAGTCAAGTGAACGGCGATTACCAAACATGCAAACCGGAATTGGTAAAATACGGTGAAAAAGTGCAACAACTGCTAACCCAAATTCCCTCCTATACCTTGGAGAGCATACCGAGCGCGGAAAACAGTAAAGCGGACGCACTAGCCAAACTTGCTAAAGAACTGGCTGACGAGAACCTCGATGACGTTAGAATCGTGGTACAAAGCCGTCGAGTGCTTGCCCCAGCAGAAGTATCTCCGGAATCATCTGAAGAAAAAGGAGTGAACGAGGAGACAACCCTGCAAATAAAAGATTGGGAAAATACCGAGGACTGGAGAGAAGTCTTCATAGATTACTTCAAGTTCCACCGAATGCCTGAAGAAGCGTCCATAAGACATCAGCTCGTGAAACGAGCTCTGTCTTTCGCCTTCGTCAACGATACTCTATACAAGAGGTCATTCGATTCTCTGTGGCTGAGATGCTTAGGACCTGACGAAGCGAGAAGGGTCGTCCAAGAAGTTCACGACGGACTCTGCGGTTCCCACCAAGCAGGCCCTAAGATGAAGTTGAAGATAAAACGGATGGGCTACTACTGGCCCACGATGATACAGGATTTCCTGGAATACGCGAAGCAATGTCACTCATGCCAAATTCATGGGGACTTCATCCATCAGCATCCCAATCCACTGCATCCAACAGTGGCTAGCTGGCCATTCGAAATGTGGGGAACTGACATAGTCGGCCCCATCGAACCAGCATCGTCCAAGGGACATCGTTTCATCTTGGCGACGACTGATTACTTCTCCAAATGGGCAGAGGCGGTACCGTTGAGGGAAGTGAAGACGGAGAACATCCTCCATTTCTTCAAAACGCATGTCATATACCGGTTTGGAACCCCGAGAAGGATCATCTCTGATAATGGGCCAGCCTACCGATGTCATAAAATTAGCCGCTTCGCACAGCAGTACAATATAGACTGGAGATATTCCTCAGTCTATAATCCGCGGGCTAACGGTCTCGCCGAGGCCTTCAACAAGACCTTGACGAAAATTATGAAGAAAACGGTGTCCCGAAACAAGAGGGACTGGCATGAGAGGTTGCAAGAGGCTCTTTGGGCGTATCGAACCACGTTCAAGACGGCCACGAACACAACGCCCTACGCGTTAGTATTCGGCACGGAAGCGGTACTACCCCTTGAAATAGAATTACCCTCTTTGCGAGTAGCAATTCACTGCGAGCTGACGGATGAAGAAAATGCTCACCTCCGGTTTGAGGAGCTTGACGCCCTTGATGCAACCCGGCTCATAGCACAGCAAAATCTGGAAGCTTATAAAGCAAAGATGACGCGCTCATATGAAAGATTGATCCGGCCGAGGACATTCCGCCAAGGCGAACTTGTGTTAGTGGTCAAAAGGCCTATGATCCCCAATCGAGCCAAGCGAGGAAAATTCGAGCCAAACTATGAAGGCCCATACATCATAGATAAGGTCTACCAGGATGGGGCCTATCTACTCATGGACACGCACGGTGAAAGGCCTTTCAGGCCGATAAACGGTCGCTTCCTAAAAAAATACTATGCTTAATGAGCTACAGCCTAGGTCAATGGTAGATGACGACGACTATGTCCGCTCGCTATCTTCCTAAGCTCAAACTCTATCAGCAGTAGCCAGCCTTCTCAAGTGACGGACCGAAACGTCCTTAAAACTACTACCGCAGCATCTTTAGGCTGACGAGATGAATAAAAAAAAGGGAGAAAAAGAAAATAAAAAAAATAAAATAAATAAAAACGGTATGTCCATAAGCAAAATGGGCATGGATGAAAACCCGAAAGGGCTCCGTGTGTAAAAACAGCAGGGCTACCGCCGAGTGTTCGTGAAAACCCGAAAGGGCGCGACCTCGTAAAAAAAAAGAGAGAAAAAGAAAATAAAAAGAATAAAAAAAAACGGTATGTCCATAAGCAAAATGGGCACGGATGAAAACCCAAAAGGGCTCCGTGAGTAAAAACAGCAAGACTACCGGCGAGTGTTTGTGAAAACCTGAAAGGGCGCAACCTCGTTAAAGGACGCTTATAAGGCCCTCTCGACCTTGTAAGGAGAAACCACCCGCGTGAGATCCTTACGACTCACAAAGGAGCAACACACTTAGGGATCCTCACGATTCCTAGGGAGAAAACACACTTTCGAGATCCTCACGACTCGTAAGGAGAACTCTCTTATGGGACCCTCACGGCTCATAAGATTTGAAAGTCTTAAGTTACAGAGACCTAAACCTGTGCTTAAGCAACCCCCACAACTTCCGATATTGCCCTACAAGTGACTCAGCATTGACCCTTGTATACAATCCACGGGCGCGAATAAACATTTCCCTAACCAAGTCTCATCCGTGACTGGGGATATGTTCGCATGGTGAACAACCCTTGTAAATCCTCTCGATTTATTAGAAGAAAACCCTCCTGTAGGATCCTTACGACTTACAGAGGAAACAAGCACTTAGGAATCCTCACGATTCCTAAGAAGAAAATACACTTACAAGATCCTCACGACTTGTAGGGAGAAATAGCTTTGTGAGACCCTTACGGCTCATGAAATTAAAAGCCTTAGTCGACAGGACCCTAACCCTGGTCGCTAAGCCACCTTTGTTCGACATTGACAGAGGCAGATGATGATTCGCTCCTGGTGATATCCCAGTTGCAGCGGTGCTGATGCCGAAATCGGTGTCCAATTTCAGGTTTACAGCGAAAAGCCAGCAGGCCGCACATGCATACGAAATAGCCGAAATGATGGGGTGACTTGCAATAAAAAAGCAGCAAGTAAAAATATATGCATGAAGAAATAGCCGAAATGATTGGGCAACTCGCAATAAAAAGCAGCGAGTGGAAATAAAAAATAGCCGAAATGATTGGGCAATCGCGACCTTCACGATATAAAAGCTGAAATGATAGAGCATTGCGGAAATAAAATAAAAAAAGAAAGAAGAAATGATAAAACTTTGGCCCTACAGTTAAGATCACATCGATCCCTGTATACAATCCAAGGGCATAAACAAAGAGGGAACCATACTTTCCCAATAGGTTCTGCCAGAAGATAAAGCCAAATCTCGACGGTTCAGTCCAGCTTTGAAGAAACAAACAATCCCTAACAAACTCCTCGACTCATGGATACAAACACTCCTTGACGAGAGCTTCCTGATCCGCGTCGACCCGCAGAGCCACCAGAGCCCCCGTGGGAACCCTCGACTCGTTTCAAACCCCAAGGAAACAAATAATCCTTGGCGCTTGGGAAACAAATAATCCCTAGCAAACTCCTCGACTCACGGATACAAACACTCCTTGACGAGAGCCTTCTGATTCGCGTCGACTCGCAGAGCCACCAGAGCCTCTGTGGGAACCCTCGACTCGTTTCAAACCCCAAGGAAACAAATAATCCTTGGCGCTTGGGAAACAAATAATCCCTAGCAAACTCCTCGACTCACGGATACAAACACTCCTTAACGAGAGCTTCCTGATCCGCGTCGACCCGCAGAGCCACCAGAGCCCCCGTGGGAACCCTCGACTCGTTTCAAACCCCAAGGAAACAAATAATCCTTGGCGCTTGGGAAACAAATAATCCCTAGCAAACTCCTCGACTCACGGATACAAACACTCCATGACGAGAGCCTTCTGATTCGCGTCGACTCGCAGAGCCACCAGAGCCTCTGTGGGAACCCTCGACTCGTTTCAAACCCCAAGGAAACAAATAATCCTTGGCGCTTGGGAAAAAAATAATCCCTAGCAAATTCCTCGACTCACGGATACAAACACTCCGTGACGAGAGCCTCCCGACCCGCGTCAACTCGCAGAGCCACCACTGTCTCTGCGAGAGAATTCCCAGTTCGTCCCACCTTGCAAGATGAAGTCTCGGGCAGCAAAGATTGAAAAACTTGCTGCCTGAACAATGGGGCCCTACAAGTCAATCCAAAATGGTCTCTTGCATACTATTCACGGGTCTCACTCTCCGAAGTCGATTTTCGACAAGGAGGGAAACAACCGCTTACGGGTCCTCTCGACTCGTAAGAGGGAAAAATTCTCTTATAGGATCCTTACGACTTGTAAGAGAAAACACACTTAGGAATCCTCACGATTCCTAAGGAGAAAAACCCACCTACGAGATCCTCTCGATCCGTAGGGAGAAAAGTCTCTCTGAGACCCTCACGGCTCATGGAGTTGAAAAGTCTTAGGCAGCAGATCTGAAACTACGGCCTAAGCCATCGCTATTTCTTAAGAAAGTCAAGATGCATGCCCTATTATCCGTCAACCATGATTACTAAGGTGGCACACTGACAACAAAAGAAAGAAAATGGCGGAGAAGTGACACAGGACATTACAAAAATGTGTAATTTTTATTCATAAATATTGATCGGGTACAGGATACATTGTACTAAAGAATAAAAAGATATATACATATATTTTACAAGTACAAATGATACAAGGAGAATTACTGAGAAGGAAGCGTCTTGCATAGATTTAGCAATTGCTCGCATACTTCCTTCCACGCCTTCTCTTGATCGGCTACCACCGCCAGCTCCGCCTCCACTTGGGCTCGTTGCTGCAAGACAGACGCAAGCTGCTCCCTGACGACTTGATAAGCAGCTTCCCGACCCGGGGTATTGCGCTCAGCTACGTCAAGCTTCCGCTTCAAGTTTAGCCCATGGGAGATACGCTCCAAGAGACCCTCAAAAATAGTCTTCACTTGGGCAGCATTTGCTTCAACCTCAGCGCGCAGATGGGCCGTTTCGTTCGAGGTCTTTTGGCATGCCCTTAGTTTTAAAGCTGCTTCTTGCTCTAAATGGAGGAAGTGAGAAGTGCTTCGCTCGAGCCAAGCTGTTCGTTGGGTGCTTAAGGCTAAAACTTCGGGAGAAGGACGCGTCAACTCTAGCCGATGTAGACAGGCCTCGATTTCCCTGCAGTGATTAACCCAAGATTCGACGACGCCTTCGTTATGAAAATTTACGAGCGCCGCCAACATCGGGTTAACCTCCACAGCGAAATCTACGGCAGAAGGGAGAGCGTCCATGTTAAGCTCTTCGATGTACCCGCTCAGCATGCCCAAACTCATCACAGCACCCTTTGAAGATGGACGTTTCAAGAAAGGGCCTGCCGGTGAAAGGACGCGAGACTCAAGAGGGACCGGAGCCGGAACAATAGCTGCAAAACAAAACATGGTCAAACGATGGTTCAAGAGATGTTGACGATGGTTCAAGAGATGTTGAAGGGTTACCAAAAAGGGAAATTTACTATACCAGCTGCAACGGAAGGCAAAGCCGGAAGGGCCGGTAGCGCGGCAGGTCTTGCATCCCCTCCTTCGATTTGTGGCACTGCAATAAGGAAGAGGAAAAGTCAGAAATCATCCCATTGCTAAAAAAGGGGGGTAAATAAAGACATTGTAGTGAACGTATACTCACCGGCACCACTAGAGGGAGAAGCGAGTTCGGATGGGAAGGAGAAGTGTGGGAGCAACACTTGATATAAATGATCAAAGAGCACTCCTGAAAGGGCACAATGGTATAACGTTAGTACAAAAGCTACATGTTTAAAAGATTAACGCATGAGTCGTAAATCCATACCTTCAAACATCCGCGATAGTACAAGGGAAGGCGAGGAGGTGACCACCGCCAAAGCAGTAGTTGACGGTGCTCCTTCGAGCAACGGAGCGTCAGCACTGGCCGCACCTGCAAAGACAAACTTGTTAGAAGAGATCGCAAGATATATAAAAAGAAGAACGCTGGTAACTCAAAGTTTACCCGACGAGCTGCCAGCCGAAACTGAAGCAATCCCCTCTTCTATTGACACAAGACCACCACCCATAGCCTCATCACCCGACTCGATGGGAACCGTTGTTGTGCTCGCAAGCCCTGGAGACGGCAAGGAACCATACGTGGGGAGGGCTATGATTGGAGTATTGCCAGATTCCAGAGAAGGAGCGGCTGGCTCGTCTTCAGGAATCGTGGCCACCTCACCCGCTACTCCTTCGGGTCCTGTGGTCACGGTTGTCTCGTCCACCGTCGCCGCGAGGTCTCCAGCCTCAAGCGCCTCGCCCTCTACTGCCTTCGGCTCGGTTAAGACAATCATCTCATCTGCCGCCACTTCAGGTGCGGCATCAATGACCCTCTCAGCGGCGGATCCCTCAACCTCTGTTTCAGGCCCCGTGGCCCTAACGACGCGCCCCACCGTCGGCTCGGGCTCGGCAGACGCCGCTTCCGCCGTTTCCTTGGGACCAACGGTCTCCGCCTCCCTCTCAGTCGGACTAGGCCCTACAAGATGGAATGTATATGAGCCAATGGCTTTATAATTCTTACAACAAAGCTCTGAAAGAAATGCTACCTGAAGAGGATTTATCGTTTGCACTTCGGACCGCGCGCGCCGCTTGCTTATAAGCAGTAGATAGGGCGACAGGGGCCTCTTCAGAAGGAGTGTCAGCGCGAGGAATAGTGCTAGGGCCCGCTCCCGCGGCCAAAGCAGCTCTGCGCGCCTTTGCTTCGCGTCTCAACCGCTTCCGCTCCTCCCGAGCCGTTGAGACGGACGCCACCAGGGCTTCTCTAATTGAGGTGTCCTCGTCCGTGAATAAGGATGCCTCCAAATTTTTCAAGGCATCCCTCGTCGTCTTGTCAAGTCGAGGCTCCTCCAGTAGCCTCCACGAGACCGGGACTTCAGTGGCAAGCTTAGGAAGGATCCCCACATCAACTGATACAACCTCTGCAAAGAAACAAAGAAGGTTAGATTGACCATCAGAAAAGATGACGAACTTTCCCTATAAAAAAGAAAGGGTGGGACATACCAACGCCTGCTAGGACACGCTTCTTCTCCTCCTCCTGGAAGGTCTTCAAAGAGGCAGCAATGGCCTCTTCAGTAGAAACACCTGTTGAGAATGAGGCAAATATTAGCTAAAGATAATAATAAAAAGTGCAATAAAATGACGAAGAAAGTGGTTGATGATTACCTGACTCAGCGAGCTTACTTAACATCGCTTCGAGCCTCGCCGATCGCTCCGAAGCTGCAATGGCGGCAGCCAAATTGGTGTCCGCAGGGTCTACCAAGAAGCCCTCGTTGCTTCCGTATTCACATATGCCTTCGGTGGGAGGAGCCGCAGGCTTTAAGCTGAGGATCGCATCGAGGGAAAGGGCGGACTTCTTCTTCTTCTGCTGTCCACCAGCTTTAGATCCACCCGGAGCAGATTTGCGCTTGGCAGTCACTTTAGGGCGGCGGGTCCCGATATCTGCTCCTGCGCCGGACCCTGGCGATACTACATTAACCGTCTTCGTGGGAGCACGGGGCGCCGGTGGTGCATCCACCGTAGTAGGCAGCGGCAATCCCCGCGGAGGACTCAATACGCGTGGTCGATCTACTCCAGCATCTTTTAGCGGAGGGACGACCGGGAGCCTTGGCTGCAAAGGGGCCTTGCGATCGCCGCCGGGAGGCGCACCCCTACGGTCAACCAGCATACGCTTCTCCGTTAAGATAATTGGGCCCATCGCGTGCGCATACCAGGCCACATATGAATTAAGCATCTTAGGGGCACAGCTGGGTTCACTAATGAAGAAATAGGAACCTGTGTTAAGCCGTGTAAAATGATGCATCGCATTCTTTATCCCCTCTGGGCCGACCACGGGTGTTTCCAAGAAAGCTTCCAGCGGGATCCCTTGGTTGTAGCTTGACTGCCGGGCAAATCGGTGTGGGTTATACCTCATAAACAAAGCTGTCTTATTCTGCCTGAACACTAGATAGCCCGGCCGGATGGAGTAGAGATGGAGGATTTCCCGAGCTTTCAGTACAGAAGCCCCATCTTTGAAGTCATCACGCAGGGGCACCACTGATTTGGTGGTCTCTGAGCCTATGGTGATGACCTTATCCACAAAGGAAACCTTCGCCCCGACCAGATGTGGACGAAGGAGCAACCCTCTAGACTCCCGCGGGGCTGGAACCACAATTGAAGCCCCGACCAACCGCATGACTCTCGGGAGTCTGTATTTCTCGAAGAGCGGAGGAGTCTTGTGGGCACCAAACACTCCTCGCACGTGCATCTCCATCCAAGAAATAAAATAGTGCATCGGGAAGTTGGCAGGCTGTACCCCAGGCTCACTAGCGTCCGCCGCTACGCTAAGTCCATTGTAAAGGTAAGCCAATCCGGCGATCCCTACCGATAACTGCAAACCGGCCACCATTCGATGCGCCGGATAAAAGACGGAGGGCCGCATGAGGCGCGGGTGCATGGGGAGCGCGAAGCTGCATAACCATAAACCCAAGAACCCTATGAAAAAGGTTTCCTCGTCCATGCCAGGAACGGCGATCTCTGAGAAAGGGACGCTGGCAGTGCTGGGGAGATAAAAATTCCGCTGGTCACTTTCCGATGTAGGTCGGCAGTCCAATCCAAAACCAAAAGGGTCAACAAGCTGAGCGAACTTCTCGCTCTGCTCTGATAGGAACTCCGGGCGAATAAAACGAGCAATGAAATCCGCAAAACTGACGTCCCGGTCGCCCGATTCCAAATGGAGTTCCTCATAGATCTCCAACACCTTCACCAAGCCCGGATGCTGATGTTGAATGGCGTTCTCCGAAGTTAAGTCAAACACCAGCTGCTTAGTGGCAAAGACGTACTCGTCAGGAGGAAGCAGCTCCTCGTAGTGCTCCCCCCTCATTGGTAAACCTGAAATCTCAGCAAACTCCTCCAAAGAGATGGAGACTTCCCTATCCGCTATCAGGAAGGTGTGGGTGGGGATGTTCCATTGTTCAATAAAGGCCTTCATCCACCATGTTGGAGGAGAAGGGTACTCGAAAAGCGAAATGTAGACGGCCGAGTATAAACCAATCGTCGTCAGGTGAGCCCTTTTCGCCGCTAAGATGTAGCGGGCCCATTGCAAATAGCCGGCAAGCGGTCGCGGGATCAGTCCAATATTATAAGCCTGTCCCCAAGGGCGTGCTTCACCCTGACAGATTCGCCTCCCCAAGATGTCTATCGCCAGCGGCGGCTGCACTGGGATGGCACCAATGGCAGGCTGGAGGAGATCGTCAGAATTCCAATTTTTAACCTCCACGGCATACTTCACCGGGGGCTCGTCCGCATAAGGGATCGTAACTATGGGCTCAGAGGGCGAGGCGGAGCTGAAGCTGCGACGGCCTTGGATGATTTGGCTGTACCACCTTCCCCACAGGTGGAGTTTCTTGCACTCGGGGTCATGATCTTTAATCAAGGCAAACACCACCCGGTCCACTGGCGAATGGGGGAACCCTCCTTCCGAGCGAACGAAAGGGAAAGACAAATCTTCGGACATGTTTCCTGTAGAAAAGGCAAGAAAATAATAACCGTTAGTGTTCCAATGCTTCACATTTTAAAGTCCTACATCACACTGCAATGCAGTGGGTAAGGGACCAAAGGGGGACCCACAAAATCTAGATGACGGCGCATCATTTGATAAGACAGTCCCATCATTTGATGAGACTGTCAGTTAATGAAAAAGACCCCCAAGAGAATATCCTCATTGGGGGGGGGGGAATCCCTAGAGACAAGGAGAAAATCTCCTCTTTTAGAGCAAAGCTCTGTCACAGAGTGACATTTGTCAAACTCTGGTCTCAAAGGAATAAAACTTCTTAAAAAACAGCCTAGCTCTGTAATAGTAATGAAAACTATAACTCCTAAGGATTATAAGAAAATTTTGGGATCTTAAAGATCCATGAAAACTTTTAGGAGTTCTCCATTTGATCTATGAGCAGAGCTCTGTTCATGGGTTAAAACCCAGGAACAAGATCTCTGTAAATTTCTGAGAGCAAGGCTCTGTGGATGAAACCCCAAAGGGGTCTTCTTTAGATCAAGGATCTATGAGAGCAAGGCTCTGTTGAAGAAACCCCAAAGGGGTTTTCTTTAGATCAAAGATCTATAAGAGCAAGGCTCTGTTAATCAAAGTTAATTTAAATTAATTTAAATTTTTACCTAGAGTGATTCTAAGTTCTGAACTTTAAAGTTCTTGGGAAGAAGCAAGAGCAAGGCTCTGAGAGTTTTTTAAGCAAGAGCAAGGCTCTGAATCAAAGTTTTGGAAACGATAAGAAAATTTCAAGGACCAAGGGTCCCATTTATAGACGCCTGCGTCTCTTCACCTGACCTCCATGATCCAACGGTCGGGATCTTGCCACCGCTGCACTCACATGCGCGCCACGTGAGCGCAACGGTGGGGGGGCATTTGTTCCCCCAATCAGAGCAAGGCTCTGTTTGAATTTTGAAAATTCAAATTTTGAAGCAACGCTTCGGTTCCCGTGCGCTGCGCGCAACGCGCCACGTATCAGAAGTTGACACGGCAGCACAACGCCCAAGGCAGTACGTCCAATCAGAGCAAGGCTCTTTAAAAAAAAAAAACATAAGCAACACTCAACTGCGCAAGCGCACCGCAGCGCGACACGTGTCTGCGCAGTTGCGCAACCACAACTGCGCAAGCGCACGGCTGCGCGACACGTGTCTGCGCAGTTGCGCAAGCACAACTGTGCAAGCGCACGGCAGCGCGACACGTGTCTGCGCAGTTGCGCAGTTGCGCAAGCGCACGGCTGCGCGACACGTGTCTGCGCAGTTGCGCAAGCACAACTGCGCAAGCGCACCACTGCGCGACACGTGTCTGCGCAGTTGCGCAAGCGCTTTACTGCTCGACGCGTGTCTGCGCAGTTGCGCAAGCGCTTCACTGCGCGACACATGTCACTCACTGGGAGAGTTGCGCAAAACAGAATAAATCTTGTTAAAACAAGAAGATTTTCTTGTATAAGGCAGGGGCCTTTGGATCAAAGATCCAACGGTGGGGAAAATTCCCCAAATCACTCAGAAAAAGATTGTTTTAACAAATTTAACTAATTTTTGAGCACTATAAAAAGGACCCCAGACCTCATTTCAAAAGGAGGAACATCTGGTTTTAAAAAAAAAAGAGAAGAGAGAAGAAAACTCTTGAGAACTCCTTGAGAACACAAAAAGAAGGTAAAAATCTTTAAAACAAGAGAGAATTCTCTTAGGAATAGATCATTGATCTAAGAAAAAGATCAGTGATCTTCAACAAATAAATAAAAATAATAAAAATAGTGCCTTGCACTTGCTATGAACCTTTGGTTCTCTGAAACAAGGAAAAACTTGTTTCTCTTTGATCCAAATCAAGGGATAAAAAGTGCCTTGCACTTCTGTTCTTGAATCTAAAAGATTCTTGGTGCTTTGCACAAATGCAATGCATTACTTGAAGGGCCAGGCCCAAATCAAAAAGACCTAGCAGGCCAAAATAAATTGCAAGGCAATAAATGGGCAGAGCCCAAATAAATTGATGCTCTGCATCATTTATAAAGGGCAGAGCCCAAAACAAATTGATGCCCTGCATCTTTTCTGGGCAAAGCCCAAATAAGAATAAAAACAAATGCAAATAAAATATTGGACATTTTTTAACTGGACTTAGCCCAATCGTGGCCATAAGTCCTTAAACTAAATTAACTGAGCAAAACGGCTCTCCTAAACTAATCCACATCCGGTTCAAGGGTACATCTCCGAACTCCTTTGATATCCATCGTTGTAATTCCTCAACGACATCAAAGAGGTGACGGGTCCCAACGACCACACACCCATATGGACTGCGGGGTCCTTAAACTCGTGGACCGAAACGTCCCTAAACTAATATTGGACCGAAACGTCCTTAAACTAATGTTGGACCGAAACGTCCTTAAACTAATAATGGACCGAAACGTCCCTAAACTAATATTGGACCGAAACGTCCTTAAACTAATGTTGGACCGAAACGTCCTTAAACTAATAATGGACCCCTACGTCCCTAAACTGGAACATAGACCACCACGTCCCTAAACTGGAACATGGACCACCATGTCCCTAAACTGGCACAATAGAGTCCAAATGCTCTTTTGTCGGATCTAAACGGTCCCGTTTAAGTTGATCTTAGCCCCAGACACGGCTAACGCATCCTTAGACATTTAAATGAATAGTAAAACCCCAAATCAACTTTGGTTCAAGGGTACATCTCGGAACTCCTCTGACACCCGTCGTTGTAATCCTTCAACGACGTCAGAGAGGTGACGAGTCCCGACGGCCAGATATTAAATCGATCATTAAGTCAAGTTGATCTTAGTCCAAAACAGGACTAACGTATCCTCGACGAACGTTTAAGTTGATCTTAGACGCAATGCGACTAATGCATCCTTAAACTAAAAACACCAAACCCAAATCTAAGTAAATACGGATTTGGACTAATCCACGTCCTACGGGCGACGGCATTACTCAGTCTCCGTATACAATCCACGAGCAACCACAAACAAAACAAACACACACGACACGAAGTGAAATTCTGGAGAAGGAGAAAGTTGTTACCGCGATGCGGTAGCGTAATTAACTGCAGGGGCTTGCGCCTGCAGGGAAGAGCGTCCCCACAATCAAAAAAACCCCTCACCCTGAGGGGGAATCTGACGAAGTCTGCTACATCGGCCGCATCCGTCTAAACCTCCGATACACGGTGCCATAAATCAACTTGGCATCTTCGGAGAGGTGGACGGATAAAACCAAATAGCATCTGCCCCGAATCCCAGCGTCAGGACCTCGCGGTCCTGTGCGCCGTCCTTCGGAGGGAACAGACGCTATAAGCCTAAGGGTCATTCCTTTCACCTTATGTGACTTAGCCGAGAAGTGGCTATATAGCACATCATCACATTCAATTAGAAATTGGGATGAGTTTGTGAAAGCTTTTCTTAAAAAGTTCTATTCTCATCACAAAACTGCTAGAATTCGTAATGAGATTATACAATTTTCCCAGCTTCCTTCCGAACCATTTTGGAAGTGTTTTGAAAGATTTAAAGACCTACTCGTTCAATGCCCTCATCATGGGATCGAAAGTTGGCAACTCTGCCAAACATTATACGAGGGATTGAACCCGGCAACGAAGCAGTTGCTAGAAACCATTTGTCAAGGTCACTTTCTAACTAAATCTAGTGTGGAAGCATGGCAGTTTCTTGAGGACCTTAGTGAACAAACAATTCAGTGGGAGAGCACCAAGACCACATCATCTTCTTCTAGTGGTCAATCTAGGGCAGGCATACATCAATTAGATATGTCGATTGCTATGAAGGCCGAGATGGCCGCTCTTACGAAAAAGCTAGAAGCGATTGAGACCAAAATCTCATCGTCTTCTCCTGCCCCTGTTGTGCCTCCACGAACTGTTTGTGCTTGTTGTTCGGATCCATCACATCTTACCGAAGAGTGTCCTTACAATGCATCTACTCAAGGACATGATCAAGTCAATGCTGCCTTTCAGCAACGACAAAGAAATGATCCATACTCTTCGACATACAATCCGGGTTGGAGGAGTCACCCAAATTTCGCTTGGAATCAAAATCAACAATTCCAAGGAAACAACAATTTTCAAAGGCCTCCTCCTCCACAACAACAAGCACCTCCACAAACTCAATTTCAGCAACCTTTCCAACAGCAACCTTACCCTAATCAAGTGAACAATTTTGTGCCTAACAATTCTTACCCGCCAAACAATTTTGTTCAACCTAATAATGACAAGGTTACTTCGCTCGAAAGAAGTCTAGATGCGTTCCTAAAGCAATCTACACAATCTGCAGCAAGATTAGAGACTTCTATTCAATCTTTGGTGCAAAATAGTGCCTCACACGATCAAAGCATCAAATCTATTAAGGCACAAATTGCACAACTCAATGCAGCATTGAGCGAGCGAGAAAAAGGAAAGCTTCTATCTCAACCACTGCTAAACCCCGGTCACGCACATGCTGCATATCAACAGAAAAATCATAACGTAAATGCTGTGACCACGTTGAGATCCGGAAAAGTGTTGCAAAACAATGTGGGTATTAACCATGACACCCCTGCCGGTGGTTCTTCTTCATCTTCTTCACCTTCTTCTTCTTCTTCTTCGTTAGAGCCTGTTCTCCATCCTTCACAAGGCTCTACTTCTTCTAGCTCGAACGGACCTACTTCTCACAACACGAACACATCTACACGGGGTTCCGTTCCAACTCAACAATCTGATCCGCAAAAATTGGACTCAACAACCTTTCAAAATGTTCCTTTTCCAAACCGGTTGAGATCTAATAAACTAACTCCACAAATGGAGAAGATTGTCGAGTTGTTCAAACAGGTTAGCATAAATATCCCTCTTTTGGATGCAATCCAACAAGTTCCTTCATATGCAAAAATCTTAAAGGACTTATGCACCAAAAAGAGGAAGTCACAAGTACCAAAGAAAGTTTTCGTGGCTAGTGCTGTTAGCGATGCTCTTGTCCAATCTTTGCCCCAAAAGCACAAGGACCCCGGTTGTCCTACTATTTCGATAACAATTGGGGACAAGAACATCAATAGAGCACTATTAGATCTTGGTGCTAGTGTCAATTTGCTACCTTATTCTGTGTACGAGCAATTAGGCGTTGGAGAGCTTAAACCCACTCACCGTACTTTCCAAATGGCCGACCGATCAATCACCCATCCTAGGGGAGAGTTGGAGGATGTGTTAATTAGAGTAGGGGATTTCATTTTCCCCGTTGACTTTATTGTTATGGATACACAACCTGTCGCTAACCCCCGAAGTCAAATTCCGGTGATACTTGGTCGACCATTCCTTGCGACTTCTAACGCGGTGATCAATTGTCGTAACGGTTCAATGAATCTATCTTTTGGCAATATGACAATTGAACTCAACAATTTTAAGTTGGGAAATCAGCCTGCCGAGCCTAATTCTAGCGTACTTGATGTTTGCTCGATCAATGAGATCGCGGAGGAGGACTGTGAGTTCAAAAATTTCATGTTCGATCACAGCAGTGTTGACGCCACTAGTGCGTTCCTCCTAGAATCCGACACAGCTTTCACGGCGGACAACGATTATGAGTGTTTCACCTTTGTAGACGATTTTGAAGACTCACCACCCGAGCTTGAGTCTTTTGCTTTTTCGGATGAGTTAGTTGAACCATCCGACTCGGTTGCGTACACTCGATTTGAACCTTTGATGGAATCCTTCGAGTTTGAAACAGTTACTCCATTGTTACCATCTATTGTTTCACCTCCTAAACTCGAACTAAAGCTTTTGCCGTCGCACCGAAAATATGCTTATCTAGGTGATAATGAGACCCTACCCGTTATCATATCGGCCTCTCTAGCTCTTGAGCAAGAGAATGCCCTTTTAGAGGAAGGAACACCTTCCCGAATGGATCTAATCCACTTTATTGATAATTATCATAACTCCTCTTAGATCCTAATATGGGTATAGAAAGCGTTGACATTTATTTACATTTCCAAACCATTCCTAAACCTAACGCTAGCAAGAATAGATCTAGATAATTAGTATAGATTAATTAGATTTTAGATTTAATAATTAATCCGACCACAATCGGAATTAATTCGTAAGCGCGATTAGGAAATTCACAAAATCCCTGTGGACCGACCCGTACTCACCGGCTAGCTTCATGCGACGCCGTTCTTGATTGCGGTTACATATATTTTTGATCTATCTTTTAGAAAGCGCAAGCACGCTAAATCACTCAATCAAATGGCGCCGTTGCCGGGGATGGTGTATAACTTTCCTTTTCGCAATTTCGGGTTAATCATAAAATTTAAAAAAATCATAAAAATCTGAAAAAATCAAAAAAATATAAAAATATATAATTTGTTATTTTTGGAAGGGATACTTTGTTGTTTAAATTTTTGCACGATATACAAAATCGGATCTGGAAAATTCTAGAAGGTGAAACAGAAAACCAAATATCGGAACAGAAGGGATTTCAAAAAACAGAGAAGCACAAAAATTTTGGAGCCCCAAATCCCCCATCCCGCCGCGATTCCGCGGCCAAAACCCACCTTAGGCCGCGGAACCGCGGCCTTCTTGTCGAGTCATCGCACCAGAATTTTTCTGGCGATCCAAAGCGTTCAGGGGACCGCGGAACCGCGGTGTTAGAGCAAATTTGCCGCGGAAACGCAGCTGTCTCAAGGCTTCATCTGAGGAAAATTTTTCTGTAAGCCCCACTGTCTCTTTTCTGTATATTTTGAAATATATTTTCTGGAAATGCCTGCAGGATTTTGTGCACTTTAGAAATATATTCCCTTCCAAATAGCGATCTTGTGCAGGATTTTTGGGCCCCGCTTGAAATAAAATAGATTGCAAGTAATATTTTGCTGTTGCATATCTTTTCTATAAAATATTTTGTTGTTGCATATATTTTCTCTAAAATCTTTTTGCAAATTTTTTTTTTCCAAATAAAGAGAAAGAAAAAATCAATGAAAAATGAAAATAAAAAGGACATATTTTATAGAACTTGCAAAACTTTTTAGCCCCAAATAAATCCTTGCACCACCCAACCTTCCTTCTTGTCACCTTTCTTCTTCTAACATGGGTACCCCACACAATAAATCATTAGCCGAACTTTGGTATCCCGAACCTAATTTTGCGTCATATGTCAATGTGTTCGGTCAATTTAAAGACGATCCTTTCATGCCGAAAAAATCTTTGAAAGATCACATAGAGCAGTCTAGGAGAAACAATTTGACTTTTCAACCCACTTTGTGTCAACCAAGTCAACCTTTACCACCTCCATATGTTGATACCACTTTTCCAAGTCCTTCTATCACTCCTAAGCCGATGTCCATTACTGAGCATATTGCTCAATCTCGCAGCCGATCTTTCACCCCTCTCCACTCATCTAATTCTAGGGATCCGCACGATTATTCACCTTTTTATCCATATGTTGACCCTACCCCTGTCCAATCACCCACTTCCTACCAGTCCTACCCGACCTTCCCACCCTCACTAGACACTGCTTCTATACAGCCTTTTGGGAGTTTCACATATCCAAACAATTTCGAATCTTTTGCCGAAACCCCATTACCACCAAAGTCTAGTTTGGAAGAGGCGTTGGAGGCGTATATCGCAGCAACAAACAAAATGGTTAGGAATGTGGAAGCGTCCGTGGCCGCCCTTATGCAACCTAGTGAACCGGTAGCTAGTGTCCCGCTAGCTCCAAATTTTTCAATGTATGAGGTGGCAGTTGGACAGAGTGAGAATGAGAGAGGATTTTCAAATCAAACCTACCCTTACCCAATTGAAGCCCACAACTCCTGTTTTCCATCGATTGCCCTAAATAGTTCACCTGTTGAAAATAAAAATGAGTTGTGTGATTTTGTAGTGTTTGATTTGCCAAATTGTGAAGAACCCCTTTGAGTGAAACCACACCTAATTCTTTCGATCTTTACACCTCCACTCTAGAACCTAAATCGATACATATCCATGCTGATGAGGTGTCTAAAGAAATTGATTTTCACTTGATTGAGGATATAGACGCCGGGAATATTTCGGATGATGAACCTGTCGATTTGCGTGAAATTTTATGTTCAAATCATCATCCTGAGTTATTAAATGTTTCTCCTGAATCTCATATGCGTCTAGATTTTGATGATAATGGCATGGATGAGTTGAATATTGAGGATAGTATTGAGGAGAGTCTTGAGGATAATATTGAGGTTGAATCATTTTTATTTGATGTGTCTGATTTTCCAATTCATCCTCCTGAACCTTTGACTGTTATATCACCCTCCCTCCTTTCCATCTTTCCGACCACACTTGAAGACTGTGAGCTTGAAAAATTTTCCTTTGAATCTGACACAGTTCTTACAGCCAATAACACGTACGAGTGTTTCACTTTTTCGGACGATGTTGAAGTCTCACCGCCCGAGTTTGAGTCCTTTGCATTTTCAGATGAGTTAGTTAATCCATCAGACTCGGTTGCTTACAGTCGTTTCGAACCATTGATGGAATCTTTTCAGTTCGACACAGTTTACTACGGTGAGAATGAGACCATCCCTAATTCACTCCCTTTCGTCTTTCCCATTGTTCCGACCGAACAAATGACCGTTACGCTTTCATCTCCAATACCAAGTTCGGTGCACTCATGCCTTCTTGCGAATCTTGAGGGATTTGACCCCATTTCACGACGAGTTGATAGATTAGCACAATCATTTTTAACACTTCGGTCATCACAAATTGCGCTAATTTACTCACTCGAGTTACACCCTCAAGATCGTACTCCACTTCTTTCTCTTTTCCTCCATTCTTCTCCTCCGCCGAGACCATATTCCACTCATCTTCCCATTCGGTCTCGTGTGCTTCTCATTTCTTTTCTTTCCATCCCATTCTTTCACCAACCCTACCATTACCACGATAAGATTTTTGAATGGTTGGTGCTCATCTTTGGCTTATGTAAGGCCTTGCTTAGTTTGGGGAGGATCTTATTGTATATATGTACATATATTTTTTGTTTTCTTTTTCTCTAAAAAATAAAAAAATAAAAAAATTCAAAACAAAAAAAATTGTAAATAAATAAACATGGAAGTGCCGGTATTTTGACCCTCTTGGTTTAGCATGACAGTGAGGACACTGTCAAGTTCAAGTTTGGGGGTATGCTCGGTACGTCTTCTTCCTTCGCATTCATTTGTACATATTTTTGCATTTGCATACTTATTTTAAAATCCATAAAAATTGAAAAATTTCAAAAATTATAAAAATTATTGTATTCAATTTTGGCTTATTTGACTAGAGTTTGACAAATAGGTTAACTGGCTAGGAACAACTAGATCTTAGACTTAGTAAATTAAAAACTCTAAAAATAACCTTCCTTAAAGTTTAACGGTAGAAAGTATATGTCTTTGTGGTTTATTTAGAAATAGGCAAATTTTGAGTTCACTTCTTGGGCTAAGTCGAAACAAGGAAAGAGTATTGATGTTCTTATTAGAGTATAAGTTTGAAAAATAGTTCCTAGCTTAAGTCTAGATTTTGAAAATGTATACCCTACAATTTGCACAATCACGCACCTTGAAACTTGGAATAGTAGAAGAGACCTTGAAATGCTCTTGTCTAAAGTCCTTAGTACGAAGAAAATGAAAAAAAAAATATAAGTGTGAATAAAGAAAAAAAAATGAACACTGGTTTTTGTGATTACTTAAGGCTGCAAAAATAGAAAAATATTTAGCGAGGGTGCTTCATCACCTAGTGCCTTAGACCAACTGGTTTGGGAGTCACTGCTAAAAGCCTTGGGTATTGCAAGACTAGGAATTACGCTTCAATGTGCAAACATATCTTGTAATCGGTTGTTGGTACCTCAAGAAGTATTAACGGTCGTATGAAGGATGTGTAAGCAAAATTCATTTAAATTCACCAACTAAAAAGTGCTTTGGACAACGGACAAGAGTATGATTGCTTGATTTGAATTTCCAAGTGTAGGGGTGATTTATACACACACGTGGGGATATGTGATTGGAGTTTAGATGAGAGAAAGGAATGAAGAATAGAACTTGTATCTTTAGTATAGTTGATAAAAATTCCTAAGTGGAGATGGAACCCTAGAATGAAAACTTAAGAGATGTCGAAAGCTAAGTAAGTCTATAGAACATATATAACCTTAAGTTAAATGATGAGGAAGTGTGAAGAATATGGGTGGATAATTTACGGGTTGACGATAATAGACTTCCTTGTTAGAAGACCTAATTAGAAAACAAAAGTCGAAAAGCCAAATTGATAGGATTTTGTGGGTAGTATCCGCTGAAAACCCTCAGGAGACAACACTCCTCCTACTAGGGACACCTAGAGGTTTAACGGCTTGTTGCACGTGCTCAGTGCAATCGCGTTTCCCTGCGAAAGTGTGGTTAGGATTTTAGTGAATAAAAATAAGTTTGCTCGAGGACGAGCAAAAGATAAGTTTGGGGGTATTTGTTCATATCATAATATTGCATTATTATATTCCCCATTCTTATATATTTTACAAATAAACAGGTGCTTTTGACGTATGTCTGCTACATATTACAGGTTGCAGGTTCTTGGACAGAAAACGGTGAAAACGATGAAAAGACGATGCAAAAGTGGACTTTGACCAACAAACAGAAGACTCTTGATCAAGCCTACATCAAAGATAAAATTCACAAAGTACAAGGCAATGCAAGGTCCAAGATTACAAAGCGAACGGTTAAAAGTCCACCGCAATTATTCACTGGAGATCTGGAAGAAACATAGAAGCTATTTTAATAAAGAACCAAATAATAAGGAAGCCCAAAGATCCAAGGCCCAATACTTTCTTTTAAAGAGACAGAGACATAAAATTTTACCAAAGCTTGAAGTCTACTTTGACTAGGTCTTCCTAAGGATATTTTGGTAAATGTAGACATGCAAATCAATTGTATCCTAGGGTGTCCTATTCTCTATAAATAGGAACTCTACTCATTGTAATTTCTTATGCCTCCCTATGCCTCCTTTTAATAAAATACAAATTCTTTTGGAGAGCATCGGTGTTTCTTTTCCATTCAGAAATTCAGATCTGACAAACCTGCATGGATGATTGGAGGGATGCATCTGTAAGTAGATTTAATTTTTCGCCCTAGTTTAGATTTCAATTCTTTGCCCTAGGTAGATTTAATTTCATGCCCTAGGAACTTGTTTAGGGTTTAGCTTTGTGGAAGGATATTGAGAGATGAGATCTCTCATCCCTTTCTTACCCATCACATAGAATCTATAGGACTCCATGCATACATGCACATACCGCTTCCTACGGCACTCTATCCCTCGAGGTAGCGGTGATACCGTAGTCTAAAGGCCCGGTTGTGATGTTTTCCATGGAGGTTAGGGTAAGGATTGATAAAGGAAGGACAAGAACCTAGAGGAAGGAACACCTTCCCGAATGGATCTAATCCACTTTATTGATAATTATCATAACTCCTCTTAGATCCTAATCTGGGTATAGAAAGCGTTGACATTTATTTACATTTCCAAACCATTCCTAAACCTAACGCTAGCAAGAATAGATCTAGATAATTAGTATAGATTAATTAGATTTTAGATTTAATAATTAATCCGAACACCCTTCGGTATTAACTCGTAAGCGCGAATCGGAAATTCACAACATCCCTGTGGACCGACCCGTACTCACCGGCTAGCTACATGCGACGCCGTTCTTGATTGCGGTTACAAATATTTTTGATCTATCTTTTAGAAAGCGCAAGCACGCTAAATCATTCAATCAATGGTCTTACAAAATAATCGGCAAGCTTTTGGCTGGTCTATGGCGGACATCAAGGGGATTAGTCCCCTCATAGTTGAACATCATATACACTTAATGGATGATGCCAAGATGGTAAGGGATCCACAAAGACGCCTCAACCCAATTATGAAAGAGGCTGTCAAGAAGGAGATTGTCAAATGTCTTGATAGTGGTATCATTTACCCTATCTCGGATAGCCAGTGGGTTAGCCCCATTCATGTTGTGCCAAAGAAATCAGGCATCACGGTCATTACCAATGAGGCAAATGAGTTAATTCCTACTCGCACCCAAACTGGGTGGCGAGTTTGCATCGACTATAGAAAACTCAATGCCGCGACAAGGAAAGACCACTTTCCTTTACCTTTCATTGACCAAATGCTAGAACGATTGGCTGGGCTCGAGTTCTATTGCTTTTTGGATGGCTATTCCGGCTATAACCAAGTCCCCATAGCCAAAGAGGATCAAGACAAGACCACATTTACTTGTCCTTTTGGCACTTTTGCTTATCGTCGCATGCCCTTTGGGTTATGCAATGCACCCGCTACATTTCAGCAGTGTATGATGGGGATCTTTTCAGACATGGTTGAAAAGTTCTTGGAGATCTTTATGGATGATTTCTCCATTTTTGGTGACTCCTTCGACGAGTGTTTACGACATCTTGATGCAGTTCTTACCCGCTGTAGGGATAAGAACCTAACTTTGAATTGGGAGAAGTGCCACTTTATGGTACGAAAAGGCATTGTCTTAGGACATGTCATCTCGTAAAACGGCATAGAGGTTGATAGAGCCAAAATTGAAGTCATTTCTAATCTTCCTCCTCCTAAATGCGTCAAAGACATCCGATCTTTCCTTGGCCATGCCGGATTTTATTGACGGTTCATCAAGGATTTTAGCAAGATTGCTAGACCCTTGACTCTCTTATTGGCCAAGGACGCAACTTTTGATTTCGACTCAACTTGCATGGAAGTGTTTGAGTCTTTGAAACACTCTCTCATTTCTGCGCCCATTCTTTCATCTCCAGACTGGACGCATCCCTTCGAAATTATGTGCGACGCATCAGATTTTTCCATTGGTGCTGTTCTTGGACAACACATTAATAAAATGCCGCACGTAATTTATTACGCTAGCCGTACATTAAATGAGGCCCAACTAAACTACACAACAACAGAAAAAGAGTTTTTAGCAGTTGTGTTTGCACTTGAAAAATTTCGGCCTTATTTAATCGGTTCTCCAGTTATTGTATATACGGATCATTCAGCTCTTCGCCACCTTTTTGCGAAGAAGGATGCTAAATCGAGGCTAATACGTTGGATCCTCTTGCTACAAGAATTTGACCTTGTCATAAGGGACAAAAGAGGATGTGAAAACGTAGTAGCCGATCACCTTTCACGACTTCCTTCTTCGCCTACACTTGAAATTCCAATAAAAGATGTCTTTCCCGATGAGCAACTCTTAACCGTTTCTTGCGAACCATGGTTCGCTGATATCGTCAACTACTTAGCCACCGGCTTGATACCTAAAGATTGGTCGAAACAGGATAAACTTCGATTCTTGTCCCAAGCAAAGCATTTTTACTGGGATGAACCTTATCTTTTTAAATACTGTTCCGACCAAATCATTCGTCGGTGTGTACCGGAAAACGAGTTTAAGAGTGTGCTGTCTTTTTGTCATGATCAAGCATGTGGCGGGCACTTTGGCCCAAAGAAGACAGCCGAAAAAATCTTGCAGTGTGGTTTTTATTGGCCACGACTCTTTAAGGATGCATATGAATATTGCAAGACATGCTCCCGGTGCCAACACTTGGGCCGGATATCGCGGAGAAACGAAATGCCGCTCCAACCAATTTTGGTTGTGGATGTTTTTGATGTTTGGGGAATAGACTTCATGGGACAATTTCCCAATTCTTTTGGGAATATTTATATTCTTTTGGTTGTTGACTACGTTTCAAAGTGGGTCGAGGCTGTGCCTAGCCGAACGAATGACAATAAGGTTGTCGTTCAATTTCTTAAAGAACACATCTTTTCTCGATTTGGGCACCCTCGAGCGATCATAAGTGATAATGGTTCTCACTTTTGCAATAGGACTTTTGAGTCCTTAATGCGCAAATATTCTATTACCCACAAGCTGTCAACGCCATACCATCCCCAAACATGTGGGCAAGCCGAGGTTTCAAATCGGCAAATCAAGCAAATCTTGGAGAAAACGGTGTCTAAAAACCGTAAAGATTGGTCACTCAAACTGAATGATGCACTATGGGCTTTCCGTACTGCATACAAGACCGATCTTGGTATATCTCCATATCGGCTTGTGTACGGGAACGCTTGCCACCTCCCAGTAGAGATTGAGCATAAGGCATTTTGGGCTATCAAAGAGTTGAATTTATCATTAGGAGATGCGGGCAGCAATCGAAAGCTGCAGTTAAATGAACTAGAAGAGCTGCGGGATGAGGCTTATGATAATGCCGTAATTGTTAAGAACCGAACTAAGGTGTTCCACGATAAACACCTTTTGCGAAAAACTTTAAAACCTGGTCAACGAGTTTTACTCTATGATACTCGGTTACATTATCACCCCGGCAAGCTCCGTTCTAGGTGGAAAGGTCCATTTGTAGTTCGCACCGTTTATCCGCATGGTGCAGTCGATCTTGAATATTCAGAGGACGGTACTTTATTCAAAGTTAATGGACATCGATTGAAACCGTTCCTCACAGCGGACCATTCGGAGGAGCTCCTGTTTTTGCAGGAGCCGATTTACACTGATTGATTTTCCTCCACTTTCACCCCCGAATTTCCAATCAATTTTTCCAAAACTTTATTGTAAGTGCACGGCGGCGGCCCGGCCGTCGATCCGATGCCGGAAACGCGGAAACGAAAAACTTTGCGAAACTTGCAAACCGGCACCACAGCGCACTTTTAACCCGGATCGGGCCATTAAACTAACTCTAGAAAACTACAAGATGGGATAGAAGGCTATACCAAGCGATCCGTATCCTTCGGTCTTCGCCTCCACTCCGATCTCCTCGCGGAATCTCCGGTCGTCGCCTCCTCGTCGAAACGGGCACCACATCGCCGGATTCTTTTACGGGCTCCCACCTTTGGACCGAGGCAACTCGGGCGCGAAGTTGGCTAGCCGACGCGTCCAAGGAATGCTGTAGACTAGTGTAGAAAACATCGTCAAAATTGGGGTTGTGAAGTTGCCTTGGTGATGGAGAAATGAGCAATGGACTTTTGGAGTGAGGTTGATGAATTTGTGTAGCATGCAAAATGAGATGACCAAATTTCCCTCATCAAAAATGAACCCCCCTCACACCCAAATTGTGGCCAGCCCCCCATATCAACAAATGGTGGAGGGAATAAAATCAAAACCATGAAGGGAGGTGAGTGTAGTAAAAGCAAAGGGTGACCATAAGCCAAGAGTGATGATAACAAGGTCATATCAATTTCTAATCAACTCTAATCACATTAATGCTAAACCATCATGAAAAAGCAAAGATGCTTAACCTATCATAATGCCACAAATACAAAGAACCACTCCACAAATGCTAATTTGCGAACTTGCAAATTAGCCCCTCCATCAGAAAAATCCGGCCGCGAAGGAACAAAGGAATACTAGCCGGAACGGAATGCAAACTGGCAACTTCAGAAAACTGATCCCGTAATAAATTATAGGAAAACCCCGCGACTGCATATACATGCCCGCATTTGTATTCCCACTGAATATAAATGCAAAGAGACAAAATCTACACTGTACAATACTAGGATCCGGCTTAAACCAAAGCCCGCTAGTAAAATCTGTCCGATCACGATCCGTGCAATACCGCACGTATCTGATCAAACTCTGCCATATCTCCATACGGCCTCTACAGCGTTTCGCCCGAAACTTGAGTAACTGTGTGTGGTGGACTCTAAAGACTCGTCAATACTATGGTTGTGGATTTAACCACTAGCACGTCAGAGGTATTAGCCATACGTGACGGGCTACCAGCTATTGACCAAAAGGGACGTCGATGAGCGAACTCATCCTGACACCCTACTGAGTCTGTTAGTGACAATATCTGTACAGTCCGGTCCGTTCGTCTATGAGCATCGCATGGCGGGCCTAGGGGGTTGGTAAAAGTCAGACCCCCAAAAGCGGTACAAGTCGTGTCGGAGTGTAGCCAAGAACACCCTTAGATACTACTGGAATACCTACCAGTAAATCTCCTGCCTTGGCCAAGGACTTCGTGTAATGGCTCTCCTAGACACATCGCGACCTCACCCCCAATACCGGGAGAGACGAACCCCTGCAGATCCGCTCACTGCCTCCATGTAGCTCGGGACTGTACCCAACTAAAACTTGTTTGCACGTCTCCTTTGAGCGTGGTAGGATAGTAATCAAAGCACAGTGGGCACTCACACGAGACAAATGACGATCTCAGGTCGATGAACTAACCTGTACACATGTCACCAGGGAATTGCTATATGACGTCAGATATAATACTAACTAGCAGGTTCCCGGCGAGTCCTGTCCAGTGTACTCATAACCCAATGAGCATCTGTATACATCTTAGGTGAACCAACTGACACCAGTGGCTTGTGAGACCGGCCACCGCCCCTCTTCGGGGTCTCGACTGTATACACTAGTCTACTCTGGAGTATCGATACCCTGTCTCGAAACTCCCTCGACTAGGGACCTTTTAAGGATGTGCTTATAGACCCCAGCTCCCACGTATATGATCGCCCTCATACTGCTGGTAGTCAAGCAAGAATACTAGGGGCTCTATCAACGTGCAATAGTGACCTGTAAGGTCACCTAAAGCAGTACACGATGATAAAGGTAAACCAGATAGCATACTATCATCTTGAGTAAGACTGTCCTACCGGGATAGGTCCTCCCTCAATCATTGCAATCACGTGCCTGTGATCCAATAATTGACTCTGAGGGCACTATCTCCAACAATCTCCCACTTGCACTCAAGGCTAATTATTGCGATGTCGCATACTCACAGCCCGTGTGATACCGAACACCCAACTCCTCTACTAGTCAGTCTCACAAAGCTCGTTTGCGAAACTATTGTGTTCGAGGAATAGCCTCAGTGAGTGGATCCGCTGTGATGTTTCTTTCTATGTCTCTCTTTATCTCAAGTTCGCGGAGAAAGCCATCTCCCGAAATGAGCAATACATGTCTTAGAATGTGTCTGGATGTCTGATGGGACCTAGCTCATAAATGAACTCCAAATCCAAACTTCTTAGACTGTATCGTCAACTGAACTTAATCAGTATCCTGCGCCATGCCTTCCCTCAGTATCCACCTGGACCACCTGTCCAAAATACCGCCCCTCGTCAGAGGGAAAACTATAACTCTGACAGTCACTCTGTCATCCAGGTCACCTTGAAAGCCTGGAATGATAACCGTCTCCCAAAGGAGGCTGCCGTTATCATTTCCCTAGAACATTAACTTATGTTCTAAAGCTGCTTCCGATTGTTTCTCCAGGATTGGATGAATATAAACTTATTGCACCTACTGCAAAAACAACATCTGGTGTGGTACTTGACATATCATGATTGACTCAATTGCCTAAGCAAGTGATCTGCCAATCATGCGTATCCCTCTCTCCTTTAGTCTGTAAGACACCTTTAGAGAGGGTGACCCCATCACCTGCAGGTATACTACCGTGCCAGGAGTCGTCCATTCTAAATACTCATAGAATGTTGTCAAAGTACCCATATTGGGAAACTACCCAAATCTAGATCTAAAACCATAGATCTAGTGACCAGAATGTCTGATATAATATCCAAGTCCTGTGTGGAGAAACCACTGTGTGACAACCAAAGTATAACCGATCGTAGTAGAGGAATATCACTTTCTATTATGTGTATGTCATCAAATACCAGTACATCACACCCTACTACCTTCTTAACAGATCCATCCCCTTATTCTGATGAAGTCAAACCTATGACTGTCACATCAGAAATAGATGATCTATTTCCGCTATATCTGCTTTAGTCTATAAATAGACATAAGCCACTTGTCCACCATGCTTCCGCTGCTCCCACTGACCATGACAACCCTCTGGCAGAGTCATATACACGTGCACTTCTAAAGCTAGTTTAGAACGACACTATACTCATCCTCCTGCCGGGTCTCACAGTCTGGAACAACAGCAATGGAAAGTCTGGGTAAACAAGAACCTCCCTGCCACCGTCCTTGAGCATACCGAAGTACCTCTCGGGTGCCTGAGGTTACCCACCTTATCTGCGGAGTGGACAATGGAATGTCAATCCAGATTGAATCTTTAGGTTCTTATCAAATCTTCAGTAATCGTTTGCGGTTCTGGAATCACTTCCAGTTCTACCATACTCCCACTACTGTTTTCTGAAAAAAAAATCCATTTTTATTAAAACTGTGGCGAGTCAAGAACAATATCACTATTGATCTTCCTGATGGTAGAAAATCAACCCTCGTCATAACCTGGGTCAACCCACAAACAGACATTACAGAAACGTGCCTTGAGTTATCCAGAGTCTGGTTTTAAGCATAAGCCGGAAAACTCCCCGTACCTTAACAATTTCAAGATATGAACTGTTCTATATCCAATACAGAAACAGATGCACTGATTTAATTGAACCAGATTCAAATCATGCAACTGTCTCCAGTGCATGTCAACTAAATGGAAGGAGGCCGATCAGCGTTACTCAACTTAGGAGTACTTCCAATTATGAGTAACCTGAAAAAGAAGCAAGTTCTCTTAAACATTACTATCAACTGAATACCATACACAAGTATCTACATCTTCGATCACCTTGAAGAATCCTGATACTTGCAACACTTGGTTCTCTACTTTACTCATATACCTATAACTTCTCAAAACTTGGACCTTGTGTTTCTACGAAACACATGTCTAAGAACCAGAGAAGTCACAAGTAAACAGAATATAGTACGAGGACCAACCCTTCTGTCCTAATGGACACTGGACAATATACAATACTCTGTATAAGTCCCTTGAGTCTAATAACTCATTCCCTGTATGTCGTAGGTTGAAAACTGTACTTATGGTTAAGAAGAATTACACCGCTGTTTAATGCTCCTTACCTAACCATCCACTGATATAGGTAAATGCATAGACATAATTTCAAAAAGGTATATCTCACTCTATAACAATAGACGTACAGATATATCAATTTGAAATTGGTGCATAACAACGGATATTCAAAACCAAATATTTGCCGTCCGGCAAACTAACCAGGTGACTTCCTCAAATATCACCAATTACAACGAATCCCGATATAATGAGGATGATCACCTAATTCCCAATAACTTACTCCCACTCATCATCTGTAAAATCATACAGATGTGAGAATCATACCTGGTAAATACATACCCTGGAGCAAGTGTTTAATTGGGAAATCAGTTTTCTTTTAACAGTACACAGTGAAACTGAAACATTGAAATGTTTCGATGGGGTATCCCGGTATTCCTAGTAATGCCTCTTCCATTATCCAGATTCACAACTGTAACCGTATAATTCTTTTCCATCTCTCCAAATCCCTTTATATGTCTTTAGCCATTACCTTCTGTACACCCTCTTAGTATAAATGGTTTTCTTCCTTCCCTACCGTTCGGCACCAGCCTATGGTTTGGAAGAAGACTATCCAATAAGCATAATGGGTGTACTGTCCTAATCTTAGGAGCACTCGCCATGCGAGAGAAGGTGAAGATAAAAGACAACCGAATAAACCTTATTCCTATTTCTCCTGAACCAGAATCCATCCCCGAACTGGAACAAGTTCCTTTCGAGTTCGTATATAACCATACGATGGATTATCCAATAAACTGTGGATCTTCGTAGTGATACGGAGTGTCTTGGAGAAATACAAAGGTGAAGTGGGAGTGGTAATGAAATACTTGGTTTGGTCGTGAATAGCAGTCGCAGTTTACTTTGCCCTCTTACTAATCCCTTGATATGTCTTTACTTAATACCTTCTGTACACCATTGTTATGCTAATTGGTTTTCTTCATTCCCCACCGTTCGGCACCAGCCTAAGGTTTGGAAAAAGACTATCCAATTTGCATAATAGGTGTACTATCTCTTAAACCAAGGAGTACTCGCAACCTGAGAGAAGGTAAAAGGAAAAGACAACTGAATAGTCCTATTCGTTTTCTCCAGAACCGGAAACCATCCTCGAATAAATACCTTCGAGTTCGTATATAACCATACGATGGTTTTGTCCAATAGAAGTGGACGTTCGTAGTAAAACGGGGTGTCCCGGAGAAAAGGGTAAAAGTAGGAGTGGCAATGAGGTTTGCAACTCTGACAATCCAAAAGCCAGTGTTAAGAAGGTTCGGTCAACTTGGTCATTGAGTCATAGTCAAGGGTCGGGTCATGGTCGCTGCCAAAGAGAGAGAGAAAAGAAACACTCAGCGTGCACTCTAATCTAGATCAGAATGATTATCACTTTATCTAATCAGGAAACCTCCCACTGTAACGTCAAATTCTCCTCCAAACCTGAAAGAAGAATTAGTCGGGATCACCCGAGGAGTAAACCAACTCATCAGTGGGAATCGGGATCCAACTATCATCGCATGATAACGTGACGGAATCCGCTCACGTTATCACACTCCAGAAGGTATGCGCATATCTGGCAAGTTTCAGTTTCTTTAGAAACTCCCGATGTGATTTTTGCCCCATGCTCTTATGACCTTGACTTTGGCCAACATATCATAAGTCACATGTCAAGTTCTACCCGTCATTCTTCAGGTTAATTTGAACCCACCCGTACATACCCTTGACTTTGGCCAAAATAGTAGTACGACTGTCTCAAACCAACGCATCTATCAATGCTGCATATGAATACCCAATAGCTACCAATCACTGTGCCTTGACTTTGGCCAACATACACAGCTTGAATACTTATTGACTATTCATATGAAACGACGGAGGGCTACGAATGGTTTCTGGCAAAAACCTTTAACGTAATGAACATGATATCGTTGAAGGAACCGGATAGCTTTTTAGAAAAATATAGTGACGAAAACCTTTGCTAAAGAGGTCACTCCTGGTGAAGGGATCTCGGCTCTTTCCCTGTAGAATGAGGTGCAGGATATTCCAACTGAATACCACGATGCAAAGCAAAAGTAATCGGCTATAGTGAAGTTATTGCCCTGACGCAAACTTCTGTCCAAGGGGTCACTCCCGGTGAAGGGATCTCGGCCCTTGCCTCGTCGATTGAGGAGCAGGATATTCCAACTGAATACCACTGTGCAAAACAAAAGTGAACGTCCTTGCAATAACAGCTTTTTGAAAAATGTTCCAACAACATCAGAATAGGTTTGTTTAACTTGCATTGATCCGAATCAACGCAGTCCCATCAATTGATCACACCAATAAAGAACGAAAATAATGATGTACGTATATGCCATCCGCATTCGCCACTGGGTCCCGTCATCACCCGTTAGGTTACTTAACTAACGACAGAGCGGGGACTGGACTAGCGCGGATGCAAAACATATACAACATCTACTAGTATATATATCAATATATAATATTTCGCTCAAGGCGTGATAAAATGCAACATCACAGAAAGTAATCAGCATCACAGAACAATACAGATATCTGGGATCCCCGGGTTTCATAGAGCCGCTACTGAAACCCGACGTTCCCCTGGTCGTGTGGATAACCTGTGCAATGAAATCCTAGAACCCTACGGGCGCGGCAAGTTACCCGCCAAAACCTGAAGCAAGGCAGCCCCCTTCAGCAACGTGAATGGACCACCCAGCACTTCACGGAATCCGGTAACTTGGGCACCCCTCCTGGGTCAACCTGTACCCCCTACGAGTGCGGCGAATAGCCCGCCAATTCTAGAGTGAAGCCCCCTCCGTCTCAATGCCATGATATGCGGGCCCGTTGCCCTCTAGAACCTGGCTATCCGTGCACCCCTCCGCGGGGTAATCCTAGTACAGAAAGTAAAATATACATACAACGGATACATCGACCTCGACCCGGTCGTGCCCCAAAAGAATAATACAAACATGCAGTGACGGCAGTCCACATGTCGGACGCTCGCCCCGCAATGTCAAATGTACATATAAAACAAAACTATACTACCATTGCATCCAGGCTATCCTCCACGACCAATCCGCAAGATCACAGCACAACACAGAACATCAACGTGAATGTCACGTTCGCAAATCCGTCTAAGGGCTATAGCAGTTAGACAGGATTTACCGATCAAATGACATTCACGGTCGCAGATATAATGTAAATACTGTGAACTAACATGTTTAAAATATTCGATCGATCAAATTTACCGAAGTGGGCCCCAAGCACTACTGTAGCACTCACAGAAAATTTGGGCCCAAAAAGAATATCCCAAAACCCCCATTTCCTATTCAAAAGCCCACTGGAAAAATTTGGTGTCGCGTTGACTTAATTCCGCCGCGGAACCGCGGCGCAAACGTGGGTTTGGCCGCATTTCCGCGGTGGAACTGTAGCATCGCCTCACAAAATTTTTACAGTATGCTTATAATTCCCTGCACGTGTTTCTGAAACAACCTGAAAAATTTTTGGAGCTAAAACAATTTCGACAGAGAACAGATGCACTGGAAAATACGGTTTTTGGGACTTTTGTTCGATCGAGTTCTAAACATACTAGAGCAAGCTAGACTAGGTTAATGGCATGGCTCTGATACCATTGTAAGTGCATGGCGACGCCCCGGCCGTCGATCCGACGCCGGAAACGCGGAAACGGAAAACTTTACGAAACTTGCAAACCGGCACCACCGCGCACTTTTAACCCGGATCGGGCCATTAAACTAACTCTAGCAAACTACAAGATGGGATAGAAGGCTATACCAAGCGATCTGTGTCCTTCCGTCTTCGCCTCCACTCCGATCTCCTCGCGGAATCTCCGGTCGTCGCCTCCTCGTCGAAACGGGCACCACATCGCCGGATTCTTTTACGGGCTCCCACCTCTGGACCGAGGCAACTCAGGCGCGAAGTTGGCTAGCCGACGCGTCCAAGGAATGCTGTAGACTAGTGTATAAAACATCGTCTCAATTGGGGTTGTGAAGTTGCCTTGGTGATGGAGGAATGAGCAATGGACTTTTGGAGTGAGGTTGATGAATTTGTGTAGCATGCAAAATGAGATGACCAAATTTCCCTCATCAAAAATGAACCTCCCTCACACCCAAATTGTGGCCGGCCCCCCATATCAACAAATGGTGGAGGGAATAAAATCAAAACCATGAAGGGAGGTGAGTGTAGTAAAAGCAAAGGGTGACCATAAGCCAAGAGTGATGATAACAAGGTCATATCAATTTCTAATCAACTCTAATCACATTAATGCTAAACCATCATGAAAAAACAAAGATGCTTAACCTATCATAATGCCACAAATACAAAGAACCACTCCACAAATGCTAATTTGCGAACTTGCAAATTAGCCCCTCCATCAGAAAAATCCGGCCGCGAAGGAACAAAGGAATACTGGCCGGAACGGAATGCAAACTGGCAACTTCAGAAAACTGATCCCGTAATAAATTATAGGAAAACCCCGCGACTGCATATACATGCCCGCATTTGTATTCCCACTGAATATAAATGCAAAGAGACAAAATCTACACTGTACAATACTAGGATCCGGCTTAAACCAAAGCCCGCTAGTAAAATCTGTCCGATCACGATCCGTGCAATACCGCACGTATCTGATCAAACTATGCCATATCTCCATACGGCCTCTACAGCGTTTCGCCCGAAACTTGAGTAACTGTGTGTGGTGGACTCTAAAGACTCGTCAATACTATGGTTGTGGATTTAACCACTAGCACGTCAGAGGTATTAGCCATACGTGACGGGCTACCAGCTATTGACCAAAAGGGACGTCGATGAGCGAACTCATCCTGATACCCTACTGATCCTGTCAGTGACAATATCCGTACAGTCCGGTCTGTTCGTCTATGAGCATCGCATGGCGGGCCTAGGGGGTTGGTAAAAGTCAGACCCCCAAAAGCGGTACAAGTCGTGTCGGAGTGTAGCCCAGAACACCCTGAGATACTACTGGAATACCTACCAGTAAATCTCCTGCCTTGGCCAAGAACTTCGTGTAATGGCTCTCCTAGACACAACGCGACCTTACCCCCAATACCGGGAGAGACGAACCCCTGCAGATCTGCTCACTGCCTCCATGTGGCTCGGGACTGTACCCAACTAAAACCTGTTTGCACGTCTCCTTTGAGCGTGGTAGGGTAGTAATCAAAGCACAGTGGGAACTCACACGAGACAAATGACGATCTCAGGTCGATGAACTAACCTGTACACATGTCACCAGGGAACTGCTATCTGACGTCAGGTATAATACCAACTAGCAGGTTCCCGGCGAGTCTTGTCCGGTGTACTCATAACCCAATGAGCACCTGTATACATCTTAGGTGAACCAACTGACACCAGTGGCTTGTGAGACCGGCCACCGCCCCTCGTCGGGGTCTCGACTGTATACACTAGTCTACTCTGGAGTATCGATGCCCTGTCTCGAAACTCCCTCGACTATGGACCTTTTAAGGATGTGCTTATAGACCCCAGCTCCCACGTATATGATCGCCCTCATACTGCTGGTAGTCAAGCAAGAATCCTAGGGGCTCTATCAACGTGCAATAGTGACCTGTAAGGTCACCTAAAGCAGTACACGATGATAAAGGTAAACCAGATAACATACTATCATCTTGAGTAAAACTGTCCTACCGGGATAGGTCCTCCCTCAATCATTGCAATCACGTGCCTGTGATCCAATAATTGACTCTGAGGGCACTATCTCCAACATTTATTTCAAATAAGTTTGGAGGTGTGTATCATTTGTAAATATGTTAATAAGCTGGAAATTGCCGACATTATCGACCCACTTGGTGCAGCATGACAGTGAGGACACTGTTCAGTTTAAGTTTGGGGGTATGCTCGGTACGTCTTCTTCCTTCGCTTTCATATGTATATTTTTGCATTTGCATATTTATTTGAAAACCCATAAAAATTGAAAAACTCAAAAATTATAAAAAGTATTGTATTCAATTTTGGCCATATTTAACTTGAGTTTGACAAATAGGTTAACTGGCTACGAACAACTAGATCTTAGACTTAGTAAATTAAAAACCCTAAAAATAACCTTCTTTAAAGATTAACGGTAGAAAGTATATGTCTTTGTAGTTTATTTAGAAATAGGCAAATTTTGGGTTCACTTCTTGGGCTAAGTCGAAATAAAGGAAAAGTATTGATTTTTATTAGAGTATAAGTTTGAAAAATAATTCCTAGCTTAAGTATAGATTCTGAAAATGTATACTCTACAAATTGTATAATCACGCACCTTGAAACTTGGAATAGTAGAGGAGACCTTGAAATGCTCTTGTCTAAAGTCCTTAGTATGATGAAAAATAAAAAAAAAATAAAATTACTCAAGTGTGAATAAAGAATAAAAAAATGAACACTGGTTTTTGTGATTACTTAAGGCTGCAAAAATAGAAAAAATATTTAGCGAGGGTGCTTCATCACCTAGTGCATTAGACCAACTGGTTTGGGAGTCACTGCTAAAAAGCCTTGGGTGTTGCAAGACTAGAAAGTACGCTTTAAAGTGCAAACGCATCTTGTAATCGGTCGTTGGTACCTCAAGAAGTATTAACGGTCACATGAAGGATGTGTAAGCAAAAATTCAATTAAAAATTCACCAACTAATAAGTACTTTGGACAACGGACAAGGGTATGATTGCTTGATTTGAATTTCCAAGTGTAGGGGTGATTTATACACACACGTGGGGATATATGATTAGAGTTTAGATAAGAGAAAGGAATGTAGAATAGAACTTGTATCTTTAGTAGAGTTGATAAAAATTCCTAAGCGGAGATGGAACCCTAGAAGAAAAACTTAAGAAATGCCGAAAGCCGAGTGAGTCTATAGAACATATATAATCTTAAGTTAAATGATGAGGAAGTGTGAAGAATATGGGTGGATAATTTACGAGTCAATGATAATAGAATTCCTTGTTAGAAAACCTAATTGGAGAATTAAAGTCAGTGGGCCTAATTGATAGGATTTTGTGGGTAGTATCCGCTGAAAACCCTCATGAGACAACACTCCTCCTTCTAGGGACACCTAGAAGTTTAACGGCTTGTTGCACGAGCTCAGTGCAATCGCGATTCCCTACGAAAGTGAGGTTAGGTTTTTTGTTGAGAATAAAACTAGGTTTGCTCGAGAACGAGCAAAAGATAAGTTTGGGGGTATTTGTTCATACCATAATATTGCATTATTGTATTTCCCATTCTTATTCATTTTATAAATAAACAGGTGCTTTTGACGCATGTCTGCTACTTATTACAGGTTACAGGTTCCTGGATCTAAAACAGTGAAAAAGATAAAAGATAATGCAAAAGTGAGATTTTGACCAATAAACAGAGAGTCTTGATCAAGCCTACACAGAGATCAGTACAAAACAGCGCAAGGTTCAGGACTTCGTCACGAAGCTACGGTAAAAGTCCGCTACAATGTTCACTAGAGATCTGGAGAAGACCTAGAAGCCCAGTTGATAAAAGACACATAGAAACAGGAATCAAAAGTCAATAGAAGCCAGGCCCAAAAGTTTTCGAGCCCAACTCCTTCTTTTGGCCACGGAACCGCGGCCAAACCAGGCCTCGGGCCACGGTTCCGCGGCCGTATATGGCACGCGTCGGTGGAAAATCTCACGGGAGCTCTGGCGGTGCGTTGACTAGTCGTCCTAAGGGCAATTTTGTAATAGCACATGTGCGAGTCATTGTAACCCTAATTTTCCTATCCTCTATAAATAGGAATTCTAAATATTATATTAAGGATGCCTCTTTTTCATAAATAAAATTCAGATTTATTTGAAGTTGGGAGAGCATCATTCTGTAAGTTCATTTTTATTTCTGCCGTAGTTCTCTAATTAAATTCTTGCCCTAGATAAATTATTCTTTTGCCTTAGTTAATCTAGTATAGAATTTCTTAAACCGCAGTAGGTAATTAATCTATTAGATCTAAAAATACATATAATAAAAATGATGTTTTTAATAGATCCCTTAATGAGCGAGTAATTTCCTCGCTTGTTAGGGTTAGGAATAGGGAGGAGTTTGAGAGATGAAGATCTCTCATCTCTTTCGTGCCCAATCATTTGCAATAATTAGAACTTCATGCATGCATGCATGATCCGCTCCCTACGTCACCCTACCCACGAGGTAAAGGTGAAACCGTAGTATAAAGGACCGGACATGCATGTCTTCCATGAAGGTTAGAGCAATTATTAGGAAAGGACGGACAAGGATCTAGAGGAAGAAACATTGTTTCTTCCCAATCAGCCTAATCCCCTTTACTAATAATTGCTATAACTCCTAAAAGATTTAATTTAGGGCATTGAAAGAGGTGTGAAATTTAATCTTACCAAACTTCACCTAGACCTAATCCTAGCAAGTTTCTTAATTCTCGTACAACTTAGTTTTTAGATTTAATTAGAAGATCCAACACCCATTGGAATTAGCTCGTAAGAACATTTAGGAAATTAACACCATCCCTATGGACCGACCCGTACTCACCGGCTAGCTGCAAAGCGACGCCGTTCTTGATTGCGGTAAAATATTTTTGATCGTTAAAATACTACACTAATCAGCCGTCCAAATCCGATGCCTCAGTTTTCAACAGGCTGAGCCGAAGCTCAGACGTCTCAGTTTTCAACAGACTGAGCAAGAACCAAAATGGGCCCGTAAAGAGGCTCATCATACTTGAAGGGGCTGCCCCAAAACGGATAGCCTTCCCAACCCCTCCTGCAGGTGAAGTCATCAAAAGTGCTTTCCCTACCAGAAGATCGGTCTTCGAAAGATTGACCGTTCTTATGCAAACCCTACCAAGGACGTCGGTCTTCAATAGGCTGACACCAGCAACAGTCCCTCACCAAAGCCAGGGACATGAAGAAGCCGCTTCCCAAAATGAGGCAGTCCTGTCTGCAAGACACGCTCGACGTTGCTACTGGCGCCGAGTAAGGAAAGCTGGGGGCAACTCCCCCTCTGGACTTACTCCGCCAGCTCCAATGGCGGAAATTGATTCTGCTGTTCCAACCGGAAACAACTTTGATCTACTTAGGAGGGTGCGAAAGAACTCTCCAACGGCGGTGCTAAAGAAATCTCCCCCGCCTGCAGAAACCACAGTGTAGGCAAAGCTAGAGAAGCCCTGTCAACGGCTCTCCTCCCAAATCCATAGAGTCTGGCGAAAAGTCCAGGACTCTGTGATCAACAAAGATTACTCTCGTCGACCGAAAAAATCAAAGACTCCGCAAGAGAAAGACCATCCCCTACCATACAGCGAGAGAATTCTTCCATACGAGTGCTTGTTACAACGGCTCCTTCAACTTAGACCTCTCACAAAAGGATGAGGCTGGAGAAAATTCCACCGCCGGCGGCAAATTCCAAAGGCGCTGGACCCAAATGCCCTAAGTCTGGAGGCATGATCGTACACACGGTTTACATGGCTTCTTGAAAAGTGGAAAGCCGTTCTTCTGTAGCTCATAGACCGCAAACTCGGTCATCAACAGAAGCTCAGAAGCAAAACAAAAGCTCCAGGAAATGCTGACCAAAATGGCAGCACTCACCGGACATAAAGAAAGTCTGGAACCAGCATCTGAGCAGTGCCAAGAGCAGGAGACCGATAAAGAGTTCCTGCGAAGGGTACTTGAAAGAAAGGACAAAGAAGCTGCTGAGCAAGCCGCCAATATAAAGCAGATGTCGCTCTTGTTCCAGGATATGGTTGGAATGATGATCCAGCCAGAACCTGTAACACCCTAGTTCTTTTATACCAGTTCTGTTTTGGGTATTTCTTTATCTATGGATATTTCTTGATTTATTGCTGTTGTGGGTGCGAATAGTATAATTGGTATCTGTGTTTGCATTCGACCCGACCCGCTTGCTGGAAACCTGTCTTGATTTTGTTAGTGAGATGTATGCCCTAGAGGCTATTACTGTACATGCGATGTATATTGTAGTGGATGCTTGGATATATATATGGAGGACTTTCTTGCTCGACATGATAGTATGCTATCTGGTTACTCTTTATCTTAACATGTACTCTGATAGTCTCTATGTTACATGTTGATAAAGTCCTTAGGATGAGTACTTGACTACCAGGACTATGATGCAGATCATACTAGTGGGGACAGTGTAGTCTCTAAGTACATCCTTCAAATGTTCCTAGCCGCAGGTATATCGAGACAGGGCATCGATATACCAGAGTAGACTAGCGTATGCTTCTTGACCCATGTAGATGGGCGATTGATGATCCCATATCCATTGATGTTTGACATCAGAGATAGTATACGGGTGCTTAGTGGAGACTGGGTACACTGGACGGACTCGCCGAGAACTCCCAGATGGTATTATACCTCACGTCAGATGGCAGTTCTCTGGTGACACTGGTACAGGTTAATCTGTAGACCCGAGATCGTCATAGAGACTTGTGTGATTCCCACCGTGTTTTGATTTCCATCATACCACGTCCAAGAGGACGTGCAAAACGGTGGCTTTTGGTACAGTCCCGAATCACATGGAGGCAATGAGCGATAGGAGGGGTTTCGTCTCTCCCGGTATAGGGAGTTGATGTTGCACTGTGTTCGATTGGCTATAACTGGAAATCCATGGCTAGGGTTGCTGAGATTTACTGGTAAGTGTTATCAGTAGTTTCTCGAAATGTTATGGACCTCATATCGACACGACTTATCGGTTACTGGGGTTTGACGTCTACCACCCCTAGACTGGATATGCGACATATCAGACGAAGAGACCAGACTGTACGAGAGTGTTACTGATTGGATTCGTAGGAGAATGTACATGCTTGCTTTTTGATCTTCTGATTACTCAATACACGGGTGGCTGTTACGTTTAGCTGACCGCTTGCAGCTTGTGGGTGTTTTGATATGATCATCACCTACTGCCGGCGTATTGACGATTCTTTAGAGTCATACACAGAGGTTTCCTGGCTCAGGCAAAATGGAGTAGGACCACATATGTGATATGTGCGGGACCGATAATAATACGTGTATGCGATACCATATTAGATTCTCGCGATATGTGATATCGGCCGGGTATATGTGATATAGCCGGGTCATCGGATCAAGTGTTGATTCGATGAACTGATACAGATTATATTAGTCGGTTATTTGTGAAATAGCCGGATTATCGGATCAAGTGTTGATTTGATAATTTAATGTATAATTATATATTTGATATATTACATTACATTAACTAATATAAGCTCACTTAAAGATTCTTTTTCTCACATGGATAATACATTGATATATATGAGATATATGTTAATTGTATTATTTTCTTTTGTTACTATATATATTATATATGTGATATATAATATTGTAACATGTTAGGGTTAAAATTGCAACTAAGGTTTTGAGAATAAAACATGTTAGGGTTTGGATTAGGGTTAATGTTATGGATAAGCTTTGTGGAAGCTTCTTGAAGCTTTGACTTTAGTCTTCATCCTTTGATATTTTGTGAAGATATTTGTTAACCCAACCTAAACATCAACCCATGGTTTATTCTCTACAAGGGTTAAGGATGTGATCTTTAACCCATGGTTGCAATTCTAACCACACACAACAATTCATTATTCAACACAAAATAAATTCTTCTTCTTCTTCCTCTTGAAAAAAGCTTTCTAGCTTTTTGTGTTATGATGAAATAATGTGAGAAATTGAAAACAAAAGAGAGCTAAATTCCTACTTCATCATCCTCATCTATTCTAGCCACTTAGATTAGGGTGTTTGCTTTACTAATACTTGATTAGTGAAGCAAGAGCTTGGGTTTGAGATTCTTCAAGGTAGATCATCTTAGTAGTTCAAGATTGGAAGTAAGCTTGCATCTTTCTCTTCATGGAGCCTCTCTTGAGTCCGGGTTCTTGATGATCGCAGTGAAGGGACCTCAACTCGGAGCTTATGAAGTGAAGGAACGGACTACAAAGGTTGTAATCCCTAACTCTTAGAAGTAAAGTTGTTTACTTATATTGTTAACCCTAATTCTCTAATTAAGATCTTGGTTAGGGTTACATAGCACACCAATTTTTTATAAAATGACATTTGTGATGCCTTGCTAAACCTTTTTGTCGTGCTATACAACCCTACAAATTCCTGTTTGAGATTTATCCCGGCTAGTTTTGAGGATCCGTGCACTTTCATGTTGTATATCCTGTATATCTGCATTATATCTGGTATCTGCATTTCTTTAATATAACATATAAAGTCAAATAAAATATTTTAAAAATATCTAGCATGGCCTGTATCATACCCCTGATCCTGATGTACCATCCGTACACCGTGTTCTTGTCCCGTTCAGTGAAATGGACTCGTTTGGATAGCTACGTGCACGCTACGTGTATCCGTTCTTGGGGGTATGCATTTTCGTTACCCGGATATCATATTTTGGTTTTGTTTAACACGTATATTATCCGTATTTTTAAACCATAATTTTAGACCCGACCCGGGCGTATTTTGGAGTAGTTTTGTATTAGCTAGAAAACTCAAATTTATTTAATATTATATTCTTATTATATATCAACAGTTTTACAGGATAATATTAATCTTATAACTAAAAGTATATTTTATATATATTTTCCTAATTCATATCCTGCCTAAACTCTCACCTCTCTTTGTCTCTTTCTATATAATATATTTTCTTTAAAAAAAATAAAATATTTAACCTCTATTTAAAACCCCATACCCATGCATTCCATCATTGTTCCCCCCTCTCTCCTCTTCATCACTCGCTTTCTTTTTCCCGCCTCCATGCCCCAACCTCGCTCGAACCCACGCCTGCGCCCTCACCGCTCCTCTCGTCGCATCGCCTCTTACTGCCGGCCCGCCTACTCTCGTCGCCAACATCCCCGAACTCGCCTCCGCCTCACCTCCTCTTTCCCCGCTACAATACCCCGACGGTAACCCAACCCAACAACTCAAGAACCCTTGCCGTCATCGACCACCGCCAACACCCTCGCTTCAACCTCCTCGTCATCGTTACCACCCTCTCCTCCCTCTCCTCTCACCTCTCTTAAACCCGAGGCTTCCCCTGCACACCCGAGCTCACCCCCGACGTCAAGAACCGACCCCATCAACACCTCACCGACCTCGTCGCCGTGAAACCTCGCCAGAAACCCCGACACCATCACCTCATCTTGCCTCTGTCTCAGAGAATCAGAGAACCCCAGACCAACCCCTTCTTCTTCTTCTTTCTTGATCCGGATTTTCCCGGTGATAATCAGAGCCCTGCCGTCGCCGACGTTCCAAGTGACCCAGTGGACATCCTCAGCCAGCATGGTCGTATTCTTGCTTTGCCCGGTCCTGTCCCGTGCTCGCGTGTGTGTATTACGACGTTTACTCGACGTCGGACGCAGCGTACACATCCCGTCGTGAGATCCCATCAGGCAAGTTTATCTTGCTACATGCTATGTTGTTATATTTGCATCCATATGAATAAAAATATCACATGTTTACTGCATTGTGCATCCTGTGTTACATTTTTACAGTTTTACAATATCCGTTCACATCCGTACAGCTTATTACATATCTAGTCGCATGCAATTTTATCTCGTTACAGGTTATGCAACGTATTTTACATCCATAGGTATAGAATTATTACATGTTCATTGTATTTCACATCCATGTTATAGTTTTACCTTTTCTCCGATATCCGTTCATATCCGTGTTATTGATTTTATATCTAGTTGCATGCCATGTCATATTATATCATGTTACTATTATGTTAGCACCCCATGCTTGATAATATGCATCATGCGTAGTCATGGAGTTGTAGATGTAATTCCTGATAGATATTTGTGCATCCGTGTTTTACCGTGCTTCCGTACTTTTATCGTATATCCGTATTTACTACAGTTTTACTTTGAGCATCCGTGTGATATATATGCACCACATGACATGACTTGATACACCACTGCTTGACCTATTACTTGATCCTATTACTAATGCCGACAATCCTGACTTGTTGTCCCGACGGACATATCATATTGTCTATTCAAACAAAACCTGTACCTGCTTGATCCTGTGTTGGCATTAGCTCCAGATTTATCAATACCTGACTTGAACACATAACCTTGGGGGTAAGGGAAAATCAATGATGAAACCTGACTTGTAACTCAACAGTTCGACGTTTATACTAATCAGTTTTACGGGCTAGGCCAGCCCCAGGATGCTGCTACTCACATCATTCATCCGTACATGTTTCCTGTTTAATGCCTAGCGGCATGTCTCGGTTTCAGCACGAGAATCTGGACCGTGGTCCCTGGCATGCATGGGATACTATTGAGTTACATCGACGATTCATTAAATTGATTTCAAAGACTTGAGAGTAGATAACCCAGTAATATAGTTAGATTATTCACTGCACTTCACCTGCACGTATACACCTCACTGTTCCATTTCCATGTTTACTTGTTATATTCATGTTATCATTTATATTTCACGCCTGCATATCTTGTTGTATCCTGGCTATATTTTATTGTTTGATATTATGACGCACTGACGTCTGGGTTTTGCATGGCTCAGTTCCGTTATCTCTTTCGCAGGCCGATCAGGAGTATTCCCGCCGTCAGGCCGATCAGTAAGGATCCTGTTAGTATCCAATTCAGTTTAGTTTTATTTCCGTACTTTCATTTCCTGATGTGAGCCCGTATTTGGGACGTACTTTCCAGATGTTATTGTTTATTGGATTTATTGCTTCCGCATATTATTTCTTGACTCGTTTATTCTGGCATATGGACATGTATTAGATAGTTTATTTTATTTCTACTGTTCTTGATATCTTATAGACAGCCGTAATGTGACTGTGGAGGGATGTTTCCTAGCCACAGGTAGCATAGTTGGCTCTGTCACGTGCCGATCGTAGCGCACTCTGGGAAGCGGGGCGTGACAGGGTTTGTTTGGTATCAGAGACATAGGATTTAGGTTAATCGGGTTTGATTCTTTTGAAGTTGGGTATTAGACCCAATACATGAATTAGAAAATCCGTAATTAGGAACATGTCCTGCCACATTGTTGTCGTGATTCTTGAATCTTATCTTTCTCTTCACACTTTGTCTTGACGATATGCAAACAACTTTGCATCTCGGCTTGAAATCTTTTTGGTTCCCTATTGTTTCTCCCTTCCTATTCCTTTGATTCTGATATTAGGATTTAGGCGACTTGAACGGAGTTATGTGATTGTAACTATGAACTGCAGCATGGTTACAATGCGGTATTCTATTTAAGTAACTTGGAATCCTAATCTTGATTCATTTCCTCGATTTATGGTTGTTATATTACCTTGCTTCTCTCGGTTTCACTGCTTACCGGTTTATATTTTATCGCAAGCTTGAATCCTGTTTACCGTGCTAATCTTCTTCAGTGTCTTGGTTTCAGATGAAGTCATGTCGGGTATCCTACTTGTTTATGATTTTCCCGCATTAGTATTATTCGATTCTGGTGCATCCCATTGTTGTATGTCGTCCAAGTTTATTGTTGCACACTTGATTGCTTGCACGACCCTGTCTTGTTGTTGGGACATACACACTGGGAACGGGAAAATCATATCTAGTAGCGAGTGCAAGGATTGTTCTGTTGTTATCTGCGGACGAGAGTTATTTGCAGATTTCTTGGTGATCGATAACGGCAGTTATGATGTTGTCTGGGAATAGATTTTCTCGGCACTTTCTACGCTCACATTGATTGTAGGGCAAAGAAAGTGATTTTCCAGATTCCCGGACATCCGGAGTTTGTATTTGCTGGAGGTAGAAGTTCTGTCGGGCCAGTCGAGTTCAGGGCAAAGCCGACAGGAACCGTTCTTGCGTCGATGGAAGTTGCTAAGGAGGAAGCGCCAGCTGTAGTTAGAGAGTTCATGAACGTGTTTGAGGACATATCGGGTTTACCGCTAAAACGAGATGTGGAGTTCGCGATTGATCTTGTTCCTGGTGCAGCGCCAATTTCAAAGGCATAGTATCCGATGGCACCAGTGGAGTTGGAAGAAGTGAAGAAGCAGGTTACCGAATTGCTAGAGAAGGGTTGGATTCGCAGCAGCAATTCACCTTAGGGAGCTCCAGTTCTTCTAGTTAAGAAAAAAGATGGCACGCGGAGAATGTGCATCGATTATCGAGAATTAAACTGGGTGACTATTAAGAACAAGTACCCGATTCCTCGCATCGGCGAATTATTCGAGCAACTCAGTGGTGCAAGGGTATTCTCGAAGCTGGATTTGCGATCCGGATATCATTAGGTTCGAGTAAAATCAGAAGATATTTGCAAGCCTGCGTTACGAACTCGATATGGACATTACGAGTATTTAGTGATGCCATTCGGAGTCACGAATGCACCGGCGATATTTATGGACTTGATGAACCGAATCATTTCACCATTATTGAACCAGTTTATAGTGGTGTTCATCGATGATATTCTGGTCTATTCAAGGAGCCAAGAAGAGCATGCAGAACACTTGAATATCGCACTGCAAACGTTGATGCAAGAAAGACTGTATGCGAAGATGAGTAAGTGCGAGTTTTGGCTTGAAGAAGTGAAGTTTTTGGGGCACGTCATATCCGAAGATGGAATCGCCGTTGATCCTGAAAAGATTGCAGCAGTTCAAGATTGGCCGATTCTGAAGAATGTAGCGGAGATCAGAAGTTTTCTTGGACTTGCTGGATATTATAGAAGGTTCGTGGAGAATTTTGCTCGATTAGCTGAGCCTTTGACCAAGCTTACACGGAAGGATGTACCGTTCGTATGGACGGATAGATGTGTGTTAGCTTTTGAGACGTTAAAGCAAACATTGACAACCGCTCCTATTTTGACCGTACCAGAAGGTTCCGGAGGATTGGTAATTCATAGCGACACATCTGGAAAAGGTTTGGGATGTGTTCTTATGCAGCATGGGAAGGTTATAGCTTACGCATCGAGACAGTTGAAGTCCCATGAAAAGAATTACCCAACTCATGATTTGGAACTGGCAGCAGTGATTTTCGCCTTGAAGATTTGGAGACACTACTTATTGGTCGAAAGGGTCGAAGTATTCACCAATCACAAAAGCCTAAAGTATGTGTTCATGCAGAAAGAGCTTAACATGAGACAACGTAGATGGTTGGAGCTGATGGCTGACTATGATCATGATCTAAAATACCAACCGGGGAAAGTTAATGTAGTGCCGGATGCGCTTAGTCGGTTGCCAGTAATTCGGATGTTGACTTCACAGAAAGTGCTTATCGAAGATTTTCGAAGATTCGAGTTGGAGATCGTGCTACCGCATTCTTTAGGAGAGTTGATGCAGCTGCAAGTACAGACGTCGTTGATCGAGAGTATTAAAGCAGCGTAATCACAAGATCCAAGGCTGCAGAAGTTTCGAGGACAGGTTGAAGCGGGACTTCGAACGGACTTGTTGATTCATAAAGATGGTTCGTTGCGATATGGTAGCCGTTTGTGTGTGCCGAAGGGAGATATTCACGAAGAAGTTATGAAGGAGGCGCACAGTTCCGCATATTCCGTACATCCAGGAGGCATGAAGATGTACCGTGATCTACGATAGCATTTCTGATGGGAAGGCATGAAAAGGGAGATTGTTCGCTTTATAGCGAAGTGCTTGGTGTGTCGGCAAATTAAGGTTGAACATCAAAGGGTAGCTGGTTTATTGCAACCACTTCCGATTCCTCAGTGGAAGTGGGAACATATAACCATGGATTTCATGACAGCTTTACCGCGGAGTCCAAAAGGCAACAATGCAGTTTGGGTGATTGTTGATCGATTGACCAAGGCAGCTCATTTCATACCGTTTCGAGTTGGTCAGTCGACGGAAGCGTTAGCAGAACGGTACATGCAGGAGATTGTGAGATTGCATGGAGTACCTGTAAGCATCGTTTATGATCATGATACCCGATTCTTATCGCACTTCTGGAGGAGTTTACAGGAAAGTTTGGGGACACGATTGAAGTTTAGCACTGCTTATCATCCCCAGACAGATGGCCAGCCAGAGAGAATGATCCAAACTCTTGAAGATATGTTGAGAGCTTGCATGTTGGACTTCAAGGGTTCATGGGAGGATCATCTACACTTGGTGGAGTTCTCGTATAATATCAGCTTTCAGGTGACTATTCAGATGGCTCTATTCGAAGCGTTGTATGGTCACAAGTATCGCTCACCCGTTTGCTGGGACGATGTTGGAGAGTGAAGGTTATTGGGACCAGATCTTATTGTGCAAACCGTAGAGAAAGTTAATACGATCCGGAATCACATGAAGGCAGCACAAGATCGGCAGAAAAGTTGGGCCGATATATCGAGAAGACCTCTAGAATTCGCTGTTGGTGACCTTGTATTCTTGAAGATATCACCGACTAGAGGAGTGATTCGTTTTGGGAGTCGAGGCAAGTTTAGTCCTCGATTCGCGGGGCCTTTCGATATTATTGAGCGTGTTGGAGAAGTGGCATATCGATTGGCTTTACCACCACCTTTGGCGAGTGTTCATGACGTGTTTCATGTATCTCAACTCCGTAAGTATGTTCAAGATGAGATGCACGTGCTAGATCATTCAGAGCTGACAGCAAGGAAGGACTTGACATATGAAGAACGACCGATGTTGATTGTTGATCGAAGAGAAAAGGTCCTCAAGAACAAGGTCTTGTACTTGTTTCATGGGGGAATCGCTCGCACGGAGAATCGACTTGAGAATGAGAAGACGAGATTCGACAGAAGTTTCCACACCTCTTCTCGTAGATTCATGCTTGTTTGTCTTTTCTTGTTCCGGGAATTTCGAGGACGAAATTCTTTTTGTAGTTGGGTATAATGTAACACCCTAGTTCATTTATACCTGTTCTGTTTTGGGTATTTCTTTATCTATGGATATTTCTTGATTTATTGCTGTTGTGGGTGCGAATTGTGTAATTGGTATCTGTGTTTGCATTCGACCCGACCCGCTTGCTGGAAACCTGTCTTGATTCCTGTTTGTGATTTATCCCTGCTAGTTTTGAGGATCCGTGCACTTTCATGTTGTATATCCTGTATATCTGCATTATATCTGGTATCTGCATTTTTTTAATATAACATATAAAGTCAAATAAAATATTTTAAAAATATCTAGCATGGCCTGTATCATACCTCTGATCCTGTGGTATCATCCGTACACCGTGTTCTTGTCCCGTTCAGTGAAATGGACTCGTTTGGATAGCTACGTGGACGCTACGTGTATCCGTTCTTGGGGGTATGCATTTTCGTTACCCGGATATCATATTTTGGTTTTGTTTAACACGTATATTATCCATATTTTTAAATCATAATTTTATACCCGACCCGGACGTATTTTGGAGTAGTTTTGTATTAGCTAGAAAACTCAAATTTATTTAATATTATATTCTTATTATATATCAACAGTTTTAGAGGGTAATATTAATCTTATAACTAAAAGTATATTATATATATATTTTCCTAATTCATATCCTGCCTAAACTCTCACCTCTCTCTGTCTCTTTCTATATAATATATTTTCTTTAAAAAAAATTAAATATTTAACCTCTATTAAAAACCCCATACCCATGCATTCCATCACTGTTCCCCCTCTCTCTCCTCTTCATCACTCGCTTTCTTTTTCCCGCCTCCATGCCCCAGCCTCGCTCGAACCCACGCCCGCGCCCTCACCGCTCCTCTCATCGCATCGCCTCTTACCGCCGGCCTGCCTACTCTCGTCACCACCGGCCTGCCTACTCTCGTCACCAACATCCCCAAACTCGCCTCTGCCTCACCTCGTCTTTCCCTGCTACAATACCCCGGCGGCAACCCAACCCAACAACTCAAGAACCCCCGCCGTCGTCGACCACCGCCAACACCCTCGCTTCAACCTCCTCGTCATCGTTACCACCCTCTCCTCCCTCTCCTCTCACCTCTCTCAAACCCGAGGCTTCCCCTGCACACCCGAGCTTACCCCCGACGTCAAGAACCGACCCATCAACACCTCACCTACCTCGTCGCCGTGAAACCTCGCCAGAAACCCCGACACCATCACCTCATCTTGGCTCTGTCTCAGAGAACCAGAGAACCCCGGACCAGCCCCTTCTTCCTCCTCCTCTTCTTCTCCTTTCTTGATCCAGATTTTCCCGGTGATAATTAGAGCCGTGCCGTCACCGACGTTCCAAGTGACCTAGTGGACATCCCCAGCCAGCGTGGTCGTATTCTTGCTTTTCCCGGTCATGTCCCGTGCGCGCACGTGTGTATTGCGACGTTTACCCGACGTCGGACGCAGCGTACACATCCCGTCGTGAGATCCCATCAGGCAAGTTTATCTTTATACATGCTATGTTATTATATTTGCATCCATATGAATAAAAATATCACATGTTTACTGCATTGTGCATCCTGTGTTACAGTTTTACAGTTTTACAATATCCGTTCACATCCGTACAACTTATTACATATTTAGTCGCATGCAATTTTATCTCGTTACAGGTTATGCAACGTATTTTACATCCATAGGTTTAGAATTATTACATGTTCATTGCATTTCACATCCATGTTACAGTTTTACCCTTTCTCCGATATCCGTTCGTATCCGTGTTATTGATTTTATATCTAGTTGCATGCCATGTCATATTATATCATGTTACCGTTAGGTTAGCACCCCATACTTGATAATGTGCATCATGCGTAGTCATGGAGTTATAGATGTAATCCCTGATAGATATTTGTGCATCCGTGTTTTACTGTGCATCCGTACTTTTATCGTATATCCGTATTTACTACAGTTTTACTTTGAGCATCCGTATGATATATATGCACCACATGACATGACCTGATACACCACTGCTTGACCTGTTACTTGATCCTGTTACTAATGCCGACAATCCTGACTTGTTGTCCCGACGGACATATCATGTTGTCTATTCAAACAAAACCTGTACCTGCTTGATCCTGTGTCGGCATTAGCTCCAGATTTATCAATACCTGACTTGAACACATAACCTTGGGGTTAAGGGGAAATCAATGATGAAACCTGACTTGTAACTCAACAGTTCGACGCTTATACTGATCAGTTTTACGGGTTAGGCCAGCCCCGGGATGCTGCTGCTGACATCATTCATCTGTACATGTTTCCTGTTTAATGCCTAGCGACATGTCTCGGTTTTAGCCCGAGAATCTGGACCGTGGTCCCGGGCATGCACGGGATACTATTGAGTTACATCGACGATTCATTAAATTGATTTCAAAGACTTGAGAGTAGATAACCCAGTAATATAGTTAGATTACTCACTGCACTTTACCTGCACGTATACACCTCACTGTTCCATTTCTATGTTTACTTGTTATATTCATGTTATCATTTATATTTCACGCTTGCATATCTTGTTGTATCCTGGTTATATTTTATTGTTTGATATTATGACGCACTGACGTCTGGGTTTTGCATGGCTCAGTTCCGTTATCTCTTTCGCAGGCCGATTAGGAGTATTCCCGCCGTCAGGCCGAGCAGTGAGGATCCTGTTAGTATCTAGTTTAGTTTAGTTTTATTTCCGTACTTTCATTTCCTGATGTGAGCCCGTATTTGGGACGTACTTTCCAGATGTTATTGTTTATTGGATTTATTGTTCCGCATATTATTTCTTGACTCGTTTATTCTGGCATATGGACATGTATTAGATAGTTTATTTATTTCTACTCTTTTTGATATCTTATAGACAACCGTAATATGACTGTGGAGGGATGTTTCTTAGCCACAGGTAGCATGGTTGGCTCTGTCACGTGCCGATCGTAGCGCACTCTGGGAAGCGGGGCGTGGCAGAACCCCCAGCCGAAGATCCAGCAATAATCATCGAGGATGACAGAGGGAAAACATAAAACCCTCTTCTGGCTCTATCAGTGTCCAGGGAGGAAACAATCTTCGAGGCTGCTCTTGATGATTACATCGCTCAACAAATACGAGCTCATCGAGCAAATGAAGCAGCCGACCAAACTGTTAGAACTGGGCGACCGTATCCAGGCTGGTATGACCTAATCAAATACTCGCCGGGATATACGATCCCTAAGTTCCATGTGTACAAGGGGACATGCAACCCACACCAGCACGTCATGCAGTTCAGAGTTCTGTGTGGCAACACTGGAGGCGATGACAAACTGTTACTTCGCCAGTTCGTTGGCAGCTTGTCAGAAATGGATTTTGAATGGTACTCGAAGCTCCCAAATGACTCCATGAGAACATTCACAGAAATGGAACTGCTTTTCACACAGCGTTTCACCAGCGCAAGCGAGCGCACCCCGATCACGGCTTTAATCAATGCCAGGGTAAAACCGGTAGAAACCTGGGTCCAATATGCGACCCGGTGGCGGAACCTGTGGTCAAAGTGCGAACAAAGCATCGAAGAATCCCCCACCGTAGGCTTGTTCATCGGGACCCTAGATCCTCAGACGACTGTGTCCCAGTTCATGACGTTCTTCAAGCCGACCACCTTCCAAGCTCTGATCGACAAACTGACCCAAATGGACCAGATGGGCCATAGGCCTTCCTCATCAGATAAGGACCCTCGAAATGCCAAGGGTAAAGAGAAAGTGGCCTTCGTCTCCAACACTCAACAACAACCGAGCGACCCAAAATCGGTGGTTCGCCAAAACAATGCACGTCCACACCTATCCCTGAAAAAAAGGCTAGGACGCGCTTACTCGTTTCTCCGCGATAAGACGAGGAGACTATTTGAGTTGGCAATGCGTAACAAAATTATCACATTTCCAGACCCACGGCGTCCACCGCAACCCGGCGACATGAACAACCCCAACTACTGCTCCTATCATAGAATGGTGAGCCACCCAATTGAGGATTGCTACATCTTCAAGAACTGGGTCGATGATTAGTATCAGCAAAGGAAGTTCGCGCTTTCTGAGAACCGGAGGGTGAACCCACCACAAAATCACACTCCCAAAAAGGTGGATGCACCGGGGGCATCATGCTTGCTCGTGGAAGAAGCTCCATGGGAAGTCGTTCTTTCAGCGAAGACCAAAAGAATGCTGAAGGTTCTACAGGCATGTCCAGCAGTCAGGTGGAAAATCCTACTTGAACCCAAAATCATCGAAGGGATGTTGAAACCACGTCCCGTACCGAAAATTGTTGTCAAAGGGCAAAATCTCCAAGTCAAGCCTTCAAAGTCTTCAAAGAAAAAGAAGAAGACCAAGAAGCCTGTGCAGCCTGCCGAGTATGACGACAAGCACACAAACATACAAAAATACATTGACGCGTTGGAAGAGTACAATCAGAAAGCGCGGAAACCGGTCACGCTCGAAAGGTTCCTCAAGCATATTCTTGAGAACGAAGATAGTGACAACGATGAGGAAAATGACTCTTCAGAAGAAACCAAAGACTATGTAGCAAGTTGCCACATGGTCTTCCATTCGTCATTAAATAGCGAAGAAGCTCCCTCAGCGTCAGAAGGCAACGCGGAGGAACTAGGGGCAGAATCGGCGCTAAAATCCCCGGAACTGCCAGAAGACCCGATCGATAGGCTGTTAAACGAAGCCTTTCGAAAAAGCAAAGTTGACCGAGAACGCGAAACAACCGTATATAAAAAGGCTAAGCGTTAGCGTCAGGATGAAGAAGCTGCGACAAAGTGGAGTCGTAAAGTACTCCAACCAAACAAAGGCATACCCGTGACAAAAAAGAGCAGGATCAAGGCAGAGAAGCGGTTCGCCAAAGCCCTGTCAATGGGAATGAAGCTGCCGCCTCTAGTAGGAAACACTCCCGTGGTCATACGCCCCGACGGAGAGGATTCATATCCGAACTACTGCCTATATCATCGGAGGGTTACCCATCCCACCGAAGAGTGCAGTGCTTTCGAGAAGTGGTGGTAAGGATATGTTGCCCATCATAAACACTTCAAAAGGATGAAGCGCGAAACTCGTCGACTGCAAAAAAGTGCGGCAAGTGCGCGTGAGAAAACGACTGGCAACTGTCATATGGTTGATACCAGTTCGGAAGGGGATAAACCCCAGGTTCTTATCTTCGGGAGTGACTCTGAGGACGAAATGATCCTCAGCTCTCTCTTCAAAGACTCCACCTCCGAAAAAGAAGAGGGGGAGAAGAACTGTGGGAACATTCAGCTGCGTAACCGCACGCTGCCTGAAAAGAACCTCGGACCTACAAACAAAGGTTCGAGCCAAAGAGACAAAGAGAAAGAAAAAATTCCTGAGGAAATCACCCTCGATGATAGAGTCGTCAAAGAGCTCGCAGCCAGGGAATCGCCTAAGAAAAACAAGGTGGATGACAATGTCTTAGCACATCTGAGAAAAATGCCCTCACAACTAAGCATACTGGATGCTCTCCTCTTGTCCAAAGAGGCACGAGATTCTCAGATCAAGGCATTACAAGAGCCCGATCAGTTCCATGCTTTCCTCGCAGAAGAGAAGATGAAGGATGAGCTGGCGGAGGTTCACATAGCTGACATTACATTCAGTGATGAAGATCTCCTCCTCGGAACGTGCGAGCATAATCGCCCGTTATACATCACCGAATACTGCCACGACATCAAGATAGGCGAAATCCTTGTCGACAACGGATCCTCCGTCAATCTTCTCAATGTGAAAGTGCTGAAGGAGATTTGCATGAACGTTCAGCACTTGGCCCGAGAAAAATTACCATCTCCGGGTTCGACTCACAGTTGTCACGGATGCTTGGGTCCGTAATACTGATGTTACGCTTCGGGCTGCTCGTCACTGACATCAGATTTCATGTCATTGACGCCAAGAATTGTTATAATGCTCTGCTCGGCAGGCCTTGGTTACATGAGTACAACATCGTCCCTTCTACACAATATCAGTGTATGAAGTATTTCGAAGACGGCTTGGAATACACCGTCACGGGAGAGCTAAACCCGTTCTCCGTAAACGAGGTCCGAAAATATAAATATGCAAAGTACGTCTTACCAGAATTTGAAGACACGGAGAGGTGTCATAAGCTGGAGGATAAACAGAAGTCCGTCGCTACTATCCCGATCTTTGGGAGCGATTCCGAGGAAGATGAAGAAATAGTCTACTCAGGGCAACCCCAGAAAGAAAACAACAGGCCCGGACTATCTACCCCTATTCTGGTCTTTGGCAGCGACTCTGAAGAAGAAACTAACGCCGTTTTTTCCATCCGCTCGTCGGTGCAAATCCTCGCCAGAGCAGATCAGAGCCTGCAAATCACAATGGCTCCCTCTCGGCATTATAAGGAACTTGATGCACTCGATACATATAGCGTACAAGAACTACAGACTTTCTACGTGCCTCCCAGGCGAAGAGGTGGAAAGGCGATCCTCTTCTACCAATCTATGGAGACCAGAGTAGAGAAAGATGTCTGACACGGTGCTGATTTTACACTTGATAGGCTTCAACCAATCCGTCTGCCAAGATACTACGCGGATGGATTGAAAAGACTATTAAGATGCCAAGGTGTACCCTTCGAACAAACTGTTCGACAAGCCCACTTCTACAAAAATATCTGGGATATCCCTGGGACCCAGTGAAAGATGCCCAACGGGAAGATGGAAACAACCGGGCTCGGATACGTTTGGTCTACAGCTGCCGCGTCATAAACAGCTTTGGTGAAGAAGAGAACGCTCTTCCAAATAGCTGTGACATTGAAACAGAACGAGATCCCGCTCTAAAAACGTTAAGCCCATCATTCGAAGAACAAGTTGACAAACTAATAAAAGAAGCCTGTCAAAAGATTCGGGATAACCACAGTAGAGAAATGGCTATTTATGAAAAGACCAGGATGCAACGCCTCAACCAGCAGTCCGCGGAGAAAGAAGACTATAATGCACTTCATCCTCAGCCAGCTGTACGTTCTCTCCTCGAAGGAAAATCCTGAAATAGAGGCAAAAACAAGACGAAGAAAGCAAACAACGCTCGAAAACAGCAAAACGGATCCAAGAAGCAGTACAATCGAGGAAAATCCAGCTGGAACCCGTCCTTTATGAAGAAGATGGGCCGGGAATACTCTTTCCCTCAAGACAAGACAAGGAAAATATTCAGCCTTGTCATAAAGCATCAAATGATGACTCTCCTGGAGTCTCGGCACCTCGAACAAATAAACGAGATCCATCACCCGGATTACTGCTCCTACCATCGAGCAATAGGGCATCCCCTTGAAGACCGCTTCACCTTCAAAGACTGGGTAGAAGACTAGTATCAACAAAGATAGCTGGAGGATAAATCCACCGCAAAAGCATGAGCCAAAGAGGACCTATACCGTGAGGCCAGGATCAGCTCAACGTCAAGGATGTAAGCGAACCCGTACTTGCCATGTGATAACACTCTCAAAGGAGGGAGGGCACGAGAGTATAGATGGCCCCTTCAAGAGCTTTGCAAATGAAGACGAGGATGATGTGATCTCAAAGTTTCCACCAGCACCAAAAGAGCTGGAAGACGGGATACATACTGCGGCGGACAACCTAAGGAAAATTGACTTAGGGATGTAAAATGACCCGAGGCCAACGTTCGTCAGTGAGCTACTATCTGAAAAACAGGTAGCCACGTTAAAGGACGTGCTCATGCAGTACAAAGACTGCTTCGCATGGAACTATTCTGAAATGCCGGGTCTAGATCCAAAGGTAGCAGTACATAAACTGACCATATCGCCGGACATAAAGCCAGTCAAACAGGCGCCAAGAAGAATGCGGCTCAAACTTGAGATGAGTATAAATGCTTAGGTCAAAAAACTAATCGATTCTGGATTCATCCAAGAAATTCAATATCCCAACTGGATCGCTAACATCATTCCGGTGATGAAGAAAAATGGGACGGTGCGCATCTGTGTGGACTTTCAGGACCTCAACAAAGCTTGCCCGAAGGATGACTTCCCAGTACCTGTAACCGAGCCGATGATTGATAACACGTCTACCTATGAGATTTTCTCTTTCATGGATGGATCTTCAAGATACAACCATATAAAAATGCATCCTGAAAACCAAAAACATACCGCCTTCCGGACTCCGCTGGGCATATGTGCTACAAGGTGATGCCTTTTGGTTTAAAGAACGCTGGCGCTACTCACCAGAGGGCCATGACAAAGATCTTCGATGACCTCATCTATGAGATTGTCGATGCTACATCGACGATCTAGTGGTGAAAAGCAAGTCTTACGAGGAACATTGGGAACATCTACACATAGTATTCCAACGTCTTTGGAAGTATAATCTAAAGATGAATCCTCTAAAATGCGCGTTTGGAGTCTCCTCAGGAAAATTCTTAGGATTCATCATACGGCACCGGGGTATCGAAATCGATCCCTCAAAGATCAAAGCGATTACATAGATGCCCATGCCAAGGACCCTTAAACAGTTGCGATCTCTTTAAGGAAAGCTCGCATATATCCGGCGGTTCATAGCCAACCTTTCTGGAAAATGCTGTCCCTATAGTCATTTGATAAAGAAGGGGACCCTGTTCGTCTGGGATCAAAGTGCCAAAATTCACTAGAAGAAATCAAGCAACATCTGCAAAATCCGCCGGTATTAACCACTCTGGTTAAGGGAAAACCCCTTATATTATATACAACGGCCCTTGAGGGTTCTCTAGGCGCGCTATGGGCACAAGAGAACAATCAGGGAAGCGAGAGAGCTTTATACTATTTGAGTCGAGTTCTCCTGGGGATAGAAAACAACTACTCCCCCATCGAAAAGTATTTCCTGGCACTGATCTTCGAGATAACGAAGCTCAGACATTACGCCTTGGCATATGAGGTCCATCTCATATCAAAGGTGGATCCTCTCAAATATATGATGTCAAGAGCCATACTAATAGGAAGGCTTGCCAAATGGGCCCTCCTCCTGATGGAGTTCTCGATAACATATTGACCCCTTAAAACAGTAAAAGGCCAGGCCATTGCCAATTTTTTCGCCAAGCATCCGATACCAGCTGACTCCTCCTTAAATTGCGAGTTGGCGGATGAACATGCGTTCGACACAATAGAAGGAGAGAAGGAAGAAAATGATCCCCGATGGGAACTTTACTTCGATGGAGTATCTTCCATGAAGAGGCGAAAGAAAAACACCCCCATAATCAAATCCGGGATAGGCCTTATCTTCGTGACTCCACAAGGAAGGATATTGTGTTACGCCCTCTCCTTAACAGAGCCGAGGACTAATAACGAAGCTGAATATGAAGTTTTGATAGCAGGCCTCGAGATCGCTGTCGACATAGGAATCAAAATCCTCCCCATATATGGAGACTCCCAGCTGATCGTTAGCCAAGTAAATGACGACTATCGGACGTGCAAGCCAGAGCTGATAAAGTATGGCGAAAGAGTGCAACAACTGTTAACACAAATCCCCTCTTACATCCTAGAGAGTATACCATGTGCAGAAAATATCAAGGCGGATGCATTGGCCAAATTAGCTAAGGAACCGGCCGACGAAGACCTCGATGACGTAAAGATCATCGTGCAAAGCCGCAGGATCCTCATGCCAACAGAGATATCTTCGGAAGACCTAATAAAGCCATCCGAAGGAAAAGAAGCGTCCGAACAAGCAGCCCTTCAAATAAGGGATGAAGAAAAGGTCATCGACTGGAGAGAAGTCTTCATAGACTACTTCAAATCTCGACGAACGCCCGAAAATGCGTCGTCTCGACATCAGCTCATGAAACGAGCTATGTCCTTCGCCTTCATCAATGATACTCTATATAAGAGATCGTTCGACTGTCTGTGGCTAAGATGTCTGGGGTCAGAAGAAGCAAAGAGAGTCGTCCAAGAAACTTGTAACAACCGAGTCTAGTGCTACTAGTTTCTGTTACCGTATGAATGGAGTGTGGCATTTATTTCATTTATCTTGCTTAATTGTTACTTATTGTAATTTTACCCCGTCAATTCAATTCTGCATATAACAATTTAAGGCATCTAAAATAAAATTAAAATACTGGTCATGGCATGCTTGACACCCCTAACCCTGTGGTAGCGTCCTTGCATCGTGTTCTCGACCCGTCCAGTGAAACGGACGAGTTTGGACGGCTACGCGCACGTACGTGTGTCCGTTTTAGGGGTATGCTTTTTGATTGTAAAATACTTCATTTTAATTTTTGGATCTCGCGTATAATTTTCTTATTTCAATTTCAAATTTTTGGACCCGATCCGGGCGCAATTTGGAAATATTTTACTTTGGCGCCAAATCCTATTTTCTAATAATTTTAAACCAACGAAAATACTTTAACACCAGAAAAGATTTTCCTTCTTTCTTTAAAATCCAAGTTCCTTACTGTTCCAACCAAACAAATCTTTTTCTCTCTTTCCTAAATTTTGGCCACAGCCAATCAGTGATCACTTAACCCCGGGGGGGGCCCACCGTCTCGCTTCTCTCTCTCCCTTTCTCGTTCTCTTTCTCTCTCTTCTCTCTTCCTCTCTCCTCACGTCGCGATGAGATTCTCTCTCCTCCCCGTTTCTCTCTCCTCTCGATCTCTCACCTCCTCTCTATCTCTCTCCTCTCTCTATCTTTCTCCCCCCTCTCTCTCTCCCCTATATATATATTTTTCTCCTCCTACTTCCTTCAGAACGCGAACCCACCAACGCCGACGCCATCACCGCATCGTCCTCCCTCACCTTTCCCCCAACGCCGACGCCATCACCGTCGGCCTCCTCGCCTCCTCGCCCTCGTTAACTCAACTACATCTCCTTCCTCCTCTCCCCAGGGACCCTTCACGAGCACCGCGCACCCCTGCTCGCCGCAGCACGTCGAGGGATCGCCGCCGGCGATCTTCATCCGTTCCCCGGCCTTGCGAGCACCCTCCTCGGTGAGCTTAGCATCCCCTCCTCTTCTCCTTTCTTCTTCTTCCTTCTCTGTTCATGTTTCTTGATCTGTATATTTCTCGCCGTCATCATAGGCTGACCGCCAGAGCTCCGTCGATATGATCGGCGACCACAACCTCTCCACAGACCCTCGTGAGCACCCCCTTCTCTATCCTCCTTCCCTTCTTCTTTATTTTTTTTCTTTTATTTTATTGTTTGCATTTTAGATATCGTAGATTCACTGTTTTTAGGGTTCGCCGGAATCCGGCCGTGCCGGCGACTTGTCCCGACGATCCAGCGAGGTACCCTGACATGTGTGGTTCCACTGTTCGTCGTTTGGGTTCATTCCGTGAACCGTGCGCGCGTCGCGACCTTTCACCCGCCGACGCGTGACGTTCCGTTTTCCGATTCGCAACCCGTCGAGGCAAGTACCCCTTGCTACATGCTAAATAATATTTACATATACATTGATAACACCATAAACCTGCAGTTTAAATTTAGTACCATAATTTCCCATTTTCATGTTCGATGTCGTGTTATATCATTTTTTCTTCCAAGCTTGAAACCTACCGTTTGCATTTACTTTATTAAACTTAATAATCACATCCATATGTTTTAATCACACTTTCACTATTGACGTAGCCTATGACACTTTCTCTATAGTTTTATTCCATTCGGACACTCGTGTGCATTGAACCTGTATTAGCTGTGATTTCATCCATTGAACCTATATATATAAATCATTGCACCCCTAAAATTCTTAAACTTATTAACATGATTTAACGACCATAACTGTCATACTGTATTCTTATAATGTTGAAATCATCTTTGTGACACAACCGATAACTGTACTGCTAATTTAGTGAATCTGCTTAATGCTTAATTCATTGCTTAGATCATATTGTTGATAACCATGCTTGATTATGTAACTGATTATGAGCGCACCTATAATATCGTTTACATCTTGATATGACTTGCGTCATCATATTGTTTGACCCGCAATGGTACCGTATACTGCTTGACCTGACCTGATGTACCATGACTTGACTCGTTACCTGATCTTGTGTCTAGTGCCAACAAACCTGACATGTAGTCCTCATGGACCGTTCCTGTTGTCTATCCAGACGAACCTGCTTACCTGATCCTGTGTTGGCATTAGTTCTTGATTTCTGAATACTTGACTTGACATACACATAGAGGAAATCAAAGGTGAAACCTGACTTGTAACTCAGCAGTTCGCTACTTGTTCTGATCAGTTTAGAGGCTAGGCCAGCCATGGGATGATGCTGCTGACATCATTCATCTGTACATATTCCTGTTTAGTTCCTAGCGGCATGTCTCGGTTTCAGCCCAAGAATCTGGACCGTGGTCCCGGGTATGCACGGGATACTATTGAGTTACATCGATGATTCACCAATTTGATTTCAAAGACTTTAGAACAGAAAACCTGATAGAACAGTTTAGTTTACCCATTGCACACTACCCTGCACTGCCCTGATTTATATTATTGTTACCCTTGCTTTATTCATATTTATATTCGCATTTCCTGTTACCCTGTTTATATTTTTTACTTGATGTCACGACGCGCTGACGTCTGGGTTTTGCATGGCCCAGATCATGTACCGCTGTTGCAGTCCGAGCAGGAGTACTTCAGCCAACAGGCTGAGCTGTGAGTGTCATCAGTAGTTAGCTTTTCTTTCCTGCATTTTATTCCTGATGTGAGCCCGCATTATGGGACATACATTCCAGTTATTTTTTGTATTGGATCTTTCGCTTCCGCATTTTATTATTCTTGACTCATGTTATCTTGGATTATGGACATGTTTTAGATAGTTTTATTTTGTTCTTGATATCTCTACAGCCGTAATGTGACTGTGGATGGATACTTCCTACCCACAGGTAGCATGGTTGGCTATGTCACGTGCTCATTTTAGCGTACTCTGGGAAGCGGGGCGTACATTGATAACACCCTAAACCTGCAGTTTAATTTTAGTACCATAATTTCCCATTTTCGTGTTCAATGTCGTGTTATATCATTTTATCTTCCAAGCTTGAAACCTACCGTTTGCATTTACTTTATTAAACTTAATAATCACATCCATATGTTTTAATCACACTTTCACTATTGACGTAGCCTATGGCACTTTCTCTATAGTTTTATTCCATTCGGACACTCGTGTGCATTGAACCTGTATTAGCTGTGATTTCATCCATTGAACCTATATATATAAATCATTGCACCCCTAAAATTCTTAAACTTGTTAACATGATTTAACGACCATAACTGTCATACTGTATTCTTATAATGTTGAAATCATCTCTGTGACACAACCGATAACTGTACTGCTAATTTAGTGAATCTGCTATGCTTAATTCATTGCTTAGATCATGTTGTTGATAACCATGCTTGATTATGTAATTGATTATGAGCGCACCTATAATATCGTTTACATCTTTATATGACTTGCGTCATCATATTGTTTGACCCGCTATGGTACCGTATACTGCTTGACCTGACCTGATGTACCATGACTTGACTCGTTACCTGATCTTGTGTCTAATGCCAACAAACCTGACATGTAGTCCTCATGGACCGTTCCTGTTGTCTATCCAGACAAACCTGCTTACCTGATCCTGTGTTGGCATTAGTTCTTGATTTCTGAATACTTGACTTGACATACACATATAACCTGGGGGTATGGGGAAATCAAAGGTGAAACCTGACTTGTAACTCAACAGTTCGCTACTTGTTCTGATCAGTTTAGAGGCTAGGCCAGCCTTGGGATGATGCTGCTGACATCATTCATCTGTACATATTCCTGTTTAGTGCCTAGCGGCATGTCTCGGTTTCAGCCCGAGAATCTGGACCGTGGTCCCGGGTATGCACGGGATACTATTGAGTTACATCGATGATTCACCAATTTGATTTCAAAGACTTTAGAACAGAAAACCTGATAGAATAGTTTAGTTTACCCACTGCACACTACCTTGCACTGCCCTGATTTATATTATTGTTACCCTTGCTTTATTCATATTTATATTCGCATTGCCTGTTACCCTGTTTATATTTTTTACTTGATGTCACGACGCGCTGACGTCTGGGTTTTGCATGGCCCAGATCCTGTACCGCTGTTGCAGTCCGAGCAGGAGTACTTCAGCCAACATGCTGAGCTGTGAGTGTCATCAGTAGTTAGCTTTTCTTTCCTGCATTTTATTCCTGATGTGAGCCCGCATTATGGGACATACATTCCAGTTATTTTTTGTATTGGATCTTTCGCTTCCGCATTTTATTATTCTTGACTCATGTTATCTTGGATTATGGACATGTTTTAGATAGTTTTATTTTGTTCTTGATATCTCTACAGCCGTAATGTGACTGTGGATGGATACTTCCTACCCACAGGTAGCATGGTTGGCTATGTCACGTGCCCATTTTAGCGTACTCTGGGAAGCGGGGCGTGGCATGGTTCTTTTGGTATCAGAGACATAGGTTTATCGGGTTGATTCTTTTTGTAGTTGGGTATTGTACCCAATACATGAATCAGAATACCCGTGTTTAGGAAACATGTCCTGCCACCTTGCCGTTTTACCATTCTTGAATCACATTCTTCCTGATTATATTTTTTACGATGTGCAAACTTCCTTTGCATATCGACTCGAAAACCTGATTCCTTGTCATCTCTAGGACTTAGGCGACTTGGGTGGAGTTATGAATTGTGGCTATGATACCGCGGCATAGTTACAATGCGGCACTCTATTTAGGTAACTTGGAGTTCTAGCCTTGATCTATATTTGAACTTGTTATCATGCTAATGTTGGGTGTTTTGATTTCAGGAATATGGCAGATAAGAATTTGAAGACGTACCAAAGGCGTGTGGACGAAGCCGCCATGCTTGGAGTGATAAGGGGAATGCTGGAGAATCAAAAGAGACAGACCGAGCTGATCCAGCAGCAAGCGGAATCGTTTCAGGAAGGTTTGCAGATCGTTCAGCAGTCTGTGAACAATGTTGGAGCTAAACCAGTTGACCGAGTAGGGACCGTAGCAGATTTCAGGCGTTTGGGTCCGTCTGCATTTACTGGTTTGGAGGAGCCGTTGCCAGCGGAGCAGTGGCTAGTTGACACGGAGAACTTGCTTATTGCGGCACAGATTCCAGATGAGAAAAGAGTTGATGTGGTACGCATTCAGTTAGTGGACTACGCCCGAGAATGGTGGCTTGTGGAGGAGACCCGGTTGTCCAAGCCGATCAAGTGGGCGGATTTTTCGAAGAGTTTCGTAGAGAAGTTCTTCCCGCGGACTGCACGGGAGGAAATGGAAGAGAAGTTCATCGGGCTAAAGCAGAATGGAGCACCCGTAGATGTGCATGCAGCAGAATGGACAAGACTCAGTAGATTCGCTGGACCTTTAGTTGCCAACGATGCAGACAGGGCACGGAGGTTCATGCGCAGCTTGGATGTGGACATCCAGAGGCAGATTGTCTCCCTGGGTTTGACCACTTTCTCACAAGTACTTGCGGCAGCCCGAGAGCAGCAGAGTCTATCTGGGATGAAGGGGAGTTTGCAGCAGACAGCAGTTGCGGTAAGGAAGCCAACATTTGTACCAAACCGAGCTTATGGTCGCAGAGGTATTCCAGTGGACCGTCGAGGCATAGCACCCATGAAGAAGCCTGTTGTCATCGATCGAAGAAAGAGCATGACTTGTAACTACTGCAATTTACCTGGCCACGTGCAAAAGGATTGTCGAAGGAGGCTGGGACTCTGTTTAGTTTGTGGAGCGGCAGATCACGCTGTCAGCGCTTGTCCGTCGAAGCTTCGTACGAGGGATGATATTCAGAAGCCTCCGCATAGACCGTTCCAGGGACAGAAGCAGCTGACTCAAGGACCTAATCAGGCTCGAGCTTTTACCTTGACAGCTGAAGAGGCTAAGGCGTCAGGAGAAGTTGTCTCAGGTACTCTACTCGTTCATGGTTTTCCCGCATTAGCGTTATTTGATTCTGGTGCATCCCATTGTTTTATGTCGTCCGAGTTTATAGCTACACACTCGATTACCTGCACGACCCTGTCTAGTTTCGGGACATACACACTGGGAATGGGAAAATCATATCTAGTAGGGAATGTAAAGATTGTACAGTTGTTGTTTGCGGACGGGAGCTTTTTGCAGATTTCTTGGTGATTGATACGGGCAGCTACGAAGTCGTCTTGGGAATGGATTTTCTTGGCACTTTCCACTCTCATATTGATTGTAGGGCAAGGAAAGTAATTTTCCAGATTCCCGGACATCCCGAGTTTAGCTTCACTGGAGGAAGCAGTTCTGTCGGGCCAGTCGAGTTTAGGGCTAGGCCGACAAGTAATATTCTTGCATCAATGGAAGTTGATAAAAGTGAAGAGCCAGCTGTTGTTCGCGATTTTATGGACGTGTTTGAAGATATATCGGGTTTACCGCCGAAGCGAGACGTGGAGTTCGCAATTGATCTTATTTCTGGTGCAGCGCCAGTATCCAAAGCGTATTATCCAATGGCACCAGTAGAGTTGGAAGAAGTCAAGAAACAGGTTGTTAAATTGCTTGAGAAGGGTTGGAGTCGAAGCAGTAACTCGCTTTGGGGAGCTCCATTTCTTCTAGTAAAAAAGAAGGATGGCACAAGAAGGATGTGCATCGACTATCGAGAATTAAACCGGGTGACTATTAAGAACAAGTACCCGATCCCTCGCATTGGAGAACTTTTCGAGCAGCTTAGTGGCGCGAGGGTATTCTCGAAACTGGATTTGCGATCCAGATATCATCAGGTCCGAGTGAAAGCAGAAGATATTTGCAAGACGGCGTTCCGAACTCGGTATGGACATTATGAATACTTAGTGATGCCTTTCGGAGTAACGAATGCACCGGCAATATTCATGGACTTGATGAACCGAATCTTTTCACCATTCTTGGACCAGTTTATTATGGTATTCATTGACGATATACTGGTTTACTCGAAGAGTTTTGAAGAGCATGCAAAACATTTGAAGATCGCACTGCAGACGTTGAGACAGGAGAAGTTATATGCGAAGATGAGTAAGTGCGAGTTTTGGCTGGAGGAAGTAAAGTTTTTGGGGCATGTTGTGTCTGGCGATGGAATTGCCGTCGATCCAGAAATGATTGCAGCAGTTCGAGATTGGCCGATTCCAAAGAATGTTGCGGAGATAAGAAGTTTTCTTGGACTCACCGGGTATTACAGAAGATTTGTGGAGAACTTTGCTCGTCTGGCAGAGCCGTTAACCAAGCTTACGCGCAAGGAGGTACCTTTTGTATGGACGGATAAATGTGCGTTAGCTTTTGAGACGTTGAAGCAGAAATTGATAACCGCCCCTATTCTGGCCGTGCCAGACAATTCCGGAGGATTGGTGATTCACAGCGACGCATCTGGGAAAGGATTGGGATGTGTTTTGATGCAGCATGGGAAGGTTGTAGCGTACGCATCAAGACAGTTGAATACCCATGAGAAGAATTACCCAACTCATGACTTGGAGCTTGCGGCTGTGATTTTCGCTTTGAAGATTTGGAGACACTACCTTTTAGGCGAAAGGGTCGAAGTTTTCACGGATCATAAGAGCTTGAAGTATGTGTTCACGCAGAAGGAGCTTAATATGAGGCAATGTAGATGGTTGGAGCTGATGGCTGATTACGATCTTGATCTTAAGTACCATCCGGGGAAGGTTAATGTCGTGCCGGATGCGCTTAGTCGGTTACCAGCAATTTAGGTGTTAACTATGCAGAAGGAGCTCGTTGAAGATTTTCGAAGATTTGACTTGGAGGTTGTACTACCGCATTCTTCGGGACAGTTGATACAGCTGCAAGTACAGTCATTGTTGATCGAGAATATTAAAGCAGCGCAATCGCAGGATCCTAGATTGCAAAAGTTTCGAGAACAGGTGGAAGCTGGACTAAGAACAGATTTATTGATCCACGAAGATGGTTCATTGAGGTATGGTAGCCGTTTGTGTGTACCAAAGGGAGATACTCGTGAAGAACTTATGAAGGAGGCACACAGTTCAGCTTATTCTGTACATCCAGGAGCCACAAAGATGTACCGAGACATTCAACAGCATTTCTGGTGGGAAGGTATGAAACGGGAGATTGCTCGCTTTGTGGCAAAGTGCTTGGTGTGTCAGCAAGTTAAGGCTGAATATCAAAGGGTTGCTGGTTTATTGCAACCACTTCCGATTCCTCAGTGAAAGTGGGAACATATAACCATGGATTTCGTGACAGCTCTACCACGGAGTCCAAAAGGCAACAATGCAGTTTGGGTGATTGTTGATCGATTGACCAAGGCAGCTCACTTTATCCCTTTTCGGGTTGGTCAATCAACAAAGACTTTGGCGGAGCGGTACATGCAGGAGATTGTAAGATTGCATGGAGTACCGGTAAGCATCGTGTCCGATCGTGACACTCGGTTTTTATCACACTTCTGGAGGAGGTTACAGGAAAGTTTGGGGACTCGATTGAAGTTTAGCACAGCGTATCATCCTCAAACTGATGGTCAGTCGGAGAGAACGATCCAAACTCTTGAAGATATGTTGAGGGCATGCATGTTGGACTTCAAGGGCTCTTGGGAGGATCATCTACATTTGGTGGAGTTTTCTTACAACAACAGTTTCCAGGCAACTATCCAGATGGCTCCATTTGAAGCTTTGTATGGTCGCAAATGCCGTTCACCTGTTTGTTGGGACGATGTCGGTGAACGAAGATTGTTGGGACCAGATTTGGTTGTGCAGACAGTAGAGAAAGTTAATACTATCAGGAATCATATGAAAGCAGCTCAAGACCGACTGAAGAGTTGGGCAGATACGTCGAGAAGACCTCTAGAGTTCGCCGTGGGTGATTTGGTATTCTTGAAGATATCACCGACTAGAGGGGTGATTCGCTTTGGAAGTCGAGGAAAGCTCAGTCCTCGATTTGTTGGACCCTTTGAGATCTTGGAGCGTGTTGGTGAGGTAGCGTATCGTTTGGCATTACCGCAATCCTTGGCGAATGTGCACGATGTGTTTCACGTATCTCAACTCCGTAAGTATGTTCGTGATGAAACGCATGTATTGGACCATTCGGAGCTGACGGTATAAGGAGACTTGACTTTCGAGGAGCGACCGGTTGAAATTGTGGATCGAAGGGAAAAAGGTTCTTAAGAACAAGGTGATCCCTCTTGTACTTGTTTCTTGGGGTAATCGCTCGCATGGAGAGTTCACTTGGGAACGAGAAGATGAAATCCGGCAGAAGTTTCCTCATCTTTTCTTGTAGTTTGTTTGTTTTCGTCTAACCTTGCATTCTTGGTATTTCGAGGACGAAATCCTTTTGTAGTTGGGTATAATGTAACAACCGAGTCCAGTACTACTAGTTTCTGTTACCGTATGAATGGAGTGTGGCATTTATTTCATTTATCTTGCTTGATTGTTACTTATTGTAATTTTACCCCGTCAATTCAATTCTGCATATAACAATTTAAGGCATCTAAAATAAAATTAAAATACTGGTCATGGCATGCTTGACACCCCTAACCCTGTGGTAGCGTCCTTGCATCGTGTTCTCGTCCCGTTCAGTGAAACGGACGAGTTTGGACGGCTACGCGCACGTACGTGTGTCCATTTTGGGGGTCTGCTTTTTGATTGTAAAATACTTCATTTTAATTTTTGGATCCCGCCTATAATTTTCTTATTTCAATTTCAAATTTTTGGACCCGACCCGGACGCAATTTGGAAATATTTTACTTTGGCGCCAAATCCTATTTTCTAATAATTTTAAACCAACGAAAATACTTTAACACCAGAAAAGATTTTCCTTCTTTCTTTAAAATCCAAGTTCCTTACTGTTCCAACCAAACAAATCTTTTTCTCTCTTTCCTAAATTTTGGCCACAGCCAATCAGTGATCACTTAACCCCGGGGGGCTCCACCGTCTCGTTTCTCTCTCTCCCTTTCTCGTTCTCTTTCTCTCTCTTCTCTCTTCCTCTCTCCTCATGCCGTGACGAGATTCTCTCTCCTCCCCGTTTCTCTCTCCTTTCGATCTCTCACCTCCTCGCTATCTCTCTCCTCTCGCTATCTTTCTCCCTCTCTCTCTCTCTCTCCCTCCCCGTCTCTCTCTCTCTCTCTCCCCTATATATATATTTTTCTCCTCCTACTTCCTCTAGAACGCGAACCCACCAACGCCGACGCCATCACCGCCTCGTCCTCCCTCACCTTTGCCCCAACGCCGATGTTTCCCCCAATCAGAGCAAGGCTCTGTTTGAATTTCAAAAATTCAAAATTTTGAAGCAACGCTTCAAATCCCGTGCGCTGCGCGCAATGCGCTGCGTGTCAGAAGTTGATGCGTCAGCACAGCGCCCGAGACAGCGCAACCAATCAGAGCAAAGCTCTGTTTAAAACAAAAAGTAAAGGAAGCAACGTTTCAGTTGCGCAAACGATGCGCTGCATGACACGTGTCTGCGCAGTTGCGCAAGCACAGCTGCGCAAGCGCTGCACTGCGCAACACGTGTCGGCGCAGTTGCGCAAGCACATTGCGCAAGCACAACTGCGCAAGCACAGTTGCGCAAGCGCTTCACTGCGCGACACGTGTCTGCGCAGTTGCGCAAGCACAACTGCGCAAGCGCCGCGCCGCGCGACACGTGTCACGAGCTGGGGGAGTTGCGCAAAACAGAATAAATCTTTTCTGTTCTTGTTAAAACAAGAAGATTTTCTTCTGTAAAGTAGGGGCCTTTGGATCAAAGATCCAACGGTGGGGAAAGTTCCCCAAATCACTCAGAAAAAGATCTCTGTAATAAATTTAACTAATTTATGAGCAATATAAAAAGGACCCCAGACCTCATTTCAAAATCATCAACATCTTGCTAAAAAAAAAGAGAGAAGAGAACTCTCAAGAACTCCTGAAGAACATAAAAAAAGAAGGTAAAAACCTTTAAAAAAAGAGAAAATTCTCTTATGAACAGATCATTGATCTAAGAACAAGTTCATTGATCTTCAATAAATAAATAAATAAAAAATAAAAATAAAAATAGTGCCTTGCACTTGTTATGAACCTTTGGTTCTCTGAAACAAGGAAAAACTTTTTTTTTTCTTTGATCCAAATTTAGATCAAGGGATCAAAAAGTGCTTTACACTTCTGTTTTTTTTGAATCTAAAAAGATTCTTAGTGCTTTGCACAAATGCAGTGCATTACTTAAAGGGCCAGGCCCAAGTCAAAAAGACCTAACGGCCTAAATAAATTGCAAAGCAATAAAAGGGCAGAGCCCCATTTAAATTGATACTCTGTTTGAGCAAACCCCAAAATAAATAAACAGCCATGGCACAGATCTAACGGACCAACAACAAATAAAAGTGTTTCCAATTGGACTTAGCCTAATCGTGGCCATAAGTCCTTAAATTAAATTGACTGAGCAAAATTGCTCTCCTAAATCAATCTACATCCGGTTTGAGGGTATATCTCCGAACTCCTTTGACATCCATCGTTGTAATTCCTCAACGACGTCAAAGAGGTGACGGGTCCCAACGACCACACATCAATATTGGACCGAAACGTCCTTAAACTAATATTGGACCGAAACGTCCTTAAACTAATGTGGGACCGAAATGTCCTTAAACTAATAATGGACCACCACGTCCCTAAACTGGAACATGGACCACCACGTCCCTGGAATACGGACCACCACGTCCCTAAACTGGAACATGGACCACCATGTCCCTAAACTGGAACACGGACCACCATGTCCCTAAACTGGAACACGGACCACCACGTCCTTAAACTGGAACATGGACCACTACGTCCCTAAACTGGAACAATAGAGCCCTCAAATGCTCTTTTGTCGGATCTAAACGGTCCCGTTTAAGTTGATCTTAGCCTCAAATATGGCTAACGTATCCTTAAACATTCAAACAGACTTTAGTCCCAAATTGGATTATAGATCCTCCAATCAACTTTGATTCAAGGGTACATCTCTGAACTCCTCTGACACATGTTGTTGTAATCCTTCAACGACGTCAGAGAGGTGATGGGTCCCGACGGCCATACATGCAATGGACCACTATGTCCTTAAACTGGAACAATAGAGCCCAAACGCTCTTTTGTCGGATCTAAACGACCCCGTTAAGTTGATCTTAGTCTCAAACTGGACTAACGTATCCTTAACGAACGTTTAAGTTGATCTTTGCCGCAACGCGACTAATGCATCCTTAAACTAAAAACACCAAACCCAAATCTAAGTAAATACAGATTTGGACTAATCCACGTCCTACGGGCGACGGCATTACTCAGTCTCCGTATACAATCTACGGGCAACCACAAACAAAACAAACACCCATGACACGAAGTGAAATTCTGGAGAAGGAGAAAGTTGTTACCGCGATGCGGTAGCGTAATTAACTGCAGGGGCTTGCGCCTGCAGGGAAGAGCGTCCCCACAATAAAAAACCCCTCGAACGAGGGGGAATCTGACGAAGTCTGCTACATCGGCCGCATCCGTCTAAACCCCCGATACACGGTGCCATAAATCAACTTGGCATCTTCAGAGAGGTGGACGGATAAAACCAAATAGCATCTGCCCCGAATCTCAGGCGAGACGCAAAGTCTAGGCCGCCATTCGGAGGGGAACTGATTCTGGCACGCCCGGTGGGACCTCTTCCTCTTTCCACTCCACACTTCGTGTGTCGTCCTCGCGAACCAATCGTGTTTTTTTTAAATGGTTGCCTTCGGATTTCAAGTTACTAAGATTTGGTCTTTTGCCTGGCGCAGAACTCAAGATTCAATGGCCTTTAACTGCACCAACTGTTCGAAATGCCACTGCAACGGACGCTCCACCTTACCGGGAGGTGTAGCATATGGGCCCCAAGCGGCTTCCTTCCTCGCTCTGCCGGTAGACCAGGTGACCCAAGCCACCACTGGCCTGTTCTTCGGGACCATGTTCCCACCTACAAGCTTTCCTACGCCAATACCTGCACCGGAAGTGAACAAAAAGTCGGTCTTCGACCGGCTCACTGCTACGACGGCCCCTGTCAGCGGGTCGCCCACTGCCGAACCAACAGCCTCTATTTTCACCAGGCTAAATCAGAACTCTAAACTGGCTGTCCCAAGGAAGGCAATGACTGCTGCTTCAGAAGTCGTCAAGGCGGCTTCCCCTGTCAAAGAGTCAGTCTTTTCAAGGCTGACGATTCCTGCTCCTGTCCCTGCTCGAAGATCTGTCTTCGATAGGTTGGATATCACACCTCAGAAGACAACCTCAGTCTTTAAGAGGTTAACACCGGCGGCGCCTCATTCAGACAGGGGGCAAAAAGAAGATGTCTCAATCTCCGAGCCAGTCCCAACGGCTCGTCATGCTCGACGTCGCCATTGGCAACGAGTGAGGAAGGCAGGGGAACTCCCCCTCAGAACTAACTCCACCGGCTCCAGTGGTGGAAGTCAACGCTGCTGTTCCAACTGGGAACAGCTTTGAACTGCTGAGGAAGGTACGTAAGAATTCTCCAACCGCTACACTGAAAAGATCTCCTCCGCCTGCGGAGAGAGTTCCAGAAACGAAGCAAGAACAGCCACCTCAACGGCTGTCCTAAAAAATATACAAGGTTTGGCGAAGGGTTCAAGACTCCGTGATCGACTCAGATCACTCTCGTCAACAGAAAAAGGTGAAGGTGCAAAAAGAAAAGGACTGTCCTATTAAACAGCGGAGGACAACAATCGCTAGGGTGCCCACTGCAATGGCCCCCTCCACTTCAACGGCCCACAAAAGAAGAAGGCTGGAGAAAACCCCCGTGCCCACGGCAAATGCCAAAGATGGTGAACCTAAACGCCCTAAGTCCAGGGGCATAATAGTTCATACCGTCTATGTGGCGTCTGGTAAAGAGGACAGTCGCATATCAACAGGTCATAGACCGCACTCGCGGTCAGTGACCAAGGCGCAGGAGCAGCAACAAAAGCTCCAAGAAATGATGAACGCTATGGACGCACTTACAGGGCCAAAAGAAAGTCCTGAAATGTCCTCGGATGAACGCCAAGAGGAAGAAACCGACGCCGAATTCCTTCGTCGGATATTGTAGAAGAAGGACAAAGAGGCTGCTGAACAAGCAGCCAACATACAGCGTATGGGCCTCCTCTTCCAGGACATGATAGGGATGATGATACAACAAGATCCCCCGGATGAAGAGCCCCCGATCGTCCTTGGAGACGATAGAGGAGAGACATCAAATCCTCCACGAGCTCTATCGACAGCTAAAGAGGATACAATCTCCAAAGCTGATTTGGATGAGTACATCGCCCAGCAAATACGGGTTCATCATGCGACCGAAGCGGCCGGTCAGGTCGTAAAAACGGGGTGGCCATATCCAAGTTGGTACGATCAAATCAAGTACCCACCCGGTTACACAATTCCCAAGTTCCATGTTTACAAAGTGACGGGCAATCCTCATCAACATGTTGCCCAGTTTAGGGCACTCTGCGGCAATACCGGTGGTGATGACAAGCTTTTACTTCGCCAGTTCGTTGGAAGCTTATCAGATACGGCGTTCGAGTGGTACTATGAGCTCCCGAACGACTCTATCAAAACCTTCGCGGAGATGGAGCTACTGTTTACTCAGCGTTTTGCAAGCGCCAGTGAACGTACCCCGATGACAGCACTGATTAACGCCAGGGTAAAGCCAGGCGAGACGTAGGTTCAGTATGCTATACAATGGCGGAACTTGTGGTCGAAGTGCGAGCAGCGCATTGAAGAAGCTCCCGCAGTGGGTATGTTTGTGGGAACCCTCGATCCACAAGCAACCATCTCGCAGTTTATGATGTTTTTCAAGCCGACTACCTTCCAGGCCTTGATTGACAAGCTAGCACAGATGGATCAGATGGGCCATAAACCTTCTCTTCCAAAGCCGGACTCCCGAAATGACAAAGGGAAGGGAAAAGCGATCGTCGTCGCTAATGCTCAACAACAACCGAGCGACTCGAAGCCTGTTGCTCGTCAAAATAATATGCGCCCGTACGTACCCCTTGAGGATAGGATGGGACGTCCTTATTCCTTTCCCCGCGATAAAACGAGGAGGTTATTCGAGCTGGCGTTGCGCAACAGACTCATAAATCTGCCGGATCCAAAACGTCCGTTGCAACCAAGTGACGTCAACGAGCCCAACTGCTGTCCTTATCATCGAGTACTAGGCCATCCGATCGAAGATTGCTACGTTTTCAAAAATTGGCTTGAAAACCAGTACCGACAGGGCAAGTTCGCGTTATCTGATAAATGGAAGGTGAATCCCCCGCAACCCCACACCTCTAAGGGGACGAATACGCCGGGGCAACATGCTCCGTCGTTGAAGAAGCTCCTTGGGAGGTTGTATTATCGGCCAAGACAAAAAGGATGCTAAACGATCTTCAGACATGTCCAGCAATCAAGTGGAAGAACCCGTTGGAACCGCAGGTCATTGATGGGATGTTGAAGCCACGTCCAACACCAAAGACCGATAATGGTGGTTCAAGTACTTGCAGCCAGCCGTCAAAATGTTCGAAAAAGAAGAAGAAATCTAAGAAGCCCGTGAAACCTGGCGACAAGCGCACGGACTTACAAAAGCAAATTGACGCGCTGGATGAATATAACCAAAAGGCACGGACTCCCATTACGCTCCAAGAGTTCCTCAATCGCGTCTTTCAAGAAGAAGATGAGGGAGAAAGTTCATCGGATGAATCCGAGGGATATGTGGCGAGCTGTCATATGATTTCCCATTCGATCGCGAACGATGAGGAGACTCCTTGCACTGGAACGCTGAGGGCAGATCTTGAACCAAAATTTCCGGAACTATCAGATGAAATGATTGACGCGTTCCTTAACGAAGCTCGACTAAAAAGTAAAGCTGATCGAGAACGCGAGACGGCTATATTCGAAAGGGCCAAGCGCCAGCGACTTGATGAAAGAGCTGAGATGATCCCGCTGGAGCAAAATACCTCCACCGCTGACAAAAGCCAATTCAAGATGAGGAAAAAGTTTGCTAAGGCCATATCAATGGGCATGAAGCTACCATCCTCTGAAGGAAAAATTACCGGTGAAATAGAAATACACCCCTCCTATTGCTTATATCATCAGAAGGTTTCGCACCCCACTCAAGAGTGCAAAGCTTTCGATAAATGGTGGCAAGGGTATGTGGCTCATCGACAACGCTTCAAGCGGGAAAAGCGTAAAACTCGTCGGGAGCAAAGAAATACGACCGAGGGGATTAAAAGAACCACCGGCGATTGTTGCATGGTTAACACTGGCGGGTCATAAGTGCCTACATTCGGGAGCGATTCTGATGAGGAGCTAGAACTCGCCCCTCTCTTCAAAGAGTCCACTTCGGCAAAAGAAGAAGAACCAAAGATTTGCAAAAATATCCGGCCGCGGAATCGGACGCTGCCTGAAAAGAACCTCGGACCCTCAAGCAGAAAAGATAAAGGGAAAGAAAAGGTCTCTGAAGATATCGTCTTAGATGACCAAGTTCTGGAGGAGCTAAACGCCAACAACCCGCCGAAGAAGAATAAGATGGATTACAACGTCTTAGCACATCTGAGGAAGCTGCCCTCACAGCTCAGCATTCTTGACGCCCTTTTGCTATCAGAAGAGGGGAGAGATTCGTTGATCAAGGCGCTCCAAGACCCAGAACAATTCCAAGCATGCCTGGCCGAGGAAAATATGAAGGATGAATTGGAAGAAGTGCACACGGCCGGTGTTACTTTTGGCGATGAGGACCTTCTCCTTGGGACGTGCGAACACAACCGCCCCCTCTATGTCTCAGGATACTGCCACGATATTAAGATAGGCAAAATCCTGATCGACAATGGATCCTCCGTTGATCTCCTCAACGTGCGGGTGTTAAAAGAAATCTGCATGAGCGTCCAGCACCTTGCTCGTGACAAGATCACCATCTCCGGGTTCGACTCCCAGTCATCAAGAACTCTTGGGTCTGTGATACTGACGTTACGCTTCGGGCTACTCGTCACAGACGTTAAGTTCCACGTCATAGACGCCAAGACATGCTACAACGCTTTGCTCGGCCGGCCATGGTTACACGAGTACAACATCATCCCTTCTACACAACATCAGTGTATGAAGTATTTTAAGAATGGTTTCGAGTATACCGTGACGGGAGAACTGAACCCGTTCTCCGTGAACGAGGTCCGCAAATACGAAGATGCCAAATATTTCTTACCGGATTTCGAAGATACGGAGAAGTGTCACAAACCGGAGAATAAAGCTAACGCCACCATCCCTGTCTTCGGCAGTGATACCGAGGAAGAAGAGGAGATAGTGTATTCGGGTCCGCCCCAACACAACAAGCCAGGACCGTCCACTCCTACATTGATCTTTGGTAGCGACTCGGAAGATGAGATCCGTGCTGTATTCTCTGCTCGACCTTCCGTACCAACGTCCGTTGACGAAGAACAAAGTCTACAAGTCGCCATGGTGCCGCTTAAACACCATAAAGAACTGGATACACTTAATATCTACAGTGTAGAAGAGTTGCGGACATTCTATCTCCCTCCCAGGCGAGAGAGCGAGAAAGCAATTCTGTTTTACCGCTCTGAAGAAACCAAGGTGGAGAAAGAAATCTGGCATGGCACGGATCCCACGCTCGACAGGCTTCAGCCTATCCGTCTTCCCAGATATTATACAGAGGGTTTGAAAAAGCTGCTGAAACGCCAAGGGATATCCTTCAAACAAACCGTTAGAAAAGCCAAGTTCTATGACAAAGTCTGGAACGTTCCCGGGACTCAACGCAAACTGCCTAATGGGAGAATGGAAACAATTAGGCTTGGATACGTCCGGTCAAAGAAACGCGAGTTATTACCCGGCTGCTACGTCGTGTATGACTTCGATGAGGAAGCGGATGCTCAATGGGAGGACGCTAATCCCGAGACTGTAAAAGTTCCAGATGCAAAAGTGCCCAGTCCGTCGTTCGAAGAACAAATGGACAAGCTTATAAAGGAAGCGGGTCAAAAAGTCCGGGACGATCATAACCGCGAAATGGTCATCTACAAGAAAGCCAAAACGCAACGCCTTCTCCAACAGGCCGCGAAGGACGAAAATGCCGCTCCTTGTCAACCTGTTATAAAGAAGGCTCGGCGCAAAAGCAGAAATAAGTCGAAAGGCCAAAAAGGCGCTCAACAACAACAAAGCAGGGCTAAGAAGCCACGCAAACGGGAGTCGAGCGTTATTGATCTATCCCTTATGAAGAAAATGGGTCGAGCGTACTCGTTTCCTCGGGACAAGACGGAGAAGATACTTGACCTCGGTCTAAATCATCAGATGCTTACACTGCCGGAGTCTAAGCACCCCGAACAAGCGGGCAAAGTCTCACACCCGGACTATTGCTTTTATCACCGAGTGATAGGGCACCCTCTCGAGGACTGCTTCACCTTCAAGAATTGGGTCGAAGATCAGTATCAGCTTGGCAAGTTCGCTCTGTCCGACAACTGGAGGGTAGAGCCGCCACAGAAGCACGAGCCCAAGGCCATGGAAGAAGAACCAGTTCCACATTGGGATTGGAAGCGAATTCGCACCTGTCACATGATTACAATATTAAAAGAAGAGCCCGAGGACATAGATGAGCTCCCTTGGTGCTTCGAAAACAGCAGCGACGAGATAATCTCAGAATTCCCACCAGCGCCAAAAGAGCTGGAAGATGGAATCCATACCACTGCAGATAATCTCAAGAAAATTGAGTTGGGGACGGCAAATGACCCGCGAACGACATTCATCAGCGAGCTGCTATCTGAAGAAAGGGTAGCTGCGTTAAAGGATGTGCTTCTACAGCATAAAGATTGCTTCGCATGGAACTATTCCGAAATGCCGGGACTAGATCCAGAAATTGCTGTGCACAGATTGGCGATATCTCCGAACGTCAAACCAGTCAAACAGGCGCCGAGAAGAATGCGGCTCGAGCTTGAGATGAGTATCAATGCCGAGGTCAAGAAGCTGATCGACTCTGGTTTCATCCAGGAAGTTCAATACCCTGAATGGATCGCCAACATCGTCCCGGTGATGAAGAAAAATGGGACAGTGCGCATATGTGTGGACTTCCGGGATCTCAATAAAGCTTGCCCGAAAGACGATTTCCCAGTGCCAGTCACCGAACTGATGATAGACAATACGTCTACTCATGAAGTTTTCTCCTTCATGGACGGCTCATCAGGGTATAATCAGATAAAGATGCATCCAGAAGACCAGAAGCACACAGCCTTCAGGACCCCTTTGGGAATATTTTGTTACAAGGTGATGCCCTTCGGTTTAAAGAACGCCGGTGCCACCTATCAGAGGGCTATGACGAAGATCTTTGATGACCTTATACACGAAATCGTCGAATGCTATATCGACGATCTCGTGGTTAAAAGCAAATCATACGAGGAACATCTCAAGCATTTGAAGACTGTATTTCAACGCCTTCGGCAATACAACCTGAAAATGAACCCGCTCAAGTGTGCATTCGGAGTTTCCTCAGGCAAATTCCTGGGATTCATTGTTCGACACCGAGGTATTGAAATAGATCCGTCAAAGATCAAAGCGATCATAGAAATGCCTCCGCCGAGAACTCTCAAACAGTTACGATCTCTCCAAGGGAAGCTCGCATACATACGGAGATTTATAGCCAACCTTTCAGGCAAATGCCGTCCCTATAGCCACCTGATGAAGAAGGGAGCCCCATTTGTCTGGGATCACAAATGCCAAGGCGCACTGGACTAGATCAAGCAATACCTGTAGAACCCGCCAGTGTTGGCTGCTCCGGTCAAGGGAAAACCCCTCATTCTTTATACAACCGCCCTCGAAGGTTCCTTAGGCGCATTATGGGCACAAGAGAACGATCAAGGGAAAGAAAGAGCACTCTACTACTTAAGTCGAGTTCTGCTGGAGGCAGAAAGCAACCACTCTCCCATTGAAAAACATTGCCTGGCGTTGATTTTTGCGATAACAAAGCTTAGACACTATGCGTTGGCGCATGAAGTCCGTCTCATTTCAAAGGTGGACCCCCCTTAAATACTTGATGTCGAAGGCCATATTGACGGGATGACTCGCTAAATGGGCCCTGCTCTTGATGGAGTTCTCGATAACATATCAACCTCTCAAGGCAGTGAAAGGCCAGGCCATCGCCGACTTCCTCGCTGAGCATCCGATACCGGCCGACTCTCCTCTGAATTGCGATCTTCCAGACGAACATGCGTTTGATGCGATCGACGGTGATGATACCCGATGGGAGCTTTATTTCGACGGAGCATCTTCCGTGAAGAAGCGCAAACAAAGTACCCCTATAATTAAATCGGGGGTAGGACTCATCTTTATAACTCCACAAGGAGGGATAATGCGCTATGCGTTCTCCCTGACGGAGCCGATGACAAACAACGAAGCCGAATACGAAGCTCTGATAGCATGCCTCGAGATCGCTATTGACATGGGAATTGAAGACCTCCTCATATACGGGGATTCTCAACTGGTAGTTAGTCAAGTAAATGGCGACTACCAAACGTGCAAACCGGAGTTAGTGAAATACGGTGAAAAGGTACAACAACTGTTGACCCAAATTCCCTCCTATACTTTGGAGAACATACCGCGCGCGGAAAATAGCAAAGCAGACGCGTTAGCCAAACTTGCTAAAGAACTGGCTGATGAGAACCTCGATGACGTTAGAATCGTGGTACAAAGCCGTCGAGTGCTTGCCCCAGCAGAAATATCTCCTGAATCATCCGAAGAAAAAGGAGGGAACGAGCAGACAACCCTGCAAGTAAAAGATTGGGAAAATACCGAGGATTGGAGGGAAGTCTTCATAGATTACTTCAAGTCCCACCGAATGCCTGAAGAAGCATCCACAAGACATCAGCTCATGAAACGAGCTATGTCTTTCGCCTTCGTCAACGACACTTTGTACAAGAGGTCGTTTAATTCTCTATGGCTAAGGTGTCTCGGACCTAACGAAGCGAAAAGAGTCGTTCAGGAAGTTCACGACGGACTCTGCGGTTCTCACCAAGCGGGCCCAAAGATGAAGTTGAAGATAAAACGGATGGGCTACTACTGGCCCACGATGATTCAAGACTGCCTCGAATATGCGAAGCAGTGTCACTCGTGTCAAATTCATGGGGATTTCATCCATCAGCATCCAAATCCACTACATCCAACGGTGGCTAGCTGGCCATTCGAAATGTGGGGGACTGATATAGTCGGCCCCATCGAACCAGCATCGTCTAGAGGACATCGTTTCATCCTGGCGACGACTGACTACTTCTCCAAATGGGCAGAAGAAGTACCGTTAAGAGAAGTTAAGACGGAGAATATCCTCCATTTCTTCAAGACGCATGTCATATATCGATTTGGAACTCCCCGACGGATCATCTCCGATAACGGGCCAGCCTATAGAAGCCACAAGATCAGTCGCTTCGTGCAACAGTATAATATAGACTGGAGATATTCCTCGGTTTATAATCCGCGAGCCAACGGACTGGCTGAAGCCTTCAACAAGACCTTGACAAAGATCAGAAAGAAAACGGTGTCCCGAAATAAGAAAGACTGGCACGAAAGACTGCAAGAAGCTCTTTGGGCATATCGAACTACATTCAAGATGGCCACGAACACAACGCCGTACGCGTTGGTGTTCGGTACCGAAGCAGTACTCCCCCTCGAGATAGAGTTACCCTCTCTACGAGTGGCAGTCCACTACGAGCTAACGGACGAAGAAAATGCCCACCTTCGGCTTGAGGAGCTTGACGCCCTTGATGAAACCCGGCTCATAGCACAGCAAAATCTGGAAGCTTATAAAGCAAAGATGACACACTCATATGAAAGATTGATCCGGCCAAGGACATTCCGCCAAGGCGAACTTGTGTTAGTGGTCAAAAGGCCTATGATCCCCAATCACGCCAAGCGGGGAAAATTCGAGCCGAACTATGAAGGCCCGTACATCATAGATAAAGTTTACCAGGGTGGGACCTATCTACTCATGGACATGCACGGTGAAAGGCCTTTCAGGCTGATAAACGGTCGCTTCCTAAAGAAATACTACGCTTAATGAGCTACAGCCTAGGTCAATGATAGATGACGACGACTATGTCCGCTCGCTATCTTCCTAAGCTCAAGCTTTATAAAAAGTAGCCGGCCTTCTCCATGACGGACCGAAACATCCTTAAACTAATGACGGACCGAAACGTCCTTAAACTAATAGCAGACCGAAACGTCTTTAAACTACTACCGCAGCATCTTTAGGCTGACAAGATATAAAAAAAAAATATAAAAATAAAAAGAATAAAAAAAAAACGGTACGTCCATAAGCAAAAAGGGCATGGATGAAAACCCGAAAGGGCTACCGGCGAGTGTTCGTGAAAACCCGAAAGGGCTCCGTGAGTAAAAACAACAGGGCTACCGGCGAGTGTTCATGAAAACCCGAAAGGGCGCGACCTCGTAAAAAAAAAGAGAAAAAGAAAATAAAAAGAATAAAAAAAACGGTATGTCCATAAGCAAAATGGGCACGGATGAAAACCCGAAAGGGCTCCGTGAGTAAAAACAGCAGGACTACCGGCGAGTGTTTGTGAAAAGTCGAAAGGGCGCAACCTCGTAAAAAAACACTTACAGGGTCCCCTCGACCTTGTAAGGAGAAACCACCCGCGTGAGATCCTTACGACTCACAAGGGAGAAACACACTTAGGGATCCTCACGATTCCTAGGGAGAAAATACACTCGCGAGATCCTCACTACTCGTGAGGAGAACTCTCTTATGGGACCCTTACGGCTCATAAGATTTGAAAGTCTTAAGTTACAGAGACCTAAACCTGTGCTTAAGCAACCCCCACAACTTCCGATATTGCCCTACAAGTGGCTCAATACTGACCCTTGTATACAATCCACGGGCGCGAATAAACATTTCCCTAACTAAGATCCATCCGTGACGGAGGATATGTTCGCACGACCCTTGTAGGTCCTCTCGATTTACAAGGAGAAAACCCTCCTGTAGGATCCTTACGACTTACAGAGGAAACAAACGCTTAGGAATCCTCACGATTCCTAAGAAGAAAATACACCTATAAGATCCTCACGACTTGTAGGGAGAAATACCTTTGTGAGACCCTTACGGCTCATGAAGTTAAAAGCCTTAGTCGACAGCGCCTTAACCCTGTTCGCTAAGCCATCATTGTTCGACATCGACGGAGGCAGATGATGATTCGCTCCTGGTAATAGCCCAGTTGTAGCGGTGCTGATGCCGAAATCGGTTTACAGCGAAAAGCCAATAGGCCGCACATGCATACGAAATAGCCGAAATGATGGGGCAACTTGCAATAAAAAGCAGCAAGTAAAAATGTATGCATGCAAGATGGCCGAAATAATTGGGCAACTCGCGATAAAAAGCAGCGAGTAAAAATAAAAAAAAAATAAAATAGCCGAAATGATTGGGCAACTCGCAATAAAAAGCAGCGGGTAAAAATAAAATAAATAGCCGAAATGATTGGGCACCGCGAAAAAAAATTAGCCGAAATGATTGGGCAATCGCGACCTTCGCGATATAAAAGCTGAAATGATAGAGCATCGCGGAGATAAAACAAGAAAAAATGATGATAAAACTTTGGCCCTACAGTTAAGATCACATCGATCCCTGTATACAATCCAAGGGCGTAAACAAAGAGGGAAACATACTTTTCCCAACAGGCTCCGCCAGAAGACGAAGCCGAATCTCGACAGTTCAGTCCAACTCTGAAGAAACCAGTATCTTCAGCAAACTCCTCAACTCACGGATACAAACACTCCTTGACGAGAGCCTCCTGATCCGCGTCGACTCGCAGAGCCACCAGTGCCTCCGCGGGAAATCCTCGACTCGTTTCAAACCCCAAGGAAACAAATAATCCTTGGCGCTTGGGAAACAAATAATCCCTAGCAAACTCCTCAACTCACGGATACAAACACTCCTTGACGAGAGCCTCCTGATCCGCGTCGACTCGCAGAGCCACCAGTGCCTCCGTGGGAAATCCTCGACTCGCTTCAAACCCCAAGGAAACAAATAATCCTTGGCGCTTGGGAAACAAATAATCCCTAGCAAACTCCTCAACTCACGGATACAAACACTCCTTGACGAGAGCCTCCTGATCCGCGTCGACTCGCAGAGCCACCAGTACCTCCGTGGGAAATCCTCGACTCGCTTCAAACCCCAAGGAAACAAATAATCCTTGGCGCTTGGGAAACAAATAATCCCTAGAAAACTCCTCAACTCACGGATACAAACACTCCTTGACGAGAGCCTCCTGATCCGCGTCGACTCGCAGAGCCACCAGTGCCTCCGTGGGAAATCCTCGACTCGTTTCAAACCCCAAGGAAACAAATAATCCTTGGCGCTAGGGAAACAAATAATCCCTAGCAAATTCCTCGACTCACGGATACAAACACTCCTTGACGAGAGCCTCCTGATCCGCGTCGACTCGCAGAGCCACCAGTGCCTCCGTGGGAAATCCTCGACTCGTTTCAAACCCCAAGGAAACAAATAATCCTTGGCGCTTGGGAAACAAATAATCCCTAGCAAACTCCTCGACTCACGGATACTAACACTCCTTGACGAGAGCCTCCTGATTCGCGTCGGCTCGCAGAGAAACCAGTGTCTCTGCGGGAAAATTCCCGATTCGTCTCAACTTGCAAGATGAAGCCTCAGGCAGAAGGACTAAAAAACTTGCTTCCTGAACAATGGAACCCTGCAAGTCGATCCGAAAAGATCTCTTGCATACCATTCACGGGTCTCACTCTCCGAAGTCGAGTTTCGACAAAGAGGGAAACAACCGCTTACGAGTCCCCTCGACTCGTAAGAGGGAAAAATTCTCTTATAGGATCTTTACAACTTATAAGAGAAAACCACACTTAGGAATCCTCACGATTCCTAAGGAGAAAACCCCCCTACGAGATCCTCTCGATCCGTAGGGAGAAAAGTCTCTATGAGACCCTCACGGCTTATAGAGTTCAAAAGTCTTAGGCAGCAGATCTGAACCTGCGGCCTAAGCCATCGCTATTTCTTAAGAAGGTCGGGATACTCGTCCTAATCATCCGTCAACCATGGTTACTAAGGTGGCATGCTGATAGTAAAAGAAAGAAAAGACGGAGAAAATGACACATTACAAAAAAGGTGTATCTTTTATTCATGAACTTGATTGGATACAGGATACATTATGTCAAAGAATAAAAAATATACATATACATTTTTTATTTACAAGTACAAACGATACAAGGAGAGTTACTGAGAAGGAAGCGTCTTAAGTAGCTTTATCAGTTGTTCGCACACTTCCTTCCATTCCTTTCCCCAATCGGCTACCACCGCCAGTTCGTCCTCTACTCGAGCCCGCTGCTGCATAAAGGATGCAAGCTGTTCCTCAACGACCTGCTGAGCTGCTTCACGGCCTCGGGCATCACGCTCGGCGGCATCAAGCTTCCGCTTCAATGCTAGCCCATTAGAAATACGCTCCAAAAGGCCTTCGAAGACGACTTTCACCTCAGCAGCATTCGTCCTAACTTCAGCGCGCAGGCGAGCAGTTGCGCTTGAAGATTCCTGACGTTCCTTCAACCGTAAAGCTGCTTCTTGCTCCAAATGGCGGAAATAATAAGTGCTTTGCTCGAGCCAAGCTGTCCGTTGGGTGCTTATGGCCAAAACTTCGGGAGAAGGACGCGTCGACTCCAGCCGATGTAGGCAGGCCTCGATCTCCCTACAGTGGTTAACCCAAGATTCGACGACGCCTTCGTTGTGAAAGTTTACGAGTGCCGCCAACATTGGGTTAACTTCCACAGCAAAATCTACGGCAGAGGGAAGAGCGTCCGCGTTAAGCTCTTCGATATACCCACTCAGCATGCCCAAACTCATCACAGCACCCTTTGAAGATGGACGTTTCAAGAAAGGGCCTGTCGGTGAAAGGAAATGAGACTCAAGAGGGATCGGAGCCGGAACGATAGCTGCAAAACAAAACATAGTTAAACGATGGTTCAAGAGATGTTAAAGAGTCGTCAAAAATGAAATTTACTATACCAGCTGCAACAGATGGCAAAGTTGGAAGGGCCGGTGGCGTGGCAGGTCTTGCGTCCCCTCCTTCAATTCGTGGCACTACAATAAGGAAGAGGAAAAGTCAGAAATCATCCCATTGCTAAAAAGGGGGAGGGGAATAAAGACATCGAAGTGAAAGTATACTCACCGGCACCACTAGAGGGAGAAGCGAGTTCGGATGGGAAGGAGAAGTGTGGAAGCAACACTTGATATAGATGATCAAAGAGCACTCCTGAAAAGACACAGTGGTACGGCGTTAGTACATAAATTATGCGGTTAAAAGATAAATTAATGAGTCGCAAATCCATATCTTCCAACATTCGCGATGGCACAAGGGAAGGCTGGGAGGTGACCACCGCCAAGGCAGTAATTGACGGTGCTCCTTCGAGCAATGGAGCATCGGCGTTGGCCGCACCTGCGTTAAAAATAAAGACAAACTTGTTAGAAAAGATCGCAAGATATAAAAATAGAATGATAATAACTCAAAATTTACCCGATGAGCTGCCGGCCGAAACTGAGGCAATTCCCTCCTCCATCGACATGAGGCCACCACCCGTAACCTCATCACCCGACTCGATAGGGACCGTCGTCGTGCTCGCGCGACCAGGAGACGGCAGAAGATCGTAGGCGGGGAGGGCAATGATTGGAGCGTTGCCGGACTCTTGGAAGGAAGCGGCTGACTCTTCCCCAAGAGTCGTACCTATCTCACCCGCTACTTCTTCGGGCTCCGCTGTCTCCATCGGCTCATCTACCGTCACCACGAGGTCGCCAGCCTCAAGTGCTTCGTCCGCCACCACCCCGGGCTTAGTTGTAATGATCATTTCATCTGCCGCCACTTCAGGCTCGGCATCAACGACCTTCTCGGCTATAGCCCCTCAACCTCCGCATCAGGCTCCATGGCCTCAACGATGTTGCCCACTGTCGGCTCGAGTTCGACAGGCACCTCCTCCTCTGTTCCCCTGGGTTCAACGGTCTCCGCCTCACCCTCGGTCGGACTTGGCCCTGCAAAATAATATATATAAGAACCGTCGGCATTATAACTCTCACAATAAAAATTCTGAAAGAAATGTTACCTGAAGTGGACTTATCATTTGCGCTTCGAACGGCGCACGCCACGTGTCTGCGAGTAGTGGATAGGGCGACAAGGGCCTCTCCGGAAGGAGTATCTGCCCGAGGGACGGTGCTTGGGCCCGCTCCCGTAGCCAAAGCAGTCCGGCGCGCCTTCGCCTCGCGCCTCAGCCGCTTTCTCTCCTCCTGGGCCGTTGAGACGGACCTCACCAGAGCCTCTCTCATTGAGGCGTCCTCGTCCGTAAATAGGGATGCCTCCAAATTTTTCAAGGCATCCCTCGTCGTTTTGTCAAGTCGGGGCTCTTGCAGCAGCCCCGACGAGACCGGGACTTCAGTAACAGGCTTGGGAAGGATCCCCGCATCAACTGATATAGCCCCTGCAAAGAAACAAAGGAAGAAGGTTAGGTTGACCATCAGAAGAGATAACAAATTTTTCTTATGAAAGAAAAGGGGGTGGGACGTACCAACGCCTGCTAGAGCACGTTTCTCCTCCTCCTCTTGGAAGGTTTTCAAAGAGGTAGCAATAGCTTCTTCGGTAGAGACACCTGTTGAAAATAAGGGAAAGTATTAGATGAAAATAATGATAAAAAGTGCGATAAAGTGACGAAAAAAGCAGCTAATGGTTACCTGACTCGGCGAGTTTGCTTAACATCGCTTCGAGCCTTGCTGATCGCTCAGAAGCTGCAATAGCGGCTGCCAAATTGGTGTCTGCGGGGTCTACCAAGAAGCCCTTATTGCTGCCATATTCACTTATTCCTTCGGTGAGAGGGGCCTTGTTCATCTCAGAATATTGCATTTTATACCGCCCATTCTTACGCTCGTGTGTTTATAGGTAGGTGCTTTTAATCCGTGTTTGTTACATGTTTACAGATTTCAGGTTTTCAGTCCAAATATTGTAAATCAAGATAAAATCTCCACAGTTACGCCAAATGCAGAATATCTGTCGACAGCAGATAAAAGCCGGGTTCCGGTCATCCATATCCGTCCAGTGTCGAGTACCGGTTCCCGATACAAGACATGTGACAGTAGTCATTCATGTCTGGGACAAGCACAGAGCACGAGGGGGCTGCACAAGAATCAATGGGTGCGCGGAGCTCGAGGGAGATAAAGTCAAAAGTAAACAAAGATAATGCAATCTTGGACTTGGAAATCTGCTGATATTGTAGAAGACTTTTGTGCATTTTGAAGTTTGCAAACACGAAGAAATACAAGACCAGGGAAGCACACCAAAATTGACCACACAATCCCACCACATGGCCGCGTTTCCGCGGCCAATAGGGGGTATTGGCCGCGGAAACGCGGCCGTACTGGCGCCGCACTCTGTGGGTTTTTGGGGGCTGTTTGGGTATTTCCCATGTGGTCTGGTGGTTGCCCTAGAACTCCATTCTCCTGCCTATAAATACAGCAGTTCTGAGCCCAACCTTGGTGTCCAATTTTGTGTCCACTCTTTTGTAGTTTTTTGTATAGTTCTTCTTCTTCTTCTTCATTCTTTTTCCATGAAATTGTAGTGAGAGCTTTTGAGTGGGAGATCAATGAAGATGAGGGTTTTGTATCATTCTCTTGTGTTTCTTCTTCCCCTTGAGATTCTTGCTTTCTCTTGATCATTCAACCTCTTCATTGAGCTTGAATAGTTAAGGGTTAGTTATTGATCTCAAGGGTCGTATTTTCTTACGGAATTAGCGCTTCAATTCACATGCGTTCTCTACCCTTCTCTTGATCTTGCAACCTCTTGATTGAGCTTGCAAGTTTAAGGGTTGGCTATTGATCACATGCTTGTCTTGAGTTCTTGTTCTTGTTCTTTTTATCGCTTATTTATTACTTGCTTTTTATTACCTTGTCTTTAATTACTTGCAATTTATTTCATGCACTTTCTTTCTTGTAATCTTTTCTTTTCTTTGTTCTTTTCTTTTTGTTCTCTCTTTTGTTCTTTTTTGTGAATGTTGTAATTATTATTGTTAAGAAGAAATACGGTATTGTAAGTTAACACTTCTTTTCTCTTTTCCTTTTCCCGTTATTTTCCATTTGAACTCCGCCCAAACGTTACGCAAGCGCTCCGTTAGGCACCCTACCCTGACAAGGTAACGGTGATTCCTAACCGCGACCGGTTGCGTTCGGTTTGGCCGGAGCCGAAAGCAAGAGACAAGAACGGAAGGACAAGGGTAAACAAGCCGGATTCCACGAATACCGCGCTTAAATCCCCTAATCCACGTTGTTGCCGATTGCTCTAGCTTCAATTGGTCAAGACTCAGCTCAAAGGTTTTGAGTACGGATTTCTTAGCTTACAATCTCGTATCTTTTCTTAACAACTTTATACTTGCAAATAAACACATAGGTTAGAATCAAACAAACATACAGATTCTTTATTGACTCGTCTAAGACAAGAAGGTAAGATACCACCATCTCCCTGTGGACCGACCCGTGCTCAACCGGCTAGCTGCAAAGCGACACCGTCCTGATCGCGGTTATACTTTAATTCTTTGAACATCCGACACGCCAAAAGCGTGCGATCAAATGGCGCCGTTGCCGAGGAGACGGTAGCGTATTTTCTTTCTTGTTATTCGGGTTAATATTCTTTTTGTATATATTTATAAAAAATAAAAATAAAAAAAATCTTTTTGTTTTTTTTTGATCATTTTTGTGGGCAAGTGCAGATTTTTGCATATTTGCAAACTGCAATTGTGGGGAGCAAAGTGTACGTTCAAGGTTAAGGTGATTACGAAGTACAGTGCCAAAGATCCGGGTAGTTTGACCCGCGCAAGCGAACCTTTCAAGCTTACCGGATTTGATTCAACGGGGGTTTCCTAACCCAAAACTTAACGGTACGTACTTTACTAACACCTTCTTCTCAAATCCGACGCTTCCAATATACTATTCTTTGCAGGATTCTTTGCAAGTTCGCTAGCAAACGCTAAAAATTGACTAACCCGTATTTGTTGCAGCGCCGCGCTTAAACTAAAAAACGATTGTTTGATTCTTTATAGAATTTTTTGAATTGCGCATTGCATACATTAATACGGACTTAAGGGCAAGCGAACCCCACAACATACGGTAAAGGATTTCATCACCTTTTCCGTGGCCCACAAATCACGAACTTGCGCATAACGTTTACCCGCACAAATTTAAAAGAAACTAGACTTTAAGCCTTAAGGACTTCGTGCTCACTAGGAGAAGTTAACTGTGTTTAGAACCTTGCTTAACGGTATATTGTTTACGGGGTGTCTAGGAAAGTGTAACGGCGAAACCGCCAAAAGAGAAATGGTTATTTAATTAAGGAACTTCGCGAAAGCGTTGGACAACCTCCCCTTATCTCTGCACTTACCTGGCCTCGTGATCAGTGTATCTTGAGCCTGTTTCTCGACACAGTTTTACTTCGACAATTAAGTTCTGGAGCAGGTCTAGTTGACCTAGGTGACCCTAGAACGATTAGGTGTGTGGTATTTTTGTGTCGTGATTATTCTTTTAGTGTATACTTCATTCTTTTGTTAATATATAACTAAAAAAAAAATCACATTCTTTTTCCTCTCCTTTTCTCTTTCTTTCTTTCCTTCTCTCTTCATATCATGGGTACTCCACCTCGCAAAACTCTTGCCGAACTTTGGTACCCACAACCAGACATAATTTCTTACGGTTCTTGTTTTGGTCGAACTTCGAACGATCCCTCCATGCCCAAAATTTCTTTGAAAGATCGGATAGACGCGTCTAGGACGAACAACTGGACCCCGCAATCCACTTCGTATCAACCGTTTCAAACATTCACCCCTTCTTGCGTTGATACCCCTTTTGAAAATCCAGTTGTAACCCCGAGACCTATGTCTATTGCTGAACGTATTGAACAATCTCGTAGCCGATCTTTCACTCCTTTCACCACTACAAATTCTTGGGATCAACAATTCCATTCGCCTTCTTATCCCAATGTTGATCCCACTCCTGTCCAGCCATTCAATTCCTACCAGTCCTACCCAACTTTTACACCTTCCCTAGACATTGCTTCAGAACCGCCATTTGGGAGTTTTCAGTATCCAAACAACTTTGAATCTTTTACTGAAACCCCTTCACAACCAATGTCTAGTCTAGAACAGTCGTTGGAAGACTTTAGGATAGCGTCAAGCCAACAGATGATGGATTTGAATGCGTCCATGGCCGCCCTCATGCAACCTAGTGACCCGGTAGCTAGTTTTCAACTAGCTCCAACTTTTTCAATGTATGATGAGGCGGCAGGACAGTCTGTGAATTTGAGTGGAGAGAGTGAGCTATACCCCCTTCCGAATCAAGCCTACCCGGTTCAAATTGAATCCCACAACTCCTGTGTAGAAAGTCTATCAAGTGTCCCAAATGAATTATCAGTTGAAGATAGAATGTTTAATGAGTTGTGCGACTTTGTAGTGTTTGATTTGCCCGATTGTGAAGGGACCTTGCCAAGTGAAACCACACCTAATCCTTTTGACCTCTACACCTCCATCTTAGAACCTGAATTGATTAATATCCATGCTTTGGTTGAGGTGTCAGAGAATCTTGATTTTCACTTGATTAAGGATATTGACGCTGGGAATATTTTGGATGATGAACCCGTAGATTTGGCTGAGTTTGTCTCTTCAAATCATCATCCCGAGTCATTAAATGTTTTTCCCGAATCCCATATGCGTCTGGACTTTGATGAAATATGCATGGATGAGCTTAACTTTGAGGAGAATTTTGAGGATATTTTTGAGGATGAAACAGTTCTAGATGATGAGTCGGATTTTCCAATTCATCCTGTTCCTTTCACTGACTGTGTACACCCTCCAGAACCCTTAACCGTTACCCTTCCTCAACCACTTCCCTCCATCCTTTCCATCGTTCCGACCTTGCAAGAACCCGTATCACTTACATTTCATATGTCTGGTTTACCAAGTTCGGCGTACCCATGGCTTCTTACGAATCTTGAGGAATTTGACCCAATCTCTCGACGGGTTAATAGATTATCACAATCGCTGTTTACACATCGCTCATCACAAATGGTGCTAATCTATTCACTCCATTTGCACCCTCAAGTTCGTCTTCCACTTCTTTTTCCCTTCCGCCATTCTTCTTCCTCTCATATACCGAGACCATATCCCGCTTCTCTCCGCATATGGTCTCGTGTATTCTCCATCTCTTTTCTCTACGCCTTCTTTCACCAGCCACTGCTTTATTACGATAAGATCTTTGAATGGTTGGTGCTCACTTTTGGCCTGTGTAAGGCCTTGTATAGATTGATACTGTTCTCTTTCCCCCCTATTCCTGAATTTCAACGCTTAACAGTGGAAACACTGTTTTACTTAAGTTTGGGGGGGAACCTTTTTTGTATATATTTTTTTTGTCTTCCTTTTTGTATATAATTTGTTTCTAGGGAGCGCCGACAATTTTGACCCTCTTGGTGTAGCCTGACAGTGAGGGCACTGTCAAGTTTAAGTTTGGGGGTGTGCTCGGTAAGCTTTCTTCCTTCGCATTCATTTGTATATTTTGCATTCGCATACCTTATTAAAAACCCACAAAAATCAAAAAATTTCTAAAAACATAAAAACTTTTCTGTCAAGTTAGCTAGTGGGAGGACTCTGATTCAACATTTCGACGGTTTTGTTTAATAAAATAAGAATAACTAAATCTTATGTTTAGATTTTGAAAACCTGAAAGATAACTCTCCTTTGAAGTTAACTATAGCTGATATACGTCTTTGCATCACACTACACGTGTCGTGAGTTTTTGGGAATTAGATGACAAGTCTTTTATGTTTAAAAACTTTTAAACAGATAAATGATTTTCTGAGGATCAAATAGGTTTGTTCTGAAATAAGTAATGTCAAGAATAGTTTATGAAGTGAGTGAATATGAAGGAATGTTATTGATGCCTTAATTGGAACTAAGTCTGAAAAATAACCCATCTGAAACTTGATTGGAATGATTACACACCAAACCCACTAAACACGTCTTTTATCCAAAAAAATAATGGAACTGCCGGTTATATCTCCGTTCGTATTAAATCATCTGATTTTCACGCCATCTGTCTTTTGTTTTTGGACCTAGGTAACTTGAGTAATTAAGTCCGATGGGGTGTTTCTACACCTAATGCCCTAAAACCAACTGGTTTGGGTGCATTGGCCCAAAGCTCGCTAAGAAGCCTAGAAAGTCCAGATAAAAACAAAGTCAAGCAAGTGTTCTCTCCGAGTTAAAATTCCTAACGGTTCTTTGTGTGAGAATAATCTTGATAAAAGACAGGCTTTTATAAAAAAATTTTAACGGAGATATGAAGGTTTTATTCTATGATAAAGTCTATTGCACGTTCACAGAGGTGTGTATGAAATGAAAACAAGAAAAAGGTGGAGTGAAAAATACGACTTAGTTTCCTGTTAAGGAAGATAGAAATTCTGAAGTTGAAACCTTACTGGAAAACGAAACTTGAAAAATGCTTAACTCTTTATAAAACTTATGTGATCCTTTTAAAATTGTTATCTGGGCTTTATTGTGCGACATGATGACTTTAATCGATCCTTCTGGAACTTAACGACACTAATTGCACTGCACGTAAAGACATATAAAATCTGTAGTTAAATAAGAAGCGAGGTGTGAAAAATAAAGGTTCGATAGTCTAGACTTAGGATTATAGAATTGTTATTTTCTGAAACAAAAACTTTAGGGTTTGAATCTTAGTTATTGTACAAAACCAACTTGACCGGATTTTGTGGGTAGTATCCGCTGAAAACCCTCAGGAGACAACACTCCTCCTACTAGGGACACCTAGAGGTTTAACGGCTTGTTGCACGCGCTCGGTGCAATCGCGTTCCCTACGAAAGTGCGGTTATCATTTTATTTTTGTGAATAATTGGTTTTGCTCGGGACGAGCAAAAGTTAAGTTTGGGGGTATTTGTTCATCTCAGAATATTGCATTTTATACCGCCCATTCTTACGCTCGTGTATTTATAGGTAGGTGCTTTTAATCCGTGTTTGTTACATGTTTACAGATTTCAGGTTTTCAGTCCAAATATTGTAAATCAAGATAAAATCTCCACAGTTACGCCAAATGCAGAACATCTGTCGACAGCAGATAAAAGCCGGGTTCCGGTCATCCATATCCGTCCAGTGCCGAGTACCGGTTCCCGATACAAGACATGTGACAGTAGTCATTCATGTCTGGGACAAGCACAGAGCACGAGGGGGCTGCACAAGAATCAATGGGTGCGCGGAGCTCGAGTGAGATAAAGTCAAAAGTAAACAAAGATAATGCAATCTTGGACTTGGAAATCTGCTGATATTGTAGAAGACTTTTGTGCATTTTGAAGTTTGCAAACACGAGGAAATACAAGACCAGGGAAGCACACCAAAATTGACCACACAATCCCACCACATGGCCGCGTTTCCGCGGCCAATATGGGGTATTGGCCGAAACGCGGCCGTACTGGCGCCGCACTCTGTGGGTTTTTGGGGGCTGTTTGGGTATTTCCCATGTGGTCTGGTGGTTGCCCTAGAACTCCATTCTCCTGCCTATAAATACAGCAGTTCTGAGCCCAACCTTGGTGTCCAATTTTGTGTCCACTCTTTTGTAGTTTTTTGTATAGTTCTTCTTCTTCTTCTTCTTCATTCTTTTTCCATGAAATTGTAGTGAGAGCTTTTGAGTGGGAGATCAATGAAGATGAGGGTTTTGTATCATTCTCTTGTGTTTCTTCTTCCCCTTGAGATTCTTGCTTTCTCTTGATCATTCAACCTCTTCATTGAGCTTGAATGGTTAAGGGTTAGTTATTGATCTCAAGGGTCGTATTTTCTTACGGAATTAGCGCTTCAATTCACATGCGTTCTCTACCCTTCTCTTGATCTTGCAACCTCTTGATTGAGCTTGCAAGTTTAAGGGTTGGCTATTGATCACATGCTTGTCTTGAGTTCTTGTTCTTGTTCTTTTTATCGCTTATTTATTACTTGCTTTTTATTACCTTGTCTTTAATTACTTGCAATTTATTTCATGCACTTTCTTTCTTGTAATCTTTTCTTTTCTTTGTTCTTTTCTTTTTGTTCTCTCTTTTGTTCTTTTTTGTGAATGTTGTAATTATTATTGTTAAGAAGAAATACGGTATTGTAAGTTAACACTTCTTTTCTCTTTTCCTTTTCCCGTTATTTTCCATTTGAACTCCGCCCAAACGTTACGCAAGCGCTCCGTTAGGCACCCTACCCTGACAAGGTAACGGTGATTCCTAACCGCGACCGGTTGCGTTCGGTTTGGCCGGAGGCGAAAGCAAGAGAAAAGAACGGAAGGACAAGGGTAAACAAGCCGGATTCCACGAATACCGCGCTTAAATCCCCTAATCCACGTTGTTGCCGATTGCTCTAGCTTCAATTGGTCAAGACTCGGCTCAAAGGTTTTGAGTACGGATTTCTTAGCTTACAATCTCGTATCTTTTCTTAACAACTTTATACTTGCAAATAAACACATAGGTTAGAATCAAACAAACATACAGATTCTTTATTGACTCGTCTAAGACAAGAAGGTAAGATACCACCATTTCCCTGTGGACCGACCCGTGCTCAACCGGCTAGCTGCAAAGCGACACCGTCCTGATCGCGGTTATACTTTAATTCTTTGAACATCCGACACGCCAAAAGCGTGCGATCAGGCCTCAGGCTCTAAATTGAGGATCGCGTCGAGGGAAAGGATCAACTTCTTCTTCTTTTGCCCGCCAGCTCTAGATGCACCTGGAATTGATTTGCGTTTGGCAGTCACCTTGGGGCGACGGGTCCCGATATCCGCTCCTGAGACGGACTCTGGCGATATTACATTAACCGTCTTCATGGGAGCATGTGGCGCCGGTGGTCCATTCACAGTAGCAGGCAGCGGCAATCCACGCGGGGGACTCAACACGTGTGGTCGATCGACTCCGGCATCTTTTAACGGAGGAATGACCGGAATCCTTGGCTTCAAGGGGGCCTTGCGATCACCGCCAGGAGGCGCACCCCTACGGTCAACCAGCATGCGCTTCTCCGTTAAGATAACTGGGCCCATCGCATGCGCATACCAAGCTACGTATGTATTGAGCATCTTGGGGGCACAGCTGGGTTCGCTGATAAAGAAATAGGAACCTGTATTAAGCCGTGTGAAATGGTGCATTGCATTCTTCATCCCCTCTCGGCTGACCACGGGCTTTTCCAAGAAAGCTTCCATCGGGATCCCTTGGTTGTAGCTCGATTGCTGAGCAAACCGGTGCGGGTTGTACCTCATAAAAAGTGCTGTCTCATTCTGCCTAAACACTAGATAGCCCGGCCGAATGGAGTAGAGGTGGAGGATTTCCCGAGCCTTCAATACGGATGCCCCGTCCTTGAAATCATCGCGCAGTGGCACTACTGACTTAGTAGTCTCTGAGCGTATGGTTATAACCTTATCCACAAAGGAAACCTTCGCTCCGACCAGATATGGACGAAGGAGCAGCCCCCTAGACTCCCGTGGGGGTGCAACCACAATTGAAGCGCCGACCAACCGCATGACTCTCGGGAGTCTGCATTTCTCAAAGAACGGAGGAATCTTATGGACACCGAACACCCCTTGCACGTGCATCTCCATCCAGGAGGTGAAATAGTGCATCGGGAAGTTAGCGGGCTGCACCCCAGGCTCACTAGCGTCCGCCGCTACGCTAAGTCCTTTATAAAGGTAGGCCAGCCCGGCGATTCCTACCGATAACTGCAAACCAGCCACTATCCGATGCGCTGGGTAAAAGACGGAGGGCCGCATGTGACGCGGGTGCATGGGGAGCGCAAAGCTGCATAGCCACAAGCCCAAGAACCCAATAAAAAAGGTCTCATCATCCATGCCCAGGACGGCGATTTCTGAGAAAAGGACGATGGCAGCGCTGGGGAGATAAAAATCCCTTTGATCATTCTCCGATACGGGTCGGCGGTCTAAGCCGAAACCGAAAGGGTCATCGAGCTGGGCGAACTTCTCACTCCGCTCTGATAGGAACTCCGGGCGAATGAAGCGGGCAATAAAATCTGCGAAACTGACGCCCCGGTCGCCCGATTCCAGATGGAGTCCTTCATAGATCTCCAACATCTTCACCAGGCCCGGATACTGATGCTGAAAGGCGTTCTCCGGAGTCAGGTCAAACACCAGCGGCTTGGTGGCAAAAGCGTATTCGTCAGGAGGTAGCAACTCCTCGTAATGCTCCCCCTCATCGGCAAACCCGAGAGTTCGTAAAACTCCTCCAAAGAAATTGAGACCTCCCTATCCTTCATCAAGAAAGTGTGGGTGGGGATATTCCATTGTTCGATGAAGGCCTTGATCCACCACGTTGGAGGAGAGGGATACTCGAAGAGCGAGACGTAGACGGCCGAATACAATCCAATCTTCATTAGATGAGTCCTTTTCGCCGATAAGATGTATCGGGCCCACTGCAAGTATCCGGCGGGCGGTCGCGGCACCAATCCAATATTATAGGCCTGTCCCCAAGGGCGTGCTTCACCCTGACAGATTCGCCTTTCTAAAATATCTATTTCCGGCGGCGGCTGCTCGGGAATAGCACCAATTGCGGGTTGGAGGAGGTCATTCGAGTTCCAATTTTTAACCTCCACGGCATACTTCACCGGGGGTTCGTCCGCATAAGGGATTGAAGTTATGGGCTCAGACGGCGTGGCGGAACTGAAACTGCGACGACCTTGGATGATTTCATTGTACCACTTTCCCTACAAGTGAAGGTTTTTGTGCTCGGGGTCGTGATCCTTAATAAGAGCGAGCGCCACCCGGTCCACTGGTGCATGGGGAAACCCTCCCTCCGAGCGAACAAATGGGAAAGACAAGTTGGCAGACATGTTTCCTGTAGAAAGACAAAAATAACCGTTAGTGTTCTAACGCTTGGCATTTTAAAATCTTACTCCACACTGTGATGCAGTGGGTAGGGGACCAAAGGGGGACCCACAAAATCTGGATGACGGTGCATCATTTAATAAGACAATCCCATCATTAGATGAGACTGTCAATTCATGAAAAAGATCCACAAGAGAATATCCTCATTGATGGGAAATCCCTAGAGACAAGGAGAAAATCTCCTCTTTTAGAGCAAAGCTCTGTTCATGGGTTAAAACCCGTGGACAAGATCTCTGTAGATCTGTAAGTTTTTGAGAGCAAGGCTCTGTTGATGAAACCCTAATGGGGTTTTCTTTAGATCAAAGATCTATAAGAGCAAGGCTCTGTTAATTAAATTTAATTTAATTTAAATTACCTAGAGTGATTCTAAGTTCTGAACTTTGAAGTTCTTGGGGAAAGAACAAGAGCAAGGCTCTGAAAGTTCTTAAGCAAGAGCAAGGCTCTGAGAATCAAAATTCTTGAAAGTTGTAAGAATTTTTTAAGGACCAAGGGTCCTATTTATAGGCGCCTGCGCCCCTTCAACTTATCAGTTGATCCAAAGGCTGGGATCTTGCCACCGCTGCACTCACGTGCGCGCCACGTGAGCGCAACGGTGGGGGGGCATTTGTTTCCCCCAATCAGAGCAAGGTTCTGTTTGAATTTCAAAAATTCAAAATTTTGAAGCAACGCTTCAAATCCCGTACGCTGCGCGCAATGCGCCACGTGTCAGAAGTTGATGCGTCAGCACAGCGCTCGAGGCAACGCAACCAATCAGAGCAAAGCTCTGTTTAAAACAAAAAGTAAAGGAAGCAACGTTTCAGCTGCGCAAGCGCTGCGCTGCGCGACACGTGTCGGCGCAGTTGTGCAAGCACAGCTGCGCAAGCGCTGCACTGCGCGACACGTGTCTGCGCAGTTGCGCAAGCACAACTGCGCAAGCACAGTTGCGCAAGCGCTGCGCTACGCGACACGTGTCTGCGCAGTTGCGCAAGTACAGTTGCGCAAGCACAGCTGCGCAAGCGCCGCGCTGCGCGACACGTGTCTGCGCAGTTGCGCAAGCGCAGCGCTGCGCGACACGTGTCACGCGCTGGGGCAGTTGCGCAAAATAGAATAAATCTTTTCTGTTCTTATTAAAACAAGAAGATTTTCTTCTGTAAAGCAGGGGCCTTTGGATCAAAGATCCAACGGTGGGGAAAGTTCCCCAAATCACTCAGAAAAAGATCTCTGTAATAAATTTAACTAATTTATGAGCACTATAAAAAGGACCCCAGACCTCATTTCAAAATCATCAACATCTTGCTAAAAAAAAGAGAGAAGAGAACTCTCAAGAACTCATGAAGAACATAAAAAAAAAAGGTAAAAACCTTTAAAAGAAGAGAAAATTCTCTTATGAACAGATCATTGATCTAAGAACAAGTTCATTGATCTTCAATAAATAAATAAATAAAAAATAAAAATAAAAATAGTGCCTTGCTCTTGTTATGAACCTTTGGTTCTCTGAAACAAGGAAAAACTTTTTTTTTCTTTGATCCAAATTTAGATCAAGGGATCAAAAAGTGCTTTACACTTCTGTTTTTTTTGAATCTTAAAAGATTCTTAGTGCTTTGCATAAATGCAGTGCATTACTTAAAGGGCCAGGCCCAAGTCAAAAAGACCTAACAGGCCTAAATAAATTGCAAAGCAATAAAAGGGCAGAGCCCCATTTAAATTGATACTCTGTTTGAGCAAAGCCCAAAATAAATAAACAGCCATGGCACAGATCTAACGGACCAACAACAAATAAAAGTGTTTCCAATTGGACTTAGCCCAATCGTGGCCATAAGTCCTTAAATTAAATTGACTGAGCAAAATTGCTCTCCTAAATCAATCTACATCCGGTTTGAGGGTATATCTCCGAACTCCTTTGACATCCATCGTTGTAATTCCTCAACGACGTCAAAGAGGTGACGGGTCCCAACGACCACACATCAATATTGGACCGAAACGTCCTTAAACTAATATTGGACCGAAACGTCCTAAAACTAATGTGGGACCGAAATGTCCTTAAACTAATAACGGACCACCACGTCCCTAAACTGGAACATGGACCACCACGTCCCTGGAATACGGACCACCACGTCCCTAAACTGGAACATGGACCACCATGTCCCTAAACTAGAACACGGACCACCACGTCCTTAAACTGGAACATGGACCACTACGTCCCTAAACTGGAACAATAGAGCCCTCAAATGCTCTTTTGTCGGATCTAAACGGTCCCGTTTAAGTTGATCTTAGCCTCAAATATGGCTAACGTATCCTTAAACATTCAAACAAACTTTAGTCCCAAATTGGATTATAGATCCTCCAATCAACTTTGATTCAAGGGTACATCTCTGAACTCCTCTGACACATGTTGTTGTAATCCTTCAACGACGTCAGAGAGGTGATGGGTCCCGACGGCCATACATGCAATGGACCACTATGTCCTTAAACTGGAACAATAGAGCCCAAACGCTCTTTTGTCGGATTTAAACGACCCCGTTAAGTTGATCTTAGTCTCAAACTGGACTAACGTATCCTTAACGAACGTTTAAGTTGATCTTAGCCGCAACGCGACTAATGCATCCTTAAACTAAAAACTCCAAACCCAAATCTAAGTAAATACGGATTTGGATTAATCCACGTCCTACGGGCGACGGCATTACTCAGTCTCCGTATACAATCCACGGGAAACCACAAACAAAACAAACACCCACGACACGAAGTGAAATTCTGGAGAAGGAGAAAGTTGTTACCGCGATGCGGTAGCGTAATTAACTGCAGGGGCTTGCGCCTGCAGGGAAGAGCGTCCTCACAATCAAAAACCCCTCGAACGAGGGGGAATCTGACGAAGTCTGCTACATCGGCCGCATCCATCTAAACCCCCGATACACGGTGCCATAAATCAACTTGGCATCTTCGGAGAGGTGGACGGATAAAACCAAATAGCATCTGCCCCGAATCTCAGGCGAGACGCAAAGTCTACGCCGCCATTCGGAGGGGAACAGCCGACGCCATCACCGCCGGCCTCATCGCCTCCTCGCCCTCTTCAACTCAACTACATCTCCTTCCTCCTCTCCCCAGGGACCCTTCACGAGCACCGCGCACCCCTGCTCGCCGCAGCACGTCGAGGGATCGCCGCCGGCGACCTTCATCCGTTCCCCGGCCTTGCGAGCACCCTCCTCGGTGAGCTTAGCATCCCCTCCTTTCTTCTTCTTCCTTCTCTGTTCATGTTTCTTGATCTGTATATTTCTCGCCGTCATCATAGGCTGACCGCCGGAGCTCCGTCGATGTGATCGGCGACCACAACCTCTCCACAGACCCTCGTGAGCACCCCCTTCTCTATCCTCCTTCCCTTCTTCTTTATTTTTTTTCTTTTCTTTTATTGTTTGCATTTTAGATATCGTAGATTCACTATTTTTGGGGTTCGCCGGAATCCGGCCGTGCCGGCGACGTGTCCCGACGATCCAGCGAGGTACCCTGACCTGTGTAGTTCCACTGTTCGTCGTTTGGGTTCATTCCGTGAACCGTGCGCGCGTCACGACCTTTCACCCGCCGACGCGTGACGTTCCGTTTTCCGATTCGCAACCCGTCGAGGCAAGTACCCCTTGCTACATGCTAAATAATTTTTACATATTGTAGGGTGTTTTTCGTCACCCCATTGAGATGGGAATATGCGCGTGCTTGTCAGGCGTATACTATAGATTCCCCCTGCCTATGGTAGGCCGGGGTTTATTGATTGTGGGGATCCAAATCTCCGGCAGCCGCGGACTAAGCTGCCGTTAATTACCCCTCGCCTTTGGGGCGAGGGAACCTCCGATTAACGTGTTAAAATGGTCATGCGAACTCAATGTGCAGTGTACGTGTGTTGTGTTATGAAAATGGGTTTTGGATATATCGGGAGCCACGCAGAGTTTTTTACGGGGGTCGTGGAGTATGTGTGTGTGTAAATATGTATACATATGTATATATATATGTATGTACATAAAAAGAGGGGGAAAAGGCATCTAAAGGATGCATGGGGCCAGCACCTTGAGCGCTGTGCGCTTAGGTGTTGTGCGCTCAGGTGTAAGCGCGCCACGTGTCGGCACATGGGCGTTTTGCGCTTGAGCGCAAGCGCGCCACGTGTCGGCACGTGGGCGCTTTGCGCTCGAGCGCAGTGCGCCTGAGCGCAGCACGCCAAGTGTCGACATGTGGGCGCTTTGCGCCTGAGCGCAAGTATGCCACATGTCGGTACGTGGGCGCTTTGCGCTCGAGCGCAGTGCGCCTGAGCGCAAGCGCGCCACATGTCGGCATATGGGCGCTTTGCGCTCGAGCGCAGTGCGCCTGAGCGCAAGCGCGCCACGTGTCAGCATGTGGGCGTTTTGCGCTCGAGCGCTGGGCGCTGGCGAGGCAAAGTGACTTTTAGTCCCAGAACCAGAAGCTATGCTTCAGAAAGGAAATATTTATTATATATATATATATATATCTATGTAAATATATGGAGTTAAACTCCTAAAATGTTTTGGTTGATGAAAGGGGTTCTTCCTCTTCCTCCTCTGTTGGCTGGATCTTGATGATCAAGAGATGTGAGATCTAAAAAGCTCTCCTTTCTGAGATCAAATGGTAGATCCAAGTTCCCCTTTGTGGGTTTTGTGGTGGAAGACTTCTTAGTTTTTGAAAAGAAAGAGTAAAACTCTTGATTTAATTCAAAAGAAATGAGAAGGTTTAGAACCTTGGAGAAGGAGCAGGAGGCACAAAAGATCTCAGATCTAAAAAAAAATTTTGTGGAGAGAATGAAAAAAAGACCCCTTTATTCATCATCATGTTGCCTTTTATAGGCTTACATATTTACATATAGCCCCTTGGGCTTCACAAAAATGGCATTTTGCCTATCCCATGGCTCATGTGCCATTTCATTTTTGCACATAAGCCACGGGCTTACAAAATATTGGCTTTATGCCTATTTTGCATACATTCATGTATAAAAAATTACATAAAAATTATTTATTACATGATTTTGTTGTTGGTATGAGGAGGCTGGCCGCGGGCTCGACTTGGGCATGGGCCCGCTTGACCTGGGCTTCGGCCCACCTAGCTTGGGGGTTGACCTTGACTTTGACTCGGTCAACCGGGGTGTAAATTTTTACCCCAATACATATACATTGATAACACCCTAAACCTGCAGTTTAACTTTAGTACCATAATTTCCCATTTTCGTGTTCAATGTCGTGTTATATCATTTTATCTTCCAAGCTTGAAACCTACCGTTTGCATTTACTTTATTAAACTTAATAATCACATCCATATGTTTTAATCACACTTTCACTATTGACGTAGCCTATGACACTTTCTCTATAGTTTTATTCCATTCGGACACTCGTGTGGATTGAACCTGTATTAGCTGTGATTTCATCCATTGAACCTATATATATAAATCATTGCACCCCTAAAATTCTTAAACTTGTTAACATGATTTAACGACCATAACTGTCATACTGTATTCTTATAATGTTGAAATCATCTCTGTGACACAACCGATAACTGTACTGCTAATTTAGTGAATCTTCTTAATGCTTAATTCATTGCTTAGATCATGTTGTTGATAACCATGCTTGATTATGTAACTGATTATGAGCGCACCTATAATATCTTTTACATCTTGATATGACTTGCGTCATCATATTGTTTGACCTGCTATGGTACCGTATACTGCTTGACCTGACCTGATGTACCATGACTTGACTCGTTACCTGATCTTGTGTCTAATGCCAACAAACCTGACATGTAGTCCTCATGGACCGTTCCTGTTGTCTATCCAGACAAACCTGCTTACCTGATCCTGTGTTGGCATTAGTTCTTGATTTCTGAATACTTGACTTGACATACACATATAACCTGGGGGTATGGGGAAATCAAAGGTGAAACCTGACTTGTAACTCAACAGTTTGCTACTTGTTCTGATCGGTTTAGAGGCTAGGCCAGCCTTGGGTTGATGCTGCTGACATCATTCATCTGTACATATTCCTGTTTAGTGCCTAGCGGCATGTCTCGGTTTCAGCCCGCGAATCTGGACCGTGGTCCCGGGTATGCACGGGATACTATTGAGTTACATCGATGATTCATCAATTTGATTTCAAAGACTTTAGAACAGAAAACCTGATAGAACAGTTTAGTTTACCCACTGCACACTACCCTGCACTGCCCTGATTTATATTATTGTTACCCTTGCTTTATTCATATTTATATTCGCATTGCCTGTTACCATGTTTATATTTTTTACTTGATGTCACGACGCGCTGACGTCTGGGTTTTGCATGGCCCAGATCCTGTACCGCTGTTGCAGTCCGAGCAGGAGTACTTCAGCCAACAGGCTGAGCTGTGAGTGTCATCAGTAGTTAGCTTTTCTTTCCTGCATTTTATTCCTGATGTGAGCCCGCATTATGGGACATACATTCCAGTTATTTTTTGTATTGGATCTTTCGCTTCCGCATTTTATTATTCTTGACTCATGTTATCTTAGATTATGGACATGTTTTAGATAGTTTTATTTTGTTCTTGATATCTCTACAGCCGTAATGTGACTGTGGATGGATACTTCCTACCCACAGGTAGCATGGTTGGCTATGTCACGTGCCCATTTTAGCGTACTCTGGGAAACGGGACGTGACAAAACTCACGACGGACTCCGTGGTTCTCACCAAGCTGGGCCAAAGATGAAGCTGAAAATCTAAAGAATAGGTTATTATTGGCCCACAATGATTCAGGACTGCCACGAATATACGAAGCAGTGTCACTCATACCAAATTCATGGGGACTTCATCCACCAGCATCCAAATCCGCTACACCCAACGGTAGCTTGCTGGCCGTTCGAAATGTGGGGAACCGATATAATTGGCCCTATTGAATTAGCATCATCCAAAGGACATCAGTTCATACTGGAAATGATCGATTACTTTTCTAAGTAGGCAGAAGCAGTACCACTAAGGGAGGTAATGACGGAGAATATCCTCCATTTCTTCAGAACCCATGTCATCTACCGGTTCGGCACTCCGCGACGAATTATCTCGGATAATAGGCTATCTTATAGAAGTTATAAAATCAGCCGCTTCGTACAACAACATAAAATAAATTGGAGATACTTTTCTGTCTATAATCCTCGGGCCAACGGTCTAGCTGAAGTTTTCAACAAGTCCTTGACAAAGATTATAAAGAAAACGGTGTCCAGAAACAAGAGAGATTGGCATGAAAGGTTGCATGAAGCTCTCTGGGAGTACCGAACAACGTTCAAAACATCGACGAATACAACACCATACGCGTTGGTATTCGGCACGGAAGCAATGATTCCCTTTGAAATAGAACTCCCCTCTCTGCGAATAGCGGTTCGATACGAGCTGACAGATGAAGAAAATGCTCATCTTCGGCTTGAGGAGCTCGATGCCTTCGACGAAACCCGCCTTATAGCACAGCAAAACCTGGAGGCTTATAAGGCAAGGATGACACGGTCATACGAAAGACTGGCCAGGCCGAGAATGTTCCCCCAAGGCGAGCTCGTGCTAGTCTTCATAAGACCGATGATCCCCAATCGTGCAAAACGGGAGAAATTCGAGCCGAACTATGAAGGCCCGTATATCATAGACAAAATCTACCAAGGTGGAGCCTACCTTCTCATGGATATGCATAGCGAAAGACCTTCCGGCCGATAAACGTCCGATTCCTCAAAAAATACTACGCTTAACGAGTCATGACCTAGGTCAATGATAGATGACCATGCTCATGTCCGCTCGCTATTTTCCTGAGTCAAAAACTCCGAGAGTAGTATGCAAAGAAACTCCGTCGCCTTAAATATGGCGATGATGGACCGAAATGTGCTTAAACTAAAAATTCGCCTCAAATATGGCGACATCGGACCGATATGTCCTTAAACTAAAACTTAATCTCAAAAATGACGATACCGGACCGAGATGTCCTTAAACTAGAACCTTGCCTCAAATATGGCGACATCGGACCGAAATGTCCTTAAACTAAAATTTCGTCTAAAAAATGCCAATAATGGACCGGAATGCCCCTAAACTAGCGCGTCGTCTTAAATACGACGATACGCTCTATTGATATCTATATTGTAATCGAAGCCCCAACGGTGAAGACTGCAACTCAAGTCCCACTGGCTACACAGCCGCTTCAGCGGTGAAGTCACCCCTAAGCCCCACTGGCAAACAGATGGGTCATTAAATAAATGGTATGTCCACAAGAAAAATGGACACGGATGAAAACCCCAAAGGGCGCTGTGAGTAAAAACAACAGGATTACCGGCGAGTTTGTGAAAACCCGGAAGGGTGCAATCTCATAAAAAAACGGTATGTCCACAAGCAAAACAGACACGGATGAAAACCCGAAAGGGCACCGTAAGTAAAAACAACAGGATTACCGGTGAGCTTGTGAAAATCCGGAAGGGCGCAATCTCGTAAATTTTTTTACACTTACGAGATCCTCTCGACTTGTAAGAAGAACCCCCTATGTGACCCTCACGGCTCATCGGATTCAAAAGCCTTAAGCTACAGGGATCCAAACCCGTTCTTAAGCCGTCGTATCCCCCAAGTTGCCCTACAGGCGGTCCAATATTGGCCCTTTTATACAATCCACAGGCACAAATAAACGATTTCCCCGCCAAGTTCCACCAATGCCGAGAAATGTCTTCATATGGTGAATGACATTTGTAGGTCCTCTCGACTTATAAAGAGACAATACTCTTATAAGATCCTTACGACTTATAAGAGAACACATACTTAGGAATCCCCACTATTCCTAAGGAGAAAATACGCTCCTCACGACTCATAGGGAGAAATACCTTTATGAGACCCTTACGGCTCGTAAAGTCAAAAAGCCTTAGTCGATAGGATCCTAACCCTGTTTGCTAAGCCACCTTTGTTCAAATCATCAAAAGCAAATGATTATTCGCTCCTGGCAATATCTTAGTTACAGCGATGCTGATGCCTAAACAGGTGTCAAACTCCAAGTCCTTTCACGGCAAATGATGATTCACTCCTGGCAATATTTCAGTCGTAGCGATGATGATACCAAGGTTGGTATCAGATTCCAAACCCGCAATAGAAACATCAACGAGTAGCAAAAAAATGCATATAAAAACAGCCGAAATGATGGGGTAACTCACAATAAAAATCAGCGAGTAAAAAGATATATGCATATAAAAACAGCCGAAATGTTTGAGCAACTCACAATAAAAAGCAGCGAGTAAAAGTATAAAAAAATAGTCGAAATGAGTGGGCACCACCGCGCATAAAAAAGCCAAAATGATTGGGCAATCGCGGCTTTCGCGATAAAAAAGCTGAAAAGAGAGAGCATCGCGGAAATAAAAAATAAAATAAAATAAAAGGAAAATTTCTATGCCCTGCAAGTATGTCCATATTGACTCTTGTATCCATGGGCACAAATGAAAGACAGGAAACCATATTTTCCCACCAGGCTTCGTCAAAGGGAGATCCAGATCTGGACGGCAATATCTACAACCTAGAGATCACCCCGACGTACCTTTTCATTCCGACAGGAGGCAGACACGACGTCAACAAAGACCCAAGGGTCAAATCAAAAGTGGAGTCACGACAAAACCCTATCTCCAAGTCTTGACGGTCCATACACAACCTAAAGACTACCCCGACATACCTTCTCAGACAGGATGCAGACACGACGTCAACAAAGACCTAACGGTCAAATCAAAAGTGGAGTCACGACAAAACCTTAGCTCCAAGTCTTGACGGTCCTTACACAACCTAAAGACTACCCGACATACATTCTCATTTCGACAGGATGTACACATGACGTCAACAAAGACCCAAGGGTAAAATAAAAAATGGAGTCACGGCAAAATCCTAACTCCAAGTCTCGATAGGGCATATACAACCTAGAGGCTATCTCGGCGTTCCCCTCCTCATTTCAGCAGGACGCAGACGCAACTATCAAATAAAACAGGAGCAATGGCATATTTCTAGCTCCGGGCTTCAACTGCGATATATATAGTATAGAGGTCCTACAGATGTCTACCCTACTTCGGCAAAGAATCGGTGCGGCATCGTCAAGACAAGAAATGAAGCAATGGCATATTCCCAGCTTCGGGTCTTGACGGCAACTCATATAAAGCCTAAAAGACTATCGGGGATCATCCCACACCAGTGCGGAGTGGTTATGACTCATCGGGGCTCCAAACCGAGCCTAAACTCAAGTAAAAGGCGGCATGGCAAATTCTTAACGTTTACTCTTCCGAAGGTGATATAGCCTAAGGAGATTACTTGAAGGCGTCTTGTCCAGACTCCGAAGGGATCAGAGATACGATAGTCCCAGGGTTACTCGAATAATGGCTTAAAGACCGCATATCGATGAATACATCAGCCAACGCGACGGTACCACGGACCAAAACCTAGTGCCACAAACCTAACGGACCTCTGTCATAAAGAATGGAGGTTATTTACATATAACGTTAGAACAAGTTTTCCTGTAAACCCAAGGGAGGTAAACTAAATAAACTCCGAAATGAGTACATAAACTAGAAACTCCAAGATGAGTGAATAAACTATAAACTCCGAAATGAGTACATAAATTAGAGACTCCGAGATTAGTGAATAAACTACAAACTCCGAAATGAGTACATAAACTAGAGACTCCGAGATTAGTGAATAAACTAGAAACTCCGAAATGAGTACATAAACTACTTTACGTCAAGTCAAGACATCAAAAGATGGAGAGGCACAAGTATGAAATGAAATATGTCTTTTATTCATAAATTAAATTGAATACAAGATACAAAAAAGGGGAAGAAAATATACATCGACAAAAACTTCTAAGCTGGCGGGCGATTCAACAAACCGGCAAGATCATCATTTTTTTGCCGGACTTCCGCTTCAAGCTCTATCAACGCCGTCAGCTGAGTTCCTGCCTGTGCTTGTTGATTTTGGTATAAAAAAAAGACTCTCAAGCTCTTTCTCGGTAGTCTTGTGAGCCTCGACCATCTCACGTGTGAAAAGACGGCTTTATCGAGAGCCACCACCCCTGTAATGGCCTCCTGAAGAACCCACAAAATTTCATAGGCCCTAGTGGTCTTGGTAGTGAGCTGGACATGAAGTTCCCTTAAATCCTTCGAAGCCAATTCCCTTGTCGAAAACTTTCGGTTGAGCCTTTTCTCACATGACTGGAGAATAGCCACACACCGATCGATCCATCCACGCAAGTGGGTATTTACAGATAGGATATCAGAGGGAAGGCATACGCATTCAACCACATGTAGAGAGGCCTTCACTTGACGACAATACTCGACCCAAGTACGCACCAGCGCCTCGTCATGGTAGGTGGAAAGAACAAACAAAGAAGCGTTGGCTTTAACAACGAATTCTTCGGCCGTGCCGGAAGTGCCAACGTGAAGATCTTCTATAAGAGTTGCCAGGGAATGAATGCTCTATTTTACCATCCTCTCAGACATGCATCGGGCGTAAGGGCTTGGCGGCATGGAAATCCGGGACTCTAATGGAGTCAGGGTGGGCAAAATTATGAAAAAATATGTGTAGTTAGTCACCTTTCCAAACGTAGAATAAGTAAAAGAATGTCAATGCTAAAGCGTTACTTACCCATGGCCATAAAAGACAGATTTGAGAGATCCCCAGGTCCATCGAGAACTTCAACTTCGTCGTCAGCCTCTAAGACCGTGGTTTAAAATAAAGGGGCACATCAACATCATTATGAAGATATAAAACGGAAATGCGAAGAATTACCAACCTTGGCCAGAGGAAAGGACTATGCTCTGTGGAGGTATCGGTTGCGGGGCCGCCATGTCAAGTAAACGCTGGAAGGTTTTATCCGGAGAGAGATCTACAATGGAAGACGCTAGCTCCTGTAATTCTGAGGGGAAGAAAAGTTCGGATATATAGAAGGGTCATTAAACAAAAATGTAGATGTTGATAAAATTACCTTCGATACTTCATCCACTTTGAATCGGATGGATGGCAGCTTCAGTAATCTCCTCTACACTTTCCGGTGTGTCATTGGAGACGTTCACAGAAGTCTTGACAGTGTGGCAGTCTCCGCTGGAAGAATAGAAGTCATTACCGAAAACTCCAAGGTGGGGATGGCAATTTCGGTAATCTCCTCTACACCCCCCAGTGCGTCACTGAAGATATCCATAGAATCTACGACCGGTTCAGCAATCTCCGCCGGAGGAATAGAAGCCGTCATTGGAGGCTCCATGACGCGATCCGGGCTCAAGACTATGCCCGCTTCAGAAGGCCCTACAATTTTTTTTTGGTAAAGATAATATGATGTGAAAGTAATATAAATTATTTACCGAAAGAGATGTAAAAAAAATATATGCATACCAATACGCTAGGGAGCTTGAAGTATGGCTTTTTTGAGCCGCTGCTCTTTTCTGATCAGTTGCGCTCATCGGGATTCGATCGAAAGCAAATGCCTTCCCGTCTTCAGAGCAGCCTCGTCTTCAGAAACGGCCGAGATAGGCTGTTTGAGAGCCCGTTCTTCTTCCATCGTCAGAGGACCCATTAGTAACCTAGGTAATAACGGGTCAACGTCATAGAATACAAACAGGAGGAAAGCCTCCCTTCCTGGGGCACACATTTTCATTTTCATCCTGCGATCGCTTTATGGCTTCGGCCAACTAAGCGGTTTCCTTGGCAGATGTGCCAGGAAAGAGGAGACCGTCGTCTGGTTCATGCATAGATATAGGCTCATCATGAAAAGGCTCGGACTCAAGCAACACATCGAGTAAACCGGTGACCGATTTCTTCCTCCTTTTAGGGCCCGAGCCAGCACTAGAAGAAGGGCGCTTTCTCCCCTTCGGCAATTTTGCACGGCGCCGCCCAACCTCACCTTCAGTGTCTGTTTTTGGTGATGCCACTGCCGGTGCCTTCTTAGGAATCTCTGCTCCAGCCCTAGGGCGAATCGGCATACCAACTGTCCCTCAAAGGAGGGCAAAAAACCGACCGTGGCCACAACGGGGCACTGACGGCTTGAGCGGAAGCAGATGCTTTACATTCAAAGAGCACCTTTCTCTCTTTTGTAATGATGGGACCAACCCGGTGGCGATAGCAGCCCATGATGGGTCCCACGGGCCTCAGAAGATAGTCAGGCTCAGGAATCATGAAGAGGGAACCAGTGCCCAACCGCATGAAGTGGTTGATAACGTCGTGAGTGACCTCCAGTGAGAGAGTGGGCTCAACTAGAAAGGCTTCGAGAGGGATGCCCTGGTTGTAACCTAACTGTTGGGCGAAATGATGTGGATTGTACCACATGAAGAGAGCAGTATCATTTAGGCGGAATACTAAGTACCCCGGCCGGATTGAATATAAATGCATGGTCTCTTTAGGCTTTAAAGCTGGAGCTCCACTCTTTGACAAATTGAACAATTGTTGAATGGGCCCCGCTGGAGCAGAAAGGACCTGGTCACTGAAAACCATCCCGTCTTCATTCGAATACGGATTAAGCAATATGCGTAGAGCCCCTAACTGAGTCGGATCAGGAGCAGAAGTATCGATTAGCCCTATGACCCGTGGAAAGGTATATGCTTCATAGAAAGCAGGGCGCCGATGTGTAGCAAATGCGCCTAACACATGCATCTTAATCCAAGACGTGAAGTAGTGGATGGAGAAATTCACGGTATCCGCACCCGGGTTTGAAGTGTTAGTGGCGGTACTTAAACCGTGATATATGTGTTATAGTCCTGCAACGCCAACAGTCAATCGCGCTCCTTCAGCTATGCGATGGGCATGATAGAAGACGGAGGCTCTCATAAAACGGCGATGCATCAGCATGGTGAACTAGCTAAGCCAGAGATTGATGAAGCCGACAAAGAAAGTTTCTTCGTCTATTCCAGGGGCAGCAATCGCATCAAAGGTCACGGCTGATGAGTTCGTAATATAAAACTGTGGCAGGTCTTCTTCTTTGGTCGGCAATTTCTTCAAGCCGAATCCGAAGGTATCATCGACCTTTGCGAATATCGGAGCCTTCTTGGATAAGACATCTTCACGGAGAAAGCAAGTAATGAAAGCGTCAAAAGTGACACCTTGCCCTTCAGATGCCACGAATAGTTTCTCAAAAATACCCAAGGCTTTGATCAGATTCGGGTGCTTGTGCAAAACAGCATTCTCGGTCGTCAAGCCTTCAAGCACCGCTGGCGCCGTAGCAAATATACTCGTCGGGGGGTAATAATTCTTCATAGTGTTCTCCCCTGATCGGCAGTCCCGAAATTCCTCTAGCGAAATGGAAACTTCACTATCTCCTAATAGGAACGTGTGCGTTGGAAGATTCCATTGATTCAAAAAGGCCTTGACCCACCAGACGCGGGAAGCATGATAGTAGAACAGTGATGCATACACCACTTGATATAACACAACCTTTTGCAACCGTGAGCGTTGGGCCAAAAGAATGTAACGGGCCCAAGGAAGGTAGCCCACCGGGTGCCGCGGGACGACGCCTATCTTGTAGACCTGCCCCCAAGGTCGAGCTTCGCCATGGTAGATTTGGCGTCCTAAAATATCGATAGCCATCAAGGGTTTATTGGGTATCCCTGTCGTTGATTGCTCAAGATGGCCCTCGAGGGTCCAATTAGCTGCTTCCACCGCATAAGCAGCACGCGGACGCTCCATGAAAGATATTGAATTGATGGGTTCTGTCGGTACCCCTCATGTGAAACTATGTCGACCCCTGATAATGTGTCCATACCAAACTCCTCATAAGAGAAGACTCTTAGTATCCTTATCATGTGCTTTAATTATCGTCATAACCTCCTCGTCTAATGGTGACTGTGGAAAAGCGACCTCCGAGCGTGTATGGTACTTAAAAAACAGGGAGGGCCCCCCATTAATAATATATATATATATATATATATATATATATATATATATTATGTTTTATGGGACCACTAACTACAAAGCTAGTAGGCTCCACGAAATCCAAATGGCATCTCACCAATGTTGGGGAAAGATAATCATTGTGAGGATCCAAAATGATCCTCATTAAATAAACAGTGAAGTTTAAACAACTCTTAATAATCTCGAAAAATGAGTTCTGTTAAAACGCACAATAGATTCAAATCTGTGTCAAGAGTATTAGAACCCTAAAAAGGAAAAATGCTCAAGAACACCAGGGAATAAAATTCCCAAAAGTCTCCAAGTCTTTCAGAGCTAAACTATGTAAGATGGAATTAAATTCCTTTATTAATGGGATTAAATCCCAGAAACCCCCGTGATGATGAGACGAAGAAATGAAATTGAATTCCAAGGATCCACAAAGATAAGTGATAGGGTAAACCCTAAGAGGAAAAACTAACAGTTCTTAAGACCCAGAGTTTTCTTAAAAAGGGGGTGATTTTTTAGATCTCTAAGAGATCAGTTCAAGGCAAGAGCAAAGCTCTGCTGATAGATTTGAAATCCAAAGAACAAAAAAGGGGAGCTTTTCCCTAAGGGGTAAACGTCGTTCAAGATCCTTACCCAAAAAGAGAGTTTTTGCAGAGTATAACTCTGAAAGATCTATGGATAGAGAGCTAAGCTCTGAGAGGAGAATTAAATTATCAAGAAAAGATCAACGAAGAAAATGAAGAAACAGTGATCATCTAAGGAGCCAAACCTCCCATTTATAAGACGTGATGGGGAGCGGTTCATCTCCCCATTCCCCTAGGCAATCCAACGGTTGTGAGGGTGGACAGCGCTGCACTCACGTGCAAGCCACGTGAGAGCAACGCTGGGGGGGGCATTTGTCCCCTCATAAAAAAAGGGAAAAAGGAAAAAATTCCCCACTATTCAAGTCTCACGTGTTAAACACGTGAGCGTCTATATGCAAAGAATATAGGTGCTGCAGTTAAAACGACTCATGGGCTAAATAAGCCTTACGTGTTAAACACGTGAGCGTCTATATGTAAAGCATATAGGCGCTGGAGTTAAAAACAAATGGGCTAAAAGAGCCACACGTGTTAAACACGTGAGCGCTTATATGCAAAGCATATAAGCGCTGCAATCAAATAATTGGCAAGCCAAACAGGCCTCACGTGTTAAACACGTGAGAGTTTATATGCATATGAGCGCAAAAAATAAAGCATACTGAAACCCATGCTAGGAGTCACGTGTTAAACACGTGAGTTCTTCTGCTGCACTCTTTGGCAAGATAGAATTAAATTATATATGGGAAATATTTTCTTGATCTTTCTCAAACTAGAAAGATCTTCTCTGTTAAACAGAGGACCCTTGGATCAAAGATCCAACAGTGATTATAAAATCACCCACCGATCATCTAATAGAATAAAAATTCTATCTTAAGAAAAGATATTTCCTAATCTTATTAAATAAACAAGAAAACTTCTCTGTTAAACAGAGAGCCTGTGGATTAAAAATCCAATGGTGAATAAAATTCACCAAGTGATCCGAAAGATCATTTTGGATTGATTATGAAATCAATCATGATCTCTCAATCAGAGATTTTCCTAACAAATTGATCTTTTCTCTTATCCTATAAATAGAAGAGAAAACAAAAAAAATAGAGAGAGAAAACTCCCCACAAGCTTCTGCAAAAAAAAATACAATGAGCTCTGGAAAAAGAAAGAGAATTTAATTCTCAAAAGAAGAAGAATTGCCTCATTGAAACCTTAGGTAAAAAAAACGTACAAAGATCACAGTTCCTTTGCTTTGCCTATCTAAGGGTTTAACCCTTCATATAAGAACTTAGTTCTTCCTCTGGTTGAGATTTGCAGAAGCAGATCTTCCCACAAGTTGAGAATTTAATTCTCATTGGGGAGATTCTGTTCTGCAAATTCAAAACTTAGGGGAAAAGAACTAGATCATAAAAGAAAAAGAAATAACAGGAGCATGTGGGAATTTAATTTCTCCAAAATTAGGATTTAACCCTATATAAAGAACTTAGTTCTTCAAAAAAAAATGATGATGATCCAAGATCCTCAAAACCGAAATCTTGATGATCACCAATGACTAAAAATGTCAATAACAGGAGATCAATATCTCTAAGAAAACACAAGATTAGCTTGGTGGCTTGTTAGTGCATAGTACTATTCTGAAGCCTCACGTGTTTCCCACGTGACTTCTTCAAACGAACAAAACAACAACCAAAACTGCCTCACGTGTTTCCCACGTGAGTGCTTAAAAAAAGAGGGAAACAAGCAAAAGAAAAACCAAAGCTGCCTCACGTGATTCTCACGTGGGCGCCTAAAAAGCAAAGAAAAACTCCTTAGTCGGTATGCAGCCTTCCCAAAAGAAAGCAGCCATATGTTTTGCACGAAGGGTCTAATCAAGTGCTTAGCACTTCTTTAAAAGAGGGGCAGCGCCCCATATTTGGGGGCCTTACGTGTTTCATACGTGAGTGCCATAGAACTCTAGTGTTTAGCACTAATCCAGTGCCCATGTGAAACGCACGTGAGTACCGTGTGTCTCAGTGCTTAGCACTGTGGAGTAATTATATCCCAACCCAAATCGGCTAAGTTTCCTGAGGTTAAACCTCTCTGATTTTAAAATCAATCGAGCTCATATGGATCATGGTTTCCCAAACCGATCTTAGTCTAAAAAATGACTAATGATCTATCATTGATGATATCCAAAATGATATTCATCTTTTGTCTCCTAAAGTAATCTTAGTCTCAAATACGACTAATAATTCTTAGGTCCACAACAACCCTTTTTCCCTCAAATATGGGATTTGGTCCAAAAGGGTACATCTTTCCACACCTCTGATACATGTCGTTGTAATTCCTCAACGTCTTCAGAGAGGTGGCGGGTCCCGATGACCAACAACTTCTTTCGCTGATGCACTTCCAAATTGTCGTGCATGCCTCAAATCGGATCATGCCCCAAATTGGGCACATTCCATATCTCCATTGTTCACTTCGTCACATAACAAATATACGTGCGCGCAAGATGAATAATGGACTGAAATGTCCTTAAACTAATATTCGCCTCTAAAATAGCGATAAAGGACCGAAACGTCCTTAAACTAACACCTCGCCTCAAACATGGCGATAATGGACCGCGATGTCCTTAAACTAAAATAATCGAGTCCAAATGATCATATGTTTAAGTTGATCTTAATCTCAAACCAGATTAACGATCCTTAAATCAACCCAAACCCAAATCTAAAAATATACAGATTTGTACTAATCCACGCCCTACAGGAGACGACATAAATTAGTTTCCGTATACAATCCATGGGCAACCAAAATAAAACAAACATACATACGACATGAAGTGAACCTCCGGAGCAAGAGAAAGTGGTTATCTCGATACGGTAACGTAATTAACTGTAGGGGCTTGCGCCTGCAGGGAAGAGCATCCCTACAATGAAAAACCCCTCGCAAACTAGGGGGAATCTGATAAAGTCTGCTACAACGGTCACATCCATCCAAATCTCCGATATACGGTGCCATAAATCAACTTGGCATCTTCGGAAAGGTGGACGGATAAACCCAAATAGCATCTGTCCCCAGGATTCAGGCCAGACGTCCAGATGTTCCGGTCTGTCTTCCGGCGGTGAACACCAAGTATGCAATTTAAGTATCCATAATAAATCACACCATCCGATCCTACCGTCGTAATCCCACTATTCTGAGTGGTTCGAGTTGTTTCTATGTCCTTAACTTCAAATTTGTATCTAAGGACACCGAATCCTTTATAATATACAATCTCCATGCTAGGAAACTGAGCTAAACATCTTGAATCTCTCTCTAATGATGCAAACAAGTTCGGATCATGGATCTAACAAGAAAATTTTTATGGAAAATACATAACGATATAAATTTATATTAAGACTGGTAGTAACAACATGTTATTCGAACAACTTACATGATCTGCAACCCAATCGCAAAAATTATCCTGAAGATATTTTCCAATCGTTCATCATTCCAATCAGGATGCCCCTCACGTACCTCATCAATATGAATTCTGTTCTCAACAATAAATTATGACATTAATATTATATAATTTCATATACACACAAACACAAATATAACAATTAATCCAAAAAAAAACTTACTTTCTAATTTCTTCAAGACATACGCAATTGAGGAGGATAAACCGATATATCTTGTTAATAAATATAATGTCTACTCTCTTATAATTAGCTTTACCATATGGCCCGTCCTGAATTCTCCGAGGCCGGTTAAATTTCGTCTCAATGTTCTTGTCCATACAGCGAGAACAAAATGTGGTTGTTTCATCTAGAAGATAACCTTGCATGATAAAATCCTCCGGTCGATTTCTATTGCGTATATACTTTTTTAGAGTGTAGAGGTACCTAAAGAAAAATATGTTAAATAAATAAATATGGGAATATAGGACAACAATAATTTTACAAAATACGTGAAACGAAAAATTCCACGTACCTTACGATGGGATACATCCATCGATATTGTACCGGTCCGACAAACATAGCCTCGGTTGCAAGATGAATCGTCAGGTGTATTATGATATCGAAGAATGACGGTGGAAAAATACGCTCAAGCTTGCAAAGTATCAATGAAATAGAATTTTCTAGATTCTCCAGCGTCACAACATCCAAGGTTTTAGCGTACAATTCTCTAAAAAAGCAACAAAGATCATTGATTATTAGACCAACCGATTCGGGAAGGGAAGTCTTGAGGGATAATGGGAGAAGGTGCTCCATAATAACATGGTGATCATGACTTTGCAGCCCATCGATCATGCCTTTCACAATTTTTATTTTCTTGCTAAATGATCCTGAGAAACCCGTGGGAACTTTCAAATCATGCAACATCTGCAGGAACCTTTTCTTCTCCAGTTGTGACATATGATACGCGGCATTGGGAAGTACAAACTTGCCTGGTTTATCATCTATCAGTTTAGGATGCAATTCACTTCTAATTTCCCAATTCTAAAGATCCATCCGAGCACGGAGGTTGTGTTTCGATTTTCCTTCTTTACAAAGAAGCAAGTTGAGTACATGCTCGGATACTCCCTTCTCTATGTGCATGACGTCCAGACAATGACGCACTAAATTTGTTGACCAGTACGGAAGCTCATAGAAAATTCTTAACTTGTTCCAGTAAGGTGGCTTGACCTGTTTTGCCGGATCTATTCTGAAGGTCACATTATTGTAATCATCCCACTGAGCAATCACGTCCTCTCCGGACAATGGGGCTGGAGGCCCATGAAGCTCCTGATGACCATTAAAATGTGAAATGTCTAATCTATAGGAATGGTTTAGTGGCAGGAAACGCCGATGACATCAATAACAAACCTTCCTGCAATAACAAACCTTTATGCTAAAATTCAACCATTTTGATATTGTATATTGATGGCAATAAGGGCATGCTTTGTGACCATGTACGGACCAACCTTATAGCTTCCATATGTAGGAAAGTCATTAATTGTCCACATTAAAGCCGCACGCATTATAAAGCTTGTATCTGTTTTTGCATCGTAAATCTCTACACCATCAATGAATAAAGATTTTAACTCATCGATCAGAGGTCGGAGATAGACGTTGATATTGTTTCCCGATGAGTTTGGTCCGTCAATAAGAAGAAGCATCATAAAATAGGATTGATCCATAGCCAACCAAGGGGACAGATTATAAACTATCATTACAACGGGCCATGTGTTGTGGCTTCCAGCCATATAGATGAATGGGCAGAAGCTATCACTAGCGAGTCCAAGCCTGATATTGAGAGAATCACTACTGAATATTTCGTGCCTCCTATCGAAATCCTTCCATGCCGGTGAATCTCTTGGATGACTCATTTTTCCATATTCGCTTGGAGCAGCACGGTGATGCTAAATCATTGCCTCGGCTGTTTTCTTGCACTTGAATAGCCTCTGCAGTCTCTATGTTATGGAAAAGTATCGTGCTATCTTGATAGGTATATCGGGCTTCTTATCAGATTCTTTCGGTTTATACCCGGTCTCTCCACATGTCGGACACTCTTTCAAATCTGAATTCTCTTTCTGGTACAACACGCAATCTTTGGGATATGCATGAATCTTTTCACACTTCAGACCCAATTCAGACATCATCTTCTGGGCTTCATACCAGCTGTCGGGCATGTTATTTCCCAGGGTTATAGAATATTTCAGGAACTTCAGAAGTATCGTGAATGACTTGTTGCTCCATCCATTTAGGCACTTAATCTGAAAAAGTTGGACGAATCATGATAGGGTGAAATACTTTGCATTCTCATAAATTGGTTTTCTAGCATCATTCATGAATTTTTCATATTTATCCGCACGCAGTTCTTGACCAGAAGGAATGTCATCTTCGGTAAGAATACTATCACCGAGGGCATCCTCTACCATATCCTCCATTTTTTTCTCCTGGAAAGAAGTTATCGTCTTCTTCTTCTGCCGCATTACCGTCTTCTTCTTGTCCTTCCCCGTAATATAGCCAAGCTGTATAAAGTCTAGTAAAACCATGTTTAACGATGTGAACCTCTATGATTTCTACCTTCGCTAGAACTTATTCCCACATCTATCGCACGGACAGAGAATCTTCTATAACACGATCTTATTATGTGCGTGTGCAAATTCAATGAAAGCAGCAACTCCTGCGACAAACTTAGATTGCATGCGTTGTTGCTAATACACGTACATCCAGTCCTTAACTCTGATGTACTCATGAGCTATGTTAGACTTTATAACATATAAATTGTAGGTTATGATGACTATATTGAGAAATCTAAGAACGAGATGGTTACCGACAAAGAAGAAAATCCATAGAGGTAAGTTTGTCGTTGAAAAGAATAAATTATCGATTAACAAAGTTAGATTTGAAGATGCTCAAGTATGAGTTGTATTCCAAGTATGTGTGTTTCAATTTTTGATTTCGCTTAGGTGTATGGTTGTTAGTGTGTATGTGCTTTATGTGTGCGTTTGTTGTGTATTCGTGTTGTATGTGTGTGTTTCGGCTATCGGGGGTAAGGCTTCTATCCCATTAAGAATGTATAGAGCAGACACCTATTCGCTTGTGCTTTCATCCGTTTTGAGTAAATTTCAGCAGAACCTCCCCGCTGTTCTCCGAGTATATTGTAATAGAATAGATAATCATTTCAATGCAGTGAAACAACGTTGAAATGAACATCTAATCTATCTTTGTACATGGAGAACCAGCGGAAAAGTACCGACGAAATAACTCGAAACGAATGAAAACACAAGTGAATGCAGGTGTTTGCTTTATACATTCTTAACTTGTCCACACTATACAAATCTATCGGTTATTATACGATTAAATCTTTTTGTCACATAGACTACACGACGGTTATTAGCACAGAACTATACCGTCCGATATTTAACAATCTTCGTATAGTTCTATGTCACGACGAATATTGAACGTATGTAAACCGATAGACAGGGACTGAGTCGCGCTTTGATTTTCATATATGAGTATCGATCAGAATATGAAAGTTTCATATTATCATCGAGTATCATACATACGCTTAGTATAAGATTTAACTTCAATTGGTTTTACGTTTTTTTTCAATTACAAGGGTTCAAAGTTTTTAGTTTAGGGTAAAGTTTTTTAAAGTTAAGGGTTTTCTTAATCAAATTTAAGATTTTTGAATTTATTGGGGTTAGGATGGAATTTGAAAAGAGTTCAATATAGAGGAGAATGATGATGAATTAAGTTTTGGCCTTATTTGTATGTGTGTATGTGTCTGCATGTGCGTGTACACACACAGACAACACACACACATACATGCATAGACATACACACATACACACATACACATACAATTCGCTAAAGTACCCTTAACTATTGTTGGTTTACTAAATTACACTAAAATACCTTTACCCTAACCCTAACCCTAACCCGAATACTAACCCTAATCATTAACCCTAACCCTAACCTAACCTTAATCATTAACCCTAACCCTAACCACAACAACAACCACAACTCTAAACCTAGCCCTAACTATTAACACTGTCACGCCCCGCTTCCCTGTGTACGGCGAAGTGGACGCGACGAGGTCCGCTACGTATATACTTAGAAGTACATACGCTAAGCGTATCTAAGCAATATAAAGTAAATCACAAGAGACAAGAGATATAGAAATAACATCAACTTTATTAATAATATTCTTTTGTACAATGCATAAAAAGTAAATACAACTGAAATGAAAAGCGATGCCTAAACAGTGGCATAACAGGAAATGAAAATACTGAATAGAACAAGGTATAATATCTAGAGGTCGGGGTCTTCGTGAAACTGCTCCAAGTCTTCACTGGTGGGCTCGATCTCTGCTGGGTCCAAAGCACCTGACGACATTCAAAGAAGAAAGAAATAGAATGTCGTCAACGAACAGGTCGCTCGGTAAGTCCCAAAGATAAAGAAGAATTAGAAAAAAACAAAATAAGAGTTATTTTCTAAAGAGATTGTAAAATATTGTAGAATATTGTGTTAACGCTGTTGTTTGTAACTTGGTACAGAAGGATGCCAGTGTATACGAGAGGGGTCTCTATATGCTAGAGATCAGGGCAAACGGAATGTACAAGGAACCGTTAAGCCACGGTACAACAGCAACGGAATATAGGTTAGGTGTCTTAATCTGATCACATCGTGCCACCTTTAACACCTTCTGTACCAATCTACCCCTTAAACCCCGTAGTGTTTTGATAGTATTGTTGTACTGTATTGTGTAAGTTGAATGACTGACCAAAACCATGATATCAGTAAACATATTGTAACTGCATAATCAGGTAAATGGAATAACGGAATAATGGATGTATATCCATGGTTTGGTTCAGTCAAGTTGTATAGATTGTTAACTGGATTCTGGGATTCATGTGTTCATATTGAGTTGTAATATTAAAGAATGTAGATTGACTTGAATCATATTCAAGTCAGAAATAATTAGACTCAAACCCGAGTCAGACCAAAAGAAATGTAAGTCGAGGTTCTATATTTGTTAGGGTCCTCATTGTAATTTATAAAACTTGAGGGGTTTTTATGTAAAAATACTTTTGTATAGTTTTCAAGATACACCTCAAGTATTTATTATTCGTCTTTATAGTTATAATGAGTGTGATTTATTTTTTGATATTTCTAATGAAAATATCCTAATTTCATAAATAAAGGCATTAATTTGTAATATTGATTTATTTGAAATTCATGGTATTTTAATGTAACTTTTAATCTTGAAATTTTTAGGAAAAGGTGGAAACTTTATCTTATAATAAAATAAGTATTTAAATGATAAATATACATATGTTTATACAAGAATAATTTTTAATAAATATTTTATTTTCCAAAAATCTCATTTTTTCTTAAATGTCGTATTTTAAACCTTTCGAGACCGAATGCTCCTTGCGGAGGTCTGAATCTCGCACTACTAAGCCCGAGGGTGCACGATAAACCGTACTATCCCTAATGAGTTCCCCAAAGGTGGGTTGTAGTGGCGCTTTGCAAAGATTTAATAAATACTAGTCATTTAGAAAACGGTTTTATAAAGATAAGGTATTTATTTGTAAAAGGTGTAAATTTCCGTATTTTAGATTCTAGGGTTTTCTAAGCCAACTAGCCTATTCCTAAATGGTCTAAACAACAAGTCGTTAGAAGTCTCAAATCGCCTCTTCACCGCCAATTGTGGCCAGGTAAGTACAAATGAGAAAAGGAGGGATCCGCTCACGAATCGTGAGACGGGCCTTTTAAAGTTACATTTTCTCACTTGCCTAGCCTAGACACCACAAAATCAGGTTTAGATAAACAATCGATGTCCACGACACATCGTATTTTCCTATTAAAAGATATTGGTTTAAGAATGTATTAACCTAAAACTTTTAGAAAAGGTCTTATAAAGAAAATGGCATTTTAATGTAAAATCTTATTTTGTCGTATTCTAAATTTTCAAGGTAGCGTATTATGATTACATATGAGTGTGTGAGGAGGTAGGTCATTACCTCGTGAACTACTTTAAGGTTTAGCAAGGTTAAGAGGTTAAATGTGATAAACTAAACATGGTGGTATTTAAGTGCAAAAATACGGTATATTGCAAAAGCTATCATTTCATGTGAGAAATTTTATCCAAATTAGTTGTTATATGATTAGTAGTCAACATGAATATGTTTAAGCATTATGGAATTGGTGATAAGTGAGATTTGATAGAAAACCGAATCGGAAATCGGTTTGTTCCGATTTCCGTCGGGTTTATAAGTTCGTATTTTAATAAAAGAAAAGAAGGATAGAAAATGGGGACTTACGGGTTTGGACAATGCTAGAGAGTGAGAGGAAGGTAGAGGGTTTATCGGTGCGTCGAATCGTCGTTGAGAGGTCCTAGCACGATCACCGGGATTCCGCCGTCGATTTCGTCAGCGCTTCGCCTTTCGCTCGTTTTCTCACGTACCAAGTTCTCTTGGAATTTTGGGAGAGTGGACTTAGAAAAAGTGATGAGAGGGTAGAGGGTATGGGGGGTTTATATAGGGTTAGGCTTGGGTTAGGGTTTTAATAAAAAAAATATTAAAAAATATATAAAATCATTAAACCTTGTAGTAAAAGGGATTTATTGGGAAATTGATAACCGATCCAAGCATTTAGAGTATGCATGAGGGTTGACCAAGTCAAGGCCCAACTTTTCTCAGTTGGTGACTCGACCGTCCGTCCAAGTCCGGCCGGCGGCGCCGGACCGAGTCGGCCGGTTCGTCGGCCGGCAGCGCCGAGTCAGTCCATCAGTGACCGGGGTTTTTCCTGGGGAACAATTTGGTATATTTACTTTTTGGTGTCCAGTACATATTTTGTGAGTTATGGCCTTTTGACTGTTGACATCCAAAAAAAATTAAAACAAAATAAATACAAAAATAATATGGGGCATGGGATTTGAACTCTGGTGGCTTGGTTCAGCAGTGCAAGGTATTACCAATGAGCTACAAGCTCCTTCTTGTAATTATCGAGTGAAATAAATACTTAAAGAGATATCAGCCGCAATAAATACTCCAAGTATACATTGAATTTAAATCAATTTTTTGTACATTAAAAATGGAGTTGTTACAAACACTAACCTTAACCACAGCCCAAACCCTAAACTTAACCCTAACCATTAATCCTAACCCTAATTAACCCTAACCCGGCCCTAATTAACCCCCTAACCATTAACCCTAATCATAACCCTAACCTTAATTAACCCAACCCAGCCTTAAACCGGTCATAACCCTAACAACAAAATTATAATAATTTTTAATAATTATTAGAAATCAACAACAACAACACCAAAAAATTATTAAAAATTAACAAATAAATCCCTAAAATTGAAGAAATTAACAACAAAATTTTAGGAAAATTAAAATTGCTGAAACTAACCGGCAAATCGAACAAGTTAGGAGCGAGGCGGCGACGATAAGGAGGAGGTTGTCTATTGCAGCGACGAGGAGGAGGAGGGTAGCTGCTGCGGCAGCGGCGGGGATGAGGTGGCTGCTATGGTGGCGAGGAGGAGGCCAGGAAGGAGGATCGACGGCGGGAGGTCGGGGAAGGAGGAGGGCGACGACTATAAGGAGGAGGGCTAGGGCGACGATGACGAGGAAGAGGAAGGAGATGGCGACGAGGTGAAAATTTAGGGGGGATTTAGACAACGGCGACGGGGATGATGAGGTCTAGGGCGATGACGACGAGGAGGGCGAGCTCGGGAAGGAGGTGGAGGCGACGGGGAAAATTTGGGGGGAGGGGAATTTTGGGGTGAGGATTTTGGGCGTGGGGTTTTTCTTTTTTATTTTTTTTAAGTGCTTGACTTTGCCCCTATGGTGCCAATTGTGGGGGTTTCTTTTGCGGCACCGTAGGGGAAACAAAAGGAAATAAATTTTTTATAGTCTTTACCCCTGCGATGATAACCGTAGGGGCATTCTTTGTCCCTATGGTGGAAACCGTAGGGGCAAACAAAAATTGTCCCTACGTATTTTCCAATCCGCAGGGGAAACCAACATTTGTAGTAGTGCAAGACTTTTTACACATCCATCCATTTCCGGAGGATTAGTTTCTCCTTTTGTTATTGATCTATTTACAACATGTATCTAGTGTATGTCTCGTTTTTTAAGGCTCTTTCTTTTGTATCGCTTGAAACTTGTTACTTTGTTATGAATCTTGATTATCTTGTTTAATAAATATTGTTATAAATTCTTGTGATACAGCTACTGCATGTATAGACGCTCAGCGTATTTATATAAGGAAGATATTCTTCTTGATATAGATACGTCGCGGGTCTCGCCACGTCCTCGCAACCCTATAACTTTAATTTTTTCTGTCAACCCTATTATTTTTGGAAAGCAGGATGTGATAGGTTTTGTTGGTTGCCCATGAAGATCCGTCAATCAGTGTATTGCTTAGAGTTTATAAATCATCCCAACCTTCATTGTACCCGATGAATCCAAATCCATTGAATCTATCTTACTCTCCTTTTAGTTTTTTATTTAAATCTTGAATTTGTCTTCTTGAAATTCCAATGAATTATTGCTCGTGCCTTTTAGGCTATCCTTGCATCTTATGTTCGACTTTCAAACTTTTAGATTCGTAAGTATCTCTTAATTTTTCCGTCTTCCTAATTCATTGTATCACAAACCTTTCTTAGACTCATCTTTTTCCATCGGACGATAGGTCAACACTTGGAAGAACGAAGATGACCCACGATCGCGTTGTCCTTACATTTTTTGCACTGTTACAACATACTTCTTACAGGAACTTCGAGGAAGGAATTTTTTTAAGGAGGGTAGATTGTAACGGCCTTGCCTGTTTTAAAATAAATAAAATTGTATGCGGAACTAAATGCTACGTGGAACAAAGTGTCATACCAAGCCGGCGAGGGCACCTCTTGAATCCGCGGGGGCCACCTCTTGAATCCGCGGGGGCCACCTTTAGAATCCCCATATGATGTTCCAACATGGCGAACCGAATATTCATGATGTTGTATGTTTTATTCTTGTTTCGACTCGTACAAGATAAAACATGGTTTTAAAAGTACAAACGTCAATATCTTTTTACATGATCTTGCATTATTTTTCCTTGTTATTTACTGTGTTGGCCTTGTTGTATCAATACATATTTTCATTATCTTTACTGGATTTTTGGGAGACTTACCGAGCATTAGTCCGCTGACGGGCATTTCGTATGTTTTTTTTGAACTGTCTGTCAGATTCTATTTTAGAGGGGACGAAGCAGTGTCCGATGAGGAGGACGTATCAACCTAAGACCTTTCACACTTCCAGCCATTTCCGGAGTATCAGTCTCTCCATTTGTTACTAATTGCTTTACGGCATGTATATTGTATATGCCTCGTGTTTGAAGGATCTTTCTTTTGTATCGCTTGAACTTGTTACTTTATTATGAACCTTGATTATCTTATTTAATAAATATTGTTTTAAATTCTTTTGATACAACTACTACATGTACAGACGCTTAGCATATTTATATTGGAAAGATGTGCTTCTTGATATAGATATGTGGCGGGTCTCGTCGCGTCCTCGCAACCCTATAATTTTAATATTTTTGTCAACTTTATTATTTTTCGAAAATGGGACGTGATAGATTGAGAGAATACATTTTATATTCTAACGGTAATTAAATATTTCTGCATCTGAATTATGGATGGACGTCTAGAATGTAGATAGTGAACCATATATAGCAAGTTCACTAATTGCCTTATTAATTGTTGTTTTAAGTGAACTCTATTTATTATGATGATTGTGAGATACTTCGCAAATATTTGGCTATGTCATTAGAATCATGGCTCTCCGTAAACTCATATAAAGAAAACGAAGCTGCTTAAAAACTATTAAAATAATTACACACACACAGAGGCTATGTTACTCCCCAGGTGTAACTAACTTAGTTACACCATCCATGAAATAACTCAATAAAAAAATTATTTTTTACGATTATCTCCGTTCATCTTGATCTACATTATCTAAAGTATGCTTACACCAAGTTTCATGTGATTTGGAAACTTATTGTACATGCATTAGTTGGCTACAAAATGGACAGTTTTCCGATAATAGAACATCTTAGAACATCAGTTGGTTGCAAAAGTTTCGACATTTTCGAGATTATTTACCCACGAAGGTGTGAAATGCTTTTGTTAATTAAATATTTGATCACTAACGGTCATCAAGTATAACCAAACGTGTGTGTTGTGTGCTTGTGTGTGTTGCATGTTGGGGATGGGGGGAGCCCTTACACGGAACAATACCCGCGACAACACAATCACGCAATCAACATAACCACGCAATTAATCAACGAAAAATAAAATCATTAATAATGTGAGAATAAATAAGAAATAAAAAACAAACATGAGAGAATTTGTGAACGAGGTTCACCCACCGTATGGTTAGTTCCCGACAGAGAGGAATCTGCAAATATCTACTAGAATCCTTAAATTAATTACAGGCACGAGCAACCCTAGCAGATTTCTCTCAAATCTTTTAAGATGTCACAAAGCCTAGTTTTCACCCTCTCAATACAATGATCTCTTTCTATATTAATTTAGGCAGCATCTAATATATGTATGAGAGGCCCCCTTATATAGGCAAGCCTTAAACCTACCCAAAATTGAGATAAATCTCAATTTACCAAATAAAAATTCACAGCAGTTTCACCGTCGACAGACGTCTAACCCATAATCGGGCATACGTCTGTCTTAGATCTGCACATCATGATTTTCCTTGAGCAGACGTCTCACTTGTCCCCAGACGTTTGTTCTCAAGTCTCGGGTTAGGCTTTATCTCTTCATAATTGGACATACGTCTGGCCTTCAGTCTCTGGTCTTTGGTTTTTCTTCTGCAGACATATGACGTGCTGGCCTTCAAACGTCTGCCGTTGCTCTGTTGTTCTGATATACTTCTCATGTACACGTCTAGATGTTTGCTGTTGTCCCAGACAGACATCTGAAGGAAACCCCATAATTTCTAACGATCTCCCACTAGGAGATCCTTCAGTTTTGATTCTCAACGCTAATGGAATTTACACGACTCCGCTCTACTCTCTCCTCATCATATTTTCATGGAGAGCTTCACCAACTCGGAACAGAGCTCCAGCTTATCTCTATCTACGACTTTGGTGAACATATCCGCCGGATTTTTTTCTCCCGCGATCTTTTGTAATGTCAACCTGCCTTTTTCCACCGCAATGTGTATGAAATGATACAACATTTTGACGTGCTTCATCCTCGAGTGATAGAACGCGTTCTTCACTAAATGCATCGCACCTTGGCTGTTGCTCCACAAGGTATTGAAGTCTTACTTCTTTCCTAATTCTTCAAGCAGCTCTTGCAACCATATCATCTCTTTGTTAGATTCTGTGATCGCCACGTATTCAGCCTCTGTAGTCGACAATACCACCACCTTTTGTAATTGAGAGATCCAACCCACCGCTGTTCCCCCAACCGTAAATACGTACCCTGTTGTGCTCTTCCCGCTATCTCGATCATCTTAGCAGTCCGCATCAACGTAATCTTACACCTTTAGAGAGTCACCTCCCAAGCATAAACAGTGACTTGACATACCCTTTAGATACCTCAACATCCACTTCACCACATTCTAATACTCCTTACCCGGGTTCTACATGTACCTGCTAACAACTCCTACAGTATATGCAATATCAAGTCTCGTACTCACCACCGCATACATCAAACTCCCCATCGCAGATGCATAAGGCACGCTCGCCATCTTATCTTTCTGCTCTTAAGTTGTCGGCCACAACTCCTTACTGAGTTTGAAATGCTTTTTTAAGGGCGTACTCAGCGATTTTGACTTGTCCATGTTGATCTGCTTCAAAACCTTCTCGTTATAGTCTCTTTGTGATAACCACACCTTCCGCTGCTTTCTATCTCTTACGATCTTCATACCCAAGATTTACTTGCTGCTCCCAAATCCTTCATGGAGAACTTTTCGGTCATCTTCTTCTTCAAATTTTGAATCTTCTCGAAATTTGAATCTGCTACCAGCATATTATCTACGTACAATGATAGAATAATATAGTCACTGTCTTTAAAACTCTGAATGTAGACGCAGTGATCGGATTCACATCTCACAAATCCCGTCGCTAACATGAACTGATTGAATTTGAGATACCACTGTCTAGGCGCTTGCTTGAGGCCATACAAGCTCTTTCGTTGTTTACATACCATAATTTCTTTCCCCTTCACTTCATATCTCAGTGGATGCATCATATAGATCTCCTCCTCCAAATCTCCATGAAAGAACGCAATCTTAATATCTAGCTGCTCTAAGTGCAAGTCCTCCACCGCCATAATACTACGAATCACCCGAATAGATGTCATCTTTACAACTGGGAAAAATATTTCTTGAGAGTCAATTCCCTGATTTTGCGCATATCTTTTGACCACCAAGCGAGCCTTATACCGCTTCACACCATCAGCCTATGAGTATGCCATGCTCACCAGTAGGGTTTTAAAGCATGGAGGAAACGATAATTTTAAAAATCTAGAGAGCAAAAACACCACAACCCTAGAATCAACCCAAATGACCATAACTTGAAAACAACAAGAGAGCTAAACCAATAGTTTTATCGGCTACAACCTTTGTAGCATGTTCTCTCGCCTAGGGAAAGACCCAAGCTTGCCTCCACTTGATCCGGATCGAGCTTGCATGGTGATCTCCTTGTCGAAGATGATCCACCATGAAATAACTTCAACTCAAGCTCTAGCTTTATTTGATCATGTCATGATAAAGCAACCCACTTAATAGGTTTGCTAGAAATATCAAGTGAGGGACGTAGAGAATATTACTTACTAGCTTTTCTCTTAAAGTGTTCTCTCATTCTCACCCAAGAAAAATCAAGAGCGAGTGTAATGAGATAATAATGAGAAGAAGAAGATCAAGATTAAGAAATAAAAGGAAGAGAAAAGATGAGATAAGAAGCTTCTCATATTCTCTTCTTTTCTTCTCATTCTCTTTATATTATCTATAATATATATAAATAGAATAATATATGTATAACATACATACCAAAGTATTTGTATCAAATTCAAATACAAATGAGAGATAAAAAGTGAACATAATACTAGAAAATGTGTGTGTGTGTGTGTGTGTAATTTTTAAATCAGCACTTGATTAAATAATTCGGTTTCAACAAGAATCAGCTAGTATTATGAAAAAGTCCGATTAAATTATGTGAATACACGTATTTAATCGAACTCCTGCACGTATCGCCATACGCGCTTACATCATTTCGCCTGAGCTGAGAAACCTCTGTGTGGAACTTTGAAGACTTGACAATATGTTGGCAGTAGATTTAGGATCATATCCATAACCCACAAGCACGTCAGCGGTACTAGCTGCATGTAACGGCTACCCAGGTATTGATCAAAAGAGGGTCAACAAGCAAGGCTATTGGAACCCTGCAAAGTCTATCAGTGAAACTCACTGTACAGTCCGGTCTTTTCGTCTGAAAGTGTCACATACCAGGTCTGGGAGGTAGAAACCGTCAGACTCCCAATAACCCAATAAGTCATGCCGATCATGAACTCATATCATACAAGAAACTACTGATAACATTTATTAGTAAATCTTAACTGCTTTGGCCAAGGACTTATGGTCATAGTCGATCTGGCACAGCACGACCTTGACTCCCTATACCGAGAGAGACGGAATCCCTTTGATCGCTCACTGCCTCCATGTGCTTCGCGATTGTACCCAATTAAAACCTGTTTGCATGACTCAGTAAAGCCGTGGTAGGGTAGTAATCAAAGTATAATAAGAACACACACAAGACACTATGACAATATCAGGTCTACAGACTACCATGTACTCATGTCACAAGAGAACTGCTATCTGACGATATGTACAATACCATCTAGGCGTTTTAAGTGAGTTTGTCCAGTGAAATTCATTCATCCAATGAGCACATGTATACAATTTTCAGTGTCAAACACCAATGGCTATGTGATCAACCATTGCCCTGGGTTCCAGAAATATATACACTAGTTTACTCTGAAATATCGATGCCCAGTCTCGATACTCCCATGACTAGGGACATTTAAGGATGTGCTTATGGACTACCCAGGCCCTACTAGTATGATCCCTATCATAATCCTGGTAGTCAAGAAAAGATCCTATAGGTTTTATCATTATGTATTAACGATATATGATAACGAGAAAAATGTATATACATAAATGATAAAGATAAACCAGATAGCATACTATCATCTTGAGTAAAACTGTTCTCTCCGTATAGGTCCTCCTATAATTACAATAATTGCCATGAGGGCACCTATATCCAACAAAGCCTCATCTTTAATTCTGTACACCCATCTGTTTAGCAATGCTTTACGACCCTTGGGTAGATTTTTTAGATCCCACGTACGGTTCTTCTTCAAAGAATTCATCTCCTCGTTCATAACTTGCACCTACTGCTTGCTAGCACCGTCGCTTGTTGCTTCTTCAAGGAATACGAGATCTCTCGAATCTGTGTACAAAACACAGTCAGTAACAGTCTTTTAGGTAGCCGTCTATCTCGTGTAGATCTCTTCAGAACTAGTACATCTGATTGCTGAACATGGTCACTATTATGTTCTTGAACCTGATCCTGCACAATAGCTTCCTCCACATCTGGATCTCCACCCTGTAGGTATTTGAATGCTCTCTTGAGTTCCGTCCAACGCGATGATGTAACATTTCAAAAAATAGAAAATATTATTTTTGAATTTAAATAATAAAATAATAAATTTACGGATATTCTACGAGTATGGATTTGAGTTTTAGTAGAATGGTATAATTATATACCTATATTTTTAGAAAATAATTGGAATTTAAAAAGAAATTATTAATTTTGAAAGCATTTATTTAATTGAGTGTTTTTATAAATTAGTATATAATTATTTCCATACAAGTTTTAGATTAAAATTAATTAGCGTTTTACTAATTACTACACCAAACCATGTTTTATTTTGTTAACCATACTTGTGTGCATGACATATCATTTACATGTTTTCTTTTCTTTTATTAGTTGCATGTGCACAAACTCGGATGCTCACATACACATTATCGATAATTGCCATGCTACGTACACAGATAGAACTCGCTACGCTAGCGCATCATACTATAATCTGTGAGCATGATTAGATTCTATTAGTACTTTCTTTACAATGCTATACGCCATGCTTATATGAACACACTTGCTATGTATTACTGTATTATTCTGTGCATGTACATATCTTTTCATTATTGTCATATTCTTATGAAATTCTATTTTTATGAGATTTCTAGATTTGAGAAACCACAAATATTATTTACAAACTTGTGAATATTTTAAAAACGCGGTTTTCTCTTGATATGATATTTCGGCGTCCACCATGAGATTTCTCGGTTCTGAGATATGATGATTATCCGAATCGAGACAGGGGAGAAACCGATTGCGGATACATTGTGGACCCGATATAGTACTCCAGGGAAAGAAGATCGTGTAGAAAGGCGTTGAGCCTGGCTGGAGAACACTACCCACCTGTGACAGTATTAGACTCGGCGGATATCCGGAGGATACCGACCAGAGTGATTTGAGACAGATGGATATGAGAACCAATCAGATGAGATGGCGCCTGAGATATGAGGGCCGATCCGATGAGACGGTGCCTGAGTATTGGGACTTTACCCGTGCGCGCAAACGCGTATGTTTTGGAAATGGAATCGTTTTAAGGAATTGGATGCGCATGCGAGCTCGGATTCGTTTTATAATTTATAAACCGTAACTGCACGGCGCGTTATAGCAAGCCGGCAAGTACGGATCGATCCGCAGGGAATTGTGTATTAGGTTTTGTTGTTTAAGGTTCAACAAATAATGAATTGGTTGGTTTGTCACAAAAATATGAAACACGAAAACAAACAAAACAAGTTAAGAAAGAAATGGTCGTGGCTTTGGCTCGGATTGTCGAATCGCGACGATTCCTTCGACGCTCTCTTGATCATGAGTTGTCCGTCCTTGTGTCGATCCCGGCGTGAAGCATGACTTGTCAATGCGGTTGCGTAGCACAAGTCATCAAAATACCGATATTCGACGCAAAATACAAAAAAAAGTCCGTATTGTTCACTTTCCGTGTGCATGTCCAAGCTTGAGGTATCAACACTAAGCACAAAGGTTAGCAAGCATACGACAACATCAAAAACACAAATTGGCGAGTGAGAGCAATTGGTTTTAGTGTTAACTTTGCAAAGTGTTTGTGATAGTATAGAGTATATGAAATCCGAGGGTTTGTCAAGCGCCTGGTCACAAAATACCGTATCTAAACTTAGCAAATTTAACACCAATTTGATTTTAACTTAAACATTGTGAAATGGGGAAAGGGAGTGAGTATGGTATATGAAGAGGTTACAATGTAACCATGGTTTCAAAATACCATATCACATCAATATACTAAACAATCATTAAGTTAGAATCATGTTAAGCAAATTAAAAATAAACAAGAGAAGGAGGAAGGTAAGTCTTTCATCTCATTTCCTCACCAACATCACAACTAAAGATAGATTGGTTACACATAATAAAAAGAAAAGTAAGAAACAAAAGAAGCAAGTAAACAAAACAATAACAATATTATTAACACTTGATGAAATTTAGGTACAAGATATTGGTAACTTGTTCAACCTCCATAATGAAGCTCTCAAAAGAAAGCTTCAAGAGGGAAGAAGAAGAAGAAACTAAGTTAAGCCCACACAATTCTCAAGCCTAAACCAAAAACTAAGAAAAATGAAAAAAGAATATATCATATGGAATCATGGTCTCTAATCTGTTCTGGTATATATAGGCATCAAAATAGAATAAACAAACAATATAGATGGGATGATGTGATGCCTATAAAGTGCCAGCAGAAAAATGGGGAAGTTTGGAGCTAGGGGACCCGGTGACACCGATCTTTATTGGGGGGATCTCCGGTCCAAATCTAAGCAATGAGGCTCGTCTTGGCATGGTGGACTTGTGTGCTTTCCAAAATCACTCTGATGCTGTTTGATTTATCTGTTTAAGCCTGGTTTGTATTCAGAGATTTGGAAGGAAACTTGATGCCTATATCACATCAAAACTTTTTGCATTTATTATTCATCACACCCACATGTGCCTATTTTTGCAAGTCATGAGTGTGCCAAGGCATCCCCCACCATGGTCCATGTCCCAAAAGAGCTATGTGCACACATGTATTGTGTTGGACCAAAATTATGTACACTAGTTTATTTGCAAAAGAGCTCTTTGAATATCGGTCGGTTCTCTGTTCTTATTGCAGTGTCGGCTCCCAAACGCTATATCGATGACATTGAGTGTGTGTCCCGTATTTTATCATGAATACCTGTAATCTGTTATTACCGAGCAGACACTGATTAATAGTACCGATATATAATAAAATTGATAATGAATGAGAAGTATTAAAATGCAGTTTTTTAAGATGAACGAATACCCCTAAACTTATCATTTGCTCATCCCGAGCAAAAAAAAAATCCTAGCCTCACTTTCGTAGGGAACACGATTGCACTGAGCACGTGTAACAAGCCGTTAAATCTCTAGATGTCCCTAATAGGAGGAGTGTTGTCCGAAAGGTTATAAACTATAAAAATGGTACTATGGGATGTACAAATAAGCACTATGTGATATAAATATTGGTATGGATGCATTGTAATGTAATCTACTATGTAACAAGATCAGTTTTCATGTTCTAGATCTAAATGATATAAACGGATGTAAACGGAATATCGACACGCTATAAAATGATACATGGGGTACTAGATTTAAACTACAGGCATGACATATATTTAAATAGGTATAATAATAATTTAAATAGCATGTAGCAAGATTAACTTGCCTAGACGGATCAAGAAACGGGTGTGTACGGAACGTCTCACGTCGGCGAAATGTCGCGACGCGTGCACGGTACACGGAACGGTTCCAAACAACGCACAAAGGTGATCACACAAGTCAGGTATGTTCGCTGGCTCGTCGGGATCGTCGACGTCGGCACGGCTCCGGCGAACTACAGAAATCAATAATTACAGAAAAGAAAAGAAAAGAAAGAAAGAAGGAAAGAGAAGAAAGGAAGAATGAGAGAGAGAAAGCTCACTGTGGTTTGGTGCTCTGGGGTTCCAGGGGACAGAAGAGATGAGGTAGGGGTGTAGGGTTCACCGGCGGTGAGCGGCGATCGAAAAGGAGGCTAGGGTTTCGGTGTTTAGGGTTTGGGTTTTAGTTTGCAGGGTTTCTTGGTAGGTTTGAGGGTTCTGTGAGGGGAGAAGACAGAGGAGAGAGGATAGAAGAAGAAGAAGAAGATGGTGATGGGATAAGGTGGTCGGCGGCGAAGAGAAGGTGGTGGTGATGGGTTCTGTGGGTGTGCAGGCGAGGGCTTGGAAGGAAAAGAAGAAGAGGAAGATGGAGATGAGGAGGAGGAAGCTCGGTTGAGGGAGGTGGAGTTGAGGGGATGAAGCTTTTAGGGTTAGGGTTTGAGATTGGGAGCTCGGCGACGATGGGTTAACGAGGAGGGAGAGAGAGCTCGGGTTATAAAGGAGAGAAGAAAGAAATATGAAGGAGGGAGGTGACGGGATTCGAGGGGAAGTGACCACATTCGAGATACGCACAGTAATCGTGAGATGTGAGAGAGAGTGCGAGAGGAGAGAGAAAGAGGAGAGAGAAAGAGAGAGACAGCCGCGAGGGAGAGAGAGAAAGAGAAGAAGAAAAAGAAAAGAGAGAGAAATTTGAGTGGTGGGCCAGCGACGGAAAGAGAGCGATTTAATTGGCTTGTGGTGGTGGGGCCCAGAGGAAGAAAGAGAGAGCTGGAGGAAGAGAGATCAGGGTTGATATTAGGATTAAGATTTAAAATTGTAAAAGGATTTTAGTTTGTTAGAATGAGTTAGGATTTTATATTTAAAAAATTTAAAAAGATTTGTTTAAAAGAATTTTATGAACCGTTAAAAGATTCGAACTAAATTTTAAAATTCTAAATAAATTGAATTTTGGCGGGATACAAAAATATTTCAAAACGCGCCCGGGTCGGGTCTAAAATTTCAGTTTTAAAATACGAAAAATATATGAGACTTTCAAAATTCAAAACGAATGCTCAGGTAACGAAAATGCATACCCCCAAGAACGGATGCACGTACATGCGCGTAGCTATCCAGACACGTTCGTTTCACTGAACGGAACGAGAACAAGATGCGCGGATGCGACCACGGGGTTAGGGGTATCATGTAGGCTAAGAATTAAAATTTTAAATTATTTTACGTGACCTAAAATGTTATATGGTAAAAGATGTAATGCCAGGTAAAATGCCAGTATGCAGTATACATGAGATGCACGTGTCTATGTAACAAGTCAGGGTAATTTATAAATACGAATCAAACAGGTTCAGGCAAGCGGGTCGGGTCGAATGCAAAGTAAAATGTAAAATACCATTCGCACCCAAAACACGATAAATCAAGAAAATACCACAGATAAGTAAATACGGGAACTGGAATTGGTATAAATAAACTAGGTTGTTACATTATACCCAACTACAAAAAGAATTTCGTCCTCGAAATTCCAAGAACAAGAAAGGATAAACAATCAAGAAACTACAAGAATAAATGTGGAAACTTCTACCGGATTTCATCTTCTCGTTCCCAAGTTGATTCTCCATGCGAGCGATTTCCCCAAGAAACAAGTACAAGAGGGATAACCTTGTTCTTAAGAACCTTTTCCCTTCGATCCACAATCGACATCGGTCGCTCCTCAAAGGTTAAATCTTCTCGTACAGTCAACTCCGAATGATCCAACACATGTGTTACATCTCGAACATATTTACGGAGTTGAGATACGTGAAACACGTCATGAACATTCGCCAAAGATTGCGGTAAAGCCAATCGATACGCCACTTCTCCAACACGCTCCAAAATCTCGAAAGGTCCAACGAATCGAGGACTAAGCTTTCCTCGACTTCCAAAACGAATCACCACTCTAGTCGGCGATATCTTCAAGAATACCAAATCACTAACAGTGAACTCTAGAGGTCTTCTCGATGTATCTGCCCAATTCTTTTGTCGGTCTTGTGCTGCTTTCATATGATTCCGGATAGTATTAACTTTCTTAACTGTTGCACGATCAAATCCGGTCCCAACAATCTTCGTTCTCCAACATCGTCCCAACAAACAGGTGAACGACACTTGTGACCATACAATGCTTCAAATGGAGCCATCTGAATAGTCGCCTGGAAACTGTTATTGTAAGAAAACTCCACCAAGTGTAGATGATCCTCCCATGAACCCTTGAAGTCTAACATGCAAGCTCTCAACATGTCTTCAAGAGTTTGGATCGTTCTCTCCGACTGGCCATCTGTCTGAGGATGATAAGCTTTGGTAAACTTCAATCGAGTCCCCAAACTTTCCTGTAAGCTCCTCCAGAAGTGTGATAAGAAACGGGTGTCACGGTCGGACACGATGCTTACCGGTACTCCATGCAATCTTACAATCTCCTGCATGTACTGTTCTGCCAAAGCTTCTGTTGATTGACCAACTCGAAATGGTATGAAATGAGCTGCCTTGGTCAATCGATCCACAACCACCCAAACGACATTGTTGCCATTTGGACCCCGCGGTAAAGCTGTCACGAAGTCCATGGTTATACGTTCCCACTTCCATTGAGGAATTGGAAGTGGTTGCAATAAACCAGCAACCCTTTGATGTTCAGCCTTAACTTGCTGACACACCAAGCACTTTGCTACAAAGCGGGCAATCTCCCGTTTCATGCCTTCCCACCAGAAATGCTGTCGTAGATCTCGGTACATCTTCGTGCCTCCTGGATGTACGGAATATGCTTGTGCGCCTCCTTCATAACTTCTTCGTGGATATCTCCCTTCGTCACACACAAACGACTACTATATCGCAACGAACCATCTTCATGAATTAACAAGTCCGTTCGAAGTCCAGCTTCAACATGTTCTTGAAACTTCTGCGATCTTGGGTCCTGTGACTGCGCTGCTTTAATATTATCGATCAACGATGACTGTACTTGCAGCTGCATCAACTGTCCCGAAGAATGCGGTAGCACGATCTCCAACTCGAATCTTCGAAAGTCTTCGATAAGCTCCTTCTGTGCAGTCAACATCTGAATTGCTGGCAACCGATTAAGCGCATCCGGCACCACATTAACTTTCACCGGATGGTTCTTAAGATCAAGATCGTAGTCAGCCATTAGCTCCAACCATCTACGCTGTCTCATATTATGCTCTTTCTGTGTGAACACGTACTTCATGCTTTTGTGATCGGTGAATACTTCAACCCTTTCGCCCAATAAGTAGTGTCTCCAAATCTTCAAAGCGAAACTCACAGCTGCTAGCTCCAAATCATGAGTTAGGTAATTCTTCTCATGGGTCTTCAACTGTCTCGATGCGTAAGCTATAACTTTCCCATGCTGCATCAAAACACATCCCAAACCTTTCCCAGATGCATCGCTGTGAATTACCAATCCTCCGGAACCGTCTGGTACAATCAAAATAGGAGCGGTTATCAACCTTTGCTTCAACGCCTCAAAAGATGACGCATACCTATCCGTCCATACGAACGGTACTTCCTTCCGTGTAAGCTTGGTCAAAGGCTCAGCCAAATGAGCAAAATTTTCCACGAACCTTTTGTAATATCCGGTAAGTCCAAGAAAACACTGATCTCTGCTACGTTCTTCGGAATCGGCCAATTTTGAACTGCTACAATCTTCTCGGGATCAACGGCGATTCCATCCCCGGATACGACGTGCCCCGAAAACTTCACTTCTTCAAGCCAAAACTTGCACTTGCTCATCTTTGCATATAATCTTTCTTGCCTCAATGTCTGCAGTGCGATCTTCAAATGTTCTGCATGCTCTTCAATACTCCTCGAGTAGACCAGAATATCATCGATGAACACCACTATAAACTGGTCCAAGAACGGTGAAAAGATTCGGTTCATCAAGTCCATAAATATCGCCGGTGCATTCGTGACTCCGAATGGCATCACTAAATACTTGTAATGTCCATACCGAGTTCGGAACGCAGTCTCGCAAATATCTTTTGATTTAACTCGGACCTGATGATATCCGGACCGCAAATCCAGTTTCAAGAATACCCTCGCGCCATTGAGTTACTCGAATAATCTGCCAATGCAAGGGATCGGGTACTTGTTCTTAATAGTCACCCGGTTTAATTCTCGACAATCAATGTACATCATCCTTGTGCCATCCTTCTTCTTGACTAGAAGAACTGGAGCTTCCCAAGGTGAATCGTTGCTGCGAAACCAACCCCTTCTCAAGTAACTGACTTCTTCCAACTCCACTGGTGCCATTGGATAGTACGCCTTAGAAATTGGCGCTGCACCAGGAATAAGATCGATTGCGAACTCCACATCTCGTTTTGGTGGTAAACCTGAGATGTCCTCGAACACGTCCATGAAATCTCGAAAAACAGCTGGCGCTTCAACTTTTATCGACGAAAGAACATTGTTTTATCGGCCTAGCCCTACACTCGACTGGTCCGACAGAACAGCTAACTCCAAACAACCTCTGGATATCCGGGGATCTGGAAATTCTCTTTCTTTGCTCTACAACCAATGTGAGCGTGGAAAGTGCTGAGAAAAATCCATTCCCAAGATAACTACAAACAAAGGGATGCACCCGAATTGAATAATTCTAATGCGGGGAAAACATGAACCAGTAGGATTCCTGAAACGACTTCACCTGAAACCAAACCCTGAAGAGGATAAGCACGGTAAACATGATTCAAGCTTGCGATAAAAACATGAACTGGAAAGCAAGAGAAGCAAGGCAATATAACGACCATGGAGCAAGGAAATGAATCAAGACCAGGACTCCAAGTTACTTAAATAGAGTACCGCATTGTAACCATACTGCAGTTTATAGTTACAATCACATAACTCCACTCAAGTCGCCCAAATCCTAGTATCAGAATCATGGAACAGGGAGAAACAATAGGAAACCAAAAGATTTCAAGTCGAGATGCAAAGAAGTTTGCATATCGTCAAGGTAAGGATCGGGAGGGAGTTAAGATTCAAGAATGGCAAGATGGTAAAGTGGCAGGACATGTTCCTAATCTCGAGTATTCCGATTCATGTATTGGGTCCAATATCCAACTACAAAAGAATCAAACCCGATTAACCTAGATCCTATGGCTCTGATACCAAACAAACCCTGTCACGCCCCGCTTCCCAGAGTGCTCCAAGATAGGCACGTGACAGAGCCAACCATGCTACCCGTGGATAGGAAATATCCTTCCACAGTCACATTACGGCTGTAGAAATATCAAGAACAATAATAAACTATCTAACACATGTCCATAAGCCAGAATAAATGAGTCAAGAATAAAATAATGCGGAAGCAAAAGATCCAATACAAGGATAAACTGGAATGTACGTCCCATAATGCGGGATTACATCAGGAATGAAAATGCATAAATAAAACCGAATACTAACAGGTCCTCACTGCTCGGCCTGCTGACTGAAATACTCCTGCTCGGCCTGCAGCAAAGGTAAAGAATCTGGGCCATGCAAAACCCAGACGTCAGTGCGTCATAATATCAAGCAATAATATAAACAGGGGTAGCAAGACATACATGTACGAGTATGAACGGTAAAACAGGTATAACAGTAACATAAATAAGGACAGTGCAGGGTAAGGCACAGGTGATGTGCAGTGAGTAATCTAAACTGGTATACTGGGTTAACTACTCTCAAGTCTTTTGAAATCAATTTGATGAATCATCGATGTAACTCAATAGTATCACGTGCGTGCCCGGGACCACGGTCAAGATTCTCGGGCTGAATCCGAGATGTGCCGCAAGGCAGTAAAGGTAGTATGTAACGATGAATGATGTCAGCCGCATCATCCCGGGGCTGGCCTAGCCCGTAAGACTGATCAGTAAAGGTATTGAACTGTCGAGTTACAAGTCAGGTTTCATCATTGATTTCCACATACCCCCAAGTTATGTGTTCAAGTTAGGTATTAATAAATCTGGAGCTAATGCCATCACAGGATCAAGCAAGTACATGTTTGTCTGGATAGACAACAGGAAATGTCCGTAGGGACAACAGGTCAAGATTTTCGGCATTAGTAACAAGATCAGGGAACAGGTCAAGCTGTGGTACATAAGGTCATGTCAGGTAGTGAACAAGTATCAATCATGTCAAGAAGTGCACATGTATCAAGTCGTATCAAGTAGTAGTGTATCAAGTCATGTCAGGGGGTGCACAAGTGTCACGTGGGTGCTCAAAATCAAACTATACTAAGCATGGGTACATAAAAACAAGTATGAGATACCAATGTAACAATATAATGGAATAATGTGATGTGGTATGCAAATAAGTATAGATTCAAACATATGGATGCACAGTTATCGATTAGGGTTAAAGTTATAGTTCCAACACTAATTAGGATACACTTTATTAAACATGGAATGTTAATATCACATTATTATGTATTAAAATGATCTATGGATGAATATATATATATATATATATATATATATATATATATATATTAGACGAGATGGATGCAAACGGGTGTCCGAAAGGTTATAAACTATAAAAATGGTACTATGGGATGTACAAATAAGCACTATGTGATATAAATATTGGTATGGATGCATTGTAATGTAATCTACTATGTAACAAGATCAGCTTTCATGTTCTAGATCTAAATGATATAAACGGATGCAAACGGAACATCGACACGCTATAAAATGATACATGGGGTACTAGATTTAAACTACAGGTATGACATATATTTAAATAGGTATAATAATAATTTAAATAGCATGCAGCAAGATTAACTTGCCTAGATGGATCAAGAAACGGGTGTGTATGGAACGTCTCACGTCGGCGAAATGTCGCGACGCGTGCACGGTACACGGAACGGTTCCAAATAATGCACAAAGGTGATCACACAAGTCAGGTACGTTCGCTGGCTCATCGGGATCGTCGACGTCGTCACGGCTCTGGCGAACTACAGAAATCAATAATTACAGAAAAGAAAAGAAAAGAAAGAAAGAAGGAAAGAGAAGAAAGGAAGAATGAGAGAGAGAAAGCCCACTGTGGTTTGGTGCTTTGGGGTTCTAGGGGACAGAGGAGATGAGGTAGGGGTGTAGGGTTCACCGGCGGTGAGCGGCGATCGAAAAGGAGGCTAGGGTTTCGGTGTTTAGGGTTTGGGTTTTAGTTTGCAGGGTTTCTTAGTGGGTTTGAGGGTTCTGTGAGGGGAGAAGACAGAGGAGAGAGGAGAGAAGAAGAAGAAGAAGATGGTGATGGGATAAGGTGGTCGGCGGCGAAGAGAAGGTGGTGGTGATGGGTTCTGTGGGTGTGCAGGCGAGGGCTTGGAAGGAAAAGAAGAAGAGGAAGATGGAGATGAGGACGAGGTGGCTCGGTTGAGGGAGGTGGAGTTGAGGGGATGAAGCTTTTAGGGTTAGGGTTTGAGATTGGGAGCTCAGCGACGATGGGTTAACGAGGAGGAAGAGAGAGCTCGGGTTATAAAGGAAAGAAGAAAGAAATATGAAGGAGGGAGGTGACGGGATCCGAGGGGAGGTGACCACATTCGAGATACGCACAGTAATCGCGAGATGTGAGAGAGTGTGCGAGAGGAGAGAGAAAAAGGAGAGAGAAATAGAGAGACAGCCGCGAGGGAGAGAGAGAAAGAGAAGAAGAAAGAGAAAAGAGAGAGAGATTTGAGTAGTGGGCCAGCGACGGAAAGAGGGCGATTTAATTGGCTTGTGGTGGTGGGGCCCAGAGGAAAAAAGAGAGAGCTGGAGGAAGAGAGATCAGGGTTGATATTAGGATTAAGATTTAAAATTGTAAAAGGATTTTAGTTTGTTAGAACGAGTTAGGATTTTATATTTAAAAAATTTAAAAAGATTTGTTTAAAATAATTTTATGAACTGTTAAAAGATTCGAACTAAATTTTAAAATTCTAAATAAATTAAATTTTGGCGGGATACAAAAATATTTCAAAACGCGCCCGGGTCGGGTCTAAAATTTCAGTTTTAAAATACGAAAAATATATGCGACTTTCAAAATTCAAAACGAATGCTCAGGTAACGAAAATGCATACTTCCAAGAACGGATGCACGTACGTGCGCGTAGCCATCCAGACACGTTCGTTTCACTGAACGGAACGAGAACAAGATGCGCGGATGCTACCACGGGGTTATGGGTATCATGTAGGCTAAGAAATGCAATTTTAAATTATTTTACGTGACCTAAAATGTTATATGGTAAAAGATACAATGCCAGGTAAAATGCCAGTATGCAGTATACATGAGATGCACGTGTCTATATAAGAAGTCAGGGTAATTTATAAATACGAATCAAACAGGTTCAGGCAAGCGGGTCGGGTCGAATGCAAAGTAAAATGTAAAATACCATTCGCACCCAAAACACGATAAATCAAGAAAATACCACAGATAAGTAAATACGGGAACTGGAATTGGTATAAATGAACTAGGTTGTTACAACGTCAAACCCTAATTTTCACTCCTCACAATTTGTTTAACGTAAGCTTATACGCGTATTTACGTGGTTATGCGAGTAGTGTCGATAAGTTTTTAAGAACTTGATTAAGGTCATCATGTCATAAGTACGGATCATGATAAACTTTTAAAGGATCACACGAGTTTGAAAGGAGTTAAGCTTTTCTCAAGTTTTTGTTCTCAAGTTAGGTTTCAAGTCAGGATTTATATCATTTTTAATAGAGAACTTAAGTCTTATTTTTCACTCCTACCTTTCACTTGTTGTTGTTCATACACCCTTCGTTATCATGCAAAGTGTCTTTATAAATATAAACCTTCATATCTCCTCGAAAAAACTGTTTTAATAGAAAACTTGTCTCTGCCAAGATTATTCTCCCACAAAGAACCGTGAGGATTTTTAACTCGGAGAGAACACTTGCTTAGTTTGTTTTATTTGGCGATTTGGAAACTTAGCGGGCTTTGGGTCAATGACTCCCAAACCAGATAGTTTTAGGGCATTATGTGTGAAAACACCCCAAGGACTTAATTACCCAAGTTACCAAGGCCACGAAACAAAAGAATCATTTTAAAATATTCTGAATTCAGTGAAAACGGAGATAAAACCAGCTTTTCTTTTAAATCTGAAAACGTTACATAAGGATAAAGTGTGTAATTACTCTAACAAGCTTTCAGATGGGTTATTTTTCAGACTTTAAGCTTCTAATAAAACCTCAATAATATCCTTCATATCTACTTCACCTTATGAACTATTCTTGATATTTCTTAACTCAGAACAAACCTGTTTGATCCTAAAGATATTTATCAAATTTTAAAAGTTTTACAGACATGTCAGACTTTCATCAAATTCTCAAAAACATACAAAATGTGTAAAGTGTTATAAAAAACGTATATCAGCTATGGTTAAACACAAGGGAGGGTTATCTTTCGGGTTTTTAATTTCACGAAAAGGATCTAGATGCTTAAATCTTATTACCCGAACCGTCAGACTTTGAATCAAGTTCCCCCGCTAGCTAGCATGACAATTAAGTTTTTATGTTTTTGAATTTTTGAATTTTTATAAGTTTTTCAATACAATGCAATACAAAAGCAGATATGAAATGCGACAACATGCAAAGAAAAGAAAAATACATAATATAAAGTGCTGAAATGCAGGAAATATGCACATGCAAACTATATGCTTATACAAGATGCATCCAAAACAGATCCACCCCCAAACTGAAGATGACGATATCCTCATCGTCTCTTGGCCTTGCCCTTAGCTCTGCTGCTCCCGCTTGCTTCATCCTGGTTCGCTAAGATCTGGCTTAATTGTTCTTTTATCTCCTAGATCTGCCTGATCAAAGTTTTGATGCCACGGACCTCCATCCTGTGTAGTTCATATGGATCAGTCGGAACATCTTCTCCTAAGTAAATCTCAGAGGAATCTGTGGTGCTGCATGCTTGCTGGGGTCAGTGGATGACCAGATCTGCTGCTCACTCGTGCCGTCAGTATAACCCAGTGAGATCCTCTCAATACCGACCATGACGGTGTCGTACATAGTGATGCAGGCCGCGAAATCTTCCTCCTCCATATAGTAGCGATAAATTTAGGTGATGAGGACAGGAAGTAACGATTTGTGCGTCGCGACACTCTCCTTGATTGTGGCAAATAGCATGCTCGCCATACAAAACTGATAATCTTTGGTCATCAAACAATGAACAATATTCCCCACAATCGCTGGAAACGAGAAAACTCGAATGACCCCCCTGACATTACGGTAAGCCCAGCGGTAAGCCGTATAGACATTTCGATAAATCTACTGGGCATTTAGCCCAGCATCTTGTAACTCGCATCGTGCCCCCATGATCATCCTATACTGGGCAAGTTCTAACGGTCTCTAGAAATCAGGTCGGGTAGGTATGTTGGTGACATTTGAAATCGTATCCACTGAGAATACCCTCTTTCTACCCTGAAAGTGAAATCGAATATGGTCCTGGAGTATTTCACCATTTCTTAGAGCGTCGTAGAACTCATCTACCAAATGATCACAAGCACACAACCCCTCATCCCTATACAACAAAAACTCCTAACCCAACTGTCAGATAGCGTCATGAAAATAGCTCCTAAACACCACGTGGGTGAATACATCGACAAAATTTCTCTCTAATTCAAAAGGGGCCATGATCTGTGGATTTTCTAAAGTTTTAGGAAATTTAAACAATGCTGAAGGGAGGGGAAGGAAAAATCTTACAGAGCTGAAGAAGGAAAACGATGATTGGATGCAATCAGACCGGCGTCGCCGGATTTTCAGAGGGACTCGTCGGTCGGAATCCGAGCAAAGGGGCTAGGGTTTTGGAGGAAAGCTTGGGAAGAGCAAAGGAGACCGCGGGATCTGTTTGATTAGTGAGAATAAGGGGTTGGGTCAGGGATCTTGTGACTTTATAATGGGCTTTTTACAAACCCCCCATCAAAAAAAGAAACCCCACTCTTTACATATTTACTCAAACCAGAAGTTAAATCAGTGTGCTATCCCCAAAAATTCAGCACTCACCTCCTAACGAATGAGATTTTATTTTCAAAAAAAAACTAAGATTAATTACAGTATTAACAAGTCAAAAGAAAGTGTTAGTTCAGAAATTAATACCGGCCATTCAAAATTTTTATCGATATAATGCAAGGGCTGGTAAAAGAATACGTATATAAAAAAAAGAAAAAGAAAAAGAAAAAGAATGTGTTAGTTGTTAGTGAACGGCATGGGTGTGTATAATTTAGGATCGGAAGACGCTGAAGGTGAAGATAAAGTTTTGAAGAGGCAAAAGAATTGTTGTCCGAATGAATTGAATTTTCAAGAATCACGTGTTGAGTATCAGAGTCAAGTTCGTTTAAAAACTGGAGTTCATCCGCAAAAAAATTTAGAGAAGGAAAGGTTCATGGGATGTTCCCAAATTGATCCTGACTCAAACTCACCTAGAATATCAAGTTCATCCGCAAATAATTTCTTAAAACTATGCATGAAAGAATTTTTATCAAGGCTTCCTTCCTCCCTATAATCCTGCACAATCCTGTTCTTATCGTTACAGCCCCCTAACTCTTCCAATACAATTTCTCCCTCATCACATTCGCAAATAGGTAGGTACATGTCATCTAAAAAAGTAGGTTCCCACACTAATGTTTCTTACGAAACAATATCAACCGGTGATACAAAAATTATGGGTTCCTGATCATTAATTTCCTCTAATAATTTATCCCAACCATACCTGTAAAATTCATAAGCTTCCTCTTTTAAAATCGGAGCGCAAAAATTAGTCGGTTCATGAATTTCTTCTTCAATTACTATTTCAGTTAAATCAACCTCAAAATCACAAGTGACAGGAGATTCAGTGGGTACCTGAAGGTTAGTGGTGGACTGACTTAGAGGGTTTTTCTGTGTGTCCTGATAACACTTAGTCAATTCATTCGCATCATCATCTATGAAATCATCAAAATTCAATTAATCGTTTATCTTGGTCGGGTGACTTCCTAGATGACAGATATTGACACTATGTAGTTCTAATTGACTATGTTCACTATCTAGAATCCTCACAGCTACATGCTCTTCAATTCTAGCCAATGATTGAGCTTGAGCGTGAAACAATTGCTCAGACTGTTGTATAAACAAGGCTAGTGTCGCAGCTGTTTGATTCTCGACCGCAATCATCACTTCAATACCCTTCTCTAAAGCGGTCAACCCAGCATCCATCTCACTATCATTCCCTAATGATGGCTTAGTTGTTTCAGGAAGGGATGGTTGTGATGGTGGTGATGCTAAAGTTGTTACCCTGTCGACCTCTTTCTCTAAATTTTCAATCATTTGATCTAGGGTTGAAGTGGGAATGGGTTCAAGAGTGTTAGGTAGGTGACCTTTATCAAAAATTTGGGACGGTTAGTCACCCCTTAGAAAAGGACAATTTTCATAAATGTGGGAAGAATCGCGACAATTTGAACAAAAGAATTGGGACTGAGTATAAATAAAGGAATAAGAATCGTAAAAAATTGAATTGAATCGTGCATCGCCCATATCAACAAGAACTCACAAAAATCACAAAAACAAAGAATATCATACCCCTAGTAGTCTATGTTATGCCAAGTCAACTAGACCCGCTCAAGAACCTGATTGTCGAAGTAAACCTGAGTCGAGAAACGGGCTCAAGATATACGGATCACGAAGCCAGGTAAGTGCAGAGATAAGGGTAGGTTTTCCAACGCTTTCACGAAGTTCCTTAATTAGAATAACCATTTCTCATGAACACTTTCCTGGACACCCCGTGAACGATATACCGTTAAGCGGTGTTCTAAACATAGTTAACTTCTCCTAATGAGCGCGAAGTCCTTAAAGTCAAAGTTCTAGTTGATTTTAAATTACTGTGGGTATGCAAGAATGCAGTTTTGTGATTTGTGGGCTACGGAGAAAGGTGATGAAATCCTTTACCGTATCTTGTTTTGGTCGTGCCCTTAATATCCGTATTAAGATGCAAATGCGCAAATCAATAAAAGAATTCAAGAATTCAATCAATAAATCAATTCTTTTTTCGTTTAGGCTTAAGCCCTGCAATAAATACGGGTTAGTTCTCTATGCAATTGGTGGCGAGTTTGTGCGAAAAATCTTGCAGAAGATAGAATATTAGAATGTGTCGGATTATTGCGAAGTTGTTAGAAAATACGTACCGATGTGATTTGGGTTAAGAAACCCATTTGAAGTGATTACGGGTATTTGAATGTTCGCTTGCGTAGGTCAAACTACCCGGATCTTTGGCACTATACTTCACTAACTTCTTGCATTGGAATTTGAAGCTTGGTCCGCACGATCGCTGGTCGTAATTCCGTTAAAATCTGCAAATGCAGGAAAATACGATATTTAGTGTCAAAAGCGATATATCTGCCCCAATTCCTGCACACTAAAAATTGTAAAAATCAAATAATACTAATTGAATACCAATAGAGCACCAGAGACACTACTAAAAGAAAACACCCAAACTTCCACAAGGGGACCGGCGGCGCCGGAAATTTCAAAAATGTCGCCGGTCGGAGTAAAACATTAGGAGCAAATTTTTTTTTATGGGTTCTCCAGGATATATTAGTATTCCAATAGTACACCTTGATTTTTAAGTTGGATTACAGAGTGACAGCAGGTTGCAAAGACAAAGAACAAAGTAAAAAGAATGTTTATTGTGTTAGTTTTGAAAAAAATTGAGTTAATAGTTAGTTTTGTTAGTACAACTAGAAATGACAATACCTAAAGACTACCAATTCCATGGCAACGGCACTAAAAACTTGTTGTGACTTTACCCGTGCGCGCAAACGTGTATGTTTTGGAAATGGAATCGTTTTAAGGAAATGGATGTGAACGCGAGCTCGGTCTCGTTTTAAAATTTATAAACCGCAAGTGCACGGCGCGTTGTAGCAAGCCGGCAAGTACGGGTCGATCCGCAGGGAATTGTGTATTAGGTTTTGTTGTTTAAGGTTCAAAAAATAACGAATTGGTTGGTTTGTCACAAAAATATAAAACACGAAAACAAAGAAAACAAGTTAAGAAAGAAATGGCCGTGGCTTTGGCTCGGATGGTCGAATCGTGACGATTCCTTCGACGGTCCCTTGATCATGAGTTGTCCGTCCTTGTGTCGATCCCGGCGTGAAGCATGACTTGTCAATGCAGTTGCGTAGCACAAGTCATCAAAATACCGATATTTGACGCAAAACACAAAACAAGTCTGTATTGTTCACTTACCGTTTGCATGTCCATGCTTGAGGTATCAACACTAAGCACAAAGGTTAGCAAGTATACGATAACATAAAAAACACTAATTGGCGAGTGAGAGCAATTAGTTTTAGTGTTAACTTTGCTAAGTGTTTGTGATAGTATAGGGTATATGAAAGCTGAGGGTTTGTCAAACACTTGGTCACAAAATTCCGTATATAAACTTAGAAAATTTAACACCAATTTGATTTTAACTTAAACATTGTGAAATGGGGAAAGGGAGTGACTATGGTATATGAAGAGGTTACAAAGTAACCATGGTTTCAAAATACCATATCACATCAATATACTAAACAATCTTTAAGTTAGAATCATGTTAAGCAAATTAAACATAAACAAGAGGAGGAGGAAGGCAAGCCTTTCATCTCATTTTCTCACCATCACCACAACCAAAGAAAGATTAGTTACACATAATAAAAAGAAAAGCAAGATACAAAAGAAGCAAGTAAACAAAACAATAACAATATTATTAACACTTGATAAAGTTTAGGTACAAGATATTGGAAACTTGTTCAACCTCCATAATGAAGCTCTCAAAAGAAAGCTTCAAGAGGGAAGAAGAAGAAGAAACCAAGTTAAGCCCACACAACTCTCAAGCCTAAACCAAAAACTAAGAAAAATGAAACAAGAAAATATCATATGGCATCATGGTCTCTAATCTGTTCTGGTATTTATATGCATTAAAATAGAATAAACAAACAGTATAGATGGGATGATGTGATGCCTATAAAGTGCCAGCAGAAAAATTGGGAAGTTTGGAGCTAGGGGACCCGGTGACACCGGTCTTTATTGGTGGGCTCGCCGGTCCAAATCCGAGCAATGAGGTTCGTCTTGGCATGGTGGACTTGTGTGCTCTCCAAAATCACTCTGATGCTGTTTGATTTATCTGTTTAAGTCTGGTTTGCATTCAGAGATTTGGAAGGAAACTTGATGCCTATATCACATCAAAACTTTTTGCATTTATTACCCATCACACCCACATGTGCCCACTTGTGCAAGACTTGAGTGTGCCAAGGCAGCCCCCACCATGGTCCATGTCCCAAAAGAGCTATGTGCACACATGTATTGTGTTGGACCAAAATTGTGTACAATAGTTTATTTGCAAAAGATCTATTTGAATATCGGTCGGTTCTCTGTTCTGATTGCAGTGTCGGCTCTCAAACGCTATATCTGTGACATTGAATCTGGCTTAATCCAAAGCCCACTAGTATTATCCGTCCGAACAATACCGTGTAGCCAGTTCACGTATATGATCGGAACCCTACACGTAAAACCACACGGCTTCTACATCATTTCGCCTGAACCAGGGAAACCCTCTGTGTGGGACTCTAAAGACTCGACAGTACGCTGGCAGTGGGTTTAACCACAAGTCCATCAGTGGCACTAGCTGTGCGTAATGGCTACCCAGGTACCTGCCGAAAAGAAGGCCGACGAGCGAACTCATCCGAACCCCTACCGAGCCTATCCGTGACAATCTCCGTACAGTCCGGTCTGTTCGTCTATGAGTATCGCATATCGGGCCTAGAGGGCTGGTAAACGTCAGACCCCTAATTGCGCAATAAGTCGTATCGATGTAGAGCCCGATACATCCTGAGAAACTACTGGTGTACCTACCAGTAAATCTCACTTGCCCTGGCCAGGGACTTTGTGTATTGGCTATCCGAACACAGTGCGATATCAAATCCCAATACCGGGAGAGACGAATCATTTCTATCCACTACTGCCTCCAAGTGCTTCGGGACTGCACCCAAATACTACCTGTTTGCACAACTCATTTGAGCCATGGTAGGGTAGTAATCTAAGTACAGTGGGAACACACTCGAGAAGAATAGTGATGTCAAGTCAACGGACTAATCTATACTCATGCACCGGAGAACTGCTAACTGACGATAGGTATAATACCAACCAGCAGTTCCTAGCGAGTATGTCCAGTATAACTCATAACCTAATGCGCACCTGTATACTATCTCTGGTATCGCATACCAATGGCTGCGGGACAAGCTATCTCCTTGACTGGGATGAGAAGTGTATACACTAGTCTACTCTGGAGTATCGATGCCTTGTCTCCATAATCCTACGACCAGGGATAAGTTCAAGGATGTGCTTATAGACTACCCAGCCCCCACTAGTGTGACTGCCATCACAACGCTGGTAGTCAAGCAAAGATCTTAAGGGCTTTATCAATATGTATTAGCGATATGCAAAAAATAACATATACACATATTAAGAAAAAAGCAAACCAGATAGCATACTTTCATATTGAGCAAGACTGTTATTATATCTGTGTATATCCCAAACTTCCAAAATGTAATATACAATCCAATACTATATAATAATGGCCTCTAGGGCATATATCACTAACAATCTCCTATTTGCACTAAGGCCATATATTGGCATATCGCAGACCTATCATCTTAAATTGCCTCTCGAATTGGGTCTGTGGGATGGCCTTTGTGAGTGGATCTGCAGTGTTGTTCTCAGTGTCTACTCTCCGCTCCTCGATCTCTCGGTGATCTACAGTCTCCCTGATCAGGTGATACCGCCTCAAGATATGTCTGGAATTTTGATGGGACATGGGTTCCTTTGCTAAATCTATAGCCCTATTGTTGTCACAATACAAAGGTATTGGATCAACAATGGACGGAACCACCTGAAGTTCTGTAATGAATTTCTTCATCCAGACTGCTTCTTTCACGGCGTCACGTACATCGATATACTCTGCATCCATCGTCGAGTCAACAACGGTATCCTGCTTTGAGCTCTTCCAACAGACCACCCATCCATTGAGGGTAAAGACATAACTCGACATGGATTTAGAGTCATCCTTGTCACTCTGGAAGTTGGAAACAGCGAAGGCCTTGATCTGGAGGTCTTTGCTGCCATACACCAAGAACATCTCCTTAATCCTTCTCAGATACTTGAGAATGTTCTTAACCGCTATCCGGTGTTTCTTCCCAGGGTTTGACTGATACTTGCTTACAACGCTCGGTGCGTAAGCAACATCTGGTCTGGTACAAAACATCGCATACATTATAAATCCTACCGCAGAAGCGTAGGATATAATACTCATGCGATCCCTTTCCAAATTAATCTTGGGAGACATCTCTTTGGAGAGGGTGATCCCGTGATAAGCCGGTAGATTACCGCGTTTAGAATCTTCCATACTAAATATTTTCAGTATAGTGTCGATATACCTGGACTATGAAAGTTCCAACATACTCTTAGATATATCACGATAGATCTGGATCCCAGAATATAAGAGGCATCACTCAGGTCTTTTATGGGGAATTTCTGTGACAAGAATCCTTTGACTAATTGTAGTATAGGAATGCCATTTCCTATGTCATCCACGTACAAGACGAGAAATACTACAGTTCTCGCTACAATCTTACTATAAATGCATGGTTCATCTGGATTTTTGATAAAGTTAAATTCTTTGTCCGTCTCATCAAAGCAGATGTTCCAACTTCGCGATGCCTACTTTAATATATAAATGGATTTAAGCAACTTGCACACTCTTCCGCTGCTCTCACTCTCTGTGAAACACTCTGGCCGATCCATATAAACACTCTTCCAAATTTCCATTCAGAAAAGCGGTCTTTACGTTCATCTGCCAAATTTCATAATCATGGAAGGCAGCAATGACAAGTAGGATCCGAATGGATTTAAGCATAGCCACTGGAGAAAAGTTTTCACCATAGTCCAAGCCAGGTCTTTGACAAAAAAACCTTTTGCTACAAGTCTAGCCTTATAGGTTTCAACCTGTCCATCTGCACCAATCTTCTTTCTGAAGATCCATTTGCAGCCTACGGGTTTTACCCTTTGAGGTGCAATGTCCAAACTTTGTTGGTGTACATGGATTCTATTTCGGTCCGCATTGTATCCAGCCATTTTACTGAGTCTCTGCTCGTAATGGCCTACTGGAAACTAGTTGGCTCATCATCATTGATGATGCAATCCTCTCTATCCCCGTCTATGAGAAAACCGTAGTATCTCTCGGGCGGATGAGACTGCCTACTAGATCTGTGGAGTGGTGCAGGGATGTCCGGTTCTTTTGAAACTTCTGGTTCCCCCACGCTTTCAGTAATATTTTGTTGTTCTGGAATTTCTTCCAGTTCTATTGCGCTCCCACTTATTTCTTTTTCAAGAAATTGAGTCTCCAGAAAGTGGGCATGCCGAGAAACAAAAACCTTTTGTTTCTCTATGTAATAGAAAAGATACCCCTGGAGTTCCTTGGGTATCCCACAAACTTACACAGTACTGATCGTGCCTCGAGCTTGTCCGCATGCTGATTTTTGACAAAAGCTGGACATCCACATATCTTAAGATACTTAAAATATGGTTTCTTCCTACTCCACATTTCATATGGTGTGGTAGACACAAACTTAGTAGGAACTTTTTTCAAAAGATATACAGCAGATTCTAGTGCATTAGCCCAGAAGGATCGCGGTAACTCAGCGTTACTCATCATGGAACGTACCATATCCAATAAGGTGCGGTTCCGCCTTTCCGATACACCGTTGTGCTGATGTGTGTATGGAGGAGTAAGCTGAGAGAAAATTTCATTCTGTTTTAAATAATCCAGGAACTCGGCACTTAAGTATTCACCACCTCGATCAGATCGAAGTATCTTGATACTTTTGCCTGCTTTTTTTCCACTTCATTCTTCTATTCTTGCAATTTCTCAAAAGCCTCAGATTTATTTTTCATCAAGAGTACATATTCATACCTTGAGAAATCATCTGTAAAAGTAATGAAGTAGGAATAACCAATTCTTGCATGTGTAGACATTGGACCACATACGACGCTGTGTATGAGTCCTAAGAGCTCGGTGGCTCTTACTCCGTGTCCAGTGAACGGGGTCTTTGTCATATTTCTTTTGAGACATGATTGACAAGTTGCATAAGACAGATATTCAAACGGATCCAAATATCCCTCTTTATGTAACTTCGTAAACCGTGTTTCATTGATGTGACATAGTCTACAATACCATAAGAAAGCTTGATTTAGTTCTGGAGACTTTTTTTAAGTGTGTTCTGGACATTGAAAACCTGATGTTGATTTAATACGTATATACTGTTGTCTAGTGTACCTGATCCAATCAAATCATGATTAAGGTGAATGTTTACAACATTGCTTACAAATGTAAAACCATAACCCTCTTTAGATAGTAAAGATGCAGAGATGATATTACATGTCAAACTAGGTACACAAAAACAGTTACGCAAAACCAAAATGTGTCCACTTGTTAATCCTAGATGATATTCCCCTAAGGAAACAACATCCACGCTCACTCCGTTAGCAATCCTGAGGGTCATATCACCTGCCTTCAAAACTCTACGGTTTCTCAGTGCCTGCAATAAATTACAGATATGAGATCCTGATCCGGTATCCAATACTCAGGAAGTCGAGTTGATTGATAGACAATTTTCAATCATAAACACACCTGAAGACGATACCACAACTTGCTTCGAATCCTAGTTTTGGGCTTTCCAGGCCCTGCAGTCCTTCTTCCAATGACCTTTCCTGTGACAATAGAAGCATTCCTCTTTCCCTATTGTCGGTCCCCCAACTTTTGCCTTACCTTTCTCCTGTACCTTATTGACACCTCCTTTCGGCTTGGTAGAGGCCTTCTTCTTCTTCCCCTTGCTTTTGCCTTGGATCTAGAGGAGGAAGGTTCCCCAATAAGCAGAGCGGATGTCTTCCTAGTTTTCTTCAGGGCGCCCTCTGCACTACTCAACATGTTGAGGAGTTCTGGAAGTGTAACTTCCTTATCTTGAATATTGAAATTCAAGATAAACCGGGCATAGCTAGAAGGGAGGGACTGTAGAATCAAGTCTGTATATAACTCGTTCTCTAACGTGGTCCCAAGGTCCGTGAGCTCTTCAATATAGCTGATCATCTTAAGGACGTGGTCCCCTACAGATGACCCGATAGCCTCTCTCGCCTGAAACAATTTCTTCGAGGTCTTGTAACTTGCCATACGAGATTGCTCTCTATATAAATATTTGGTATGGAGGAAGATGGAAGCTAAGTCCATCTTCTCGTGCCGTCTCTAGTGTTCATTATCCATTGAGGCCAGCACGAAGTACTTGGCTTTCGCACAGTCTATTTCCCATGTCTTATGGATTTCTATATCCGCGACGGTGGAATCTGGACCTGAGACAGCATGGGCTTTGGTAGTAAGGAGGTAGCCCAGCTTGTCATAGGTTATGGCCATCTGGACATTTCTTAGCCAATCTTTATAGTTTGGCCTCATCAATATATTTTCATTTAGCAGTAACTTAAGCCCAGTCATTTTGGTCGCTGCAATTAGGAGAGAGAAAAGAAACACTCAGCATGATGCTTTTGCAAGTTTAGATTGGTTATTAGTTTATCTAAACAGGATGGCTCCCACTGTTTCCTCAAATCCTCCTACAAACCATAAAAGAAGAATTAATCGGGATTAATCGCACTTTAAAATTCTTGCTTAACCTTTCGGCCGGGCTAGTGTCGGTACTTTGAGGAAGGTTTTTCAACGCTTTCGCAAAGCTCCTTAATTACTTAACTTCTTTTCCATGGAGGCGTAGCCCCGCTAACACCGTTTTAGACACATACTTGGTTTATAGCATTGATTGTTTAAGTGAAAAACTCTCCCGATGAGTAATAAAACTCACGGTGGGATCGGGATCCAACTATCATTGTGTGACAACTTTGAAGGAATCCTACCAAAATCACCACACTTCAGATGGTATGCAAAACTAGCAAGTTTCCTTTTCTTTTGAAACTCTCGATGTGGATTTTTGCCCTAGGCACTTATGACCTTGACGAAGACTATAATATCATAAGACGTAAGTCAAGTTCTACCCGTCATTATCCAGGTTAATCTGAACCCATTTGTACAAACCCTTGACGAAGGTCAAAATAGCTGTACGCCTGTCCCAGATTAACACATTTATATATGCTACAGATGAATACCCAGCAGCTACCAATCACTATGCCTTGGCGAAGGTCAAAATACATAGCTTGAATACTATTAAATACCTATCTGAAATGACAGAGGGCTACGACTGGTTTTGGCGAAAACCGTGAACGTAATGAACTTGATATAGTTGAAGGAACCATGATAACTTTTAAAAGGAGTGGTTTAGGATCTGCATTTAAAAGTTGTTTTTTAAAGAAAACTGAGTAGTTTTGAAATTGTTCCAACAATTTAATTTTGGTTTGTTTTTCTTGCATTTCAATATTAATGATGTCCCATTATTTAACCCTATCATTGCAGAAAGAAATGAAAATAGAACGCACGCTTATGCCATCCGCATCCGCCACGGGGCCCCGTCATGCACCGTTATGTTACTTAATTAACGGCAGAATGGGGGCTGGACTAGCGCGGGTGCAAAACATAAGCAACGTTTATTATATATATATAGTCATTCGTCTCACGCTATAATAGTCATTTCAGATCACAGATCACAACAACACAGATGAATATATTGGATATACTAGGATATCCATGTTTCGTATTAGTCTAGAACGAAAAACGGATTCCATGGTCATGATGAATAGACAAACCCCGCCTTAGACCCCCTACAGGTGCGGAAAACTACCCGCCAAATTCCCAAAATGAAGCAACCTCCCTGTTTACCGCCGAAAATAGGAGACAGAACTGCGTAGGTCATCTTGCCTGAATTTGGGGACAGATGCTATTTGGATTTATCCGTCCACCTCTCCGAAGATGCCAAGTTGATTTATGGCACCATGCATCGGAGGTTTGAACGGATGCGGCCGCTGTAGCAGACTTCGTCAGATTCCCCTCGTTTGCGAGGGGTTTTTGATTGTGGGGATGCTCTTCCCTGTAGGCGCAAGCCCCTGCAGTTAATAACATTACCGCATCGCGATAACCACTTTCTCATGCTCCAGAGGTTCACTTCGTGTCGTGTGCGTTTGTTTTATTTTTGGTTGCCCATGGATTGTATACGGAGACTAATTTATGTTGTCGCCCATAGGGCGTGGATTAGTCCAAATCCGTATATTCTTAGATTTGGGTTTGGTTTGATTTAAGGATTGTGAATCTCGTTTGAGATTAAGATCAACTTAAATGTTTGTTAAGGATGCGTTAGTCCAATTTTAGACTAAGATCTACTTAACAAGGTTTTAGGATCATTCAGATCCAACAAAAGAGCATTTGGGCTCTATTGTGTTAGTTTAAGGACGTTGCGGTCCATTGCTAGTTTAAGGACGTTGTGGTCCATTGCCAGACGTGGGATGTGCCCGTCAATTTGGGAGTGCGCCAAAGAGTTGTTGGTTATCGGGACCCACTACCTCTCTGAAGACGCTGAAGAATTACAACGATATGTACCAGGGGTGTGAGGAGATGTATCCTTGAACCAATGTTCGTTGGGAGATCTGTAGTCGTGTTTGGGACTAAGACCAATTTGGAAAAAGATGAGCACATGGGCTTGGTTGATCTGAATTGGGGATTTGGTCAATTTAGACTCAACCCACTCAGTCTTTGAATAAAGTCTTAAACACTTGCTTGGGCTCAGTCCTTTTTCTGTGCAAATAATGCTGAGCATTCATATGGGTTCTCACACTTATACTTTGTTTTACTTTCCCCTCTCTTTTTTTGTTCTTTTATTTTTATGGAGTGTTAAACACTCTTTATGGCGCCCTCGTCTGGAGCACGTGAGGCGCTTGGCGCTGAGCGCCAACCACTGAGTGCTAGGCACTCCTTATTGAGCAGCGCCCACGTGAGGAACACGTGAGGCGCTAGATGCTGAGCGCCGACCATTGAGTGCTAAGCACTCTTTATTGAGCAGTGCCCACGTGAGGGACACGTGAGGTGCTTGGCGCTGAGCGCCAACCATTAAGTGCTAACCACTCTTTATTGAGCAGCGCCCACATATGGGACACGTGAGGTGCTTGGCGCTGAATGCCAACCATTGAGTGCTAAGCACTCTTTATTGAGCAACGCCCACGTAAGGGACACATGAGGCGCATGGCGCTGAGCGCCAACCATTAAGTGCTAATCACTCTTTATTGAGCAGCGCCCACATGAGGGGCACGTGAGGCGCTTGGCGCTAGGTTTTCTTTGTGTATTCTGTTCTAAAGAGTTTAATTCTCTGTTTTTTTTTCTGGATCTTTGATCCCCAAGAACAAGTTCATCCCCATGAGAATTAAATTCTCATTTATGGAAGACTTGTCTCATGGATCTCAGATCCAGAAAAAGAACTATATTCTTTTATGAGGGTTAAACCCATGGATATGCAGATGAGATGCTATGATCTCTATTATTATTTTTATTTACCTTGAAAAAAGGTATTCTTCTTTCTTCCTTCTTAAAGCTTTCTTCTTGCTTGCTCTAAAGTTTATGGGGTTTTTTTCTCTTTGTAAGACTTGAAGTCTTGGGTCCTTTATATAGTAGAAGAAAGTTTGTTGATTTAGTTAAAGAAATCTCTCATTGAGAGATCTTAATTGATTTGGGGATTTTATCCACAGTTAGATCTTTGATCCAAGGACTTCTGTTTTACAGAAAATATTTTTCTTATTTTTAACAAGATTAGGGAAATATTTTCCCTTACATAATTTTTTCTGTAGATAGGTGATTTTTAATCATCATTGGATTTTTAATCCAACGGTACTCTGTTTTACAGAGCGTAATCTTTCTTGTTTAGAAAGATTTGAGGAATATTTCCTCAGCAAAATTTAATTCTGTATTTTGATGATTTATCATCTCCGTTGGATCTTTGATCCAATGGTGATTGATCTTCAATTTTGTGAAAGAAAAAGTAATAGTAAAATAACCGCAATCAATAAAGGTGTCGCGTGTAGCGAACCTTTAGTGAGTACGGGTCGTCCTCTGGGATTCGTTGAATTTTATAGTTCTTGCTTTAGATCGGTTGAAAGAAATAGAAAAGAGAAAATCAAGAAAATCAAGAAAACGGTTTCAAGAAAATCAAGAAAATAGTTTCAAGATCTAATTGAATTATCAAGAAAATGGTTCAAGATTGAGTTATCAAGAAAATTTTATATGAAGAAGGCTTCTAGGATTCGATTAGATTTAGTAGCCCTGGATGACTGATAAAGATGACTCCTCTTATCTATTGATAGATTTAAAACTAGATTGATGGTGATGAATAAGGATTAGGGTTCTTTGGAAGAAACTAGGGTTTCTCCTCTATTGACCCTTTTTCTTTCATTGATCTCCATTCATATCCAGCCCTTAACAAAAAGATCGCCAATCTTATCTCAAATCGTGGTCGAGATTATCAAGAAATTGATATCGCGCCCGATAAGGATGTTGACGATTTTTTTTCTAAAGTTTATAAACTTCATAAGATTTAAAAGGAGTATAGAATTTTCTCACCCATTGATCTACCTTAATCCTACGAATCCTATCAAGCGGAGAATTACTCGCGCGTTATGAAAATAAAAGAAAGAATAGAGAAAGAATTCATAATGCGGAAATTAAAAGAAATCTAATTGATAAAACTGATGATCTATCTTTATTACGCAACTTCATAATACATTTCTTTGAGTTTAGATTATAAGAGGAAGAAGAATTGCTCTTGATCTCTGCCTCGAAGAAGTAAATGTTCCGTCGATCTTCACGTCGCTTGATCACCTTGAGTCTTGGACCTGTCTTGGATCGCTTACTCGTTGACGATGATTGGTTTCGTGTAAAGGAGACTTGGTTGATGTCGCTTGATAAATTTCTCGATGATTTCTTGAACTTGGATCTTAAGATTGAAGATTCTTGATATTAGATCTTAGATCCCATTTTTGATATTGGATTTGATCTTGGATGTAATATAACGATTTGTTGGCTCTTTTCTTGATTTTATTTGAAGATATTGGATCCAATTGAATGTAGCTCTCGGTCCTTTTTATAGCCCCAAATCAAGTAACAGAAAATCCCAACAAACTAAGTTTGTTGCACAGAAGATTCCAGAAGAATCTTGAACCCTAACTCCCCTTCTTAACCACTGAAATGCGGCAACTCGGCCGACTCGGCCGCGGATCGGCTGCAACTCGGTGGGTTCTTGGCTTAATTCTTCTGAAATCTTCTCTTGTTAATATTTGGGTATTTATTTGATGTCTGGAACCTTCTTATCTTTTCTGAGTCTCTACCAGTATTTGATTCTTCAACTTTCTTTACTTTATCGGTAGATTCTTGATTCCGAATATCTGACTTGAGCTAAACTTGCACAATATCTCAATGAAGAATATTAGTTATATTTGAGATACAAAATATTATGCGTAAAGTATTAAACATGCAATTTTCTTTATAATGTTGATTATAATATATAAACACATGGTAAATGGTATTTTGCAGATGAACTTATAATATGTGTTATATTTATAACAAATACCTTTAGATGATTAAGAAAAGTAAGGAAATTGTCATGTTAAAAGTGCACTATTTTCGACTGAACAAATACCCCCAAACTTGACTTTGATCGTCCCGAGCAAACTATTTATTCAAGAGAATGAGAAAAGAAGGATAGAAAGAAAAAGGAAAACTAACTAGCACACTTTCGTAGGCAACACGATTGCGCTGAGCACGTGCAACAAGCCGTTAAACCTCTAGGTGTCTCTAGTAGGAGGAGTGTTGTCTCCTGAGGGATTTCAGCAGATTACACCCAGAAAATCCTATAATAAAAGAAAGACGGTGAAAGTTACATATAAGATAAGAACTATATAAAAGAAAGAACTTGAAAATAAGAGTTTCCAACTACACCAGCTTTTCGGTTGTCATGAGCCCTATCTTAATGGTCAAGAAAAGATGTTAGAAATCACATTATCCCTCAATAAAACATCTCCTTTAGTCTTCCTCCCTATCTTTCTTCCAAACACCGATCATATACCCCTAAGTGTGTGTAAAAGACATCCGTACACTCAGAGAATTCAATTCAAGCTATCATACTCTTGTCCATCTACCTAAGTACTTTTAGTCGGTGAATATTTTGGATGGAATTGCTCACACATTCTTCATGCGACCGTTAATACTTCTTGAGATACTAACCGACCGATTACTAAATGTGCTAACTTATTAGGCGTAATTAGCAATTTTCTCGTCCTGCAACACCTACGGCTTAGCAGTGGCTCCCAAACCAGTTGGTCTAAGGCACTATGTAATGAAGCATCCTCGCTATATTTTTTTTATGCTGCCTTGGTGATTACAAAACTAGCGTTCATTTTTCTTCACCATTTTATACTTTTATACTTCATTTATATTTTCTTCGTACTTTGGCTTTTAGACAAGAGCATTTCAAGGCATCCTCTACTATCCCGGGTTTCATGACGTGTGTAAGTGCGTATAGTAGGATATCAACGTTCAAATATTTGGCCTCAAGAATAAGGACTATTTTTCAGACTTATTTTTATTGTCAGATTAGTGACTTCCTTCATCTTACTAACCCTTGGGACAACGACTCATAACTACTTATTACTAGCTTTGTTTAAGAAAACATCTAACTTTCTTATTTTTCTCAAAATCTTCCAATCTTTTAAATATAATTTTTCACTTTCTAATCTTTCATTGTCAAAGAAATTTTTTTTTTTGCTTATGCAAGGTGTAATGCAAAGTAATGCGTAAATAAGCACAAACCTCCCCCAAACCTGTTTACATCAGTGTCCTCACTGTTGTCATCTTTTAAATCTCAAAACCTGTAGACTTAGGAGGAAAAGGTTATTAACGGAAACAAGAAATGATTAAACATGAAAACGTCCCCCAAACTTATTTTTGGCTCGCAATTTTGTGTACAAATTTTATTTTTAAGAGCCAAAATATTTTTTCTCCTCCCCCAAACTTGAGTTAAACAATATTAAGCTTTTAAAATCATAAGAGGGGGATAAAGTTATTGGTCTATGCAAAACTTTACAAAGACCAAAAGTCAACACCAACCATTCGAATATTTTATCAATGTAACGCACCGGTTGGTGGAAGAACATGTTATATATAGCCAAGAAGAAGTGGGGAAGAGATAAGTGGTGTAATAGAACGGGTTTGCGTCTCGATTTGTAGAGACGAAATAATGATGATGGATTACTCGCATTCTTGTTATTGTTAAGAAGAAGGGGTGGTGGTTCAACTTCTTTGGTTTGGGGTTGATTCATCACAACTCCCATGTCTTCTAAGAATACGAGTTCTTCAACGAAAATTTCTTCAAAGCTTTCATCGATATCCCGAAGAATAATCTCAACGGAAAGAACGGAATGATACTCAGACTCCATAAAAGGTTCATAATAAGCGTTAGATGTTGACCCGGACAGCTCGACAGAAGGGTCCGTATGTGTATAATAAATAGCGGGGTCAAACAACAACGTATTAAGGGAGTCTAGATCTGTATCGTGAAGCTGTTCAAATTGCTGCTATCGGAATCCATCATTTCGACAGAACATACTTGAGCAGAGAGTTCGGAGGGTTCACTTCCCAACTTGTAAATGTTAAGCTCAATTGACATCTTCCCGAAGGATAGATTCATAGAGCCGTTTCGACAATTGATTACAGCGTTGGAAGTCGCTAGAAAAATGCCGATCTAGAATTACCGGAATTTGGTTCTGTGGGTTTACTATAGGCTTGTATCAATAACTATGAAATCCACAGGGAATATAAATTCCCCGATTTTGATTAACACGTCCTCTAGCTCACCCCTAGGTTGGGTAATAGATCAATTGGCCATCTGAAGAGTGCAGTGCGTCGATTTTAACTCTCCGATAACTAACTGCTCATACAAAGAATACGGAAGCAAGTTAACACTAGCATCTAAATCGAGTAGAGCACGATTGATATTTTTACCCCCAATAGAAATAGATATTGTAGGACTCCCAGGGTCCTTACGTTTCTTGGGTAGTTGCTTTATAACAGCAGTGGTCAAATTACTCGTAAGGAAAACTTTTTTAGGTGCTTGGACTTTCCTCTTCCTAGTGCATAAGTCCTTTAGAATTTTCTCATAGGACGGAACTTGTTGTATAGCATCTAGGAGAGGGATATTTATGTTAACTTGCTTAAAAATTTCCACAATCTTCTCCATTTGTGGACTTGGTCTGTTTCCCCTTAACCTATTAGGATAAGAAGCTTTATCAATAAGAGTTGGGTCCAACATTGGAGAAGATCATGGGGGTGGAACGGATCCCAGAATTGGAGTGGGGATCGTGTTAGGTTGACTCAAGAATGTAGACGGAGGGTTCAAGCCTAGGGGAAAACTGAGAATAGGCTCAGAAGAAGATGGTAGATTAGACGAAATAGGGTTAGAAGTGGAAGCCGGGGTATCATCAATTGATTTCTCATATCAACCTATTCACCGACTTGGTTGTTCAATACTTTTCCTGATCTCAACGTGGTAATGGCATTCACATTATAATGTTGTGAGTGGCTAGGATTCGGTAAGGGTTGAGATGGAAGTTTCTCTTTCTCTCTAGCTCTCATCGCGGCATTTAATTGTGTAATTTGTGCTTTTATCGATTTTATACTCTCACCATAGGAGGCGGAGTCCTTCGTTATTGTTTCGATAGAAGACTTTATATTAGCCGACATTTGCATAGAATGTTTCATAAACAAATCTAAGGTTCGTTCAAGTGCAGAGGAGTTTTTTGTACCGGTCGTTTGGAAAGAATTATTATAAAGTGCAGAATTGTTGGCCAGATTTTGAAATGTTTGTGGTTGAAAGGGGTGCTGACTCTGTGGTGGTTGCTGTTGCTGTGGAGGAACCCTTTGATAGTTATTTTGGTTTGGAACCGTATTTTGAGTTTGAGTTTGGTGTTGGTTCCAAGCAAAATTAGGGTGATTCCTCCAATCCTGATTATATGTAGAAGAATAAGGATCGTTTTTAGCTCATTGCTGAAAAGCAGCATTAGTGTGTTCTTGACCTTGAAACGGAGAATTCAAAGGACATTCTTCTGTCAGTTGTGATGGATCAGAACAGCATCCACACACGGTTTTAGGGAGCGTCACCTGATTTAGGGAGGCTAATAAAAATTTGTTTTCCATAGGTTCGAGTTTCTTTTGCATTGCAGTCATTTCGGCTTTTACTGCGATCGAAACATCGAGCTGATGGATACCTCCCTAGATGATAGTGGTCTAACGCTTTCCCATTGCAAAGTATTTTCAGCAAAATCTTCCAAGAATTTTCAAGCTTCACCATCGTCTTTAGACATGAAATTGCCTTGACACATTGTTTCAAGAATCTGCTTTGTCGTTGGATTAGTGGCCTCATATATAATTCGGCACAGATCCTATCTATGGATTCTATGATGAGGACATTAGACAAGCATATTCTTAAACCGTTCAAAATATTTCCAAAATGGTTCATTTGAAAGCTAGGTAAACTGGTTGATTTCGCTCCGAACACGGGCGGTCTTATGATTGGGATAAAATTTCTTAAGCAATACTATAACGAATTCGTCCCAATTAGAAATAGAGTGTGCGGTTGTGTTATAAAGCCTTTTTTCGGCTAAATCACACAAAATAAACGGGAGAAGACGTAAACGCACAGCATCCACAGAAAGTTGTGAAGTGCCCATCAAAGCACATACGTTTTTGAATTTGGTGATAAAAATGTATGCGTCTTCAGACTCAAGACCGTGAAATTTAGGAAAAAAATTGATAAAGTGTGGTTTGATTTCAAAATTATCCCTATTGGCTGGTGGGATAGAAAGATAAGTAGGAAGAAGACCACGTATATGGTAGCATCTCTCTTGAAGAGATATGCGCGGTGGATTCTATGCACCTGCGGGCGGCGGCAGAGTGGTGTTATTAAAATTTGATGGAGAACCGTCAATCTCAGTCGATGTTATGGGTGGTGGGGAAAAAGAAGAAGAAGAAATACCGACTTCGGAGTCGATAGAAGAAACGCGGACAAGACGGGCCCTTGAATCCCGTGTCCATCCAAGCATGCACTAAGCGGGTTTAGCGCAAGTGGCAGCGTTTGTGAAAATTACGTAAAAGAAAAGTTTGTTTTTGAAAAAGACGGATTTAGACAAATCACAAAAATGCACAATCAACCATAGATCTAAGGTCGCCTAGGTCAAGTCACTAGACCGCTCCTAGGCTTCCAGAAGACAAATCGCAGGATCAATCCTTTACTACCTCTTTATCCCCCTTGTGGCCAGGTAAGTGGGAGGTATCCACTATACAAATCACCGAAATAGCGGGCCTAATTAAGTAGCCACTTGCCTTAGACACACTTGCCTAGACACCACAAAAGAAATGCGGATAAGCAGTAGATTACCCATGACCCTCCTCTGTTCTTAATGAGCGCGACAGTCCTTAGAGTCTTGGTCTAGATATTTTTTAATTAATGATGGGTGATACAGATGCTAGTTTTGTGATTTGTGGGGCTTAGGAAGGGTAATGAAATTCCCACCTAATCTGAATTTGGTCTTTGCCCCTTAATTTTCCGTATTACAATATGCAAAAACAAAACACGCAACGAGAATTTTTTAAGCGGCGAATTTTTTTACAATGAATCCTGCAGAAAAATTGTTATTGGACTTTTTCAGAGGAGAGAGAAGAAGATAGAAAAGATACCAGAGAGATTTGAAGCCCTAAGTCACCCAAGCCACCGCGGTTCCGCCACGAGAATGGCATTCTTGCCGCGGTTCCGCCGCCAACTTGATGGTTCTTGAAATTCTTTTTTCTACAGTTGCTTCACTTGCTCCTATGGTCTTGATGAATGCCTCTGAATCTTTATCTCCCTGCTACAATAATTCCAGATTCTCTCGCAAAATTCACACACTAATCGTTAAGCACAAGATGCGTTCTTGATTTATATTTTGATGGAATAATAATATTTCAACCCAAATAGCAAGAAAGAAAAATTACGCACGAATCTCCGGCAACGGCGCTATTTGATTGATCTGTAATTTTGTGAAAGAAAAAGTAGTAGTAAAATAACCGCAATCAATAACGGTGTTGCGTATAGCGAACCTTTAGTGAGTACGAGTCGTCCTCTGGGATTCGTGGAATTTTATAGTTCTTGTTTTAGATCGGTTGAAAGAAATAGAAAAGAGAAAATCAAGAAAATCAAGAAAACAGTTTCAAGAAAATCAAGAAGATAGTTTCAAGAAAATCAAGAAAATAGTTTCAAGATCTAATTGAATTATCAAGAAAATGGTTCAAGATCTAATTGAGTTATCAAGAAAATTTTATATGAAGAAGGCTTGTAGGATTCGATTTAATTTAGTAGACCCGGATGACTAATAAAGATGACTCCTCTTATCTATTGATAGATTTAAAACTAGATTGATGACGATGAATGAGAATTAGGGTTCTTTGGAAGAAACTAGGGTTTCTCCTCTATTGACCATTTTCTTTTCGTTGATCTCCATTCATATTCAGCCCTTAACAAAAAGATTGTCAATCTTATCTCAAATCGTGGTCGAGATTATCAAGAAATTGATATCGCGCCCGATAAGAATGTTGACAATTTTTTTGCTAAAATTTATAAACTTCATAAGACTTAAAAGGAGTATAGAATTTTCTCACCCTTTGATTTACCCTAATCGTACGAATCCTATCAAGCGGAGAATTACTCGCGCATCATGAAAATAAAAGAAAGAATAGAGAAAGAATTTATAATGCGGAAATTAAAAGAAAGCGAATTGATAAAACTGATGATCTACCTTTATTACTCAACTTCACAATAAATATCTTTGAGTTTAGATTACAAGAGAAAGAAGAATTGCTTTTGATCTCTGCCTCGAAGAAGTAAATGTTCCGTCGGTCTTCACGTCACTTGATCACCTCGAGTCTTGGACCTGTCTTGGATCGCTTACTCGTTGACGATGATTGGCTTCGTGTAAAGGAGACTTGATTGATGTCGCTTGATGAATTTCTCGATGATTTCTTGATCTTGGATCTTAAGATCGAAGATTCTTGATCTTAAATCTTAGATCCCCTTTTTGATATTGGATTTGATCTTGGATTTGATGTAAATATTTGTTGGCTCTTTTCTTGATTTTATTTGAAGAGATTGGATCCAATTGGATATAGTCCTCCGTCCTTTTTATAGCCCCAAATCCAGTAGCAGAAAATCCCAACAAACTAAGTTTGTTGCACAGAAGCTTCCAGAAGAATCTTGAATCCTAACTCCTCTTCTAGACCACTGAAACGCGGCAACTCGACCGCGGATCGGCCGCGACTCGGTGGGTTCTTGGCTTCATTCTTCTGGAATCTTCTCTTGTTAATATTTGGGTATTTATTTGATGTCTGGAACCTTCATATCTTTTCTGAGTCTCTGCCAGTATTTGATTCTTCGATTTTCTTTACTTTATCGGCAGATTCTTGATTCCGGATATCTAACCTGAGCTAAACTTGCACAATATCTCAATGAAAAATGTTAGTTATGTTTGAGATACAAAATATTATGCGTAAAATATTAAAACATACAATTTCCTTCATAATGTTGATTATAATATATAAACACATGGTAAATGGTATTTTGCAAATGAACTTCTAATATGTGTTATATTCATAGAAAATACCTTTATATGATTAAGAAAATTAAGGAAATTGTCATGTTAAAAAGTGCACTATTTTGGACTGTACAAATGGCTCTGTTTAACTGAAAATTTTTAGTTCTGGAGCTGACGCCCTCATGCGAGGCACGTGAGGCGATGCCTCAGAGTTTTTAACTCTGGGCGCTGCCTTCCAAACTTTGAATAGAGCCTTGCTCTTTTTTTTTATTGGGGAAACAAGTCAAAGTTTTTAACTCTTTGGCGCTGACGCCTTCATGCAAGTCACGTGAGGCGCCGCCTCAGAGTTTTTTAACTCTTGACGTTGGCGCCCTTATGCAGGGCACATGAGGCGCCGCCTCAGAGTTTTTAACTCTTGGCGCAACTTTTCAAATTTTGAATAGAGCTTTGCTCTTTTATTGGGGAAACAAATGCCCCCCACCGTTGCGCTCACGTGGCTCACACGCGATTGCAGCGGTGGCAACTTTTCCACTGTTGAATTTTCTTGGAAACTGAATCAACTACCTGTGCCGATAAGTAGGGCCTTTGGCCATTGGGATGACTGCTGTTCATCTTCTCTTGTTCTTATTTTTTCTGAGAAATTAATTCTCCTTTCAGAGCTTAGATCTCTGCCCAAAGAAATCCCTTCTAGAGTTAGAAGTCTGCCCAAAAATTTGGTAAAGATCATAATCAAATCCATTAACAGAACTTTGCTCTTCTTAGATCGCAGATCTTAAGATGTATTTTAGGGCTGCTTAAAATATTAATTAGAACACTGTTCATCTTCCATGAAGAACTCTTAGAGTTTTTTTTGCAGATCTTAAAGATCTTGGGATTTTACCCTGTTAAAAAGCTTTGCTTTTGAGGGTTTTGGTAGATTATCCCATTGTTTTTTTTTTACAGAGCATGGCTCTTAGAAAATTTTGGGGGAATTTTACCTCTTAATTAAAGTTGAGAGATGTGAAATCTGTTTGCAGAGCACAGCTCTCGAGAGAGTTTAACTCCTTAGCCCAATGAGGTTTCTCATTAAATGAGAATCCTCTTAGGATTTTATCCTTAATGAGTGACTGCCCCATCAATGATGGGACGTCACCTTAATATTGTGGGTCCCCCTTTTGTCCCTTTATTCTGCATTGCAGTGCGATACAATTTTTAAGTACCAAGTGTCGGAGTTCAGAACATAGCGTTGATAACTAACCCTCGTCTCTCGTTGTGTAGGTACCATGGCTTCCGAATCTTATTTCCCTTTTGTACGTTTAGAGAGCGCCTTTGGCGACGCGTCCGTGGATCGGGAAGTCTTCGCGCTTATTAAAGATCATGACCCGAAGCAGAAATCTCTTCACCTATGGGGGTCGTGGTATAATCAGATTATCTAGGTTTGGACGACGACGTTCCCATGTCGGAAGTTTTAAAGAGATCAGTTCTCACTGCTCAGACTGATAGGTAGCGTAGGGAGCGCACGACGAGGGAGCGCGATGTCGTTTTGGCCGCAGGTGAAGGCTCAAGCAGTATCCCGCCTGCTGACACTCCTTCGGTGGATGTTCCCTCTGCCATGTCTACCGCCCATAGAAAAGTTGCACGCGCAGCTCGGAAAAAAACTTAAGCGATACTCCAAGGTAACGTAACGCCCAGTCTTTTATTAGAACTCTGTCCTCGAATTCTGACATACGCATTTTCTTTTACGCGGGGCCGAGTCCTGGTGATGGTATGGCATGTGAAACGTTGACGATTATAGAGCCTGAAATGGCTACTCTTTCTCGGGATTTGGGACTGTCCAGACCGCTGCTCTTTCTCCCTGTGGCTCCTTGGTATCGGCGAGTGTCGCAAGCGGCACGACGGCCCTCTTCGAGTCGGGGGATGAGGCTATGGGCGCAGAATCTATTCCTCCGAGAGAGAGTGAAGAAGCCATTACACCTGGTGACGTCTCAGTCACGGTTTTGGTCCATGATCCATCAGGTAGTTCTTGGGTCACCGTTTTCAAGTTTTTCAATCCTGTTCAGCCCTTCTGATGATATTTTGTTTTTCTTGTGCATAGGCGCGGTGAACCCTAAGGCTATACCGTCTGAAGAAGTGTCGCCGGTGGCTGCTCTAACGGTCGCTGTCCCGTCTCCTTCTTCTGTGCCCTCTCAAATATTGGAAGGTATGGGTGTGTAACTTATTTGTTTCACTGTGGATACCATCCTCATTGTATTGACGGTATATTGTTGCGACTCTCTGCAGGAGTCTTTTTTGACCATTTATATCAGGCGTTGAACCCGCATTTTTCCTTTCGGTCGAAAATCGTCCCACCTTCTGGTATTAGTTAGTATATTCTTCAACTAATTTCTTCCTCCTTTCTTTTATAGAGAGACGTATTGTTGCTAAGTCTTCTTTATATTGATCATAGAGTCACGGGCTGGAGGAGGAGACGAGAGAATGGTCGTGCCTCCAGTACTCCCCATCCTGCTGCCTATCGCAGCTGGTATAATAGACTCCATCACTCATGTGTTTTCTTTATCTCCCGAGTCGACATTTGACCATAATTTATTTTGCAGCAATTGCACCGGCTCCAGCTCCTTTTGAATCTCGCATTCTAATGCCTGCAGGGCCCTTCGCTAAACGCATATCTTCCAGGGGCACCGCAAATAGCCGACGAATGTTGAGCGAATTTATCGAAGATCTCAATACCGAGGCCCTCAGTTCTGCTATGAATTTTGCTGTTGAAGTCAATACAATGCTGGCGACACTCGTGAACTTCCATGATGAAGATCTCGTCGGCTCTTGGGTTGATTACTGCAGAAAGATCGAGGCTTGCCTGCATGAGATTGAGCTCTAGCGTCTCGCTCCTGAGGTGTTGGCTTCGAACTTCCAATGGGCTGCGTGGGTCGAGCATAGTGTTCCTTTCATTTTCCATTTTGAACAAGAGGTGACCCTGAACAAAAGGACCATGAGGTGGCTTCGAGCGAATCTGTCCAATTGCGCGCCAAGGTTGAAGAAAATGCTGTGCAGTTAAAAGATGTTTTCGACAACCTCCAGCGATGTATCTCGGATGGGTTGACGCTGAGGCAGACACTTGACCTCATCGAGCGGGTCATGCAGGACTACGAAACTGCCCAGCTAGAAACCGATGAAAAGCTTTCGTCTTGTTTGCGGCAATGGACTCAAGTTGAAGCGGAATTGGCCGCGGTAGCTGACCATGAGAAAGGATTGAGAAGAGCGCGCGAGCGGCTTGCCGATTTGCTGAAGACGCCTCCTCCTTAATAACCGTCTTTGTACCGACTCTAAACTTGTAATTCATGAATAACATATATTCATTCTGATCCCTTTATGAAATGTATCATGTATTCTCTTGAATTCATGAATAAAAGACATATTTTATTTCAAATTGGCATGTAACTTTTGGCAAACGTGTGGCATGTAAATAGTCCATCTTGACCTCCTTGTAGGGCAACGATGGCTTAGGAAACAGGTTCAGATCTGCCGCCTAAGACTTTTTAACTTTACGAGCTGTGAGGGTCTTATAAAGACTTTTCTCCCTACGAGTCGAGAGGATCCCGTATGTGTATTTTCTCCTTAGGAGTCGTGAGGATTCCTAAGTGTGTTTTCTCATGAGAGACGTAAGGATCTCACAAGAGAATTTTCCCCTTTACAAGTCGAGAGAACTCATAAGTGGTTTTCCCTCCTTGTCAATATTTGACTTGGGAGAGTGTGGCTCGTGGATAGTATGCAATATTCCATCTTGGACCTACTTGCAGGTCCCCAGTGCTTAGGAAACAGGTTTAGATCCCCGCTGCCTAAGGCTTTTCACCTTCATGAAGATTTCGTGAAGATGTTTTTCCCTACGAGTCAAGACAAGTCGAGAAGCTCTCGCAGGAACATTGTTTTCCCTACGAGTCGAGATGAATCGAGAAGTTCTCGCAAGAATGTCCTAACGTCATGGTTAACCTCTGCTGATAGAAGTCCGTTAGGGTCTATGGTATTAAGGTTTTTTGTCCATTGTACCGTCGTGTTGGCCGATGTATTCCCCGATATCCAATCTTGCATGTTCGAGTAGCCTTGTGACTATCATGTCTCTGTTCCCTTCGGGGGCTGGACAAGACAACTTCAAGTAATCTCCCAGGTCATATTACCGTTGGAAGAGCAAGCGTTAGGGATATTCCACGCCGCTTTTTACTTGAGGTTAGGCTCAATCTGGGAGCCCAAATGAGTCATGACCACTCCGCGCTGGTGTGGGATGTTCTCCGATAGTCTTTCCGGTTTTATTTGAGTTTCCATCAAGACCCTAATGCTAGGGATCTTCCTTTACTTCGTTTGTTGACATTGTGTCTGCTATATTGCGATGAGTGTCGAGGTTGTCTCTAGATTTTCTGTGAACCATCGAGAGTCGGAACTAGGGACTTTGCCATGGCTCCGTCATTTTGACCCTGGGGTCGGTTGTTGACGTTGCATATGCATCCTGCTGGAGTGGGGAGGAACGCCGTTGTTGATCTCTAGGCAGTCTGCGAACCGTCGAGTATTAGAACTAGGGACTTTGCCATGGCTCCGATGTAGTCTCTAGGTTGTTTGTGAACCGTCGAGGCTTGGAACTAGGCACTTTGCCATGGCTCTATTATTTCGACCCAGGGGTCGGTTGTTGACGTTGCGTCTGCATCCTGCTAGAGCGAGAAGGAACGCCGTGGTGATCTTTAGGCTGTAGATGTACCGTCAAGATTTGACTCTCCCTTTTGACACAGCCCAGTGGGGAAATCGTTTATTTGTGCCCATGGATTGTATACAGGGGTGGATGTGGACTCACCTGCAGGGCATAAGTTTCATCATTTTTTTTAATTTCTTTCCGCATTGCTCCATCATTTCAGCTTTTTATATCGCGAAAGTCGCGATTTCCCAATCATTTCGGCTATTTTATCGCGGAGCCCAATCATTTCGGCTATTTTTTCTTTTTACTCGCTGCTTTTTATTGCGAGTTGCCCAAACATTTTGGCTATTTTTATATGCATATATTTTGCTCGCTGATTTTTTTATTACGAGTTGCCCCATCATTTCGTCTATTTTATATGCATTTTTTGCTCGCTGATTTTCATTGCGAGTATGGAACTCGAGATATGATATCAATTTTGGCATCAACACCGCTGCGAATGGAATATTGCCAGGAGCGAATCATCATTTGCCTTGAAAGGATTTAGAATTTGCTACCAATTCAGGCATCAGCATCGCTACAACTGGGATATTTCCAGGATCGAATCATCATTTTCCTTTGTCGATTTGAACAAAGGTGGCTTAGCAAATAGGGTTAGGATCCTGTTGACTAAGGCTTTTTGACTTTATAAGCTGTAAGGGTCTCATAAAAGTATTTTCTCGCTATAAGTCGTAAGGATCCCACAGGTGTATTTTCTACTTAGGAATCATGAGGACTACTAAGTGATATTTTCTCTTGCAAGTCGTAAGGATCTTACAAGAGTGTTTTCTCCTTGCAAGTCGAGATGACTTATAAGTGTCGTTCACCACATGAGCACATTCCTCGTCATTGGTGGAACTTGGTGGGGAAATCGTTTATTTGTGCACGTGGATTGTATACAAGGGTCAATATGGGGCCGCTTGTAGGGCAACTTGGGGAGTGTGATGGCTTAAGAACAGGTTCAGGTTCCTGTATCTTAAGGCTTTTGAATCCTATGAGCCATGAGGGTCTCATAGGGGGGATTCTCCCTACGAGTGGTGAGGATCTCGTAAGTGTAATTTCTCCATAGGAATCGTGGGTATCCCTAAGTGTGTTGCTCCCTTGTGGGTCATAAGGATCTCACGCAGGTGTTTTCTCCTCACAAGGTCGAGAGGACCTTGCAGCTGTCTTTATTTTAGCGAGATTGCGCCCTTTCGGGTTTTCACAAACTCACCGGTAGCCCTGCTGTTTTTATTCACAGCGCCCTTTCGGGTTTTCATCCGTGCCCATTTCGCTTGTGGATGTACCATTTTTTTTTTGCCAATGGCACTTAGGGGGGCTTCGCCACCGGGGTCGCTACGTAGCCAGCGGGATTTGAGTGACAGCTCTTGCCGTTGGGACTTATGGACTTGCATTCCATTATCGCCACGCTTGAGGCGACGTATTTAGTTTAAAGACATTGCGGTCCATTGTTAGTTTAGGGACATTTCGGTCCATTGCTGCCATTTTGGAGGCAACGTTTAATTTAAAGACATTTAGATCCATTGTTAGTTTAAGGACGTCTCGGTCCATTGTTAGTTTAGAGACATCTCGGTCTATTTTCAGCTTCGAGGTGAAGTTTTGCCGGATACTACTTATAGAGTTTGGACTTAGGAAGACAGCGAGCGGAAACGAGTGTCGTCATCTATCATTAACCTGAGCCGTGACTTGTCAAGCGTAGTATTTCTAAAGGAGCCTGCCGTCTATTGGCCGGAAGGGTCTTTCGCCATGCATATCCCTGAGCAAGTAATCCCCACCCTTGTAGACTTTGTCTATGATGAATGAACCCTCATAGTTTGGCTCAAATTTCCTCCGTTTCGCACGGTTGGGAATTATAGGTCTTTTTACGACTAGCACGAGTTCGCCTTGGCGGAATGTTCTTGGCCTGGTCAGTCTTTCGTATGAGCGTGTCATCCTTACTTTGTAAGCTTCCAGGTTTTGTTGCGCCATGAGACGAGTTTCATCGAGGGCGTCGAGCTCCTCAAGCCAAAGATGGGCATTTTCTTCATCTGTCAGCTCATGTCGAACTGGCACTCGTAGAGAGGGTAGTTCTATCTCCAAGGGAAGTACCGCTTCCGTGCCGAATACAAATGCGAATGGTCGTGGCCGTTTTGAACGTGGTTCGATACTCCCAGAGATCTTCATGCAGTCTCTCATGCCAGTCCCTTTTATTTCTGGACAACGTTTTCTTTATGATCTTCATCAAGGTCTTGTTGAAAGCCTCAGCTAGACCATTAGCTCGGGGATTATAGACTGAAGAGTATCTCCAATCTATATTATGCTGCCGTGCAAAGCGACTGATCTTATGGCTCCTGTAAGCCGTTCCATTATCCGAGATGATTCATTGCGGGGTGCCGAACCGGTAGATGACATGTTTCCTGAAGAAATGGAGGATGTTCTTCGTCTTCACTTCCTTTAGCGGTACTGCATTTTCCTACTTAGAGAAGTAATTGATTGTTGCCAATAAGAACCGATGTCCCTTAGACGATGCTGGTTCGATGTGTCCGATTATATCAGTTCCCCATATTTCGAACGGCCAGCTAGCCAGTGTTGGGTGTAGCGGATTTGGATGTTGGTGGATGAAGTTCCCTTGAATTTGGCACGAGTGACATTGTTTCGTATATTCGAGGCAGTCCTGAATCATCATGGGCCAATAGTAACTCATTCTTTTGATCTTCAGCTTTATCTTTGGCCCGGCTTGATGAAAACCACAGAGTCCGTCATGAGTTTCTTGGATGACCCTTTTTACTTCTTCTGGTCCCAGGCATCTCAGCCACAGACAGTCAAATGATTTCTTATAAAGAGTATCATTGACGAAGGCGAAGGACAGGGCTCGCTTCATGAGCTGATGTCTTGACGACGCGTCTTCGGGTGTTCGATAGGATTTGAAGTAGTCTATAAAGACTTCCCTCCAGTCCTTGACCCTTTCTTCATCTTCTATTTGGAGGACCGCTTGTTTGCTCGCTTCTTTTCTTTCAGACGACTCCGGAGATATTTCTGCTGGCGCGAGAATCCGACGGCTTTGCACAATGATCCTTACGTCATCAAGATTTTCATCATCCAGTTCTTTTGCGAGTTTGGCTAATGCATCCGCCTTGCTATTTTCCGTCCGCGGTATGCTTTCCAGGACGTAGGATGGAATTTGAGTCAGCAGTTGCTGCACCTTTTCGCCATATTTTACCAACTCTGGCTTGCACGTCTGATAGTCGCCATTTACTTGGCTAACGATCAGTTGGGAATCTCCATATACGAGGAGCTCTTCTATTCCCATGTCGACAACAATCTCAAGACCCGCTATCAAAGCTTCATATTCCGCTTCGTTGTTTATTCTTGGCTCTGTTAAGGAAAGGGCAAAACGCATTATCCCTCATTGCGGAGTCATGAAGATAAGGCCCACCCCAGCTTTGATTATGGGGTCGTTTTGCTTTCGCTTCTTCATGGAAGACGTTCCGTCGAAGTAAAGTTCCCATTGGACATTATTTTCCTCTGTCTTCCCTTCGATTGTGTCGAACGCGTGTTCATCTGGCAATTCTCAATTTAAGGGAGAATCGGCTGGTATCAGATGCTCAGTGAGAAAGTCGGCGATGGCCTGGCCTTTTACTGCCTTGAGAGGTCGATATATTATGGAGAACTCCATCAAGAGGAGGGCCTATTTGGAAAGCATTCCCATTAGTATGGCTCTTGACATCAAATACTTGAAAGGATCCACTTTTGATATGAGATGGACCTCATGTGCCAAGACATAATGTCGAAGCTTCATTATCGCGAAGATCAGTGCAAGGCAATGCTTTTCGATGGGGGAGTAGTTGTTTTCTGCCCCCAGGAGAACTCGACTCAAATAATAGAGAGCTCTCTCCTTCCCCTGGTCATTCTCTTATGCCCATAGTGTGCCTGAAGAACCTTCAAGGGCTGTTGTGTACAGGATGAGAGGCTTTCTCTTGACCGGAGCAGTCAGTACTGGCGGGTTCAACAGATATTGTTTGATTTCGTCTCGTGCACTTTGGCATTTACGATCCCAAATGAACGGGGTCCTCTTCTTCATTAGATGGTTGTAGGGGCGGCATTTGCCAGAGGGGTTAGTTATGAACCGTCGGATATACGCGAGCTTCCCTTGGAGAGACCGCAGTTGCTTGAGATTTCTTGGGGAGGGCATTTCTATAATCGCCTTGATCTTTGATGGATCTATTTTGATGCCTCAGTGTCGTACGATGAATCCTAGGAATTTGCCCGAGGAAACTCCAAACGCACATTTCAGGGGGTTCATCTTCAGGTTGTACTTCCGAAGGCGCTGGAACACTATTTTCAAATGTTCCCAGTGTTCCTCGTACGATTTGCTTTTCACCACAACGTCGTCGATATAGCATTCAATGATCTCATGGATGAGTTCATCAAAGATCTTTGTCATGGCTCTCTGGTAGGTAGCGCCAGCGTTCTTCAGACCGAAGGGCATCACTTTACAGCAAAATATGCCCAGCGGAGTCCGGAAGGAAGTATACTTTCGGTCTTCGGGATGCATCTTTATTTGATTGTATCCTGAAGTCCCATCCATGAAGGAGAAGACTTCATGAGTGGACGTGTTATCTATCATCAGCTCGGTAACCGATACGGGAAAGTCATCCTTCGGGCAAGCTTTATTGAGGTCTCGAAAGTCCACGCTGACGCGCATCGTCCCATTTTTCTTCATCACCGGGACAATGTTGGCGATCCAGTCGGGGTATTGAACTTCTTGGATGAAGCCAGAGTCAATTAGCTTCTTGACTTCGGCATTGATACCCATCTCAAGTTCGAGCCGCATTCTTCTTGGAGCCTGCTTGACTGGCTAACGTCTGGCGATATAGCCAGTTTATTCACAGCTATTTTTGGATCTAGTCCCGGCATCTCAAAATAGTTCCACACGAAGCAGTCTTTATACTGCATAAGCACGTCTTTTAGTGTAGTCACCTGCACTTCGGACAGCAGCTCGCTGATGAACGTTGGCCTCGGATCGTTTGTCGTCCCCAAGTCGATTTTCCTCAGATTGTCCGCCGTGGTATGTATCCCATCCTCCAGCTCTTTTGGAACCGGTGGAAATTCTGAGATCACTTCGTCCTCATCTTTATTTGTGAAGCACTGGGAGAGGTCGTCCACATTCTCATGCTCTCCCTCTTTTGAGAATGTTATCATATGGAAGGTACGAGCTCGTTTCCAAGCTCGTTATTGATCTGGACTTTCCCTCGTAGTGTAGGTTGCTCTTGGCTCATGATTTCGTGGTGGGACACCCTACAATTGTCGGATAAAGCAAACCTACCTTGTTGATACTGGTCTTCAACCCAGTCTTTGAAGGTGAAGCAGTCTTCAAGCAGATGTCCTATTACTCGGTGGTAGGAGAAATAATCCGGGTGATGGACCTCGTTTATCTATTCAGGGTATCGAGACTCCGGGAGCATCATCATTTGACGCTTCATGACAAGATCGAATATTTTCCTTGTCTTGTATTGGGGGAACGAGTACTCTCGATCTATCTTCTTCATAAAAGACGGATTTCAGCTGATCTTTTCTCCATCGCGTGGCTTATTGAATCCACTTCGCTGTTTTCGAGCGTCATTCTTATTCTTCACCTTGTTGTTGCTTCTGCGTTGGGCTTTTTCCTTGCCACGAGAGCGCACAGTGGGCTGAGGTTGAAGGGCATCGTCATCCTCCGTAGCCTGCTAAATGAGAGGCTGCGTTATGGCTTTCTCGTAAATGGCCACTTCACGGCTGTGGTCATCCTGAACCTTTTGACCCGCTTCTCTTATTAGCTTGTCAATTTGTTCTTCGAATGACGGGCTTGGCATTTTTACGGCGGAATCCCGCTTTGGCTCGATATCGGCTCTATTTGGAAAAGCATTCCCTTCTCCTCCGGAGTCATTTATAATGTGGCATCCATGGAATCGCTCCCGTTTCTTGGACCGAACGTATCTAAGCTCAGTCGTCTCTATCCTCCCGTTGGGCATCTTTCACTGAGTCCCGGGAACGTCCCAAATTTTTTTGTAGAACTGGGCTTGTCGAGTAGTTTGTTTGAAGGGTACACCCTGGCATTTTAGTAGCCTTTTCAATCCCTCTGCGTAGTATCTGAGTAGACGGATTGGTTGAAGCCTGTCAAGCGTAAGATCGACACCATACCAGACTTCTTTCTCCACTTTGGTCGCCGTGGATTGATAGAAGAGGATCTCCTTTTCACCTCTCTCGCCTGGGAGGTACGTAAAAGGTCTGCAGCTCTTGTACGTTGTATGAATCAAGCGCATCAAGTTCCCTGTAATGCCGTTGTGGAACCATGGTAATTTGTAAACTATGATCAGTTCCAGCGAATGTTTATGCTGATGGGCGAGTGGAGAACACGGCGTTGACCTCGTCCTCAGAGTCACTACTAAAGACCAACATAGGAGTAGCTGGCCCTGGCTTGCTGCCTTAGGGTTGCCCCGAGAAGACTATCTCTTCCTCCTCTTCGGTATCGGTCCCAAAGATCGGGATAGTGGCGACGGCTTTTTATTTATTCTCCGGTTTACGACATCTTTCCGTGTCATTGAAGTCTGGTAAGAAGTACTTGGCGTCTTCATATTTGCGGACTTCATTTAGGGAGAATGTGTTTAGCTCCCCTGTAATTGAAGTACTTCATACACTAATGTTTGTAGAAGGGATGATGTTGTATTTGTGTAACCAAGGCCGGCCGAGCAGAGCGTTATAGCAAGTCTTGGCGTCAATGACATGAAATTTGATGTCAGTGATGAGCATCCCAAAGCGTAACATCAGTATCACAGACCCAAGCGTCCGTAATGACTGCGAGTCGAACCCGGAGATGATAATTTTGTCCCGAGCCAGGTGCTGAACGTTCATGCAAATCTCCTTTAGCAACCTCACATTGAGAAGGTTGACAGAGGACCCGTTGTCGACCAGGATCTTGCCTATCTTAATATCGTGGCAGTACCCGGTGACATATATTGCTGAAGGTGATCTCAGCTGTGTGAACTTCTGTCAGCTCATCCTTCATCTTTTCTTCCGCAAAGAAAGCTTGGAACTGATCAGGCTCTTGCAGCGCCTTGATTAGAGAATCCCGTGCCTCTTTAGACTCGAGGAGGGCATCCAGTATGCTCAGTTGTGAGGGTATCTTTCTCAGATGTGCCAGAGCAGTATAATCCACCTTGTTTTTCTTAGGCGGGTCTTTGGCTGCGAGCTCTTTAAATACTCTATCATCGAGGGCAATTTCCTCAGGGACTTTTTCCTTCCCCTTGTCTCTTTTGCTCGAACCTTTGTTTGTAGGCCCGAGGTTCTTTTCAGGAAATGTACGGTTACGCAGCTGAATGTTCTCACAGTTCTTCACCTCTTCTTCTTTTCCAGAGGTGGATTCCTTGAAGAGAGGGCCGAGGGTTATTTCTTTCTCAGAATCGCTCTTGAATGTGAGAATTGGGTTTTCCCTTTAGTCGAACTGGTATCAACCATATAACAGCTTCCAGTCGTTTTTCCGCGCTCATCTGTCATATTTTTTCGCTGTCGACGACCTTCACGCTTCATCCTCTTGAAATGTTGTCTGTGGGCCACGTATTCCTGCCACCACTTCTTGAAGGCGCTGCACCCTTCGGTGGGGTATGTGATCCTCCAATGGTATAAACAGTAGTGTGGGTGTACATCCGCTTTATCGAGGCACGTACTCCCGGGAGCATTTCCTTTGACAGGTGGCAGCTTCATCCCCATTGATAGGGCTTTGGCGAATCGTTTCCCCATCTTAAACCTGATTTTGTCCGCCTCGGGTGTGCTTCGATCTGGTTGGAGTACCTTGTGACTCTTCCTCGTTGCAGCTTCTTCGTCCTGACGCCGATGCTTAACCATTTCGTATATGGCCGTTTCACGCTCTCGGTCAGGTTTGCTCTTTTGAAGGGCTTCGTTCAGTAGTTTATCAATCAGGTCGTCTGACGGTTCCAGGGATTTTGACGCCGGTCCTACCCCCAGTACCTCTGCGTAACTTCCCGCCGCCGAGGGAGCTTCTTTGTCTTTTAACGACAGGTGAGAGATTATGTGGCAACTCGCTACATAATCCTCAGGTTCTGCTGACGAGCTGTTTCCTTCATCAATGTCATTGTCTCTGTTCTCAAGAATATACTTGAGGAACTTTTCAAGTGTGACTGGGGTCCGCGCCTTTTGATTGTATTCCTCCAGTGCGTCGATGTATTTTTGCAGATCCATACGATTGTCGTCAAACTGCACGGGCTTCTTAGTCTTCTTCTTTTCCTTCGAAGACTTTGAAGGCGTGACCTGGGTGTTTTTCCCATCGCTACCAACTTTCGGTGTTGGACGCGGTTTCAGCATCCCGTTAATGATCTCGGGCTCCAGCGGGCTTTTCCACCTGGTTGTCGGGCATGCTTGAAGATCCTTCAGCATTCTTTTAGTTTTAGCCGAAAGGACAACTTCCTACGGAGCTTCTTCTACAAATGAGCATGATTCCCCCGGCGTATCCACCTTTTTAGGAGCATGCTGCTGTGGCGGGTTTACCTTCCAGTTTTCAGATAGCGCGAATTTGCCTTGTTGGTACTGGTCATCAACCCAGTTTTTGAAGACGTAGCAATATTCGATTGGGTGGCCCATTATTCTGTGGTAGGGGCAGTAATTGGGACTATTGACATCACCAGGCTGCAGTGGGCGTCTCGGATCCGGTAGAGTAATGAGCCTATTGTGCACCACTAGTTCGAACAATCTCCTCGTTTTATCCCGGGGAAATGAGTAAGGACGTCTCAACTTCTCTTCGAGGGATTGTGTTTTGTTGCTTTGGCGAGCAACCGGTTTCGGGTCACTCGGTTGTTGTTGAGCGTTGGCAACGAAAGTCGCTTTTCCTTTGCCCTTTTCATTCCGGGGATCCGTTTTCGAAGAGGACGGCCTATGGCCCATCTCGTCCATTTGGGCCAGCTTGTCAATCAAGGCCTGGAAGGTGGTCGGCTTGAAGAACATCATAAATTGGGATATAGTCGTCTATGGATCAAGGGTCCATACGAACATACCCACGGCATGAGCTTCTTCTATGCATTGTTCGCATTTTGACCATAGGTTCCGCCACTGAATTGCGTATTGAACCCAGGTTTCTCCCGGCTTCATCCTGACATTGATTAATGTGGTGATTGGGGTGCGCTCGCTTGCGCTTGCGAAATGCTGTGTGAACAGTAGCTCCATTTCTGTAAATGTTTTAATGGAGTCATTCGGAAGCTCCGAATACCATTCAAATGTTGTCTCCGCTAAGCTGCCAACGAACTGGCGAAGCAGCAGTTTGTCGTTGCCTCCTGTATTGCCACACAGAGCTCTAAACTGAGCGACGTGCTAATGGGGATTGCCTATCCCCTTATACATGTGGAATTTAGGGATCGTATATCTCGGCGGGTACTTGATTTGATCGTACCAGCCTAGATAAGGTCGTCCGGTTCTGACGACTTGGCCAGCTGCTTCGCTTGCCTGATGAGCTCGTATTTGTTGAGATATGTAGTCGTCAAGTGCAGCCTTGGAGATCGTTTCTTCCTTGGCTGCCGAGAAAGACGGTGGAGGATTTGACGTTTCCCCTCTGTCATCTTCGATAATTATCGGAGGGTCTTCGGCTGGAGGTTCCGGCTGGATCATCATCCCAACCATGTCTTGGAACAGAAGCGCCATCTGTTTTATATTAGCAGCCTGCTCCGCAGCCTCTTTATCCTTTCTTTCCAGCACCCTTTGCAGGAACTCGGTGTCGGACTCTTGTTCCTGGCGCTGCTCAGACGTTTCTTCCAGGCTTTCTTTCTGCCCAGTGAGTGTGGCCATCTTTGTCAGCATCTCCTGGAGCTTTTATTGTTGCTCTTGAGCTTTCGTCACAGATCATGTGAGTGGCCGATGACCCATGGAAGTACGGCTTTCCTCTTTTTCGGAAGCCATGTACACCGTGTGTACTACCATGCTCCCAGACTTAGGGTGTTTGGATCCATCACGCTTGGGATTTGCCGCTGGTGGGAGGCTGAAGTTGGTGGGGCTGTTGCAACAGGCACCCATATGGACGAGGCCTTCCGTGGTATGACAGCGGAATGGTCATCCTCCTGCCGAGCCTTCGTTTTCATCAGCCGGTGAGAGTAGTCTTTGTCAATTACAGAGTCTTGGACTCTCCGCCAGACCCTATGGATCTTGGAGGACAGCCGTTGAGGAGTCTGTTCCGTTTTTACCTGCGTTGTGTTTTCAACAGGAGGAGGAGACTTCTTTAGTACAACGGTTGGAGAGTTCTTGCGCACCCTCCTGAGCAGCTCGAAGTTGTTCCTAGTTGTAACAGCAGCGTCAATTTCCACCATTAGAGCTGGTGGGGTAAGTCCAGAGGGGGAACTGCCCCCAGCTTTCCTCATACGACACCAGTGGCGACGTCGAGTATGTCGTGCAGACGGGACCACCTCTGTCGTGGGAGCGGCTTCGTCACGCCCCCCACTTTGATGAAGGGCTACTGCTATTGCCAGCCTATTGAAGACTGACATCCATTGAGTGGGGATGGTCAATCTTTCAAAGGCCGACCTTTTGGTAGGGAAAGCAGTCTTGATGACTTCGCCGGAAGCAGGAGTTGGAACAGCCAATCTTGCGAAGACCGAGCCTTTGGTAGGAGAACGACTTTATCTGCCGGAACTGGACTATCCGCTTTGGGATAACCCCTTAAGGTATCACGATCGTCTTTGCAGGCCCACTGGAGTTTTGGCTTAGTCTGTCAAAGACCAAGGTGGTAGGCTTGGACGACCCGTTGAGAGAGGCCGTGGTGGTTGCAAGTCGATCAAAGACCGACTTCTTTGGAGCTTCTTGTGGTAGATTGGGATGCTGAAGTTTGATGGCGAGATCATGGTCCCAAAGAACAGTCCAGTGGTAGCCTGAGTCACCTATTCCACTGGCATTGCAAAGATAGAGGCCGCTTGGGGCCCGTAAGTCACTCCTCCAGTCGGGGCGGAGCGAGAGTTGCTGTTGCACTTAGTGCAGCTGGAGGCCATCGATGTTATCTCCTTTTCTACATGAAGCAAGACACCAAATTTAAGTACCTCGAATACAAGGGCAACCATATCAAACCGCGATTTGTTCGCGAACACGACACACGAAGTGTGGAGTGGAAAGAGGAAGAGGTCCCACCGGGCGTGCCAGAATCTGTTTACCGCCGTAACGGGAGACAGAACTGCGTAGGTCGTCTTGCCTGAATTTGGGGGCAGAAGCTATTTGGATTTATCCGTCCACCTCTCCGAAAATTCCAAGTTGATTTATGGCACCGTGCATCGGAGGTTTGAACGGATGCGGCCGTTGTAGCAGACTTCATCAGATTCCCCCTCGTTTGCGAGGGGTTTTTGATTGTGGGGACGCTCTTCCCTGCAGACGCAAGCCCCTGCAGTTAATTACGTTACCGCATCGCGATAACCACTTTCTCCTGCTCCAGAGGTTCACTTTGTGTCGTGTGTGTTTGTTTTATTTTTGGTTTCCCATGGATTGTATACGGAGACTAATTTATGTTATCGCTCGTAGGGCATGGATTAGTCCAAATCCGTATATTCTTAGATTTGGGTTTAGTTTGATTTAAGGATCATTAATCTCGTTTGAGATTAAGATCAACTTAAATGTTTGTTAAGGATACGTTAGTCCAATTTTAGACTAAGATCTACTTAACAAGGTTTTAGGATCATTCAGATCCAATAAAAGAGCATTTGGGCTCTATTATGTTAGTTTAAGGACATTGCGGTCCGTTGCTAGTTTAAGAACGTTGCGGTCCGTTGCCAGTTGTGAGATGTGCCCGTCAATTTGGGAGTGCGCCAAAGAGTTGTTGGTTATCGGGACTCACCACCTCGCTGAAGACGCTGAAGAATTACAACGACATGTATCAGAGGTATGAGGAGATGTACCCTTTGTTCACGTCAATTAATCACACCAGAAAATCAACGCAGCCCCATCAATTAATCACACTAGAAAAGAACGAAAATAAAATGTACGTATATGCCATCCGCATTGGCCACTGGGCCCCGTCATCACCTGTTAGGTTACTTAACTAACGACAGAGCGGGGGCTGGACTAGCATGGGTGCAAAACATATACAACATCTACTAGTATATATATAAATGTATATAACAATCCTCCCATGCATGATATAAAGCAACATCACAGAAACATCACAGAAAATCAGCCAAGCAACACAGAATGGTGGATAATCCTGGAGCTTCGGGGTTCACTTGAGCCGCAAATGAGACCCGATGTTCCCTGTCGTGTGGATAGCCTGTGCAATGAAAACCTAGACCCCTACAAGCGTGGCAAGTTACCCACCAAAACCAGAAGTGAAGCAACCCCTTTCAACAAAGTGAATGGGCCACCCGACACTTCACGGAATCCGGTAACTTGAGAGCCCCTCCGTGGGTCATCCTATACCCCCTACGAGTGCGGTGAATAGCCCGCCAATTCTAGAATAAGGTCCCCTCCGTCTCAATGCCATGAGATGCGGACCCGTTGCCCTCTAGAACCCGGCTATTCGTGCACTCTACCGTGGGATAATCCTAGTACAGAAAATAAAATAATATGTACAAGGGTGACATCGACCTCAACCCGGTTGTGCCCCAAATAAATAATATACAAACTGGCAGTGACGGCTGTCCACATGTCGGAAGCTTGCCCCGCAATATCAAATATACAAATGAGACTAAACTGTACTAATATTGCACCCAAGCTATCCACCACGACGATCCAACCATAATCACAACACAACACAGAACATTAACGTGAATGTCACGTTTGCAAACCCGTCTAAAAGAACATATAGCAATTAGATGAGTTGTACCGCTCGAATGACATTCACGGTCACAGATAGTAATGCATGTACTGATAAACATTTAAACAGTGTTAAATTATCAACTTTGAAACACCCCGAATTGCCCTTGAAGAAAAGATAAAACCATATCCAAACAGGGCTAAACTAGCAATATCACTGAACCAATATTCCAGAGACAAGACCACACCCAAAATACGAAGTCCAAACTCAAGTAAATGGCCGGCCAGATTGGAATTTTTCTGCATGTGGCCGGTCCAATACGGGTGGAATGGGTTCGTATTTGGGGAGTGTTCTATTGGTCACCTAAGTAGTCTTCTGCAGTTACTAAAAAAAATTTTGAAGACCAAATAAAATTCGGCAGAAACTGGAATATGCAGTGCACTGTTTCGGGGTTGTTTCGGTTTCGACACTTTAACATTGTCTAAAACTGCTAGTAAGGGGTTTACGGGTTGGCTCTGATACCATGTTGGGTTACGGCAGCGCCCCGACCATCAAACCGTGGCCAAATGCAGAACAAAATTTTTCTAAACTGGCGCTACCATAACCCGATGCCCGGATCTACCCTAAACCCTATACTAGCAAGCAATATAAAGAGTTAGGAATGGTTATATCTAGTTGATCCGCGTCCTTCGGTCTTCAACCTTCATCCCAAGCTCCTAGTAGTTGCGGATCGAGTTTGGTTGTCGGTCTTCCTCCATCTACGATGATCCACCTGAGGGAAACGACGCAAGCTCCAGCCTCGCCAAGCGAGACAACCGACGCTCCAAGATTGCTAGCAATGGAGAGTGGAGGTGTAGGAATGTGTTACTATAATTTTTCTTTCATCACAAATGCTCCATGAGCAACTCAAGAAGATGAAGAGGAGGTGAGGAAACATGTGTCATGAGCAACTAAAGAAATGCGCTAAGTATTTTCTCCAAGTGAGAGTGAATGAGTGAAGAGAGCAAGTGAAGAAAATAAAATGAGCAAGCCCACTAAAAAATGTGGCTGCCCCCCTCACTCTCTATCTCTCTCTCCAACAAAAAATATCTCATCTCTCTTTCAAATAAACAAATGAGAGCCATGCCTCTCTAGATGCCATGACCCATGCTCATGCCAACTCACCCTCCACCTCATTTCCATAATTGATTTTCTAAAAAGAAAATCGATAACGAGGTGGCCATCTTCTAGAAGCTATTCCGTATAAATACGGAACACTTCCTGTAACAAACCTAAACTTCATGTACAACTTTCTGTACACTTTTTCAAAAAAAAAATACATAAAGAGGTATTTTTGCATGGGCACAAGTTATAAGTTTGTTTTACTTTTTAATAGCAAGCAAGAGCTTGTAGCTCATTGGTAAGACTTTGCACTGCTGAACCAAAGCACCAGAGTTCAAATCTCATCCCCCACATTATTTTTAATATTGTTTTCTTTTAAATTTTTAGAAGTCCAAGGGTCTACACGTGCATAACTCGTAAAAACCCTACTTCACATATAAAACAAACTGAACCAGGGGGAAGACCAACCGACGAGCAACCCCCGGCAAAGACCCCCGGCCCGACTCGCCGTTACTCGGCCGGCGACTCGGCCGACTCGGCCGTCGCCGCCTGCCGAACTCGGTCGGATCCGAGTTGGTCCAACATGAAAGATGTGTCTTTTGGCCTTCTTAACTCCCCTGTACACTTTAAATTTTCTGCACATTAACAGAACTTTTTAAAACTCCATTAAACCATTTTTAAATACAACTTTTAATACAAATTTCAATACAACCTTTCACCTATCCTAACCCTAGTATTACCCTATAAATACCATCCCTAAACACACACCCCTCACTCATAAATTCTGTCCAAACTCTCAAGGAAACTCTCTAGAAATTTTGTGTACAAGTGGAGTTAGCGAAGGGCGAAACTCCAGCAAATTTCCGACAGCAATACGAGGAGTTTCCGGCAACGAAATGACGCACCGGCGATTCCCCTCTCTACCTATATCTTCCCTCTTTCTTGTTAGCTAGTAAGTCCCTCCTCCCCCTTCTCTATTCCATTCTAAAAATTTGTAAAACTAAAACCCGACGGAAGCGGAGTTAATCTGACTTTCGATTCGGTTTTCTTTAAAAAGGTCAACTTTCCTCAAATACAACCATACTAAACTCTTAGATCTTGACTATTAATCATTAACAAAACATGTTGAACAAGTTTCATAGTAAAATATTTCTTATTGTAATTTTTATCGTACTTTTTCAGTAATACCATGTAGTTTAGTTTCGACTTTAAAACATCATAATTCTTGCTATACCTTTAGATAGATCACGAGGTAATGACCTACCTCTTCACAACACTCATATACAACATACCACGATACCTTTTGGGAAATATAGATTCGGGAAAATACTGTTTTACACAAAACTACCTTTAACTTATAAAAACCATTTTCACAAGATTATGTATTTTAAACAAGTTTTGCAAAGCGCCGCTACAACCCATTTTAGGGAACCCGTTTGGGATGGTGCGGATTATCGCACATCCTTGGTCTTAGTAGTGTGAGATGCAGACCTCCGCAAGGAGCATTCGGTCTCGAGATATTTAAAAGTACAAATATCTTAAGAAAATGATATTTCTAGAAATATAATATATTAAGATTATTTATATATATATATCATTAAAATATCTATTTTTGTGATAATATAAATATTCCAAATTTTCTAAATCACAAGAATCACTTTACATGAAAATACCATGAAATTCCATACAAATTCAATATTACAATTAAATACCCTATATTATGAAATTATGTTATTTTCACTAGAAAGGTCACATATATAAGATCTACATCTATGACAACTCTAAAGAAGATAATTAAATAATTGGGGTGTATTTTGAAAATTATACAAAAGTATTTTTATATATAACCCCCTCAACTTTTATAAATTACAATAAGGACCCTAGTAAATATAGGTTTAAGCGGGACCAGTCTCTTGAGCCTCAGGGAGCCGGAGATATGGGTGCTTTCATATTTAAGGTAGACAACTTAACAAACGGTGTTATCAACACGGTAATCGTCTTTGAAAAAGACACAAATCCTGTCGTCCATGTGTAGCGGTTACCGATAAAACCAAAACTTAATTCAGGATTCAATTTCTTTTCTAATTGTCTGACTCAGACCGAGTCTCATTAAATAATTTTACTTGAATATGATTCAAGTACAAACTACAATTCAATATGAATCTATATATTCAATCCGTTCAAACTATTCAATCTGTATTGACCGAACCGAACTATAGATATACTTCCATTTACATGATTCTCCAGTTACATCCATTTACTGATATCATGGTTTCGGCAAGTCATCCAATTATACAATCTATATTAAAAGACAATACAAGTTGCAATACAATACTAACAATACTTCGCGGGGTTTAAGGGGTAGATCGGTACGGAAGGTGTTAAAAGTGGCACAAGACTGCAACTATTAAGACACCTAACCTGAATACAATCGCCGTTGTTCCGGGCATTCTAACGGAGCCTTGTACTACATTTGCCTTTAGTCTCTGGTATATAGAGACTCCTCTCGTATACACTGGCATCCTTCTGTACTAAGCTACAAACAACAACGTTAACACTAAATACAACATTATAACAATATAATACAATTTTAAAAGTTACACACTCTCTCTCTCCTTCTATTCTACTTCTCCCTTATCTTTGGGACTTACCGAGCGATTTGTTTGCTGACGACATTACTTCTCTTTCTTCTTTGGAATGTTGTCAGGAGATACGGACCTTCCAGAGATCGAGCCCAGCGCCGAAGACTTGGACCAGTTTACTGAAGATCCCGAACTGTAGTTTCACTTGTACTTTTTCTTTTACATTATGTATTTTCCTTTTCTGTTATGACACTGTTTAGGCAATGCTTTCATTCAAATGTATTTACCTTCCTTGCATTGTACAAAAGGATGTTAATAAATAAAGTTGTTGTTTCATTACATTTGTCTATTGTGTATATTTCTTTTATATTTCTTAGATACGCTTAGCGTATTTACTTCAGAGTAAATACGTAGCGGCCTCGTCGCGCCCTCTGCCCGTACACCGGGAAGCGGCGCGTGACAGGTTTTGTTGGTGGCCCATGCAGGTCGGAACTGTATGAAACCCTACCATGCAGTTCTGTTATGCGTGAACAACCTAAGCAATATAACACAAGAACCAGCAACTAAAAACAATCTTTATAATTCATACTTCTTGAATCTCATCATTTCATATACTTTGAATCTGTCCTAATCCAAAAAATTTCATTCAAGGTTATAGATTCCCCGAACAACACCAGCACCAATGTCAACAACACACCTCCACCACTACCACTAACACCTGCCGTCACTGCTCCGATCAACGAGCAGACGGTTCTGCTTGAGACAATCTGCGGCCTCTTGGAAGGACAACAACAACAGACTGCTCTTTTAATGAACCGTCCCGAGGCAGAAGCACCTGGGGTGAAGCAATTCAGAGCTTTGCACTCTAAATAGTTCTCCGGAAAAGACATCCCACTAGAAGCCGAGGAATGAGCTTAGAGCATCGAAGATGATCTGGCAGCAGCACAAGTGCCAGAAATAGCTTGGGTTCGTGTTGCAAAATTACAGCTCACGGACAATGCACGGGTCTAGTGGAAGGCGGAAGAAAGCCGTCTTGATCAACCCATCGAATGGAAGACTTTCCGCGACATGTTCGACGCAAAGTACTTCCCTGAGACTGCCCGCTTTGATATAGAACAACAGTTCATCTATCTGCAACAAGGTTCAATGTGGACCAAGTCGGTGGATGAATATGACGCTGAGTTCACCATGCTCAGCAGGTAAGATACGTCTCAATGTTCGATTCTATATCACATACTACACAGCTAACATAAGACCATAACAGGTTTGCGGCCCATATCATACCGACTGCTGAGATAAGAGCGAGAAGATTTCAGCAAGGGTTGGACCCGGAAATCCAAGCTGCTCTAGCTACAGGGGATTTCCCAACCCATGATTTGGCTTTGAAGGCTGCCCGAAGATACGAGGAAGTAGTAAAGAGAAAGTGCAGACCTCAACCTGCCGGAGTGAAGCGCCCTGCCAATCAGATGGTAGGAGGGGCCTCTTCAAGGCCAACTGTTGAACCAAGAAGACCAGAAGTGACATATAACCAATTGAGTCCCGACTTTTGCTTCTATTGTAAGAGGGAAGGACACTTGTGGAAGGATTGTAGGTACGCAAAAGGCCTATGCTTAGTTTGTGGCGCATCCAATCATGGAATTGGAAACTGTCCTTATAGAAGCAACCCAGATCACACACCCACCAACTACTCGCAGCGGCCAGCTATCCAGGCTCCTGCACCTCGTCTTGCACTCACAGCTCCACCACCTGCATCGCCTACTCGCCAATTCTAATAGGCAATGAGGGATATGCCTCGAGGGTAGAGAGACATTCCCCATGGACAGAGGAATGTGCCTCCAGCTAGAAGAAACGTACCCCCGGCGACAGGTTTTCACATTAGCAGCCATAGAAGCCGAGGCTGCAGGTCAAGGTAACACTAGTAAGTCTCTTTCATATGTTTAAAACCCTTGTACCACCTTATTATTTTTCATACACTATCAGTACTTCGGTTACTAAATTTTTCTTGAATCTGTTACACTTTCCTTTTACAAATTTCGAGGACGAAATTTTTTTAAGGATGGTAGAATGTAACAACCCTAAACTTCATGTACAACTTTCTGTACAATTTTTCAAAAAAATACATAAAAGGGTATTTTTTCCTGGGCACAAGTTATAAGTTTGTTTTGCTTTTTAATAGAAAGTAAGAGCTTGTAGCTCATTGGTAAGACCTTGCACTGCTGAACCAAAGCACCAGATTTCAAATCCCATCCCCCATATTATTTTTAATATTGTTTTCTTTTAAAATTTTAGAAGTCCAAGAGTCTACACGCGCATAACTTGTAAAAACCCCGCTTCACATATAAAAAAAACATAACCAGGGGGAAGACCAACCGACGAGTGACCCATGGCGACAACCCCTGGCCTAACTCGCCGTGACTCGGCCGGCGACTCGGCCGCCGCCGCCGGCCAAACTCGGTCGGATCCGAGTTGGTCCAACATGAAAGATGTGTCTTTTGTCCTTCTTAACTCCCCTGTACACTTTAAATTTTTTGCACATTAATAGAACTTTTTAAAACTCCATTAAACCATTTTTAAATATAATTTTTAATACAATTTTCAATACAACCTTTCACCTACCCTAACCCTAGTTTTACCCTATAAATTGTCACGCCCCGCTTCCCAGTATACGGCGAAGGGGACGCGACTGGTCTGCTACGTATTTACTCAGAAGAAAATACGCTAAGCGTAACTAAGCAATATAAAAGTAAATGCATAAGAGACAAGATATAATAAAGACAACAACTTTATTTATTAACATTCTTTTGTACAATACATGAAAAGGAAATACAACTGAAATAAAAAAGCAATGCCTAAACAATGGCATGACAGGAAATTAAAGGTACTGAATAGAAAATATACAATTTCTAGAGCTCAGGGTCTTCGCTGTACTGATCCAAGTCTTCTGCAGTTAGCTCGATCTCTGACGGATCCAAATCACCTGACGACATTCAAAGAAGAAAGAAATAGAATGTCGTCAGCGAACAGGTCGCTCGGTAAATCCCAAAGATAAGAGGAAAGTAGAATAGACAGAATAAGAAAGTATCTTTTAAAGTTGTATTATATTGCTGTAATGTTGTGTTAACGCTGTTGTTTGTAGCTTGGTACAGAAGGATGCCAGTGTATATAAGAGGGGTCTCTATATGCTAGAGACCAGGGCAAACGGAATGTACAAGGAACCGTTAAGCCACGGTACAACAGCAACGGAATATAGGTTAGGTGTCTTAATCTTACCGTCTCGTGCCACCTTTAACATCTTCCATACCAATCTACCCCTTAAACCCCGTAGTGTTTTGATTGTATTGTTTGCCTTGTAAATTGTATTGATTGTATAATTGGTTGACTGACCGAAACCATGCACTAGTAAAATAGGGGGTTGCCCCTACGGATATTGGAATCCGTAGGGGCAGATTTAACTTGGCCCTACGGATTAATCCGTAGGGCTAAAAGGTTGCCCCTACGGGCACAGACGTCCAAGAATAAAAATATTAATTCTTAATTTGGTGTTTGCCCCTACGGAGCCGCAAACAAAGGACCTACGGGTATATCCGTAGGGGCAAGTAAATATCGATTTAACAAAACCTCAGATCGATCGCCTACGCTCACTTTCTCTCTCTCTCTCGATCGCGCGCGAAAAAAATCCCCAAATTGCCACGCCGTCGTCGCCACCGTCGTTCTCCTCGTCGCCACCGCCGGTTTCGTCGCCACCGCAGTTCTCGTCGCCACCGCGGTTCAGGTCGTCGCCACCGCCGTTCAGGTCGTCGCCCCAGCCCCAGCAGCAGCCGTTCAGGTGAGTAAATCTCGAGGTAAATTAAAGAATTTTTGGATTATTTTGGGCTTAGGGTTCATGGCTGGGTCTGGGGTTGCGCGCGTGAGTTGGGGTTGGGCAGGGGTCGCGGTCGGGGTCGGGGTAGGGTTAGGGTTGGGGTTCGGCTGCTGCTGGGGTGGGGCTGGGGTTAGGGTTTGCCTTAGGGTTGGTGTTGGGGTTTAGCTGGCCGCGCTGGGGTTAGGGTTAGGTTGGGGCTGGGCTGGGGCTGGGGGCTGGGGCTGGGTTGGGGTTAAGTGGTGGGGAGTTGGAAAAAAACAAGAAAATGAAAGAGTAATGAATGTGAGAAATTAAGAATGAGAACAATTGCACAACAAATTTGTTGACAAGAAAATGAGAGAGTAATGAATGTGAGAAATTAAGAATGAGAACAATTGCACAGAAAAAGCTATGCTTGACTAGGGGGATGGTTCTATGTGCTTTCATAGAGCAACTTGGGGTTAGGGTTAGGTGGATTGATGACAACAAAATACCATAATTTATAACTATATTACTCATATAATGTGTATGTCATGTGAAAGCTAGATGAAGGTCGAGTCAAGCACAACAAATTTGTTGGATGGGACAATATCAATAGGAGCTCAATGCTATTTGGAAAAATAATAATTCAAAGACATAGTGGAGTTTCCGATTGGTGGCATGGACTAGTTTGATGTATGTAGTTGGTTTGATTTATGAAAAAATGGGGAGACAACATGCATGTATGCATATAGGTAACATCTGCCAATATGCCATATCCAGACCGCAATCTATTTTTTCCTATTGGCTAATATGAAAATATCGGTCTGCGTATATGACATAATCAAAGTTGTTAAATCTTGATACGGTTTGTGTTTCGTTTTTTTATTTATCAGTTCTATCAATGTTGCGTATAACGCTTTATGATATCAGTATCCTACATTTGTAGTTGTAATTGTTGATTGTTATAGATGAATACCATTGCAATAATAGTTTTTGGTTGATGAATGCTATTGCAATGTAGGATGATCAGTTCTATCAATCTTGATCTCAATGGTTTAAAATCATGTTACACATACAACACGAATGCACAACAAACGCATAATTAGAGAGAGACTCGAGATATTCAGGTTAAAACCAATATATGATACTCGATGATAATATGAAACCTTCATATTCCCATCGATACTCATATATGAAACTAAAAGCGCCACTTAGTCCTCGTCTATCGGTTAACATACGTGCGATTCTCGTCGTGACCTAGAACTATACGAAGGTTGTTAAATATCGGACAGTATAGCTCGATACTAACAACCGTCGTATAGTCTACGCGACGAGAAAATTCAATCGTATGGTAACCCATAGATTTGTCCCGTGTGGACAAGTTAAGAATGTATAAAGCAAACGCCTTCATTCACTTGTGTTTTCATCCGTTTCGAGATATTTCGTCGGTACCTTTCCGCTGGTTCTCCGTGTACAAAGATAGATTAGATGTTCATTTCAATGTTGTTTCACAGCTTTGAAATGATTATCTATTCTATTACAGTGTACTCGGAGAACAGCGGGGAGGTGCTGCCGAAATTTACTCGAAACGGTTGAAAGCACAAGTGATGGGCGTTCGCTCTATACATTCTTAATGGGATAGAAGCCTACCCCCGACAGCCGGAACACACACATACAACAAGAATACACAACAAACGCATAATTAGAGAGCGATTCGAGATGTTCGGGTTAAAACCAATATATGATACTCGATGATAATATCAAACCTTCATATTCCCATCGATACTCGTATATGAAACTAAAAGCGCCACTTAGTCCCCGTCTATCGGTTAACATACGTGCGATGCTCGTCGTGACCTAGAACTATACGAAGGTTGTTAAATATCGGACAGTATAGCTCGATACTAACAACCGTCATATAGTCTACGCGACGAGAAAATTCAATCGTATGGCAACCCATAGATTTGTCCCGTGTGGACAAGTTAAGAATGTATAAAGCAAACGCCCTCATTCATTTGTGTTTTCATCCGTTTCGAGATATTTCGTCGGTACCTTTCCGCTGGTTCTCCGTGTACAAAGATAGATTAGATGTTCATTTCAACGTTGTTTCACAGCTTTGAAATGATTATCTATTCTATTACAGTGTACTCGGAGAACAGTGGGGAGGTGCTGCCGAAATTTACTCGAAACGGTTGAAAGCACAAGTGATGGGCGTTCGCTCTATACATTCTTAATGGGATAGAAGCCTACCCCCGACAGCCGGAACACACACATACAACAAGAATACACAACAAACGCATAATTAGAGAGCGATTCGAGATGTTCGGGTTAAAACCAATATATGATACTCGATGATAATATGAAACCTTCATATTCCCATCGATACACGTATATGAAACTAAAAGCGCCGCTTAGTCCCCGTCTATCGGTTAACATACGTGCGATGCTCGTCGTGACCTAGAACTATACGAAGGTTGTTAAATATCAGACAGTATAGCTCGATACTAACAACCGTCGTATAGTCTACGCGACGAGAAAATTCAATCGTATGGTAACCCATAGATTTGTCCCGTGTGGACAAGTTAAGAATGTATAAAGCAAATGCCTTCATTCACTTGTGTTTTCATCCGTTTCGAGATATTTCGTCGGTACCTTTCCGCTGGTTCTCCGTGTATAAAGATAGATTAGATGTTCATTTCAACGTTGTTTCACAGCTTTGAAATGATTATCTATTCTATTATAGTGTACTCGGAGAACAGCGGGGAGGTGCTGCCGAAATTTACTCGAAACGGTTGAAAGCACAAGTGATGGGCGTTCACTCTATACATTCTCAATGGGATAGAAGCCTACCCCCGACAGCCGGAACACACACATACAAACGCATAACTAGAGAGCGATTCGAGATGTTCGGGTTAAAACCAATATATGATAATATGAAACCTTCATATTCCCATCGATACTCATATATGAAACTAAAAGCGCCACTTAGTCCCCGTCTATCGGTTAACATACGTGCGATAATTTATTCTTTCCAACGACAAACGCACACACAAAACATATACACGGATTTTCTCCTTTGTCAGTAACTATCCCGTTCTTATATTTCTCAATATAGTCAGCATAACTTACAATTTATATGTTATTCAGTCTAACATGGCCCATGAGTACGTCAGAGTTAAGGACTGGATGTATGTGGATTGGAAACAACGTATGCAACCTAAGTTTGTCGTAGGAGTTGCTGCTTTCCTTGAATTTGCACGCGCACATAATAAGATCATAATAGAGAAGATTCTCTGTCCGTGCGATAGATGTGGCAATAAGTACTGGCAGAAGGTAGAATTGGCAGAGCTTCATATTGTAAAACATGGGTTTACTAGACTTTATTCAACTTGGAAATATCACGGGGAAGGAGAAGAATGCAGTACTGCGGTAGAAGAAGAAGGAGAACACGATAATGCGGCAGGAGAAGAAGAAGAATTCGGTAATACGGCAGGAGATGGAAATTTATTTCCATCAGAAGAAATGGAGGATATAGTAGAGGCTGCCCTAGGTGAATCTATTCGTACCGAAGATGACATTCCTTCCGGTCAAGGACAGCGTGCGGATAAATAAGAAAATTTCATGAATGATGCTAGGAAACCAATTTATGAGAATGCGAAGTATTCTACCCTCTCATGGTTCGTCCAACTTTTCCAGATTAAGTGCCTAAATGGATGGAGCAACAAGACATTCACAATGCTTCTTTCGTTCATGAAAGATTCTATGCCTCCGGGAAATAATGTGCCCGAAAGCTGGTACGAAGCCCAGAAGATGATGTCTGATTTGGGTCTAAAGTGCGAGAAGATTCAAGCATGTCCTAAAAATTGCGTGTTGTACCGGAAAGAGAATTCAGATTTGAAAGAGTGTCCAACATGCGGAGAGGCCAGGTATAAGCCAAAAGATTCTGATAAGAAGCCTGATATACCTGTGAAGATAGCACGATACTTTCCCATAACACAGAGGCTACAGAGGCTATTCAGGTGCAAGAAAACAGCCGAGGCAATGATTTGGCATCACCGTGCTCCTCCAAGCGAAAATGGAAAAATGAGCCATCCAAGAGATTCACCGGCATGGAAGGATTTCGATAGGAGGCACGCAATATTCAGTAGCGATCCTCGCAATGTCCTGCTCGGACTGGCTACCGATGGCTTCTGCCCATTCAACTATATGGCTGGAAGTCACAGTACATGGCCTGTTGTAATGATAATTTATAATCTGTCGCCTTGGTTGGCTATGGACCAATCATACTTTATGATGCCTCTTCTTATCGACGGACCAAACTCACCGGGGAACAATATCGACGTCTATCTCCGACCTCTGATCGAGGAGCTGAAAACTTTGTTCATTGATGGTGTAGAGACATATGATTCAAACACAAATACAACCTTCATACTGCATGCGGCTTTAATGTGGACAATTAATGACTTTCCTGCGTATGGAATGCTATCAGGTTGGTCCGTACATGGTCACAAAGCATGTCCTCATTGCCATGAACATACAACATCAAAATTTTTGAATTTTAGCAGGAAGGTTTGTTATTGCGGCCATCGACGTTTTCTGCCTCCAGACCACCCCTATAGGTTAGACACGGTTCACTTTGATGGTCATCAGGAGCTTCTTGGGCCTCCATCCCCATTGTCCGGAAAGGACGTGACTGCTAAATGGGATGGTTACAATAACGTGACCTTCGGGATGGATCCGACGAAACAGGTCAAACCACAATATTGAAACAAGTTAAGCATTTTCTTCGAGCTTCCGTACTGGTCTAAAAATTCAGTGCGTCATTGTCTGGACGCCATGCATATAGAGAAGGGAGTATCAGAGCACATACTTAACTTGCTTCTGTGTAAAGACGGGAAATCGAAAGACAACATGAATGCGCGGATGGATCTACAAGAGTGGGGAATTAGAAGTGAACTGCACCCTAAACCGGTAGCGGGTAAACCGGGCAAGTTTGTACTTCCCAATGCCGCTTATCATATGTTACAACCGGAGAAGAAAAGATTCCTGCAGGTGTTGCATGATTTGAAAGTCCCCACAGGTTTCTCAGGATCATTCAGCAAGAAAATAAAAATTGTGAAGGGCAAGATCGATGGGCTGAAAAGTCATGATCACCATGTTATCGTGGAGCACCTTCTTCCATTAGCCCTCAGGACTTCTCTCCCCGACTCGGTTGGTCTAGTAATCAACGACCTATGTTGTTTTTTCAGGGAGTTGTGTGCTAAAACACTGGAGGTTGCGACGCTGGATAAACTAGAAAATTCTATTGCGTTGATACTTTGCAAGTTTGAGCGTATTTTCCCACCGTCATTCTTCCATATCATAATACACTTGACGGTTCATCTTGCAACTGAGGTGAAGTTAGCCGGACCGGTACAATATCGATGGATGTATCCCGTCGAGAGGTACGTGTAATTTTTCGTTTCGCGCAATTTATAAATTTATTGTTGTCCTGTATGTCCGTATTTATTTATTCAACATATTCTCATTAGGTACCTTTACACTCTTAAGAAGTATATACGCAATAAAAATCGACCAGAGGGTCCTATCATGCAAGGTTATCTTCTTGATGAAGCAACCATATTTTGTTCCCGCTATCTGGACGAGAACATTGAGACAAGGCTTAACCGACCACGAAGAATTCAAGACGGGCCATATGGTAAAGCCGAGTATAAGAGGGTAGACACTATGTTTATCAATAAGATATACCGGTTTATCTTGCTTAATTGCGCATGTCTTGAACAAATTAGAGAGTAAGTTCTTTTGGATTAATTGTTATATCTGTGTTTGTGTGTGTATGAAATGACATAATATTAATGTCACAATTATTTGTCGAAAACAGAACTCATTTTAACGAGGTACGTGAGGGGCATCCTGATTGGAACGAAGAACGTTTGGAAAAATACCATCAGGATAATTTTTGTGATTGGGTCACAGAGCATGTAAGTTATTCGAATTACATTTTATTGCTATCAGTTTTAATCTAAACTTGTATCGTTATGTATTTATCGTAAAATTTGTTTTGTTAGATCCACGATCCGAACTTGTCTGCATCATTTGAGAGTGATTCAAGATGTTTAGCTCAATTTCCTAGTATGGAGGTTGCATATTACAAAGGATTTGGTGTCCTTGGATACAAATTCAAAGTTAAGGACATAGAAACATCTAGAACCACTCAGAATAGTGGGATTGCGACGGTAGGATCGGACGGTGTGATTTACTATGGGTACTTAAATTGTATACTCGGCATCCACTATCCCGGACGATCAGAACCCTTTTATATATTCCAGTGTACTTGGTACGATCCGCGAACCGATACGGACAGGTGGAGAAGCAGTCTTGGGACTTGGAAAGATGAATATGGATTGACCAGTGTGAACACACTTCGATTTTACGGTCAGGACGATCCGTTTATCTTTCCGAACCAAGCGTTCCAAGTATACTATTCACAGTGTTTGAAGCATCCGGGGTGGAGTGTTGTATGCCGATGGAAACCCAGAGATGTCTACGATGTCCCAGAATACGAGGACAGCGATGAGGACGAAGAAGAGAGAAGGCTTAAAGTGCTCCGACCGTCTGTTTCGAAGGACGGGTTGTCTTCGACCGATCATGAAGTTACGTGGGTTAGAAATGACATCGACGATGAAATCCAAGTAGATATGTATGATGCGCCCACGAAACGAAAAAGGTTATCAGTAATGTTATATTATTACTTCACATTTTACGCTCTATACATATATAGTCAATACTTTTAATGATTGTCTAATGCGTCCACGAACCGTTTATCTAGATTTGATGACGATGTCGGGAGCAGCGAAGGGCGGCAGGAGCTCCAGCCGCGGCAGAGGCAGAGCGGTTCTGCCGCCCGGAGAGCTCCGTAGGGAGCTTCAGAGGGCCGGTCTTGCACCCAGATCGGAGACCCCTTCGGATGCCTCCTTCCGTGTGGATTTTGCCACATCTCCAGGTATACTGCATGCATATCCATTTTGAATGTAATATTACAGATATTCATGCATGTTTATGTCAAAATTACTTATATTGTCAATGTTTGATTGTCTAGTTGTTGGTGATGCGTCCACATCTGGGACAGAGGCCACCCCCGCTCCTCCAGGTATGTTTATATATCATATAGTGTATGTATATTGATTTAGAATGCTATATCATAAATACACACATTCCTTTTGCTCTTACTTAGCAATTTTTATTATTGTCTAGCTGTAGGTGGTGACACCACCGCACCTGCGGGTATGTTTATATATCCTATAGTGCATGCATATTGATTTAGAATGTTGTATTATTGATCTACACATTCTTTTTGCAATTACTTATATAATCTATTTTTAATTGTCTAATTATAGGTGGTGCGTCCACACCTTCCGCAGGGGCCACTCCTGCCGCTTCCATACCCTCCGCATCGTCTGCAGGTTAGTATGAATAAATTTAAAATATTTACTCATTTTACATATGCTCTATAGAATAAATATGAACTTCATGGAAATTTAGCGTCGATGTTTATTTTCTAGTTGGAGGGGATGTGTCCGCATCCGGGACCCCGGTTGTTCCTCACCGGAGGAACTATCGTCCCGCTCGTGCTGCTGCCCGGGCCGAGGCTCGTGCGATAGTCACCGGAGGTATATATCACACTAGAATTTTCGTTTAACCTTGATTTCTTAATACAACTTTGTCTTATTATTGATTGTCTTGATATTTCGTGCAGACGCAGGGCCTCCCCATCCCCAGAGGGGGACTCGAGGCCCGAATAAGTCCCATAGGCTGAGGCCTGACAGAGCTAGGGGTGAGGCAGCATTCCCCCTTTTTTTTACCCTTGACTATCGCTATACCGGTCCTCATGCCGAGAGGTTCGGCCGGTATTTGGGGGACGAGAGCCGGCTCGTGAAGAACTATCCACTTCACGTTGAGTGGGGCGAGCAGCACCAGCGCTCATTCGCCCTCTTCTTTGATCAGGCTCGGGTATGTATTAATATATATTTTCATTTGATCCATCCAATATATTTATTATTAACACTTGCAATCTAATAACAATGTTTTTTTTGTATTTTCAGTTGGATTACGATTTTCAGCCTGTAGCCTTCCCTGATCACCCTGGGAGGGTGCTCGACCTTCATGCTCTGTACAATGGCCTGATGAAGAACATGCAGGCCAAGATCCGATACAACAGGAATGAGCTGAAGGCCGACTGCTACTCCCTGTGGATGGTGACCCCCGAGGCAGAGAGAGCGGCCCTTCTATCTACTCCGGCGTTTGCGAGAGTCGACGTAGAGACATGGCCTCTATTGTGCGCTTATTTCGACTCCCAACGCAAACAGGTATGTATTTTAAATGTAATTCATTATTTATGATATAATTTATTTCTTTGTGTTTCTTAATTAGAAAACTAAATGTTAATGCGTTGTGCAGAAACATGCCGCTCAGAATACAGAGAACAGGAAGTCGGCGAAGAGGGGTCGCCCCACTTACACAGGTGGCTCGAGGAACATTATTCGAGCCATGGAGTTATCGGTAAATTACAATAGACCGATCTTTGTGATATTCTGCAATATTAAGAGTTATTTTCTAATATTTCTAATATTAAGAGTTACCTTCTAATATTGCAGACATCTCGGACCGTGGCGTCAGGTGGTACACCGAGCGTCCTGCCGCATATCTTGCCGTCCACGGCACCTCGACAGATCCCGCCACGGGCGAGCTTCGATATCCCGACGTCGCTACCCAGGAGTACTGCGTAAGTGTTCATATTTTTTCTACCCAAATTTGAAATTTTAGTTTTGGAAGGTCCAAGTTTAAATCTTATACTTATACTTTACTGCTTAATGTGGGTGTAGGAGCGGGTGGTTGAGCAGGCCCAGGCCTCGGGGATCGATTTTACAGGACAGAGCGATCCGAGGCTGCTGACCCCAGTTCTGGACGCCGCACACGGAGGGCACCACGGAGGTTGGGAGAGAGGCCGGGGACTGGGCCCTAGCAGGGCCCATATGAGGTTGGACTCCACCCCGGCGGTTACTTCCTCCGTCTCCGGTGACCGACGTGTCCATCAGGAACTGGAGAGCTTGAGGGCCACCGTTCAGGAGTTGAAGGAGATGCTGGTATGTATACTGCTTTATAGTAAAATATCATGTCATATTATATAGATATCAACATATCCATAATTAGTACATAGCTTGAGCTTATTTGGTTTTAGACTTAAGTTTGATTAATCATACATACAGATGTAATTAAAATAAACAACAAACTAGATATCCAAACGGGGTTTCGAAATAACTTAATAATGATACGAATTCGAATAATACACAGTTCTTACACGCTTATTACACACGTTAGGTCCAGACGCGACAGGGTACATCGGCCGAGCCTCCACATGCATCTCCTTCGGCTGCGGCTCCGCAAGCCACTACATCGGCTGCGCTTCCGCAGACAGCTCCTGTAGCTCCACCGCCCACTCAGACTCCCGCAGCCGCGGCTCCGCAAGCGACTACCTCGACGGCTGCTGCGCAGACCACATCGCCATCTCCACATGCCGCTCAGACTCCCGCTCGCGACGAATTGCAGAGTTTATTGACCGAAGAGCAGGCGCGCGTTATTCTAACGTTATTCAGAGGTAGAGCTGGACCGAACTAGGGTAGCTTTTTGGTTCTTATTTTTTGAAACATGTATTTATTTATATCACACATTGTACTACATTTTGAAACGATATTGATATTGGTTTGTATTTATATCATATTCAGTTTTTGGGTTTCTTTTGTATATTATATATATGCGTGAGATGTGATTATGAATACTGCAATATATGATTTGATTGATGTATATAGTATTGTGCACAGGGCGGGAAAAAATCTAGCAGCCCATTTTTTAAAAAAAATACAGACAATATGTACCTACGGATTAAGCCGTAGGTATATATGTTGCCCTTACGGAGTTATCCGTAGGGGCAAAATATCAGGAAACCTGATATTTTTCCTCCCTGATCTCAGTGCAGGGTGTTGGGAGTGCCCCTACGGATATGTCCGTAGGGGCCACTGTCTCTCCCCTACGGAGTTATCCGTAGGGGCAAAATATCAGGAAACCTGATATTTTGCCCCTACGGCATCGTACCTACGGATATATCCGTAGGGGGTAGCACAAGGACCTACGGTTCTATCCGTAGGTACAGATAATATATTCAAAAAAACCATAAAAAATATAAAATCTTATACCCTACGGATTACTCCGTAGGGGCAACAGGACCTACATATAAATCCGTAGGGGCAAGAATTTGCCCGTAGGGGCAAGTTCGGGGCCTCAACTTGCACCTGCGGCCTTTGCACCTACGGGACATTTTTTCGCCCCTACGCATATATCCGTAGGGGCAGTGGGTTGCCCCTACGGATAAATCCGTAGGGGCAATCCTTATTTGTAGCAGTGATGATATCAGTAAACGGATGTAACCGTAGAATCATGTAAATGGAATAACTGGAGAACCATGTAAATGGAATGTATATCCATGGTTCGATTCAGTCAAGTTGTATAGATTGATAATTGGATTCATGGATTCATGTTGAATTGTAATATTGAAAATTGTAGATTGTACTTGAATCATATTCAAGTCAGATTATACTGAGACTCGAACTGAGTCAGACAATTAGCAAAGTAAATTGAAGTCCTGATTGTTTTTATTAATTTGTCTACCTAAGCTAGGCAAGCACCCACTTCTCCGGCTCCCTGAGGCTCAAGAGATTGGTCCCTCTTAAACCTATGTTTACTAGGGTCCTTAGGGTAATTTATAGAACTTGAGGGGGTTTTATGTAAAAATACTTTTATATACTTTTCAAAATATACCCCAAGCATTTATTATTCGTCTTTAGGGTTGTAATGAATGTGGATTTTATATTGTGATATTTCTAATGAAAATATCCTAAATTCAGAAATAAAGGTATTTATTTGTAATATTGATTTATACGGAATTCATGGTATTTTAGTGTAAAATTGATTCTTGTGATTTTTAGAAAAAGGTGGAATATTTATATCATAACAAAATAGGTATTTTAATGATAAATATACATATATTTATACAAAAATAATTTTAATATATTTTTTTTATATTCTAAAAATCTCATTTTCTTAAGATGTCGTATTTTAAATCTTTCGAGACCGAATACTCCTTGCGGAGGTCTGAATCTCGCACTACTAAGCCCGAGGATGTGTGATAATCCGCACCATCCCGAACGGGTTCCCCAAAATGGGTTGTAGCGGCGCTTTGCAAAGATTGTATAAATACTAAATCCTTTAGAAAACGGTTTTATGAAATAAATGGTATTTATTTGTAAAGATGTCAATTTTCCGTATTCTATGTTCTAGGGTCTCCTAAGTCAACTAGACTATTCCTAACTGGTCCAAAACGACAAGTTGTGAGATACTTCAAATCGCCTCTTCACCGCCAATTGTAGCCAGGTAAGTACAAGTGAAGAAAGGAGGGATCCGCTCACGATTCACCGTGAGACGGGCCTTTTAAAGTTACCTTTCTCACTTGCCTAGCCTAGACACCACAAAGTCAGGTTTAGATAAATGACTGATGTCCACAACTTATCCTAGTTTCATAATAAGTGGTATTTATTAAAAAAGTGTATCAATACTAAATCTTTTAGAAATGGCTTTATTTAGTAAAGGGTATTTAAATGAAAATGTTTGTTTTCCGTATTCTGAGTTCTCGAGGGTATCGTGTTAGGTTGTATGTGAGTGTGTGAGGAGGTAGGTTGTTACCTCGTGATCTACTTTAAATGTATAGAAAGTTTGATGGAGTTAAATGTAGGATTGAAACAATGTGGTATTTAAGTGAAAAATACGATGAATGGAAATAGCTATCATTTTATGTAATGAAACTTGATCAATTTGTTTGATTAGTGTTTAATAGTCAACATGTGGAAGTTTAAGTATGAGTGTATTAGTGAGAAGTGGAATTTTATAGGAAACCGAATCGGAAATCAGATTTGTTCCGATTCCGTCGGGTTTTATAAATCCGTATTTTTAGATAGAAGAGATAGGTAGAAATTGAGACTTACGGATTTTAGGTCACACAAGAGAGTGAAATAGAAGTAGGGGAAGCGCCGATGTGTTGCGTCGTTGCCGGTAGTTCCTAAAACGATCGCCGGAAGTTCCGCCGGGAATTTGTCGGAGCTTCGCCTCGAGCTCGTTTTCAAAGTGCACAAGATTCTTGGAAATTTTTTAGAGAGTTGGCTCAGAGTTAGGGGTAAGAGGGTAGAGGGTAGGGGTGATATTTATAGGATTAGGCTAGGGTTAGGGTAGATGAAAGGTTAAAATGAAAAATGTGATAAAATGTATTAAAAGTGGAGTAATTGGGGTTTTAAAAGAGCTCTGGAAATGGTCTGAGGCTAAAATTTTGCAGGTGCATAGGGAATGTAAAAATACACAACTTTCATGTTGGGGTCGTCGACGGAATCGGCCGACTCGGCCGTGACTCGGCCGTGACTCGGTCGGAGGACTGAGTCGGCCGAGTCGAGGCCGATTTGGCTGATTCTCGGTCGAGTCAGGCGGCTGGGATCCCCCCCGACGGTTCATCTAACCCCTGGCAATGTTACATTTTTGGGTGTAGTGGGGTTTTTGTGAGATATGCACGTGTAAACCCTTGGTATTCTAAAGGTTTTTTAAAAAATCAATATTAAAAATAATGTGGGGTATGGGATTTGAACTCTGGTGGCTTGATTCAGTAGTGCAAGGTATTACTAATGAGCTACAAACTCCTTCTTGTAATTATGGTGTGAAATAAATACTTAAAGTGGTAACAGTAACATTAAATACTCCAAGTATACTTCAAATTTAAAGCAAATTTTTGTACACTAAAAATGGAGTTGTTACATAATTACCACCCCTAAACACCCCCCCTTACTCACAAATTCTGTCCAAACTCTCAAGAAAACTCTCTAGAAATTTTGTGTACAAGTGGAGTTAGCGAAGGGCGAAACTCCGGCGAATTTTCGACGGCGATACGAGGAGTTTCCGGCGACGAAACGACGCACCAGCGATTCCCCTATCTACCTCTATCTTCCCTCTTTCTTGTTAGCTAGTAAATCTCTCCTCCCCCTTCTCTATTCCATTCTAAAAATTTGTAAAACTAAAACCCGACGGAAGCGGAGTTAATCTGACTTCCGATTCGGTTTCTTTAAAAAGATCAACTTTACTCAAATACAACCATACCAAACTCTTATATCTTGACTATTAATTATTAACAAAACATATTGAACAAGTTTCATAGCAAAATATTTCTTATTGCAATTTTTATCGTACTTTTTCAGTAAAATACCATGTAGTTTAGTTTCGACTTTAAAACATCATAATTCTTTCTATACCTTTAGATAGATTACGAGATAATGACCTACCTCTTCACAACACTCATATGCAACATAGCACGATACCTTTTAGGAAATATAGATTCGGGAAAATACCGTTTTACACAAAACTACCTTTAACTTATAAAAACCATTTTCACAAGATTATGTATTTTAAACAAGTCTTTGCAAAGCGCCGCTATAATCTATTTTAGGGAATCCGTTTGGTATGGTGCGGATTATCGCACATCTTTGGGCTTAGTAGTGCGAGATGCAGACCTCCGCAAGGAGCATTCGGTCTCGGGAGATTTAAAAATACAAATATCTTATGAAAATGAGATTTCTAGAAATATAATATATTAAAATTATTTTTATATAAATATATATATATATATATATATATATATCATTAAAATATCTATTTTTGTGATAATATAAATATTTCAACTTTTCTAAATCACAAGAATTACTTTACATGAAAATACCATGAAATTCCATACAAGTTCAATATTATAATTAAATACCCTATTTTATGAAATCAGGTTATTTTCACTACAAAGGTCACATATATAAAATCCACATCTATGACAACACTAAAGACGATAATTAAATAATTGGGGTGTATTTTGAAAATTATACAAAAGTATTTTTACATATAACCCCCTCAAGTTTTATAAATTATAATAAGGATCCTAGTAAATATAGGTTTAAGCCGGACCAGTCTCTTGAGCCTCAGGGAGCCGGAGATATGAGTGCTTGCTTATTTAAGGTAGACAACTTAACAAACGGTATTATCAACACGGTAATCGTCTTTGAAAAAGACATAAATTATGTCGTCCATGTGTAGCGGTTACCGATAACACCAAAACTTAATTCTGGATTCAATTTCTTTTCTAATTGTCTGACTCAGACCGAGTCTCATTAAATAATTTGACTTGAATATGATTCAAGTACAAACTACAATTCAATATGAATCCATATATTCAATCCGTTTAAACTATTCAATCTGTATTGACTGAATCGAACCATGGATATACTTCCATTTACATGATTCTCCAGTTACATCCATGATTCTCCAGTTACATCCATTTACTGATATCATGGTTTCGGCAAGTCATCCAATTATACAATCTATTTTACAAGACAATACAAGTTGCAATACAATACAAACAATACGAACAATACTTCGCGGGGTTTAAGGGGTAGATCAGTACGGAAGGTGTTAAAAGTGGAACGAGACTGCAACCATTAAGACACCTAACCTGAATACAATCGCCGTTATTCCGGGCATTCTAACGGAGCCTTGTACTACATTTGCCTTTAGTCTCTGGCATATAGAGACTCCTCTCGTATACATTGGCATCCTTATGTACCAAGCTATAAACAACAGCGTTAATACTAAATACAACATTATAAAAATATAATACAACTTTAAAAGTTACACACACACTCTCTCTCTGTTTATTCTACTTCTCCCTTATCTTTGGGACTTACCGAGCAATTTGTTCCCTGACGGCATTCCTTCTCTTTCTTCTTTGGAATGTTGTCAGGAGATTCGGACCTTCCAGAGATCGAGCCCAGCGCCGAACACTTAGACCAGTTTACTGAAGATCCAAAGCTGTAGTTTCACTTGTACTTTTTCTTTTACATTCTGTATTTTCCTTTTCTGTTATGCCACTGTTTAGGCATTGCTTTCATTCAGATGTATTTACCTTCCATGCATTGTACAGAAGAATGTTAATAAATAAAGTTGTCGTTTCATTACATTTTTCTCTTGTGTATATTTCTTTTATCTTGTTTAGATACACTTAGCGTATTTACTTCAGAGTAAATACGTAACGACCTCATCGCGCCCTCTGCTCGTACAACGGGAAGCGGGGCGTGACACTTCCCGGTACACGTATCGAAATACATATACGCGTATTCGTAAAAAAATACGAATATCCAAGAGAGAAAATAAATAGTGAACAATAATACTAGAATACATATATATAAATACATATATATATATATATTATTAAATCAAAACCTGATTTAATAATCCGGCTTAATCCTAAGCCGCCAGTATTATCAACCGTCCGATTAAAGTCTGTGCAGCCTGTACACATATTTAATCGGACACCTGTATGTACCAACATACGTCATCTACACCATATCTCCTGAACCGTGAAAACCCTCTGTGTGGGACTCTAAAGACTCGTCAATACGCTAATAGTGGGTTTAAACACAAGCACATCAGCGGCACTAGTTGTACGTAACGGCTACCCAGGTATTGAGCGAAAGGAAGGACGACGAGCAAACTCTTCCAAACCCCTACTGAGCCTGACAGTGACAATATCCGTACAGTCCGGTCTGTTCGTCTAAGAGTATCGCATATCGAGTGTAGGGGGGTGGATAAAGTCAGACTTCTAATAACGCAATAATTCATGTCGTTATGAAACCCATCACCACATGAGAAACTACCGATCCTAGATCAGTAATTCTCGACTACCTTGGCCAAGGATTTCTGGTGATGGCCACCCGCGCACTGCGCGACATCAACCCCCAATACCGGGAGAGACGAATCCCCGACAATCCGCTCACTGCCTCCATGTGGCTCGGGACTGTACCCAACTAAAACCTGTTTGCACGACTTCTTTGAGCCGTGGTAAGGTAGTAATCAAAGCACAGTGGGAACTCACACGAGACAAATGACGATCTCAGGTCAACAGACTAACCTGTACACATGTCACCTGGGAACTGCTATCTGACAATAGGTATAGTACCAACTAGCAGGTTCCCAGTGAGTCCGTCCAGTGTACTCATAACCCAATGAGCAACTGTATACTATCTTAGGTGAACAAACTAACACCAATGGCTTGTGAGACCTGGCCACCACCCCTCGTCGTGGTCTCGATCAGTATACACTAGTCTACTCTGGAGTATTGATGCCTAGTCTCGAAACTCCCACGACTAGGGACATTTAAGGATGTGCTTATAGACCCCCAGCTCCCACATATATGATCGCCATCATAATGCTGGTAGTCAAGCAAGAATCCTATGGGCTCTATCAACATGTAATGATGATGATAAAGACAAACCAGATAGCATACTATCATCTCGAGTAAGACTGTTCTACCGGTATAGGTCCTCCCTCAATCTTCATAATCACCTTCCAGCGACTACGATAATTTCCTTGAGTGCACTATTGCCAACACCCTTGAACCATTGTCCGTTGGGAGATCTGTAGTCGTGTTTGGGACTAAGACCAATTTGGAAAAAGATGAGCATATGGGCTCGGTTGATCTGAATTGGGGATTTGGTCAACTTAGACTCAACCCACTCAGTCTATGAATAAAGTGTTAAACACTTACTTGGGCTCAGTCCCTTTTCTGTGCAAATAATGCTGAGCATTCATATGGGTTCTGACACTTATACTTTGCTTTACTTTTCCCTCTCTTTTTTTGTTCTTTTATTTTTATGGAGTGTTAAACACTTTTTATGGCGCCCTCGTGTGGAGCACGTAAGGCGCTTGGCGCTGAGCGCAACCACTGAGTGATATGCACTCCTTATTGAGCAGCGCCCACATGAGGGACATGTGAGACGCTTGGCGTTGAGTGCCGACCATTGAGTGCTAAGCACTCTTTTTTAAGCAGCGCCCACGTGAGGGACACGTGAAGCGCTTGGCGTTGAGCGCCAACCATTAAGTGCTAATCACTCTTTATTGAGCAGCGCCTACGTGAGGTGTTTGGCGCTGAGCGCCAACTATTGAGTGCTAAGCACTCTTTATTGAGCACCGCCCACGTGAGGGACACGTGAGGCGCTTGGCGCTGAGCGCCAACCATTAAGTGCTAAGCACTCTTTATTGAGCAGCGCCCTACGTAAGGGACACGTGAGGCGCTTGGCGCTAGTTTTTTTTGTGTATTCTGTTCTGAAGAGTTCAATTCTCTGTTCTTTCCTGGATCTTTGATCCCCAAGAACAAGTTCATCCCCATGAGAATTAAATTCTCATTTGTGAGAGACTTGTCTCATGGATTTCAGATCTAGGGAAAGAACTATGTTCTTTTATGAGGGTTAAACCCTTGGATATGCAGATGAGATGATCTGATCTCTATTATTATTTTTATTTACCTCGAAGAAAGGTATTCTTCTTTCTTCCTTTCTAAAGCTTTCTTCTTTCTTACTCTAAAGCTTATGGTGGGTTTTCTCTCTGTAAGACTTGAAGTCTTGGGTCCTTTATATAGTAGAAGCAAGTTTGTTGATTTAGTTAAAGAAATCTCTCATTGAGAGATCTTAATTGATTTAAGGATTTTATCCACCGTTGGATATTTGATCCAAGGACTTATATTTTACAAAAGATATTTTTATTGTTTTTAAGAAGATTAAGGAAATATTTTCCCATACATAATTTTTTCTGTAGATTGATGATTTTTAATCACCATTGGATTTTTAATCCAACGGTACTCTGTTTTATAGAGCGTAATCTTTCTTGTTTAGAAAGATTTGAGGAATATTTCCTCAGCGGAATTTAATTCTGTATTTTGATGATTTATCATCTCCGTTGGATTTTTGATCCAATGGCTCTATTTAACAGAGAGATTTTAGTTCTGGCGCTGGCGCCCTCGTGCGAGGCACGTGAGGCGCTGCCTTCCAAACTTTGAACAGAGCCATGCTCCTTTTTTTATTGGGGAAACAAATCAGAGTTTTTAACTCTTTGGTGCTGACGTCCTCGTGCAAGGCACGTGAGGCGGTGCCTCAGAGTTTTTTAACTCTTGGCATTGGCGCCCTCGTGCAGGGCACGCGAGGCACCACCTCAGAGTTTTTAACTCTTGGCGCTGCCTTTCAAATTTTGAACAGAGCTTTGCTCTTTTATTGGGGAAACACTCCCTTAATGAAATGAGTAGGCCACTCGACACTTCAAGAACCCGGTAGTTTATACACCCCCTCCTTGGGTCTATCCTAGGTGCAAAAAAAAAATAAATGAAATAATACAACGGTGGCTACAATCTCAACCCGGATGTGCCTCGCAAAAGAATATTACAACAATTTAAAAATATACATGAATGAAAGAAAAGAACACTCTTCTCACATCCCCACAGCTATTCATTCACGACGATCCAATACTTCATATACACAAACCATCAACAAGATACTAGATATGTACAACCCCCACTAATCGACTTATAGCAATTAGTAGACGTTTAGCAACACATATATAAACACAAATAAGCAAGAATTTGGAATTTCGATCGATAAAAACTATCCGCGTTTACCCCATGCACAAACCAGTACACAAACAAATCCGAGCAAAAACCAAATGTATCAAAAATCACATTTCCAAGAACCTGAATCACAGAAAAAAAATGGGAGCACTTTGGCTATAACTCGGTCGCGGATCCGCGGCCAAATGACCTATTTGGCCGCAGATTAGCGGTCGAGTTATGAGCTTAAGTGCTCAAAAAATTTTCTTGGTCTTATAAAAGTCTGCATGTAATTTTAAGGCCACTGAAATAATTTTTTGAACAACATTGAAAATCGAACAGCAAGCATGACTTGGAAATGCAATTTGGGATATTTTCCGTCGATCGAAGTTCTAAACACTTGCTAACAAGCTAGTTAAGGTTTAAGTAGGATCTAATAACACCGTAAGTCGATGTCACACACCCCACACACTTGTGGGGAGGCGAATATACGAAAAACGGTTTCAAGACTTGCAATATCGACCTATCATACATGATCTTTTCGAAAACCCTAACTAGCTAAACTACATAGAGTTCTAAACTACTATATAAGTGTTTTAAACCTTGATGATTCTAGTCCTTCGGGTCTTCTTCTCCTTTGCTTGAGCTCCTCGAAGGTGAGGATCTAGCTCGGTTGTCGGCCTTCTCGTGTCGAAGACGATCCACCCGAGAGTCTATGGTTCAAGCTCCAACCTCTAAACCGAGATAACTAAAGTACCTAGTTCGCTAATCTAGGCAGCTTAGGAGATGTAAAGTGTTAATTAGAGTATTTTATCTCAAATGATCCTAAAATTCACAACACATGTTAGAGTAGGGTCTTGAGGAAGAAGGAGAAGAATAATGGAGAGAGAAAAAGAAAACACAAATGAGCAAGTGTTGTGCAAGTGAAAAATGACTCATTCTTTCTCAATGATCAAGCATGCAATATTTTCCATAGAAAATATCAACCATGCATGAATAGTAAAATCAAATGAAATAAACAAAGGAATAAGCCATGCCTCACCGTGCCACAAATATCTCCATTTCCACCTCATTAATTTATTTTCCAAAAATAGATAAATCCAATAATGAAGTGTCCCCTTCTAGAAGCATCTCTTATAAAATTATAAGAATGCCCTCACCGTATATACATACCTATATTCGTATTGCAAAAATACGAATACGATGAGATAATAATAATCCAATAATATAATACTAGAATCTGGCTTAATCCAAAGCCCACTAGTATTATCCTTCCGAACAACATTCGTGTATCCAGTACACGTATATGATCGGAACTCTGCACGTAAAACCATACGGCTTCTACATCATTTCGCCTGAACCAGGGAAACCCTCTGTGTGGGACTCTAAAGACTCGATAGTATGCTGGCAGTGGGTTTAACCACAAGTCCGTCGGCGACACTAGCTGTACGTAACGGCTATCCAGGTTCCTGTCGAAAAGAAGGCCGACGAGCGAACTCATCCGAACCCCTATTGAGCCTATCCATGACAATCTCCGTACATACCGGTCTGTTCGTCTAAGAGTATCGCATATCGGGCCTAGAGGGCTGGTAAACGTCAGACCCCTAATAGCGCAATAAGTCGTGTCGGTGTAGAGCCCAATACATCCTGAAAAACTACTGGTGTACCTACCAGTAAATCTCACTTGTCCTGACCAGGGACTCTGTGTATTGGCTATCCAAACACAATGCGATATCAACTCCCAATACCGGGAGAGACGAATCCTTTCTATCCACTACTGCCTCTAAGTGCTTTGGGACTGCACCTAACTACTACCTGTTTGAACGACTTATTTGAGCCGTGGTAGGGTAGTAATCTAAGTACAGTGGGAACACACTCAAGACGAATAGTGATGTCAAGTCAACGGACTAACCTGCACTCATGTCACCGGGGAACTGCTAACCGACGATAGGTATAATACCAACCGGCAGTTCCTAGCGAGTCCGTCCAGTGTAACTTATAACCCAATGAGCACCTGTATACTATCTCTGGAACCGCATACCAATGGCTTCGGGAAAGGCCATCTCCCCTGACTGGTATGAGAAGCGTATACACTAGTCTACTATGGAGTTTCGATGCCCTGTCTCGATAATCCTACGACTAGGGACACGTTCAAGGATGTTCTTATGGACTACCCAGCCCCCACTAGTATGACTGCTATCACAACGCTGGTAGTCAAGCAAACATCCTAAGGGCTCTATCAATATGTATTAGTGATATGCTAAAAGAAACATTATACATATATTAAGATAGAATCAAACCGGATAGCATACTATCATATTGAGCAGGACTGTTATTATATCTGTATATATCCCAAACTTCCAAAATGTAATATACAATCCAATACTATACAATAATGGCCTCTAGGGCATATATCACTAACACGTTATACATTCAATTTCTACCTGATAGTGTCTTCTACTCACGAGTTGGCAACTCACCCCATTGTGCCATAGTTTTCTTACAGGATCGACCGCTCGGATTCAGTAGCGGCTTGCTGGCACATTTCCTTTTTTAGGTGATTTGTTTGGTAGATGGGTTACACTTCAGATCGTAATTATCATTGTATATTTTATTCTTTTGTATCTAATTAAACCTCCATCAACCAAACTATGTATATTTGGTCAATTTAGAAACCAGAGACTTGTATATTCTTTTAGACTTAGAGTGAGGTTTGTATATATTTTTTATACTTGAGTTCGATAATGTTTTGGTTTTCTTTACTTTCTTTTCAGAGTTGAGCTTCGCTTTAGGCGTCATATACTTATTTGCGTGGTAGTATTTCCTCCGATTGGCGAAGAGCCAGCTCCCATTTAGGGATGCCTATATTATTATTGTTATATACTAATTTTGATCAAAATTTACAAAGGAGATGTTTTCCAGATTTCAAACGACGAAAATGTTTTCAAATTATAGTATATAATTCAATTGCATTCAAATGAACTTTATTTATGCTTTAAAAAGAAAGAACGTGATTTCATTTATACCCCTTTTCAAAACTTCACCTCCACTATTTTCCTAAAAAGGTTTAGATTCCTAGTTTTCGGCTTACTTGGGTTACGGTGGGGTCCTATAGACTTCACGTGATTCAAGTGTCGGTCACGTGCCATTTCTAGGTCGTGAAAAAGTTGGTATCAAAGCGTTAGGTTTAACCTTTGTTCGAGTCTAGATTTGACTATGCGGAGTCTAGAGAGTATATTTCGAAACCTAAGCTTGACCTTACGGAACTTAGACCTGACTGAGGGGGTATTAGACCCGAACTTTCTTTATGTAGGTTGACCTTGGTTGATAGAGTAGGTAACTCAAGTAGAGTAAAATACCGTGCGTATGTTTCGCGGCATACTTAGGATACGATACTCCGCTTACGTAACCTTAGGATATACATATCTTAAGATTCGTTATTATACTCATTCTTGTGATCTATTCTTATCGATACTTGTTGTGGTTCCTGTTACCTTGGCTACGCGAGCTGAGAGAGTTGTGGCTAGAGATGCGGTTAGAGCGAGCTCGTCAGGGACGAGGACTGACCAAGGTGTTATCCCGGTGACACAGGAACAAATCGTTATCCTTTTATGTTAGGATTTCTCGTTTGAGACAAGTGTTCAGGATCTGCAACAGATGATCGGATCGTTGGTTGATGCCAGTCAGATTGAGAGGATTGTTGATGTACAGTCCACTCCAAAGATCGTTGTGTTGTATACCATGCAGACAGATGTACCAGCCGTTGCTGAGATCGATAAGGTGTTGCTTCCAGAGGTCACAAGATGAAGCCACACGAGTTCACAGGCAGGGATGTGACAGGGGATCCTTAATCATTCCTGGATAGGATTGTTAGTGATATATGCCCTAGAGGCCATTATTGTATAGTACTGGATTGTATATTACATTTTAGAAGCTTGGGATATACACAGATATAATAACAGTCTTGGTCAAAATGATAGTATGCTGTCTGGTTTGATTCTATTTTAATATGTGTATATGTTTCTTTTAACATATCGCTAGTACATATTGATAGAGCCCTTAGGATCTTTATTTGACTACCAGCGTTGTGATGGCAATCACACTAGTGGGGGCTGGGTAGTCTATAAGCACATCCTTATACTTGTCCCTAGTTGTAGGATTATCAAGACAGGGCATCGATACTCCAGAGTAGACTGGTGTATATGCTTCTCATCCCAGTTCGGGAGATGGCCTGTCCCGCAGCCATTGGTATGCGATACCGGAGATAGTATACAGGTGCTCATTGGGTTATGAGTTACACTTGATGAACTCATGGGGGAACTGCTGGTTGGTATTATACATATCGTCAGTTAGCAGTTCCCGGGTGACATGAGTACAGGTTAGTCCGTTTACTTGACATCACTATTCATCTTGAGCGTGTTCCCGCTGTACTTAGATCACTACCCTACCACAGCTCAAATGAGTCGTGCAAATAGGTAGTGGTTGGGTGCAGTCCCGAAACACTTGGAGGCAGTATTGGTAAGATAGGATTCGACTCTCCCGGTATTGGGGGTTGATATCGCGCTGTGTTCGGATAGCCATTACACAAAGTCATTGGCCAGGGCAAGCGAGCTTTACTGGTAGGTACACCAGTAGTTTCTCAAGGTGTATTGGACTTTACACCGACACGACTTATTGCGCTATTAGGGTTCTGACGGTTACCACCCTCTTAGGCCCGATATGCGATACTCTTAGATGAACAAACCGGACTGTACGGAGATTGTCATAGATAGGCTCGGTAGGAGTTCGGATGAGTTTGCTCGTCGGCCTTCTTATCGACAGATACCTGGGTAGCCGTTACGTACAGCTAGTGCCACTGATGGACTTGTGGTAAAATCCACTGCCAGCGTACTGTCGAGTCTTTAGAGTCCTACAGAGGGTCTCTGGTTCAGGCGAAACGATGTAGATGCCGTATGGTTTTACGGCAGGGTTGCAATCATATACTTGCACTGGCTGCACATATGTTGTTCGGACGAATAATACTAGTGGGCTTTGGTTTAAGCCAGATTCTAGTATTATATTATTGGATTATTATTATCTCATTATATTCATATTTTTGCAGTACGAATACGGGTATGTATATACAGTGAAGGCATTCTTGTAATTTCACAAGAGAAGCTTCTAGAAGGGGACACCTCATTATTTGGATTTATCTATTTTTGCAAATAGATTAATGAGGTGGAAATTAGAGATATTTGTGGCATGGTGAAGCATGGCTCATTTCTTTGTTTATTGGATTGGGTTTACTATTGAAGCATCGTTGATATTTTCTATTGGAAAATAATCCATGCTTCATGTGAGAAGAGATGAGCCATTCTTCACACTAGCCAAGACTTAGCTCATTTGCAACTTTTCTTTCTCTCTCCAATTTTCATCTCCTTCTTCCTTTAGACCTTAACCCTCACATGAGTTGTGAACCATAGGGTCACTTGAGATTAAATACTCTAATTAACACTCTACATCTCCTAAACTACCTAGTTTAGTGAACTAGGTACCTTAGTTACCTGGGTTTTGAGGTTGGAGCTTGAACCACATACTCTCGGGTGGATCGTCTTTGACACGAGGAGACCGACGTTCAAGCGCGATTCGAATCTTTGAGGAGCTCAACAAGGAGAGAAGAAGAAGACCCGAAAGACAAGTAATAAAGAGGTATAAAACTCTTACCAAGTAGTTAGAACCTCCAAGTAATATAGCTAGTTAAGATTTCTGTAAAGATCCTGGAGTTAAAGTCGGTGTTGCAAAGTCAAGAAAATCGTTTTTGTAAATTCCGCCTCCCCACAAGTGCGTGGAGTGTGCAACATCGATTTACAGTGGTATTAGAGCCTACTAAATCTTAACTAGCTTGTTAACAAGTAATTAGAACTTTGATCGATGGAAAATTGTCCGAAATCAAATTTCCATTTCATGCTTGCTGTCAATTTTAAAAACCGTTCAAAAAATTATTTCAGTGACCTTAAAAATACATGCAGGCTTTTCTAAGAATAAGAATTTTTTTTGAGAATATAATCCTTTAGCTAGACTGTGGAACCGCGGCCAAACAGGTGTTTTAGCCGTGGATCCGCCGCTGAGTTGAGGACGATTTGCTCTAAATTTTTTCTGGGGTTCAGTTACTTGGAAATATGATTTTTGGTACATTTGGTTTTTACCCAGATTTGTTTGTGTACTGGTTTGTGCATGGGGTAAACATGGAATGTTATTATCGATCGAAATTCTAAGTTTTTTCTTAACAGTGTTTCTATGTTTGTATATGTGTTGCTAAACGTTTGCTAATTGCTATATGTCGATTAGTGGGGGTTGGACATATTTGTATCTTGTTGATGCTTTGTGTATATGAAGTATTTGATCGTCGTGAATGAATAGCCGGGGGATGTGAGAAGAGTGTTCTTTTCTTTCATTCATGTATATTTGTAATTGATGTAATATTCTTTTGCGGGGCACATCCGGGTTGAGGTTGTAGCCACCGTTGTATTATTTCATTTACTTTTTCTTGCACCTAGGATAGACCCAAGGTGGGGTGCACAAACTACCGGGTTCTTGAAGTGCTGAGTGGCCTACTCATTTTATTGAGAGAGGTTGCTTCACTTCGGAAATTTGGCGGGTAGTTTGCCGCATCCGTAGGGGTCTAGGGTGGGGTTTGGCTATTCATCACGACCGTGGAATCCGTCTTTTATTATAGGCTAAAACGAAATATAGAAATCCTAGTATATCCAATATATTCATCTGTGTTGCTGTGATTTATGATCTGGAATGCCTATTATTGCGTGAGATGAATGGATATATATATTGTATATAATAAACGTTGCTTATGTTTTGCACCCGCGCTAATCCAGCCCCCGCTCTGCCGTTAACTAAGTAACCTAACGGTGCATGATGGGGCGCCGTGGAGAATGCGGATGGCATAAGCGTACGTGCTATTTTCGTTTCTTTCTGCTATGATAGGGTTAAATGATGGGACCGCATTAATATTGATTAATGCAAAGAAAACAAACCAAAGTTAAATCATTGGAACAATTTCAAAACCACTCGGTTTTCTTGAAAAACAACTTTTAAATGCGGAGCCTAAATCACTCCTTTTAAAAGATATCATGGTTCTTTCGACTATATCAAGTTCATTACGTTCACGGTTTTCGCCAAAACCAGTCGTAGTCTATGTATTTTGACCTTCGCCAAGGCATAGTGATGGGTAGCTGCTGAGTATACATTTGTAGCATAGATAGATGTGTTAATTTAGGATAGGCGTACAGCTATTTTGGCCTTCGTCAAGAGTTTGTACGAATGAGTTCAAATTAACCTAGACAATGATGGGTAGAACTTGACTTGCGTCTTATGATATGTTGGCCTTCGTCAAGGTCATAAGAGCCTGGGGCAAAAATCCACATCGGGAGTTTCAAAAGAAAAATAAACTTGCTAGTTTTGAATACCATCTGGAGTGTGATGGTTTTGTTACGATTCCTTCAAAGTTGTCATGCAATGATAGTTGGATCCCGATCCCACCGTGAGTTATGTTACTCCTCGGGATATTTTTTCACTAAACAATCAATACTATAAACCAAGTAGGTGCCTAAAACAGTGTTAGCGGGGCTACGCCTCCAGGAAAAAGAGATTATGTAATTAAGGAATTTCGCGAAAGCGTTGGAAAACCTCCCTTGAAATACCAACACTAGCGTAGCTGAAAGGTTAATCAAGAATTGTAGGGTGAGATTAATCCTGACTAATTCTTCTTTTATAGTTTGAAGGAGGATTCAAGAAACAGTGGGAGCCATCCTGTTTAGATAAACTAATAACCAATCTAAACTTGCAAGAGTATCATGCTGAGTGTTTTCTTCTCTCTCTCCTAATAGCAGCGACCAAGATGACCGGGATTAAGTTACTGCTAGATAAAAATAAATTGACGGGGCCAAAGTATAAAGATTGGCTAAGGAATGTTCAGATGGACATTACCTATGACAAGCTGGGCTACCTTCTTACTACCAAAGCCCCCGCCGTCTCAGGTCCAGATTCCACCGTCACGAATGTTGAGATCCGTAAGACATGGGAAATAGATTGTGCGAGAGTCGAGTGCCTCGTGCTCGTCTCAATGTATAATGAACACCAGAGGCGGCACGAGAAGATGGACTTAGCTTCCATCTTCCTCCATACCAAAGATTTATATGGAGAGCAATCTCGTATTGCAAGATATGAGATCTTGAAGAAATTGTTTCAGACGAGATTGGTTGTCGGGTCATCTATAGAGGACCACATCCTTAAGATGATTAGTTGTATTGAAGAGCTCGCGGACCTTGGGACCACGTTGGAGAACGAGTTATATACAGACTAGATTCTACAATCCCATCACTCTACCTACGCCCAGTTTATCTTGAATTTCAATATTCAAGGGAAGGAAGTTACACTTTCAGAACTCCTCAACATGTTGATGAGTGCAGAGGGCACCTTAAGGAATACCAAGAAGATACCCGCTTTGCTTATTGGGGAATCTTCCTCTTCTAGATCCAAGGCGAAAGCCAAGAGGAAGAAGAAGAAGGACCACACCAAGCCGAAAGGCGGTGTTAGTAAGGTAGAGGGAAAGGGAGTCAAAAGTTTCGGGGCTATTAGTAAGGAAGAAAGAATGTTTCTATTGTCACAGGAAAGGCCATTGGAAGAAAGACTACAGGGCCTGGAAAGCACAGAACTAGGATTCGAAGCACCTTGTGGTTTCGGCTTCAGGTGTGTTTATGATTGAAAACTGTCTGTCAATCAACTCTACTTCCTCGGTATTGGATACCGGATTAGGATTTCATATCTGAAATTCATTGCAGACGTTAAGAAACCGTAGAGCTTTGAAGGCAGATGATATGACTCTCAGGGTTGCTAACGGAACGAGCATGGATGCTGTATCCGTAGGGGAATATCACCTAGGATTGACAAGTGGAAACACTTTGATTTTGCGTAACTGTTTTTGTGTACCTAGTTTGACATGTAATATAATCTCTGTACTTTTACTATCTAAAGAAGGTTATGATTTTACATTTGTAAGCGATGTCGTAAACATCCACCTTAATCATGGTTTGATTGAGTCAGGTACGCTAGACAACGGTATATACATATTAAATCAATACCATGTTTTCAATGTCCAGAACACACTTAAAAGAAAGTCTCCAGAATTAAATCAAGCTTTCTTATGGCATTGTAGACTGGGTCACATCAATGAAACACGGTTGATGAAGTTATATAAAGAGTGATATTTGAATCCGTTTGAATATCTGTCTTATACAACTTGTTAATCATGTCTCAAATGAAAGATGACAAAGACTCCGTTTACTGGACACAGGGTAAGAGCCAGCGAGCTCTTGGGATTCATACACAGCGGCGTGTGCGGTCCAATGTCTACACATCCAAGAAGTGGTTATTCCTACTTCATTACTTTTACGAATGATTTCTTAAGGTATGGATATATATTCTTGATGAAACATATATCCGAGGCCTTTAAGAAATTCCAGGAATATAAGAATGAAGTGGAAAAACAAACATGAAAAAGTATCAAGAAACTTAGATCTGATCGAGGTGGTGAATACTTAAGTGTCGAGTTCCTGGATTATTTAAAAGAGAATGGAATTCTCTCTCAGCTTACTCCTCCATACACACCTCAACAAAACGGTGTATCGGAAAGGCGGAATCGCACCCTATTGGCTATGGTACGTTTCATGATGAGTAACGCTGAGTTACCGCGATCCTTCTGGGGTTATGCACTAGAATCAGCTGCATATCTTTTGAACAAGGTTCCTACTAAGTCAGTGCCTACCACACCATATGAAATGTGGAGTGGGAAGAAACCCTATCTTAAGTATCTAAAGATATGGGGATGTCAAGATTTTGTCAAAAAGCAGCATGCAGATAAGCTTGAGGCATGTTCAGTACTATGTAAGTTTGTGGGATACCCAAAGAACTCCAGGGGGTATCTTTTCTATTACGCGGAGGAACAAAAAGTTTTTGTTTCTCTGCATGCCCACTTTTTGGAAACTCAATTTCTTGAAAAAGAAATAAGTGGGAGCGCAATAGAACTGGAAGAAATTCCAGAACCATAAACTATTACTAAAAGCATGGCAGAACCAGAAGTTTCAAAGGAACCAGACGTCCCTGCGCCATTCCGCAGATCTAGTAGGCAGTCTCATCCGCCCGAGAGATAATAAGGTTTTCTCATAGACGGAGATAGAGAGAATTGCATCATTAACGATGATGAGCCAACTTGTTTCCAGCAAGCCATTAGGAGCAAAGACTCAGTAAAATGGCTATATGCAATGCGGACCGAAATGCAATCCATGTACACCTACAAAGTATGGACTTTGGACATTGCGCCAAAAAGGGTAAAACCCGTAGGCTGCAAATGGATCTTCAGAAAGAAGATTGGTGCAAATGGACAGGTTGAAATCTATAAGGCTAGACTTATTGCAAAAGGTTTTTGTCAAAAACCTGGTTTGGACTATGATGAAACCTTTTTTTCCAGTGGCTATGCTTAAATCCATTCGGATCCTTCTTGCCATTGCTGCCTTCCATGATTATGAAATTTGGCAGATGGACGTAAAGACTACTTTTATGAAAGGAAATTTGGAAGAGTGTGTTTACATGGATCAGCCAGAGGGTTTCATAGAGAGTGGGAGCAGCGGAAAAGTGTGCAAGTTGCTTAAATCCATTTACGGATTAAAGTAGGTGTTCATCGCTGAAAGACGCGGCCGGGACGTTAGGACGTCTGGCTTGAATTTTGGGGGAAAATTACAGAACTTGATTGTTTTTGCATGCATCGATATTTACTGAAGAGATTTCAAAAGAGGTATAGTCTCACTATTTTCCTACGTGTCAGTGAGGGACACAAGATTTTCCAAAAACAAAACCCTTCTAAGATACTTTCAACAAGGCAGGATGTATATCTTAAGCAAAACGTGTGTGTGTATCTTCACAAAAGAGCGTCCGCTACTTGTACCATAATATAGGCATCATACGACGATTTGAAAAGAATTTTCATACATTTTCAGTTATTTAAATGATTTTACTATGATGCGTACTATATATGTATTGCAGCCCGGATTAGATTGTACTTGATTTAAACAGTAGATTTCGCAACTTGCGTTTTCATCATAACTCGTATGATTTGCATGACGTTTGACGGAGTTTCGATTATTGAGTTTTGCACTCGTTTTCATGCGCATGCGTTGCACTATGATATTTTTAGCTTTTTTAATGATTTCAGAGCCCTGTTGATTGGATTTGATTTACTGAATTATTTTAATACTTGGGGGGTTTAAATTTAAATTCGAGAACCGAATTTATTTAAGGGGGGAATACGGTAACATTTCAGAAAATAGAAAATATTATTTTTGAATTTAAATAATAAAATAATAAATTTACGGATATTCTACGAGTATGGATTTGTGTTTTAGTAGAATGGTATAATATACCTATATTTTTGGAAAATAATTGGAATTTAAAAAGGAATTATTAATTTTGAAAGCATTTATTTAATTGAGTGTTTTTATAAATGAGTATATAATTATTTTCATACAAGTTTAAGGTTAAAATTAATTAGTGTTTAACTAATTACTACACTAAACGTATTTTATTTTGTTAACCATGCTTGTATGCATGGCATATTATTTATATGTTTTCTTTTCTTTTATTTGTTATGGTTTTATGTTTCCTTAAGAGAAAAAGAAAAGAAATGAAAAAGAAAAATGAGAGGGAGACAAGAGGACATAGAGGTATGTGGATGAGAGAGAAGGAGAGTGAGAGAGATATGGTTACTACAACCATAGAAAATTATTCACTTCATTCTCACCTCATTTCTTCATCTCTTCCTCCTCTTTCCTCCACCTTCTACTATCATGCATTACCCCACAAACCACCTCAAAACACACAAAAATCTTTACTAAAATGTTCCTAATCTCATCCTAAACTTCATGGCATAATCAAGATTTCGTCTTGAGCTCTTTTGGCCATCTTGGAATTTTCTTGAGTTGCTTCTTGAGATAATAACCATACTTTTAGATAAGTTTTTAAGTATCCTTGCCTTCACAACTAGTTTAGAGTTACAATGTAACATTTCAGAAAAATAAAATATTATTTTTTGGAATTTTTATAATTAAATAATATTATATTGAATATTTTAATAAGGCGGTATAATTAAATATCGATAAATTAGGAAAAAATTTGGAAAATTATGGAAATTACTAAAAAGAGGGCGTTTTATTGGATTTAAGCAAATTGTGAAATTTTATGATTAATTATATTCCATTTTAATGCTAATCGCCATTAAATATCTCTAATCGCGCATTAAGCTTGTTTTGTGCAAAACATGCACCATGTCACATTTACAAACATTTGTTACAGTTTCTACCATGGCTTTTCTTTTTCTCTTCATGCTTTGTTTGGGTTTTAGAATGAGAAGAAAAGAAAAGAAAAACAAAATAAAAAGGGGAAATTGTAAACAAATGAGCATGGGCAAGTGAGAGAGTGTGAGGGGTCAAGAGAGAACCATACCCATTTGTCCTCCTCATTTTCTTCATCTCTTTTTCTCTCCCTTTCACTCCATGGCTGCCTCTCCCTCTCCCCCTTCCTCTTCATCCTCAAAATACCTCATTTCCCACCTCAAAACACCTCACTCACTTCATTAAAATTGTGCACAAGCCCTCTTGCTTCACTTTGGACCAAGAAAGCAAGGATTTTGGACACATGGGGCAACTCAAGAATTTTCTTGAGTTGCCAAGTGAGGTAATTTCTGAACCATTAGCATAGTATTTCCATTGCTTTTACATCCATGTTTGATTAGAACCGATTTAGTGTCGTTTAGTGAGGTTTGGAAATTTCTAGTTAGGGTTTGGGGAATTCTTGAGTTGTGATGTGTAATTGAGATTAGTAGTGACATTAAACCCTCTTTAGTGATATCATATTGGACTAAAACCTGAGACTTAACCCCAAAATACGAACTTTGAAATTCTGCAGATACAGAAATTGTGGGAATTGTGATGGTTTTTGGTTATCTGCTAACACCCGGGGGCTCTAAAATTTATTTAGCGAACACAGAGAGATGTGCAGGTGATTTAGAGCATACCCTAAAGACCCGAGCCCCTACCCTAACACCTTGGCCGCAATAAAATTCCCCCTGGCCGCAATTTGCGGCCAGGACTTGACCTGAGTGCCTCATTCTTGGTTCATGGATCCATTAGTAGTAAACTAGACCCTTTGTATATGCAAAATTGGATAATTTCACCTAGGGTAAAATCTGGGACCATTTTCATGAGTTGCTGTTTTGATTCAGGGTTATATTTTTCGTATTTTCGATTCTGGATTTTAGTATTTGTGTTTTACCTCGATCACTTGACGTTTTTACGACGATATCGAGGGTTGTTTGGTGGTTTGAAATGCGTAGTCCGTAGGTTCTAACCTATAGGCTTTTAACGTGTCGTTTTGATTTTGATTTGGATTTTAATGCGATACGATACATTGTGACATGTAGGTTCCCCCACAAGAACTTCGAGACGACAAGCAAGCGCGTGACGACGTTAGCAACGGCAAGCGAAGAGCAAGGTGAGTAGGTTATATCTACGGGGGAAGTCGGGTGGATGACATATAGCACCTCCGCAGTTCGTAGTGTAGTTGATGATATGTTATATATTTACATATGTGTTGTGAATTTGGATGATAGTGTCGTAGTTGATTTCTTAGTCGCGAACCATAGAATAAGTTTGCACACACGCACACACCCTTGCATGCATTATTATTATTACTTGTGCTTATATGGGGATACGTATATATATATATACACACACACATAGGTATGGGACTATGTATATATATACGTATACCTATACTTGGATAATGAGGATAGTGGATGATATTCGGAGATGAGTCGATGAGATTTGTCTTGATGCCGTGAGATCGGTGATATGTTTAGGTTCGTATTATGAGATACGACATGAGATTATAGCGGGCCTTTAGGCGTGTGTTTGCATACACGTAGATATATATATGGTATCAGTATGTACTAGACTTAGATCAGTACCCCTAATACAGGATATAATGATAATGGATACCAGATGAATAATGAGATGAATGTGATATTTGACCCGTACCTAGATTTGGGATGCCGTATGACGGATTTACGTACGAGCTATATATTGATGAGAGATCCGCACTCTTGACTCGAGGATGTCATAATATATATTGTATCGTATGTGATACTATTGAGGCGGGATCACCGACTATTATATTTATATGTATCGACTCAGATTTAAGTGGTTTCCTTACCTGTCGATTAGTCCTGTAGTTTACTTGTAGATGTTAGACTAGACTCGGGTCATACCTATTTCAAAAACTAACGAATCGTGAGTATTTTAAAGACAGGCCAAAGGATACTACGGAGATTTTCAAAGGATGTACTTTTTCATAAAAACACCGTAGCCCTATTTTCTAAACACCACGATTCGTGCAACTTTCAAATACCAAAAACTATATGACTCGTATATAGGAATGTATATTTCTTTATTGCTGCATTATTATTCATTTACCATTTATTTTACTGCTCGCACTGCATTGCATACTTATATGTTATTGATTCATATTCCATTGTGCATATGACATATAGCATACATGTATACCTACATGCTTACACATATGCCTTTACATAGTTACATGTTCACCTTTATATGATGTTGTATGAATTTGGAGAATTTAGGAACCGCATGATATATTTTATAACTTGTTGCAGTTAAATAGCGATTTTTCCTTATATGCTCATATTACTGTTTCATGTTGCATATATTATATTCATGGGTTCCGCATTGAGATCTGGTTTTCATATGATGTTTTCTGGATTGTTTTACTCCTGCGTATATATATCAGTGGTATGGGATGCTGATATATATATGTATACCCATCGTATATATATATCAGTGGTATGGGACGCTGATACACACACACACCTACATCATATATCATCATAATGGTATATGCAAATATACTTATTCATTATATGTATGGGCCTATATGGTCGATGAGAGGGGCCTATGTGCTCGGGGCCTATGTGCTCGATGTGAGGGGCCTATATGGTCGATGAGAGGGGCCTATGTGCTCGGGGCCTATGTTCTCGATGTGAGGGGCCTATATGGTCAATGAGAGGGGCCTATGTGCTCGTGGCCTATATGCTCGATATTGGATATTGGATATATGAGATTTATTTGATATTAGGATATATATTTTGTGTCGATACTTGACACTGATTTTCTGATGATTTCATTAATGATACTTAAATGTTTATACAGAAATCTCACTATATTAAGAAAACGGTTTTCTCATTCATGATGTCTTCTGTTTTCATTTTACCGCATTCATACCTCATATTTATGATATGTTGCTATCTGAGGCACTGACACGAGCACATAGTATTACGCTTATGTTTAGATGTTTACCCTTGCCACCTTTTCATGCTTCATACTTTATCATATTGAGGATATGTATATATTACTGATCGTTTGACCTAGGATTGAGTCATACATACGATTTCTGCTCTGTGATGTTTTCTACTCACGATTTGGCAACTCACCCCCGTTGTGCCACAGTTTCTTGTAGGTTTTGCCGTACAGGTTTCGTTACGACTTTGCTGGCACACTGCTTTCCTTCCGGATGATTGTTTTGGTAGGTGGGTTCACTTGCATCGTGACCACCATTATACATTTATTTATTTTCAGCTGTATCTAGTAAAACTCCATCAACCAGACATGTATATGTATTTGACTTAGAGACCAGTTGTATATTCTTTCGACCTTAGAGTCGCGCGTTGTATTATTATGGGTTTTCATGTTGATTTGAGTTTCCTTTTCAGTTTTGATCCTCGCCCTTCGGCGTTGTATATTATATTGCTTGCGTGGTTGTGACCGTCGATTGACGAAGAGCTAGCTCCCGCTTTAAGATGCTTTTTTCATTGTGCATATATTATGCCCGTTGTACCCCGTTTGGGGCCAGTATTTATAAAGGAAACTCTGCCGAAATTTTCTGAAAAGACTTAATATTTTAAAATGCATATTCGGCTTATGTTATTTAAAAATCCCTTGTTTTAAAACATGTTTTCTTCACTTCTTTCTTTAAATGGTTTAGATTTGATGGATTTTTTGGCTTACTTGAATTAGATGGGGTCCTATAGTCTTCATATGATTCAAGTTCCAGTCGCGTGCCATTTCGGGTCGTGACATACAATGTGTATGTTTTCTTAACTTGAGAATTGTAAAGTGAGACTTGATGGATAGAACTTCTAGTAGAAGTGTAGTAGAGGGTTTAGAGAGTGATTACTAGCCTAGTAGTGATAATATCTCTGGTTTAGATGAGTTTACAAGTTCCTAACATGAGTTTAGAATTTTCTGATATCAGTTTTTCATTGAGTTTTGAGGATCAAATGGAATCCGGTACTACTTGGGAACTCTGAAAATTAAATAGAGCATATAGAGAGATGTATAGACCAGTAAAAAACCACCGTAGAAGCTTAAGCCCCTATCACTTTGTTCTGGCAGCTAATTAATTGGTTTTGACCGCAATTTGCGGGTCGATTTTGGAATTAGGCTTTGAAATTTGTTCTGTAGCTTACTCACTAGATAACTAAGACTACCCTATACGCTAAAAAGTCTCAGATCACCTTAAGAAAAATCTGGAGTTGTTTTAACTTGGTTTTGACGATGTTTTATGATATTTGGAAACTTGGTTTTTAATAATTGTGTTTTGACTCGGTCGTTTGGCGTTCGTACGTTGACGTCAGGGGTATTTTGCTGTTTTAGCACTCGTTGACCATAGATTCTAAGGTATGTGTGCTTCGCTCGTGATTTCAAACTCGATTCAGGTTTTAATGTGATTTTGGATATAGTTTGATTTGTAGGTACAAACACGTGGACTTCTGAGACAATGAAGAAGAGCAAGGCGTCTGTCGACTTCGACTAGGGCGAGGCGTGTCGAGATGAGTAGATATATATCTACGGGGGAAGTCGGGTGAATGGCGTATAGCACCCCCGCAACTGTAGAATTAGGATATATATATATATATATATATATATATATATATATATATATATATATATATATATATATATATATATATATATATTAGATATGTATACCTACCTAATAAGGTTCCTAGAATACCAAATGCGATGGTAGTATACTTAGAGAAAGATATATCCCTAGTTCTATTTCTTAGCTTATAGGTTATATCTACTTATGTAAGTGTATATATATACACACCTTTTATGATTTAAGTTTACTAATGATACAAGGATAATTACGATATGTGGATATGAGTCGATATGTTATGATATGATGACATGAGGCGATATGATACGATATAATACGAGATGACATGAGATGACACGATATGATATGAGATGAGATGATGCACGTGACTATAGATCCATACTATTGATTTGATGATATAATACGATGGATATTCCGTATGTGATATGATGAAGTTGGATTGCTGATATTTATTTTCGACTCGAGAAATCTTGCTTTAAAATCACAAGTAGATATTATATAGTGTTTAGAGCCATACCTACTTTCAAAACAAACAAATCATTGCAAACTTTTAAATGGTAATAAAAGGGGGACTCTTCGACTTTTTCAAATAGTATCTTCTTCAAAAATATCGTAGCCCCTATTTTCTAAAATAACGTTTCGTACTATTTTAAAATATAACTGTATGGATCATACGTAATTGCATATTTTTATATACTTGTTCACGTTACTATTTCTTTATTTCGTTTATGCTCACATTTTAATTTCTTATTTCTGTATACGCTCGCGCTTTGATCTTTTACTATGTATATTACGTTTATATTTTAGTTTTACTTGACCTTGTACTAGGACACATGCACCATTACCGTTGATTTACATGTTGCACATGCACATACTCACATGCTCACACACACATTATCGGTAATTGCCATGCCACGTATACAGATAGAACTCGCTACGCTACTACATCATACTATAACCTGTTAGCAAGCATGATTAGATTCTATTAGTACTTTCTTTACAATGCTATACGACATACTTATACGAACACACTTGTTATGCATTACAGTATTATTTTGTGCATGTACATATCTTTTCATTATTGTCATATTCTTATGAAATTTTGATTTCATGAGATTTTTGGATTTGAGAAACCGTAAATATTATTTAAAAACTTGTGAATATTTTAAAAACGCGGTTTTCTCTTGATATGATATTTTAGCGTCTACCATGAGATTTCTCGATTCTGAGCTATGATAATTACCCGAATCGAGACAGGGGGAGAAACTGATTGCGGATACATGGTGGACCCGGTACGGTACCCCGGGGCAAGAAGATCGTGTAGAAAGGCGTTAAGCCTGGCTGGGAACACTACCTACCAGTGACAGTATTAGACTCACCGGATATCTGGAGGATACCGAACAGAGTTATATGATACATATAGATATAAGGACCGATCTGATGAGACGGTGCCTGAGATATGAGGGCCAATCCGATGAGACGGCGTCTGAGATATGAGGATTTACGTGTCGATGCTGTGTTAGTTGTATGTATGCCCTAGAGGCCAGTATTGTACAGATGATGTATATTATATTGGATGCTTGGACATATATAGAGATGACTTTCTTGCTCGATATGATAGTATGCTATCTGGTTGCTCTTTATCTTAACATGTATACTTGTCTCTTTATACTGACTTATAGTTACATGTTGGTAAAGCCCTTAGGATGTGTACTTGACTACCTGGACTATGATGCGGATCATACTAGTGGGGACATGGTAGTCCATAAGTACATCCTTCAAGGTCCCTAGTCGTGGGTGTATCGAGACGGGGCATCGATATACCAGTGTAGACTAGCGTATACGCTTCTCGACCCATGAGATGGGCGATAGATGATCCCATATCCATTGGTGTTTGACATCAGAGATGGTATACGGGTGCTCAGTGGAGACTGGGTACACTGGACGGACTCGCTGAGAACTCCCAGATGGTATTATACCTCACGTCAGATGGCAGTTCTCTGGTGACACTTGTGCAGGTTAGTCTGTAGACCCGAGATCGTCATAGAGTCTTGTGTGATTCCCACTGTGCTTTGATTTCCACCTTACCACGTCCATGAGGGCGTGCAAAACGGTGGTTTTTGGGTACAGTCCCGAGTCACATAGAGGCAATGAGCGATAGAAGGGGTTTCGTCTCTCCCGGTATTGGGGGTTGATGTTGCGCTGTGCTCGATTGGCCGTAACAGGGAAGTCCCTGGCCAGGGCTGATTCAGAGATTTGCTGGTAAGTGTTACCAGTAGTTTCTCGACCCGTTATGAGCCTCACATCGGCATGACTTATCGGTTATTGGGGTCTGACGTTTACCACCCCTAGACTTGATATGCGACATATCAGACGAGGAGACCGGACTGTACGGGAAGTGTTGCCGGTTGGCTCGACGGGAGTTGTAGCAGGTTCGCTTGTTTTCTTCTGATCGCTCAATACCCGGATAGCCATTACGTTTAGCTGACCGCTTGCGGCTTGGGGGTGCTTGATATGATCATCACCCACTGCCGGCGTATTGACGAGTCTTAGAGTCCCACAAAGGAGTTACCTAGTCCAGGCGAAACGTTGTGGTGCGCGTATGCGATATGCGCATCGACCCAGTTAGAATGCGCGTATAGTATACCGTATATTAATCGGGCGGCTTGCTTTTGGTGGGGTCGTATGTGATATGACCGGATTGATATATCAAGTGTTGATTTATCATTTAACCATTAGTTTCTCAATAGAAATATTTTCTTGTGTTTGATGGATGTATGCATGCATGTATGCTTTCTTTATAGATTCATGCACATATGGATGTGCAAACACACATACATACATACATCATCCTTCATGGTTGCTTATACATTGAAAATGGTGGCATTATAAGACTCACACCATGTTTATATATATGGATAATTATTTCTATTTAAGTTTAAAACAAAAGAAAAGAGAAAAGATGAATGATTGGTTATATTCTATACTCTTCTTTTGACCTAACCATATTCACCTACCAATTAACCATGATTTATCTTCCTCTTGTGTTTTAACTAAAATGAAATAAATATCCATATTATTTAACCATGGTTTGTGATGAGAAATGGAAAATATATATACATATATTTTTCTTTTTCTCAAGAGAGTTTTTCTTTCCACTCTTGTTCAAAAGCCATCATCTTCTTCCTCCTTCACCTTTTGCTCTCTAGATTTTTGTAGTGAGCAAAATACTCATCAAGTTAGGATTTTGAAGTGAGAAAAGCCACCACAACATCATTCTACACAAGTCTTGCCCACTTGTTTAGAGTGTTAGCTTCCTTTTTCATTCTTGATCTTGTGAAGTTGCAAGCTTGGACAAAGCGGACTCCGGGTGGATCATCGTGGACCTAGAGGAGTTCAAGCGGACCTTTTCCAAACCCCAAGTAGCCGAGGAGTCTAGCGTAGGAAGCTACAAAGGTTGTACTCTCAAAACCCTAGCTTTTCATACTTGAGATGATGTGCAAAATATTGAAACCCTAATTTTTCTAGGAATGATTCTTTGTATGCTTACTTAGCACCATAAAATTTTAATCTTTGGTACATGTGATGCTTCCAAACCCTTCATGAGGTGCTAGGTAAACCCTTCATTGGTATCAGAGCTACTAGGCATTGGATGTCGACCTATGGGGGGTTCTCACTGTGTGACAGTGTGGCGAAGCATAGGCTCTTACCCCCAGGGTGTCCCGAGACCGAAAGGTGTTCCGGCGGGTTGTAGTCCTCGCGAGGGGGCATGCGTAAAAAGTAGCGGCTGAGGGACCCGTTGGTGCCATGGCGACCCCATTGGATGGGGTGGCTGCCTGACCAACATTGGTATCAGAGCCGACCTAGATCATTAGGCGACACTTTAACGAAGTAAAAACTCCGATCGAACGAAAATACGGATTTTCGGGACCCTCTCTGGACATTTTTTAAAACCTGTTGTTTTTCAGAATTAAAAATATGTAAAAATTACAGTAGGAAAATATAAGCATTACAGTGAAATAAGAGCAGATGAACAGTTAATTGCGCCGCGGAAACGCGGCCAAATCTTGTTTACGCCGCGGTTCCGCGGCCGTACAGATGGGTCAGCGCATACTTTTTGCAAAATAATGCTTATAACTGCTTGGTGATATTTTTGGGTATTTTTAATCTGGTCTTAGTGTTACATGTTCTGGAGATTGTTTTGGAGTCGGTGATTCAATCGGAATTTTGATTTCGTGTTTCTTTCCGGGTAATTTAGAAAGTGTTAAATTGTTCGAACGAGTATCATTTACTCACTCTTTCACGGGGTTTAAATCTTTCGGAAATACGTGCAAGTTTGTTTGTGGTGGACCCTCTAGAAGACAACAAACCTTAACTCGATTATGTGACCGTCTTGAACTGCCTTTTGAACCTTAGGGTTTGGGGCAGTACGGCGTGCCATATGTGAGGCGTTGGCTTGACCCTTCTACGGCTGGACCGCTACTACCGTGTCACACTCCGGGTTTTTGAACTCCGCTCAAGTGTTGAGCTTTAGGGAATTTTGAGTATTTGATTATTCGTTCGAAAACTTTAATACCGTCTATTTATCTGGAATGTGATGCAATATGTGGAATTCATATAGCTAGATATGAAATACGAAATATGTGATATTTCGCATTTATGATGTCTAAAGAGAATGTGGATTCCAGATATTGCAGTTTTACACTTTCTTTTCTGTGACCGTTAGTGTAGTATGTCGATATCGCCGGTTTCGTTGCTATACATCAACAACAATTGGGGTACGCATACTTACTTACGTTGATGATATATGATATTATGTGTTGCTAAGATATGATGTGCAGGATTGTCGCAATTGAATAGCCGGGGGGTTTTATGTGAGATGAGAGTTTTATATTTTCATTCATGTAAATTTAAATGTAATGTAATATTCTTTTATTTGGGGCACTTCCGGGTTGAGGTCGATGCCACCAGTGTTGTATATTATTTACTTTTCCGCATTAGGATGGACCCAAGGAGGGGAGCACAGGTGACCGGGTTCTGGGGTTCAGTGGGAGGCCATCTCGAGGAGTCGAGACCGGGTCTCCTAAACTCCAGAATTGGTAGAGTCGCTTGTCGCACTCGTAGGGGTCCAGGGTGTGGGCTTGGCTATTCATCGCGACTGTGGAATCCGTATTTTCTATTGTTGGCTAAATACTAGATACGGACGTCCTAGTATATCCCACATTATATATGTGTTTCTGCTGCGATATCTGTGATGTGATCATTAGATATGTTCTGTGATGGATACAGTATATAGTATATATGATATATTATATAGGCGTTACTTATGTTTTACACCCGCGCTAGCCCTGCCCTGCTCTGCCGTTAGTTACCTAACCTAACGGTGCACGAGGGGACATCGAGGCGAATGCGGATGGCATAAGTGTACGTCGTATTTATCTGTGATGTTTAGGTGACTTAAATGATGGGACTTCATTAATGTGATTAATGAAAGAAAAGAAACCTAAAAGATGTTGTAGAATCAAATTTTTTTCAAAAAGGGTAGCTACAGTCTTGCTTTGCATAGCGGTATATATGATATACCCTGCACCTTATTCGATGGGGAAAGAGCCGAGATCCCTTCACCGGGAGTGACCTCTTTAGCAAAACTGGCAGATGCTACAAAACTCGGTTTGGTTTTTGATTGTTTTTGGAGTTTTGCTTTGCACAGTGATATATATGATATATCCCGCACCTTATTCGATGAGGAAAGAGATGAGATCCCTTCACCGGGAGTGACCTCTTTAGCAAAACTAATGAAAGCCTCAAAATCACTCCATTTCAAAATTCACGCGATTCTACAACGATATCAAGTTCATTACGCAATGGTTTTCTGAAAAACCTGTGTAGCCCTCCGTCAATTCGGATAAGTAATATTTAGTATTCGTGCTGTGGTAGTTTGGCATGCGTCAAGGCGTAGTGTACGGTAGCCGATTATTACTTATCTGTAGCATGAGATGCGATTGGATTAGGGTATTCGTACGGCGTTGTTTGGCATGCGTCAAGGGTCGTACGGGTGGGTTTAATTCAATCACGAATTGTACGGGTTGAACTTGACTAGCGGACTATGGGTTGTTTGGCATGCGTCAAGGTCATAGCACGCTAGGGGCAAAATATTATCGGGAATTTCAAGTGTTGAAATTTGCAATGAGATTGCATACCTTCTATGAGATAGTTGGATCCCGATACCCACTGCGAGTAATTGTTACTCCCGGGAGAGTTTTACACAGGACAATTAGCCGATCAAGTAGGTGTCTAGAAAGGTGTCAACGGGGTTACGCCTCTGGGAAAACGAAGTTTACTTTAATTAGGTCCTTGCGAAAGCATGGGGAACCTCCCTCAAAGTACCGACACTGGCCTGGCTGAAAGATCGGCGAAGTTGTATGGTGTAATTAATCCCGGCTAGTCTTTCCTTTTAGGGTTTGAAGGAAGATTTGATAAAAACAGTGGGAGCCATTCTGATTAGATAAGATAATAACCAATCTGATCTTGCAAGAGCATACGCTAAAGTGTTTTCTTCTCTCTCTCCAGGTAGCGACCATGTCATGCCTTAATCAAGATAATAATATGGATGTATTGACCGAACCCGCATGTTATACTGTGCTGGGGAACGTTGGTTCCGTTCTATCTTATAAGAGTTATAGGACTGAACAGGACATAGGGGAATACCAGGATTCCCATGCCACCCGAATGAAGAAAGTACATGATGATGCATTTTCTTCGGGTGTGTTCGTTACAGAGAACTGTTTCTCCATTTTCCCTACGTCCTGGGTATTAGATACCGGGTCAGGATCCCATATATGTAATCAGTTACAGGGGCTTAAGAAAGGTAGAGAACTTGGAGAAGGTGATAAAGACATAAGGGTTGGAAATGGTGCAATTGTTGTAGCTAAAACCGTCGGGGAATATCACCTTGTATTGCCAACTGGTAATACATTGATTCTGAACGAATGCTATTACATGCCGAACCTGATATGCAACATTATATCGGTTTCTTTGTTGAGTAAAGAGGGATATAATTTTGTATTACAGGATAATGTTATGAACATTTTCCGTAACCAAAAGTTGGTTGGATCAGGCACGTTGTGCAATGGCTTTTATGTTCTAAATCAATCAACAGTTCTGAGCATAACAAACGCACACAAGAGGAAGAGTTCAGAACTGAACGAATCCTTCTTGTGGCATTGTAGACTAGGTCACATCAATGCGACACGACTAGCTAAGTTGCATAAGGATGGATATTTGAAACCGTTCGAATTTTCATCTTATGACACTTGCCAGTCATGTCTCAAAGGGAAGATGACCAAAACTCCGTTTACGGGACACGGAGAAAGAGTTACCGAACTCTTGGGACTGATACATAGTGATGTATGCGGTCCCATGTCTACACATGCCAGGGATGGTTCTTCATACTTCATTACATTCACTGACGATCTCTTTAGATTCGGATATGTGTTCCTGATGAAACACAAATCAGAAGCTTTTGAGAAATTTAGAGAATATAAACAAGAAGTCGAGAACCAAACCGGAAAAAGTATTAAAATCCTACGATCTGATCGAGGAGGTGAATACTTGAGCAATGAATTCCTGGACTTCCTAAAAGAGAATGGGATTCTCTCTCAGCTAACTCCTCCATATACACCACAGCACAACGGTGTATCGGAACGGAGGAACCGCACCCTATTAGATATGGTGCGCTCAATGATGAGTACAGCTGAGTTACTTATTTCCTTCTGGGGATATGCGCTTGAAACAGCTATAGACCTATTGAATAGAGTTCCTACCAAATCTGTGCCTACCACTCCATATGAGATATGGAAAGGGAAGAGACCACATCTTAATTATATTAAGATATGGGGTTGTCCGGCCTATGTCAAAAGACAAAATCCGGACAAACTCGAGGCAAGATCAGTCTTATGTAAGTTTGTAGGATATCCCAAGAATTCACAAGGGTATATCTTCTACCATCCCGAGGAACAAAAGGTGTTTGTTTCTCGACATGCCACTTTCTTAGAAAAAGGTTTTCTTATGAAACAGATTAGTGGCATTGAGGTAGAACTGGAAGAGGTTCCAGCAACACAAACCACAACAGAAGACTTGGTAGAACCAGAGGATTCGGTAGTTCCCGATGAACCCCAGCCACTCCGCCGATCTAGTAGGGTTCCTCACCCACCTGAGAGATACTACGATTTTCTCATGGATGGTGGGAGCGAGGACTGCATCATGGAGGATGATGACCCAACTAGCTTCGAGCAGGCCATCACGAGTGGGGACTCAGTGAAATGGCCGGATGCAATGCGGTCCGAGATGGAATCCATGTACACCAACAAAGTATGGACTTTGGAAGTTGCTCCTGAAGGGGTAAAACCCATTGGGAGCAAGTGGATCTTCAAGAAAAAACTTGGTGTAGATGGGAAAGTGGAGACTTTCAAAGCTAGACTTGTTGCAAAGGGTTTTCGTCAAAGACCAGGTGTGGACTATGACGAGACCTTTTCTCCAGTGGCTATGCTTAAATCCATCCGGATCATGCTTGCCATCGCTGCATATCATGATTACGAAATCTGGCAAATGGATGTTAAGACCGCCTTTCTAAACGGTGATTTAGAAGAGTGCGTGTACATGACTCAGCCAGATGGCTTCGTAGATAGTGGGAGCAGCGGGAAGGTGTGCAAGCTGCTTAAATCCATTTATGGATTAAAGCAAGCATCGCGGAGCTGGAACATCTGCTTTGACGTCGTTATCAAAGAGTTTGATTTCGTCAAAAACGTAGATGAACCTTGTATCTACAAGAAGGTGGCAGAGAGTAAGGTTGTCTTCCTCGTATTGTGCGTGGACAACATACTCTTGATAGGAAATGACATTCTTATGCTGCAATCGGTCAAGCTCTTCTTATCACAAAGATTCTCAATGAAAGATCTTGGTGATGCCTCCTGCATATTGGGAATAAGGATCTATAGAGATAGATCCAAACGGATATTAGGATTGTCCCAATCCAGGTACATTGACACCATACTAAAGAGGTTTAGTATGGAAGAATCCAAGCGTGGGAACTTACCCACGATCTCTGGAGTCACTCTCTCCAAAGAGATGTCTCCCAAGACTGATTTGGAGAGAGCTCGCCTGCAAGGGATACCCTATGCTTCGGCTGTAGGCTCTATCATGTACGCGATGCTATGTACCAGACCCGATGTAGCATACTCACTCAGTGTAGTGAGCAGGTATCAAGCTGATCCTGGAGAGAGTCACTGGACAGCTGTGAAGAGCATTCTCAAGTACTTACGAAGGACTAAAGAGATGCTCTTGGTGTATAGTAACGGAGAACTCCAAGTGGAGTCCTTTATCGATTCGAGCTTCCAGAGTGATAAGGACGACTCTAAGTCGCAGTCGGGATTTGTCTTTACCCTTTACGGAGGGGCGGTTAGCTGGAAGAGTTCCAAGCAGGAAACCGTGGCAGACTCGACGATGGAGGCTGAATACATCGCTGCAAACGATGCTGCCAAAGAGGCTGTCTGGATCAAGAAGTTCATTACTGAACTTGGAGTGGTTCCATCCATTGAGAATCCAATACCTTTGTATTGCGATAACAATGGAGCAATGGCTTTGGCCAAGGAACCCAGGTCCCATCAGCGATCCAGGCATATTCTGAGGCGGTATCACCTGATCCGGGAGATAGTTGATCGCCGGGAGATCGAGGTCAGGAGAGTTGACACGAAGAATAACACAGCGGATCCACTCACGAAGGCCATTCCTCAGATACAGTTTGAGAGACTCTTCGGGATGCTCGGTATGCGATACTACAGCAGCTGGCCCTAGTGCAAGTGGGAGATTGTTAGTTGTATGTATGCCCTAGAGGCCAGTATTGTACAGATGATGTATATTATATTGGATGCTTGGACATATATAGAGATGACTTTCTTGCTCGATATGATAGTATGCTATCTGGTTGCTCTTTATCTTAACATGTATACTGGTCTCTTTATACTGTCTTATAGTTACATGTTGGTAAAGCCCTTAGGATGTGTACTTGACTACCTGGACTATGATGCGGATCATACTAGTGGGGACATGGTAGTCCATAAGTACATCCTTCAAGGTCCCTAGTCGTGGGTGTATCGAGACGGGGCATCGATATACCAGTGTAGACTAGCGTATACGCTTCTCGACCCATGAGATGGGCGATGGATGATCCCATATCCATTGGTGTTTGACATCAGAGATGGTATACGGGTGCTCAGTGGAGACTGGGTACACTGGACGGGCTCGCCGAGAACTCCCAGATGGTATTATACCTCACGTCAGATGGCAGTTCTCTGGTGACACTTGTGCAGGTTAGTCTGTAGACCCGAGATCGTCATAGAGTCTTGTGTGATTCCCACTGTGCTTTGATTTCCACCTTACCACGTCCATGAGGGCATGCAAAACGGTGGTTTTTGGGTACAGTCCCGAGTCACATAGAGGCAATGAGCGATAGGAGGGGTTTCGTCTCTCCCGGTATTAGGGGTTGATGTTGCGCTGTGCTCGATTGGCCGTAACCGGGAAGTCCCTGGCCAGGGCTGATTCAGAGATTTGCTGGTAAGTGTTACCAGTAGTTTCTCGACCCGTTATGAGCCTCGCATCGGCACGACTTATCGGTTATTGGGGTCTGACGTTTACCACCCCTAGACTTGATATGCGACATATCATACGAGGAGACCGGACTGTACGGGAAGTGTTGCCGGTTGGCTCGACGGGAGTTGTAGCAGGTTCGCTTGTTTTCTTCTGATCGCTCTATACCCGGGTAGCCGTTACGTTTAGCTGACCGCTTGCGGCTTGGGGGTGCTTGATATGATCATCACCCACTGCCGGCGTATTGACGAGTCTTAGAGTCCCACAAAGAAGTTACCTAGTCCAGGCGAAACGTTGTGGTGCGCGTATGCGATATGCGCATCGACCCAGTTAGAATGCGTGTATAGGATACCGTATATTAATCGGGCGGCTTGCTTTTGGTGGGGTCGTATGTGATATGACCGGATTGATATATCAAGTGTTGATTTATCATTTAACCATTAGTTTCTCACTAGAAATCTTTTCTTGTGTTTGATGGATGTATGCATGCATGTATGCTTTCTTTATAGATTCATGCACATATGGATGTGCATACACACATACATACATACATCATCCTTCATGGTTGCTTATACATTGAAAATGGTGGCATTATAAGACTCACACCATGTTTATATATATGGATAATTATTTCTATTTAAGTTTAAAACAAAAGAAAAGAGAAAAGATGAATGATTGGTTATATTCTACACTCTTCTTTTGACCTAACCATATTCACCTACCAATTAACCATGATTTATCTTCCTCTTGTGTTTTAACTAAAATGAAATAAATATCCATATTATTTAACCATGGTTTGTGATGAGAAATGGAAAATATATATATATATATATATATATATATATATATATATTTTTCTTTTTCTCAAGAGAGTTTTTCTTTTCACTCTTGTTCAAAAGCCATCATCTTCCTCCTCCTTCACCTTTTGCTCTCTAGATTTTTGTAGTGAGCAAAATACTCATCAAGTTAGGATTTTGAAGTGAGAAAAACCACCACAACATCATTCTACATAAGTCTTGCCCACTTGTTTAGAGTGTTAGCTTCCTTTTTCATTCTTGATCTTATGAAGTTGCAAGCTTGGACAAAGCGGACTCCGGGTGGATCATCGTGGACCTAGAGGAGTTCAAGCGGACCTTTTCCAAACCCCAAGTAGCCGAGGAGTCTAGCGTAGGGAGCTACAAAGGTTGTACTCTCAAAACCCTAGCTTTTCATACTTGAGATGATGTGCAAAATATTGAAACCCTAATTTTTCTAGGAATGATTCTTTGTATGCTTACTTAGCACCCTAAAATTTTAATCTTTGGTACATGTGATGCTTCCAAACCCTTCATGAGGTGCTAGGTAAACCCTTCATGCTGGATACGGGTTTTATGATGATTTCGAGTGTCGATACTGGACGCTCAGAATTTTATGATGATTTCGAGTGTCGTTGATGGACACTCGTTGGATGATATACATACATACATGCGATGGATGACATGATACCACATATTGAAACATGCATGATATTACACACACACACACACGTTCACCTTTGATACCATACGATATGATATTATTATTATATTACTGTATGACCTAGGTAGATTGTTATACATTCGATTTCTACGTGATGATGTTTTCTACTCACGAGTTGACAACTCACCCACATTGTGCCATAGTTTTCTTGCAGGATTGACCACTCGAATTCAGTAGCGGTTTGCTGGCACATTTCCTCTTTTAGGTGATTTGCTTGGTATGTGGGTTACATTACAGATCATAACCACTATTATATATTTTATTCTTTTGTATCTAGTTAAAAACTCCATCTACCAGACTATCTATATTTGGTAGATTTAGAAACCAGAGACTTATATATTCTTTTGGACTCAGAGTGAGGTTTGCATATATTCTTTATACTTGAGTTCGAAGATGTTTTGGTTTTCTTTACTTTCTTTTCTGAGTTGATCTTCACCTTGGACGTCGTATACTTACTTGCGTGGTTGTATTTCCGCCGCGGCAAAGAGCTGGCTCTCGCTTAGGGATGCCTATATTATTGTTGTTATATACTGGTTTTGATCAAAATTTACAAAGGATGTGCTGCATAAATTTCAAACGACGAAAATGTTTTCAAATTATAGTATATAATCCACTTGCATTCAAACGAACTTTATTTATGCTTTAAAAAGAAAGAACTTGATTTCATTTATACCCCTTTTCAAAACTTCACCTCCACTATTTCCCTAAAAAAGTTTAGATTTCTGCTTTTCGGCTTACTTGGGTTACGATAGGGTCCCATAGACTTCACGTGATTCAAGTATTGGTCATGTGCCATTTTTGGGTCGTGAAAGACGAACTCCTATACCGCACTATCTTTGGCTTGCTTCTTTCTTTGTACAAGTGTTGCTCACAAAGATAACGTTTCGGTTTCGTATTATTTTCATACTTGTGTAATCCTACAGCTGATATCTGAATTCATCTCCACCATACCCGATGAAAACATTCTTCCTAAACTTTGAGTCAAGCTTACTCCTTTCTGCCTTATTAACCAAAGAATATGCAATACAACCAAATACTTTTAGGCATGCGTAATTAAACGGTTTACCTGACCAAATTTCTTCCGGAATGTCTCTATCAAGCGCACTTGCCAGGCTTATGTTGATCAAGTACACAGCAGTATCAACCGCCACTGCCCATAGAAACTTTGGCACATCCGCATCCTTGGTCATGATCCACACTCGATTTAGGATCGCCATGTTCATCCTTTCAGCGATGTTATTCTGCCGTGGCATCCATGGTACCGTATTCAGCCAATGAATACCCTTTTGCAAGCAAAACGCCTCGAACTCCTGTGTGTAGTATTCCCTTCCATTATAGGACTTAAGGCATTTTACCTTAGCCCATGTTTGATTTTTAACCTGCACAATCTAGTGTTTGAAGATACCAAACATATCGAACTTCTTCTTCATCGCATACACCTAAGTCTTTCGACTTTCATCGTCGATGAATGTCATGAAGCACCGATTCCTTGCATAAGACTCCACCAAGGCCGGACCCATACGTATGTAAGCACCATCTCTAGCTTCTTAGTCTTTTTAGCAACGCCTTCAATTTGAAATCTGAGCGCGCTTTGCTTCCCACAAACGCAACTCTCTCAAAGCCCCAACTCCACCTTCTTCAGCCCCGAAAGAATCCCCTTACCCTAAAGAATTTTCATATTCTTCTCATTGAGATGGCCCAATGTTCTATGGCATAACAAAATCTCTGAATTTATCTCCGAACGTGCCGCCAACGCAACCGAACCTCCACCGCTCCCATTGAATGAGTACAATGAATCACTCAATTTGCCCATACGACCACCAACGACCCTTTGGAAATCTTCCATTGAGAATTTCCAAACGTCCTAATATATTCTTTGTTGTAAAGCTGACTTGTGGAAATAAGACTTTTTTTCAAATCTGGAATATGTCTCGTATTATTCAGTTTTAATTGATTTCCTTCTGACGGTTGCAAGATGGTCGTCTCTTTGCCAACGATCTTGCATGGATGACCGTTTCCCACCATCATATGTCAAAGATCGTCTTGAACATACTCGCTGAAGTGATGCCGGTCCGAAGTGCAGTGAAAAGAATCCCCCAAATCTATGAACTAAGTATCCGTATTTGTGCTCTCGTTCACCGATAGACAAAGCCCTTGTTCTCCTTGTTCTTGTGTAGACACCACATTTACTTCCTTTCTATCCGCCTTTTCATTTAAGCCTTTCTTTAGAGATTTGCAGTCACTTTTTTTGTGACCCTTTTTCCCACAATTCCAACACACGCCTTAGATTTATCTTGGAGATTTTCTTTGACTTTTAGACTTGCCCTTTTTCCCTTTCTATCGTCTTACCGCGATTCTCTACTGCAAGCGCAGAAGTTCCTGAACTCCCACTCATAGCTTTTCTTCTCATCTCAATGCTTAATATGCTGCTCACAACATCATTAAACGTGAGAGTCCCTAAGATAGGATTGCTAACCGCTATCACGAGATTTTCCCAACTCTCCGGCAACGAACATAGAAATAGCAGAGCTCAAATATCGTCTTCGAACATAATTGAAACGAATTCTAATTGGCTCGTTACGTTGTTGAAATCGTTCAAGTGTTCTATTACCGAATCGCTTTTTTCCATTTTTATGTTGAAAAGTTTCTTCATCGGGATGATTTTGTTTGACGTAGAAGGCTTCTCATGCAATTTGGCTAACGTCGTCATTAGTCCCATGGTTGTCTTCTCTTTCGAGATATTAAAGGTCACCTGCGGAGTCAAAGACAACCTAATTGTCGCCAAGGCTTTCCTATACAAATGGTTCCACGCCTCATCGACCATCTTCTTAGGCTTTTCGCCTATCAATGGAAGATACAGATTCTTTTGATATATGTAGTTTTCCATCTGCATGCACCACCAACCATAATTGTAACCATTGAATTTTTCTATCCTCATCTTATCTTCCGCCATCTTTCGCTCTACGGTTGCAGCAAACACAACTTCTCGCTTAGATCTGAACCAACGCCTTCAAAACAATGATCTAAGAAAGTGTGGAAGAAGACGTAGTTGTCGTTACCCATCGTTGACCTAGATCATAGAATTGAAGAACCCTATGTTTCTGAACCAAGCTCAAATACCAGTTGTTAGGGATAGGATGAGTCGTTACACGGAACAATACTCACGACAACACAATCACGCAATCAACACAACCACGCAATTAATCAACGAAAGATAAAATCAATAACGATGCGAGAATAATAAGAAATCAAACATAAACTAGAGAGGATTTGTTAATGAGGTTCACTCACCGTATGGCTAGTCCCCGGTAGAGTGGAATCTGCAAACGTCCATTAGAATTCTTGAATCAATTACAAGCACAAGCAACCTTAAGAGATTTCTCTCAAATCTCTCTACATCTCACAAACCCTAACCGTCACCCTCTCAATACAATGATCTCTATTTATATTAATTTAGGCAGGATCTAATACATGTATGAGAGGTCCCCATATATAGGCAAGCAATAAACCTACCCAAAATTGAGATAAATCTTAATTTACCAAATAAAGATTCGCAGTAGTTTAACCGTCGACATATATTTGACCCACAATTGGGCAGACGTCTGTCTCTGATATGCACATCTTGATTTTTCTTGAGCAGACGTCTGGCTTGTCCCTAGACGTTTGTTCTCGAGTCTCGGGTTAGGTTTCATCTCTTCACCAGACGTCTGAACCACACTTGGTCAGATGTATGGCCTTTAGTCTCTGGTCTTTGGTTTATTTTAAACAGACGTCTGCCATTCTGGCCTTCAGACGTTACTTTGTTGTTCTAACATGCTTCTCATGTTCATGTCCAGACGTCAATTGTTGTCTCAGGATGATGTCTGATCTGAAGGAAACTCCACAATTTCTAACATTGTATGCATAGGCTAGGGTTTACGGGCTAGTGCTAAAAAATCTCTTCACCTTCGAATTCGGTATGGTTACACTACATAACTTCTCCACGCATACACACAGAAAGAATAATGGAGGAGAGGTGCCATAGGAGGGAATTTCCTCCTATGGCATAAAAAAATACACCCTTCACGATTTTATCCGACGATCGGCACTCATCATCTTCATCTTTATCATCAAAGAAGTGGATACCTTAAATTTCACATGATTCTACACTTTTCACCATTGAATTAGCAATGTAAAAGTTCTAATGTCGGTAAACCGTTAATTTTGCACCCGCGAAATCAACGGTGAAAAATGGTGGAATCGCATGAAATTTACTGATCCACATCTTAGATGATAAGGATGAAAATGATAGGTGCCGATTGACGGAAAAAATGATGGAGGGTGTATTTTTTCAACGCCGTATATAGGAGGAAATTCCCTCCTATGGTCTCTTTCCTACATTATTCTCACACACACACTTTTCGGTGGTCATCTTCTGCATCTAGATCGATCCCTCTTTTGATGATATCATCATTGATTTATTTATGAATGTGCGCGCTTCACAAGCTAGCTCTTGATAAAACTCGCGACACAAAAACTTCTGAGATTATGAACTGATTCCGAACAGCAACAAAAACATGATGTTTCCCACCCTCACATTTTTCTTGCAATAATTTAGTGTTTGACATTATAGGAATATGTCATGTGGAGGAGGACAGGCAAATGAAAATGACAAAGATTTTGGTACGGCAATAATGCAACGATCTCAGGAAAGTTGGCTATGTGATGGTGATGGTGCTCGATATTGGCAATCCCCAAGATCATGACACGTGGCAGGCGACGTGTCCCAGAACACAGAAGAAAGGGCCCGCAGGGGCCGATCAGGCCACCCCGTGCCCGACCAGCAAGCACATGCTGTGCCCCCTCGGGGCCCCTGCAAATTGGCCTCCTCGGCCACTCAGCTCGCCCCCGAGCTACTACAGGACCAAGACTCCCTGTCCTCCTTGCTCGTCCACGAGCTCCCGCCGAGGACGTCTTCCTCGGCCCTCCGACCTACTCCAGGTGTAACCGCCCTCTGCGAATCTCGCCATGCGCGGATTTTACGCCAGCAAGTTACCACGTTCCATGCCATCACGATCCCCATCGATGGGCGATCCGCTCTCTACGCGAGCGTGACGTCGGGAGCGTAACTGCCGGCGAGATTCTCGTGCCCGCTGCTGCGTGCTCCACCGCTATATAAACCCCCATCACAGAGGGGTCAAGTAAGCCATTCTTGATATACTTTTATGCCGTTACTCTGCTCGGATCTCATCACTAACTTGAGCGTCGGAGGGTCCTTGGTGGTACCAAACCATCCCGGGACTTCTTTGCAGGTACTCGGCAACAGCTTCCTCACCCCGTCTCTTCCTCCAAAAACCCATTGAGACCCACACGCAACGAAGGATAATCGGCTAAGTTCACCGCGAGATTAACGGAAGACAACATCTGATGGAGGCCCGAAAAGGTGCTCCATCAGTTGGCGCCGTCTGTGGAAACATAACTCCACAAAATACAAAGTTGGCCTTCCGATCTCCGCCCATATGACAACCGATTCCTCTAAAGATCCAAACGCCCGCTGTCGCCTCCCTCGCAACGGAGACGCGGGCGAACCCTCGCCTAAGGTCATCGGTCTCATCGCTGGCTGCCGTCTCACAGGCTCCGGCGGCCGCCCGAGCAAGAGGTCTAGGGGCCGAGAGCCCATCACCTTTGGCGACGAGGATATCCACGGCATATCTGTGCCCCACAGCGACCCGGTAGTGATCGTAGCACAAATTCACCGATATGAGGTCCAACGAATACTCATCAATTCGGGCAGCTCGGCGGACATCCTCTTCCATGACTGCTTTTTGCGTATGGGGCTGGCCCTAGCAGACTTGAGACCGACCTCCCACGTCCTCTCGGGGTTCACCAACCACTCCGTCCCGACACAAGGGGTGGTCACCCTGCTGTTCAAGATCGTGGAGCCCGGCCGCACGCGCACATTGCCTGTGGACTTCATTGTGGCTAGGGTCCCATCGGCCTACAACGTCCTCCTCGGCAGGCCGACGCTGAACTCCCTCCAGGCCCAGATCTCAACATACCACGTGGCGATAAAATTCCCCCTCGATCAGGGTGGGGTAGGCCGGGTATACGGGAGCCAGCGGGTCGCGGAGGTAGGCCTGACAGAGGCATCTTCCCCCGACCAGCACACTGGTAGCGCCGATGCATGCGGCGACATTAGAGGGTCCCTACACACCCGGGACGAGCGGAAGGAGGTCCGTGGAGCACCGGTCGAGCCTCTGACCGAGGTGCCCTTAGCGGAAGGAGACCCAGGAAAGACCATCCAGGTCGGGTCACTCGTGACGGGAATTCAGCAGGATGACCTGATCGAGTTCCTCCGAAGCAATTCCGACGTCTTCGCCTGGGCACCGACAGATATGCCTGGGATCGACCCCAAAATCATCTCCCACAAGCTCGGAGTTGATCCTACGGTCCGACCCGTCAGGAAGAAGAAAAGAAGCTTCGCCCCAGTCAAACAGAAGGCTATCGAAGAGGAAGTTGACCGGCTCCTTGCCGCCAACTTCATCAGGAATGTGCCCTACTCGGAGTGACTGGAAAACGTGGTCCTGGTCAAAAAGTCGAGTGGGATGTGGCGTATGTGCGTCGACTTCACCGACCTTAACAAGGCCTGCCCCAAGGACAACTTCCCGCTCCCCCACATAGACCAGCTCGTCGACAGCTCGGCCGGACATGAGCTTCTGAGCTTCATGGACGCTTTCTCCGGCTATAACCAAATCCACATGAATCCTGATGATGAAGATATGACCGCATTCACAACGGACCGGGGGGTGTACTGCTACAGAGTGATGCCCTTCGGCCTCAAGAATGCCGGGGCCACATACCAGAGGCTGGTCAACCGCATGTTCAAGCCACAAATCGGCAGGAACATGGAAGTCTACGTTGACGACATGCTCGTCAAGTCCGTCTTGTCGGCCGACCATGTAAAGGACCTGGGCAAGGCGTTTGGGGTGCTCTGCAAATTCAACATGAAGCTGAACCCCGCCAAGTGTGCGTTCGAAGTCACCGGAGGGAAATTCCTTGGGTTCATGGTCACTCACCGCGGAATTGAAGCTAACCCAGAGAAGATCAACGCCATCCTGAGCATGACCGCACCCAAGACCAACGTCGAGATCATGCGGCTCACAGGGCGGGTCGCCGCTCTGAGCCGTTTCATGTCCAGGTCGGGGGAGAAGTGCCTCCCGTTCTTCAAAGCGCTGAGGAAAATTCCGAGGTTCGAGTGGTCGAAAGATTTCCAAGCCGCCTTCGACCAACTGAAGAGGCACCTCGCAACACCGCCCATGCTCACCCGGCCCGCGAAAGGGGACGAGCTGTCGCTGTACCTGGCAGTATCCGACCAAGCAGCAGGCTCGGTGCTCGTCCGAAAGGCCGAGGGGGCATAGAAGCCAGTGTACTATGTGAGCCATGTGTTCAAGGACGCGGAGACGAGATACCCCACCATAGAGAAGATTGTCCTGGCCCTCATAGTACCCTCGCGGAAACTGAGGCACTACTTCCAAGCACACACAATCATCGTCCTCACTGAGCGCCCATTGGGGGCTATCCTGGCATCGCCAGAATCCTCAGGCCGTCTAGAGAAATGGAGATGGGAGCTATCTCAATTCGACATAAGGTATCGCCCGAAGCAAGCCATCAAGGCGCAAACCCTGGCCGATTTCATCGTTGAATGCACCATCCCTAGCAGGAAGCCGGATTCCGCACCGCCCCTCACAGCCCGGCATCCCGTCCAGGAAGGCCCTAGCTCAGCTCCGGAGTGGGTCATCTACGTCGACGGGTCTTCTACCGAGGAAGGCTGCGGTGTCGGCCTCATTATCCGGGGCCTAAACGAAGCCGAGATGGAGTATTCCTTGAGGCTCGGTTTCAAAGAATCGAACAACGCGGCGGAGTACGAAGGCCTCCTAGCCGGACTGCGCATGGCCGTCGGGCTGGGGCTGAAGATCATCCGAGTCCGCAGCGACTCGGCCCTAGTTGTCGGCCAAGTGACTGGACGCTTCGAGGCTCGGGAGCCCCTAATGATGAAGTACCTAGACGAGGTGAGGAAGCTCCGAAAAAACTTCAACGAAGTCCAGGTGGAACAAATACCCAGGCAAATGAATGCTCAAGCAGACGCCCTGAGCAAACTGGCTTCATCGTACTCGGCCAATAATAGGCGGTCGATACTCTTAGAAACCTTGACCCGACCCAGCGTGGGAGACGGGGCGGCGACACTCCAAGTATACACGGCGCAAGAGAACGACCGGGATTGGAGGAAGCCCCTCGTGGAATTCCTGAAGGACGGCACGCTCCCGGAAGACAGAGCGGCCACCCGCCGCCTCCGGGCCAAAGCCACCCACTTCGTCTAGAGCAACGGGAAACTCTACAAGAAGGCCTTCACCCAGCCCCTGCTCCGATGCGTTGACCCCCACGAAGCCGACTACGTCCTGCGGGAAATCCATGAAGGGGTGGGCGGCGCACACCAGGGGGCTCGAACCTTGATCCAAAAGGCACTACTCCAGGGGTACTACTGGCCCACCATGCACGAGGACGCCCTGAAGATGGTCAGGAGGTGCAAGAGCTGCCAACTCCACGGCAGTGTTCCCCGCCTCCCGGCTACCGAGCTAACTGCCCTAACGTCCCCGTGGCCATTCGCCCAGTGGGGATTGGATATGATCGGCCAGTTCCCCACCGGAACTGGCGAGCACAAATACGTCCTCGTTGCGGTGGACTACTTCACCAAGTGGATCGAGGCCGTTCACATCAGGAAACCGGACGCCGCCACAACCATCAAGTTCCTCCAAAACAATCTGATACTCTGGTTCGGGATCCCGAGGTGCATCATCACCGACCACGGGACGAACTTCGAGAACGAGAAAGTAAGGGACTTCTGCAAAGAATACCATATCCTCATGAAGTTCACCGCGGTCGCGCATCCCTAATGTAACGGGCAGGCCGAGGTCGCTAACCGGGACGTCCTCCGGGGTCTCCAAACCCGCCTGGAAGGGAGACAAGGCGGTTGGGTCGAGGAGCTACCCCGAGTCTTATGGGCCCTACGCACGTCAAAAAAGACTCCCACCGGGGAGACCCCTTTCAGCCTCTGCTACGGGACCGAAGCGATGGTCCCAGCGGAGATCGGGCTACCCAGTCACCGGGTCGAGCATTTCTACGATGACGCAAACACCATGGCACTACGAACCAACCTCGACATACTGTTGGAGAAAAGGGATCGGGCCCAGATCAGAGCCGCCGCCTATCAACAGCAGACGGCCCGATACTACAACGCTCGGGGAAAACACGGCTCCTTCAAGACCCGGGACCTAGTCCTGCGGCGGAATGAATTCATCGACCAAGGCAGGCTTCATAAGTTCTCCCTAAAGTAGGAAGGTCCTTTCCTCGTCTCCGAAATGCTTCCCGGCGAGGCCTACCGCCTACAGGACGCGGACGGACGGAAGCTCCCTCGGCCTTACAACGCCGAGAAGCTCAAGCTATACCAATGAGGTCAAAGCTAGCGAAGCGTCGCACCCCAGCTTCCACTCGAGATTTCCCTTTAACAAGATGGTGTAAAGCGTTGTCTAGAATTCCTACCCATACGAATAAAGAAACTTCTAATATTTTTCCCCGGTAGAGTTCCCCCTGTACAACGAAAAAGCCCTCCCAGAGGCGGTCGAGCCAAAGGTTCACTCGCTCGGCTATCCCCTGCAGGCAACTTCCCTGCTGCAATGCCGGGGATCAAGAAGCTCTCCCAGAGGCAGTCAAGCCCGAGGCTCCCTCGCTCGGATATCCCCTGCCAGCAGCTTCCCTGCCGCAACGCCAGGGATCAAGAAGCCCTCCCAGAGGCAGTCGAGCCCAAGGTTCCCTCGCTCGGCTATCTTTTCAGGACAAAAGCCCTCGCCAAGAGGCACCGGGCGGTAACCCTACCCGGCCAAGGGTCCTTGGTAGGCTTCTTACAGCCTTATAGCTCTTCCCGCGCCAAGGACCAAAGTCCTCCCAGAGGCAGTCGGGTCTTTGCTCGGCTATCCCCGGCTGGTAGCTTCCTACCATAACTGACAGGGATCAAAGTCCTCGCCAAGAGGCACTGGGCAGTAACCTTGCTCGGTCCCCGTCCTGAAGGATCAAAGTCCTCGCAGGAGGCAACCGAGCAGCTACCGTGCTCGGTCTACTCTGGCTGGTAGCTCCCTACCCTCGACGCCAGGGATCAAAGGCCCTCACAAGAGGCACCAGAGCGGCTACCCCGCTCATTCATCCCAGGCTGGTAGTTGCCTACCCACGACGCCAGAGATCAAAGCCCTCAACAAGAGGAAACCGTGCATCTTCACTGCCCGGTCATTCTTAATGGCCCTCCGCAGCCCTTCCTGTGCTAAGGCCCAAAGTCCTCCCAAAAGCGGTCGAGCCCTTGCTCGGCTATCCCTGGCTGGTAGCTTCCTACCACAACCGACAAGGATCAAAGCCCTCGCAAGAGGCAACAAAACAGCCACCCTGCTCGGTCAAGCCCGGCCGGTAGCCCTGTGGCCATATATGAGGATCTAAGACACCCGGAAGGACGACAGGTTCATCCAAGTCTGAACGATCTCCCATCGACCTCGGGGGCCATACATGAGGATACCTCTGCGGCGGCGCTTGACACACTCGCCGGCTGGTGATTGGAGTCAACTAGACAGGTGATCGCCAGACAAATTGCCAACCTAAAACGGAAACGCGACAATACAAGCGGGAATATCCTACGAACGTCCTCCACACACAAAAGACAAAATGCAAACCGACGAATCAAGGATTTTTCTTTGATTGCCAAAATCAAGATCTTTACAAAGGGTATTCTGGGGCCCCCAGCCCTACAAACTGCCCGGAGGCTTACTTCAGCCACTTCATCGTCGGCGTCACGGCCCAAGGCCCTACCATCGGAGACTTTGCCACCAGGGGCACGCCCTGCTTCCCTCGCCGTCTCTCACCGGAGGCCTCGTCGCCGGAAGTGGAACCCGAGCACGGAGTTCACCATCGTCGAACTCGGGAAGCTGTTCCTTCACGGCGTACAGAGCCCTGTTCCACGCGATGGCAGAATACTCCCCGAGCTCGGCGTAAAACTGCTCTGATGCCTTATACTGGGCCACAGCTTTCTTAGCCCGAGCCTCGACAACTTGGGCCTTCAGCAGCGCCGCCTCGGCATCTCCCCTGCTGGCGTCCCTCTCTTTTTCCAGAGCCGCAAAGCGTTCGGCCATGTCCGCCAGCTTCCTATCGGCAACCCAGAGAGACGCGTTCAGACGACGAAGGGCACCCCGAGTCACCGAGTTGGCAAGCTCCGCAGCCTCCGCCCGGCCCGCCACAACATCAGCCCTTTCCCTCTCCTGGCACAGGCCGCGTTGCAAAATCTCGACCTCCGAAGGGAACGCCTCCACTGGCCTCGGGGCGTGGAACGCCCCCACGGCCTCCATGCGAGTGGCAAGGGCGCAGTGTTGAAGAACCTAACAGAAAGCCGATGAGAAACCAGGAAGCACCCGAACCAAGGGAAGGCATACCAAGACAAATACGCGTGGAGGGATTCGTACCTGGACCGCCCATTGCGCCATGGCCTCCAATTTATCCCTCAAGGAGCCACACGGAAGCTTTCCCCCAGCTGACTCCTCCATCCCGGCGAGCAGGCCGGCGGCGACAGAAAGCCCAGACGGAACCATGAAGACGGAGCCCCCTTCCTGCACGGGAATCCCTTCAGGGGACTTCGATGACGGCGCGCGAGAAACCGTCCTCTTCCTCTTGAGAAGGGGCCTACCCTCGCCCTTCCCCCCGTCCCTAGTCTGGGACTCGGGCAGCTGCTGACGACTCTGGCTGCCGCCAAAGAAACCCCCCGATGCCGTCGACGAAATGGACGGCCCTGCCACCGGCAGTGAATCCGGCGGAGGGCGCGAGCTGGCCGGGGGCTCGGCTACGCCACTAGCTTCCTCCAGGAGCGGGCCGCCTGAAGAGTGGGAGCGAACCATGCATCCCAAAGGAAGAAGAACGCCGAGCGGCAACGACTCAAGGAAGAAGGGAAATGAAAGGTTGGGGGCCCTGGGGCGGGCCCCGCCCCCGTTTTGTCACCGCGTACGACCACATCCGACGACGCCCGTCGCCTCCCGCCGAAACGACTCCCTACGCCCAGCGGCTCCGATCGTTCCACGTGGCAGCCCAGCGCTGAGCCGCGTCCCATCAGACGCCGCAGACCTGCGCATGTCGCATCAGCTAATCGACGCTCGACACGTGGACCGTCGCTTCGACTGTAGAGTGCACGAACCGGCGCACCTCCTTTAAATGCAAAGGTCTCGCCTTGATTCGCTAGCGGAAAAGACAACCGACGGCCCGAGGGCTCGCCCCGACAAAACCATAGAAGGGATCTCACCTCGGGAGGCCCGGCAGTCCACTCCTGACCCGACCACTAGATGGTCGGGACAAGAGTGGGGGGCTAATGATGGTGCTCGATATTGGCAATCCTCAAGATCATGACACGTGGCAGGCGACGTGTCCCAGAACACAGAAGAAAGGGCCCGCAGGGGCCAATCAGGCTACCCCGTGCCCGACCAGCAAGCACATGCTGGCCCCCCTCGGGGCCCCTGCAAATTGGCCTCCTCGGCCTCTCAGCTCGCCCCCGAGCTACTACAGGACCAAGACTCCCTGTCCTCCTTGCTCGTCCACGAGCTCCCGCCGAGGACGTCTTCCTCGGCCCTCCGGCCTACTCCAGGTGTAACCGCCGCTCCGCGAATCTCGCCATGCGTGGATTTTACGCCAGCAAGGTCCCACGTTCCACGCCATCACGATCCCCATCGATGGGCGATCCGCTCTCTACGCGAGCGTGACGTCGGGAGCGTAACTGCCGGCGAGATTCTCGCGCCCGCTGCTGCGTGCTCCACCGCTATATAAACCCCCATCACAGAGGGGTCAAGTAAGCCATTCTTGATATACTTTTATGCCGTTACTCTGCTCGGATCTCATCACTAACTTGAGCGTCGGAGTGTCCTTGGTGGTACCAAACCATCCCGGGACTTCTTTGCAGGTACTCGGCAACAGCTTCCTCATCCCGCCTCTTCCTCCAAAAACCCATTGAGACCCACACGCAACGAAGGATAATCAGCTAAGTTCACCGTAAGATTAACGGAAGATAACATCTGATGGAGGCCCGAAAAGGTGCTCCATCACATGGTTGGCAATTGCTGTTTTTCTTGACTTATTTTTTTAGCTATTTTTTTCTTTTCAATTTTTTGGTTAATCAAGAAAAGAAAGAGAAAGCAAAATGATATAATGACACATATATATTTAAGAAGAAAGCCATCTACTCAATCAAACTTTTCACCTTTTCCTAGCATCTTCACAGTATACTTTTTATTATAAGCTTTGTGTTCTCTTTAGAAGTTGTAAGATACATTAGCTTTAAGTTATATTATAGAGATCATTAGTTATGTTGCTATCTAGCATATTACATTATTAGTAATTAAATATTTCCCATATGAATTATATATCTAGCATATTACATTATTAGTAATTAAATACCTTGGAGTGAAAGGTGTTTATACTTATGGACTTATGGATGTTCAATCAAACATTTCAAAGCTTCCAAGTAAATTCTAATAAAACATCCTCTAAAGCCCTCTACACTTAAAATGTCTTATATAACATGCTTTTATCCTAGGTTTATCATATGAATTATTTCCTTCCGTTCTATTCTTTTAAAAGCTCCTTTAATTAAATATTGAAAACATTTTATATATGATCCGATTTTATCTAGATATAGTGCATTTCCAAACACCTTGAAATCTCTATTATAGCATGCATATCTGTTGTTGCCTTGAAAATTTAACATTTTTTTAGCTTCCTATTTTGAACAACCTGTTTCATGGATAGTATTTCTATATGATTTGTAAAATTGCCTTTCCCAAAGTGACGTGTGTTATCGTTTTTGTGTGTTATCGTTTTTGGCTTAGTATCTACTTGAAATCTCTATACCATGCATATGGTTTAACAATCTTGCTTTGATTATAGTCTTCAACCATTGCTAAACCGCATGCGTTATAACCGTCCTAACACAAAACAGAATTTGTTTTTTGCTTTTGTTTATGTCTAAACGGAATTTCATGTAATACATAATGAAATCTAGATAACTAATTTCCACTGAAAAATAATAAATGGAAATTCTGTAGGAACCTAACCCCTTAGTTAGCACTTAATAGAGCTTTGTACTTCATTCTTCAATGCCGAGCAGTATTTACTTCCCTTGCAACATTGTTAGTCGAAAAGGTCGGCACATTAATTCATTAACTCAGCCCCACCCACGTGAAAAAATATAAGAATGCAATCTCAGCCCGTGCTAAAAAATAAGAGGAAAATGGTCCCGAGCACGTGCTCACAAGACCATAACATGTAACATGCTGGTATATGAAATTTATTCATTGGTCCCCATCTTAGACCTTGTTTTCGGCCAAGAACTATGAAACTATCCTGCCTCTTGACAGAAAATTAACTTTCTTGAAATAATTATAAGGGGGAAAATAAAAATACATGGGCAAAAATTTCAACGGGCTCAAGATTAGGAACTTCCTATTGACTAATTGATGTCTCTTAATCCACAAACTAATAATTTATTAAATTTGGAGCACATCAAAGATCTTAACTGCCTCTTCTTCCCAATGGCAAGAGCATGTGCAGCCAATGTCTCACATTCGGGTGGGGTCTATCTTGTCTAAACTCGCCCCATTTTTTTAAGGCATTATTATTTAATAAGTGGATTTTTTTTCCTTTTTGGCCGAGGCTGAAATCTCTCTCAGATGTTATTCTCTATCGATCTGGTTGCAAGCGGTTCTGAACGGTTGTGATTGAGAGTGAAAATTGAACGTGTGGATCTCAATGAGTTGTTGGATGTTGTTGACGTCGGGCTACCTGGAAGGGAAGTCCGGGGGTGGGAAACTACCGTAGGACCCTCCGACGATCAAGTAAGTACCGGGGAATAAAGGCAGCATAGCGGCGTATTGGAATGACTTTGACTTAACTGAGTCGTTTGGTGGAGGGGGTTTATATAGTGGTCGCATGAGATGGACCGGCACGAGATTCTCGCCGTCCATTACGCCTCTGCATCACGTTCGCACTGATGGCGGAACATGCCTATTAATGGCGGGATGCGCTTATTAATGACGAGATACGCTAGTGCGTGATGCAGGTCGTGGAACGGCAGAGATTTCGTCATGGCGAAATACACGGAGCCTTACGGGGGCGTTTGGGCTCCGTGTTCTCGGTTGAACAGGGAAGCCGAGAAAGCTCAGCTCGGTGGATAACTCGGTGGCTCAGCTCAGCTGGCTGTAGGGTTGCTCGGAATAGAGCTGTCAGATGGTTGTTTAGGCGAAATAGGAAAGGCACTCCGGAGAGGTCCCCGAAAGGTCAGATGCAACCTCGAAGGCGAAGTGCCGAAGAATGTCCCCGATACATCATACTTGTTCTAGCTCCGTAGCCCCCAGGAGTCTGGCAGGCTTGGCGGATGATACGTCATCCGCCATATGTCGTGATCTTGGGAATACTCGTTCATGAGCCTCATCATTAGCCCCCCATTTTCGCCCTGGCCTATTTATGGGTCAAGGTTGATAGTGGTAAACCCGGTTTTTGACGATTCAGCCTATGATTCCCCTGCAATGGGTTGTCGGACGAAAACACACCGTTTGGCGGCTACTCATCTTGAATCCCTAGATCCACGTGACGGCTCATGAACCGCCTCAGTTCCCGCGCGTATCTTTGGTGATGTCAGTGCATCAGTGAAATGATTGCGCCTAAAAAGGGGGGGCGCCGTTTCGTTCACTCGGACGGTTGGGCTACGCGCCACGTGTCCTTCACTGGGTGGTAGGACGTGGGTGGTCGTCACCCGAATCCTGGCGAGAGGGGATGTGTCCAAGGGCCGGTTGCCACATGGAGTCTCGGTGGCCGCTTGGTGTGACGCTTCGTTTTGGCGGAAACGGATGCGAGCCGTTGGATGTCTTCTTGCCGAGTGTATAAATAGGGGGTTTATCCCACGGTCATTACTTTACCTTAGCCATCTCTTGTTGTCTGAAGATTGCCCGGCGCACATTCTCTTAGGTTGGAACTTCAACTGTCAAAACTTTTCCTCGGCCAAACTTTTCTTGAATCAGGTTAGATGTCTTTCTCCGAAGTATCTATTGACGTAGTAGGGGTTGAGTCGGGCAATGAGGCTTCAGTTTCTGGAGCCGAGCCCAGCGGGTCTTCTTCCTCCTCGGCTTCCGATAGCCGAGAGAGTTCTTCTTCTTCTTCATCCTCGTCTTCGTCTTTTGTGTCGGGCTCGCCCCCCAGGAGGAACAACGCCCCCGTCCCTCGTCGTCGGGGGGCGAAAAGGGCCCCCAAGGCGTGCATCGAGAATACCCGCGATGCGCCCTCAGTTTTGAACCATCTGGATGAGCTTTCTGACATACGGGCCCGTTTTCATATACCCTCTGGCTATTCACTCTATTTGGCCAGGGAGGGCGAGTAGGCAGACCGGGTACAGGGCAAAGAGATTGCCTTGTACTTGGAAGCGTTCTGGGCAGGAATGCATCTGCCCTTCTTGTAAGTCGATGTACTACACCCCAATACTTGTGGGGAGGCGGAATTTTCAAAAACGAACTTGTTTAGTGAACGAACATCGACTAACCGCTTGAATCGAAGCTAAACTATAAATAACCGTACACAAAGAGTTTCATAACTATTGTGTTTAGGGATTATACCTAATGAAACCAGTCCTTCGTCTTTACGATCTCCTTGTTCTCCTCGGCCTTCTCTAGGTAGTAGACGATCCACCCGAGAGCAAAACTCCAAACTAAACCTCTAACTTGAGGTAACTAATCTTCTTGGATTGCTAATCAAAGAAGATAAAATGAAATAGAGTGATGGTTATGGATTGATTAATCTTTCTAATCCTTTGATCTCAACACATGAGGTGTAAGGATTAGGGTTTGAAGATGAGAGCTTGAGGAGAGAGAATGTGAGAGTAAATTATGAGATAAGATTGTGAGTATCATAACATATTATGAAGCATTCTCATTAAAGAATAAATGAATAAATGTGATGAATAAGCATGCTTCATAAATGTTAAGCGGTGATTCATTAGCATGAGTCATTAATCATTTATGGTGCAATAATGACAATGATGAATCACTCTCATGACCCACAAATCTTATCCAAAGTATATGCCACCTAAACCTCCTTAGTCACCATCTTCTAGAAGCTTCTCGCACAATTACGAGAACGCCCCTCCAATCCGCAAAAATACGGAAAAACTTTAGACTGTAAAAATCCAATAACCGGATACCAGTAACTGGCTTAAACCAAAGCCGACTGGTAAAAACTGTCCGAAAGTCGTACGCGCGTAAACGCACGTATGCGTCCGAACCCTTGTCGTAAAACCATACGACCTCTATATCGTTTCGCCTGGAATAGGAAACTCTCTGTGTGGGACTCTAGAGACTCGACTACTACGCTGGCAGTGGGTTTAACCACAGACCGCAAGCGGCACTAGCTGTACGTAACGGTCCCCAGGTAGTTGTCGATAAGAAGGCCGATGAGGAAACCCATCCGAACTCCTACTGAGTCTGATGTGACAATCTCCATACAGTCCGGTCCGTTCGTCCAAGACTATCGCATATCCTGCCTAGGGGGCGGCAAGCGTCAGTCCCCTAATAGCGGTATAAGTCGTGTCGGAGGGAAGCCCATTACACCCTGAGAAACTACTGGAACCTACCAGCAAATCTCGCTTGCCCTGGCCAGGGACTTTGCGTAATGGCTCTCTGACACAGCGCGATATCAACTCCCAATACCGGGAGGGACGAATCCTGTCTAACCGCCACTGCCTCCAAGTGCTCGGGACTGCACCCAACTACTACCTGTTTGCACGACTCCTTTGAGCCGTGGTAGGGTAGCAATCTAAGAACAGTGGGACACACTCGAGGCGAAGTAGCAGTGTCAAGTCTGCGGACTATGCTGTACTCATGTCACCTGGGAACTGTTCACTGACGACTGGTATAAAACCAACCAACAGTTCCCTGTGAGTCCTGTCCGGTGTACCCGTAACCTAACGAGCACCTGTATACTATCTCCAGTACGACGTACTGACGGCTGTGGGACAGACCATCTCCCCAACTGGGATGAGAAGCGTACACACCAGTCTACTCCGGAGTATCGATGCTCTGTCTCGATAATCCAACGACTAGGGACCTGAATAAGGATGTGCTTGTAGACTACCCAGCCCCCACTAGTGTGACTGCCATCACAACGCTGGTAGTCAAGCAAGATCCTAAGAGCTCTATCAATACGTATACTCACACATTAAGATAGAGAAAACCAAGTAGCATACTACCATGTTTAGCAAGACTGTTATATACATGTGAATATCCCAAGCTTCCATTAAGTAATATACAAACTAGTATGATACAGTAATGGCCTTCTAGGGCATAAACACTAACAATCTCCCACTTGCACTAGGGCCATGTACTGGCATATCGAAGACCAATGATCTCGAGTAGCCTCTCGAACTGCGTCTGAGGTAGGGCCTTCGTGAATGGATCAGCAATGTTCTCTTCTGAAGCAACTCTCCGAACCTCGATCTCCTGACGATCAATGATCTCCCTGATCAGGTGATACCGCCTCAAGATGTGTCTGGACTTCTGATGGGACCTTGGTTCCTTCGCTAAAGCTATAGCTCCGTTGTTGTCGCAATACAGAGGTATTGGATCAACTATGGTAGGAACCACCTGAAGTTCTGTTAGGAACTTCTTCATCCAGACTGCTTCTTTTGCGGCATCGCAAGCAGCTATATACTCCGCTTCCATCGTCGAGTCAGCAACGGTGTCCTGCTTGGAGCTCTTCCAGCACACCGTCCCTCCATTGAGGGTAAAGACATAACCCGACATGGACTTGGAATCGTCCTTATCACTCTGGAAGCCGGAATCAGCAAAGGCCTCCAACCTGAGGTCTTTTCCGCCGTAAACCAAGAACATCTCCTTAGTCCTCCTCAGATACTTGAGAATGTTCTTTACTGCTATCCAGTGCTTCTCCCCTGGGTCTGACTGATACCGGCTTACCACGCTGAGTGCGTAAGCTACATCTGGTCTGGTACACAACATCGCATACATTATAGAGCCTACCGCAGAAGCGTAGGGTATAATAGACATGCGTTCCCTTTCCAAATCAGTCTTGGGAGACATCTCTTTGGAGAGGGTGATTCCGTGACAAGCCGGTAGATTACCGCGCTTAGAATCTTCCATACTGAATCTTTTCAGTACAGTGTCGATATACCTGGACTGCGAAAGTCCCAACATCCTCTTGGATCTATCACGATAGATCCGGATCCCCAGAATGTAAGAGGCATCACCCAGGTCTTTCATGGAGAACCTGTGTGACAAGAATCCTTTGACAGATTGTAGCATAGGAATGTCATTTCCTATCAATAGAATGTCATCCACGTACAAGACGAGGAATACGACACTTCTGGCTACAACTTTACTATATATGCACGGTTCATCTGGATTTTTGATAAAGTCATATTCTTTGACTGTCTCATCAAAACAGATGTTCCAACTCCGCGATGCCTGCTTTAGTCCATAAATGGACTTAAGCAGCTTGCATACTTTCCCGCTGCTCCCACTCTGATTGAAACCTTCTGGCTGATCCATATAGACGCTCTCTTCTAAATTTCCATTCAGAAAAGCCATCTTTACGTCCATCTGCCAGATTTCATAATCATGGAAGGCAGCAATAGCAAGAAGGACCCGAATGGATTTGAGCATAGCCACTGGAGAAAAAGTTTCGTCATAGTCCAAACCAGGTCTTTGACGAAAACCCTTTGCAACAAGTCTAGCCTTATAGGTTTCCACCTGTCCATCTACACCAATCTTTTTCTTGAAGATCCATTTGCATCCTATGGGTTTTACCCCATCTAAAGCAAAGTCCAAAGTCCATACTTTGTTGGTGTACATGGACTCCATTTCGGTCCGCATTGCATCTAGCCATCGTACCGAGTCGCCGCTCTGGATGGCCTGCTGGAAGTCAGTAGGTTCATCATCATCTATGATGCAATCCTCTCTATCCCCATCTATGAGAAAACCATAGTATCTCTCAAGCGGATGAGACGGCCTACTACTCCTGCGGAGGGGTGCGGGAATGCCCTGTTCTTCTTGAACTTCCGGTTCTACCAAACTTTCAGTAGCAGTTTGTGGTTCTGGAATTTCTTCCAGTTCTATTTCGCTCCCACTTATTTCCTTTTCTAAAAACTGATATTCTAGAAAATGGGCATTACGAGAAACAAACACCTTTTGTTCCTCTGCGTAATAGAATAGATACCCCTTGGAGTTCTTTGGATATCCCACAAACTTACACTTTACTGATCGTGCCTCGAGCTTGTCCACATGCTGCTTTTTAACAAAAGCTGGACATCCCCATATTTTCAGATACTGAAGATAGGGTTTCTTCCCGCTCCACATCTGATATGGAGTGGTAGGCACAGTCTTGGTAGGTACCATGTTCAAAAGATATGCCGCTGATTCTAGCGCATTACCCCAGAAAGATCGCGGTAACTCAGCATTACTCATCATGGATCGTACCATATCCAATAGGGTTCGATTCCGTCTCTCCGATACACCGTTATGCTGTGGAGTGTACGGAGGAGTAAGCTGAGAGAGAATTCCTTTCTCTTTTAGGTAACCTAGGAACTCGGCACTCAAGTATTCACCACCTCGATCAGATCTAAGTGTCTTGATACTTTTGCCGGTTTGGTTTTCTACTTCATTCTTATACTCTTGGAATTTCTCAAAAGCCTCGGATTTATGTTTCATCAGATAAATGAATCCGTATCTTGAGTAATCATCCGTGAAAGTAATGAAATAGGAAAAACCACCTCTCGCATGTGTAGACATTGGACCACATACATCGCTGTGTATGAGTCCTAAGAGCTCGCTCGCTCTTACTCCTTGTCCAGTGAATGGAGTCTTTGTCATCTTTCCTTTGAGACAAGATTGACAAGTGTCATAAGATTGATATTCGAACGAGTCCAAATATCCTTCTCTATGCAACTTAGTCAACCTTCTCTCATTGATGTGACCCAGTCTACAATGCCATAAGAAAGCTTTATTTAAATCTGGAGACTTTCTTTTTAGTGTGTTCTGGACATTGAAAATTTGGAGTTGGTTTAAAACATATATTCCGTTATTTAGTGTACCTGACCCAATCAAACCATGATTAAGATGGATGTTGACAACATCTCTTACAAACGTGAAATCATAACCTTTATTTGATAACAAGGAAACTGATATGATATTACATGTTAAGCTTGGTACAAAATAACAGTTATGTAAAACCAAAATGTGTCCACTCGTCAATCCTAGGTGATAATCCCCGACGGACGCAGCTCCCACGCTAGCTCCGTTAGCAACCTTTAGGGTCATATCACCTTCCTTCAGCACTCTACGGTTTCTCAGTACCTGCAATGAATTGCAAATATGAGATCCTGATCCGGTATCCAATACCCAGGAAGTAGAGTTGATCGACAGACAATTCTCAATTACAAACACACCTGAAGTCGAAGCCACAGCTTGCTTCGGTTCCTGGTTCTTGGCGTTCCACGTCTTGCAATCCTTCTTCCAGTGCCCTTTCCTGTGACAATGGAAGCACTCATCCTGGCCAACTATCGGTACTGCAATCTTTTTCTTTCCCTTCCCTCCCACCTTACTAACACCTCCTCTAGGTCTGGGTGCGGCCTTCTTCTTCCTTCCTTTGGCCCTAGCCTTGGACCCGGAAGAAGATGTACCGCCAACAAACATAGCGGGTGTTTCCCTTGAATTCTTCAAGGTGCCCTCTGCACTCCTTAACATGTTCAGGAGTTCCGGAAGTTCAACTTCTTTTCTTTGAAGGTTGAAGTTCAGGATAAACTGGGCGTAGGTGTGAGGAAGGGACTGGAGAATAAGGTCTGTATAGAGCTCATTATCCAAAGTCGTCCCAAGGTCTGCGAGCTCTTCTATATAGCCGATCATCTTTAGGACATGTTCTCCTACCGATGACCCGACAGCCAACCTCGCTCGAAACAAGTTCTTTGAGGTCTCGTATCTTGCTATACGAGATTGCTCTCCATAAAGTTCCTTTGTATGGAGAAATATGCCATCAAGGTCCATATCCTCGTGCCTCCTCTGATGTTCATTGTTCATCGAGGCAAGCATGATGCACTTGGCTTTCGCGCAATCTAAATCCCAGGTTTTGCGGATTTCCTTATCCGCATTGCTGGATTTGGGACCAGGGACAGCAGGTGCCGTAGCGGTGAGGATGTACCCCAATTTGTCATAGGTCAAAGCCATTTTGACATTCCGCAGCCAATCTTTATAGTTTGGCCCTGTCAGTATATTTTTCTCTAAAAGTAACTTAAGTCCAGTTATTTTCAGGGTCGCTGCAATTAGGAGAGAGAGAAGAAAACTCTTTAGCATGATGCTCTTGCAAGTTTAGAGTGGTTTTTATTTTATCTAAACTGGATGGCTCCCACTGTTTCTCGAATCCTTCCTCAAACCATAAAAGAAGAATTAGCCAGGACTATTCTCACCGTACAATACTTGCTTAACCGTTCAGCCAGGCTGGTGTCGATACTTCGAGGGAGGTTTTCCAACGCTTTCGCGATGTTCCTTAATTAAATAACCTCTTTTCTCTGGGGGCGTAACCCCGCTGACACTTTTCTGGACACCTACTAGGTTTATAGTATTGATCGTTAAGTGACGAATATCCTGATAAGTAGCATATACTAACAGTAGGATCGGGATCCAAATATCATCGTCTGATAATGTTGTAGGAATGCTACCAACATTCATCAAACTCAAAATGGTATGCATCTCTTTGCAAATTTCAGTTTCTTTAGAAATTCCCGATATACATTTTTGCCCCATGCTCTTATGACCTTGGCGTTGGTCAAAATATCATAAGTCACATGTCAAGTTCTACCCATCATTATCTTGTTAATTTGAACACATCCGTACATATCCTTGACGTTGGCCAAAATGATCATACGACTGTCCCAAACTAACTCATCTATCTATGCAACAAATGAATATCCAGCAGCTACCAAACACTATGCCTTGGCGTTGGTCAAAATACATAGCTTGAATACTACTGAATACCCAGATGAAATGACGGAGGGCTACGAATGGTTTCGGCGAAACCGTGAACGTAATGAACTTGATATAACCGAAGGAACCTGATAGCTTTTAAAAGGAGTGGTTAAAGCTCCGCATTTAAAAATATCTGTTTTTAAAATTAACCGAGTGGTTTCTTTTAAATTGTTCCAACGATTAAAACTTTGGTTTATTTTTCTTTGCATTATAGATAATGCGTCCCATCATTAACCTATCATTGCAGAAAACAACGAAAATATGACGTCCTCTTATGCCATCCGCATTCGCCATGGGGCCCCGTCATTACCCGTTAGGTTACTTAACTAACGACAGAGCGGGGGCTGGGCTAGCGCGGGTGCAAAACATAAGTGACGTCTAAATAGCTACATTATATATAGATATTTTACATTCGTCTGACGCAATGATATTCATTCCAGAACACAGATAAACTTTATTGGATTTGCAAGCAATCTGTATTTCTTTTGAGCCTGCAAGAAAAGAAAGATTACACAGTTGTGATGAATAGCCGTTACCCCACCCTCGACCCCTACGGGTACGGCAAACTACCCGCCCGGCAGTTTGTGTACCCCACCTTGGGTCAGTCCTAGGAGCATAAACAGTAAAATGAAATAATACAACGGTGGCTACAACCGCAACCTGGATGTGCCCCGCAAAATAATATTACAACAAATTACATTTACAACAAATGAATTAAATAATAACCCATTGCAAAACCCCGGCTATACACCACAACAGTCCAATAACAGTTCATATGCACAAACAGATAAAACCATTACAGAAATGTGCAACCCACTGCCAACTGACATACTAGCAGTTAGGGGAGGTTTACGAACACATTAAACAATCACAAATATAATCAAATATGCAAATACTGTACAATTTCGATCGATTAAACATCTTTAATATTGCTCCAAAAACTGCTCTGTAAAACTGAAACCTGAGCAAATATTAAATATCCCAGAAAATCCCAAATAACACAGAGAAGCAGCACAGGAAATTTGAGTTCCTGACTCGGCAACTCGGCGGCGGAAGCGCGGCGGATCGGTGCCGATCCGCCGCGGTTCCGCGGCCGCGTTTTTGATTCATGAACTCAAATTTCTTGAGTGTTCTTCTGGTGTCTTGTCAAGCTCTCTGAACTCACCTGAAAAATTTTTGGACTTCATTTAAATTTCGACAGAAACTTGACAGTTTTAGGGTTTTCCGGCTTCGTTTTTCCGTTCGAAATTCGTACAAATTTGCAATTAAGTTATTTATTGTTTAGCGAGGCTCTGATACCACTGTAAGTCGATGTACTACACCCCAATACTTGTGGGAAGGTGGAATTTTCAAAAACGAACTTGTTTAGTGAACGAACATCGACTAACCGCTTGAATCAAAGCTAAACTATAAATAACCGTACACAAAGAGTTTCATAACTATTGTGTTTAGGGATTATACCTAATGAAACCAGTCCTTCGTCTTTACGATCTCCTTGTTCTCCTCGGCCTTCTCTAGGTAGTAGACGATCCACCCGAGAGCAAAACTCCAAACTAAACCTCTAACTTGAGGTAACTAATCTTCTTGGATTGCTAATCAAAGAAGATAGAATGAATTAGAGTGATGGTTATGGATTGATTAGTCTTTCTAATCCTTTGATCTCAACACATGAGGTGTAAGGATTAGGGTTTGAAGATGAGAGCTTGAGGAGAGAGAATGTGAGAGTAAATTATGAGATAAGATTGTGAGTATCATAACATATTATGAAGCATTCTCATTAAAGAATAAATGAATAAATGTGATGAATAAGCATGCTTCATAAATGTTAAGCGGTGATTCATTAGCATGAGTCATTAATCATTTATGGTGCAATAATGACAATGATGAATCACTCTCATGACCCACAAATCTTATCCAAAGTATATGCCACCTAAACCTCCTTAGTCACCATCTTCTAGAAGCTTCTCGCACAATTACGAGAACGCCCCTCCAATCCGCAAAAATACGGAAAAACTTTAGACTGTAAAAATCCAATAACCGGATACCAGTAACTGGCTTAAACCAAAGCCGACTGGTAAAAACTGTCCGAAAGTCGTACGCGCGTAAACGCACGTATGCGTCCGAACCCTTGTCGTAAAACCATACGACCTCTATATCGTTTCGCCTGGAATAGGAAACTCTCTGTGTGGGACTCTAGAGACTCGACTACTACGCTGGCAGTGGGTTTAACCACAGACCGCAAGCGGCACTAGCTGTACGTAACGGTCCCCAGGTAGTTGTCGATAAGAAGGCCGATGAGGAAACCCATCCGAACTCCTACTGAGTCTGATGTGACAATCTCCATACAGTCCGGTCCGTTCGTCCAAGACTATCGCATATCCTGCCTAGGGGGCGGCAAGCGTCAGTCCCCTAATAGCGGTATAAGTCGTGTCGGAGGGAAGCCCATTACACCCTGAGAAACTACTGGAACCTACCAGCAAATCTCGCTTGCCCTGGCCAGGGACTTTGCGTAATGGCTCTCTGACACAGCGCGATATCAACTCCCAATACCGGGAGGGACGAATCCTGTCTAACCGCCACTGCCTCCAAGTGCTCGGGACTGCACCCAACTACTACCTGTTTGCACGACTCCTTTGAGCCGTGGTAGGGTAGCAATCTAAGAACAGTGGGACACACTCGAGGCGAAGTAGCAGTGTCAAGTCTGCGGACTATGCTGTACTCATGTCACCTGGGAACTGTTCACTGACGACTGGTATAAAACCAACCAACAGTTCCCTGTGAGTCCTGTCCGGTGTACCCGTAACCTAACGAGAACCTGTATACTATCTCCAGTACGACGTACTGACGGCTGTGGGACAGACCATCTCCCCAACTGGGATGAGAAGCGTACACACCAGTCTACTCCGGAGTATCGATGCTCTGTCTCGATAATCCAACGACTAGGGACCTGAATAAGGATGTGCTTGTAGACTACCCAGCCCCCACTAGTGTGACTGCCATCACAACGCTGGTAGTCAAGCAAGATCCTAAGAGCTCTATCAATACGTATACTCACACATTAAGATAGAGAAAACCAAGTAGCATACTACCATGTTTAGCAAGACTGTTATATACATGTGAATATCCCAAGCTTCCATTAAGTAATATACAAACTAGTATGATACAGTAATGGCCTTCTAGGGCATAAACACTAACACTTCTCGCCTGTCACGCCCCGCTTCCCGGTATACGGCGAAGGGGACGCGACTGGTCCGCTACGTATTTACTTTGAAGTAAATACGCTAAGCGTATCTAAGCAATATAAAAGTAAATACACAAGAGACAAGATATAATAAAAACAACAACTTTTATTTATTAACATTCTTTTGTACAATGCATAAAAAGGAAATACAACTGAAATAAAAGCGATGCCTAAACAATGGCATCACAGGAAATGAAAGTTCTGAATGAAAAATGTACAATGAAACTAGAGCTCTGGTTCTTCAGCAAACTGATCCAAGTCTTCTGCAGATGGCTCGATCTCTGCCGGGTCTAAATCACCTGACGACATTCAAAGAAGAAAGAAAGAGAATGTCGTCAGCGAACAAGTCGCTCGGTAAGTCCCAAAGGTAAGAGGAAAGTAGAAAAGAAGAGAGAGAGGGGGAGTAGCTTTTAAAGTTATATTTGATTGTTATAATGTTGTATTTCGTGTTAACGCTGTTGTTTGTAGCTTGGTACAGAAGGATACCAGTGTATACGAGAGGAGTCTCGTTAGACCAGAGACTACGGTGAACTGAATATAGAGTACAAGGCTCCGTTAGAAGGCCCGGAACAACGGCAATTGGATTCATGTTAGGTGTCTTAAGTCTGACCGTCTCGTGCCACTTTTAACACCTTCCGTACCAATCTACCCCTTAAACCCCGTAGTGTTTTGATTGTATTGTATTGTAAACTGTATAAATTGTATAATTGGATGACTGACCGAAACCATGATATCTGTAATGGATGTAACCGTAGAATCATGTAAATGGATGTAAACTGGAGTTCATGTAAATGGAATGTATATCCATAGTTCGGTTCAGTCAAGTTGTATAAATAGATAATTGGATTCATGTTGAATTGGAATATTGTAAATTGTAGATGGTAGATTATACTTGAATCATATTTAAGTCAGATTCTAATGAGATTCCAGAGATTGGTCCCGCTTAAACCTATATTTACTAGGGTCCTTAGGGTAAATTATAGAACTTGAGGGAGTTTTATGTAAAAATACTTTTATATACTTTTCAAAATACACCTCAAGTATTTATATTTCGTCTTTAGAGTTGTAATGAATGTGGTTTTTATATTGTGATATTTCTAGTGAAAATATCCTAGTTTCATAAATAAAGGTATTTATCTGTAATATTGATTTATTTGGAATTCATGGTATTTCAGTGTAAAATTTATTCTTGTGATTTTTAGAAAAAGTGGAATATTTATATCATAACAAAATAGGTATTTTAATGATAAATATACATATATTTATACAAAAATAATCTTAATATAGTTATTATATTCTAAAAATCTCATTTTCTTAAGATGTCGTACTTTAAATCTTTCGAGACCGAATACTCCTTGCGGAGGTCTGAATCTCGCACTACTAAGCCCGAGAATGTGCGATGATCCGCACCATCCCGAACGGGTTCCCCAAAATGGGTTGTAGCGGTGCTTTGTAAAGATTGTAAAATACTAAATCCTTTAGAAAACGGTTTTATGAAGTAAATGGTATTTATTTGTAAAGATGTAAATTTTCCGTATTGTATGTTCTAGATTCTCCTAAGTCAACTAGTCTATTCCTAACTGGTCGAAACGACAAGTTGTGAGATGCCTCAAATCGCCTCTTCACCGCCAATTGTGGCCAGGTAGGTACAAATGAGGAAAGGAGGGATCCGCTCACGAATTACCGTGAGACGGGCCTTTTAAAGTTACCTTTCTCACTTGCCTAGCCTAGACACCACAAAGTCAGGTTTAGATAAACGACTGATGTTCACAAATTATCGTATTTTCATAAGGAGTGGTATTTATTTAAAGAGTGTATCAATACTAAATCTTTTAGAAATAGTTTTATTAAGTCAAGAGTATTTAAATGAAAATGTTTGTTTTCTCGTATTCTAAGTTTTTGATGGTATCGTATTAGGTTGTTTATAAGTGTGTGAGGAGGTAGGTCATTATCTCGTATTCTACTTTAAAGGTATAGCAAGTTTAATGGAGCTAAATGTAAAGTTGAAACAATGTGGTATTTAAGTGAAAAATACGATAAATTGAAATAGCTATCATTTCAAGTGATGAAACTTGATCAATTTGGTTGATTAGTGTTTAATAGTCATCATGAGGAAGTTTAAGTATGATTGTATTAGTGAGAAGTGGAATTTTATAAGATACCGAATCGGAAATCGGATTTGTTCCGATTCCATCGGGTTTTGTAAAAACCGTATTTTTAGATAGAAGAGATAGATAGAATTTGGGACTTACGGGTTTTAGGACACACAAGAGAGTGAGAGGGGACTATAGTGATCGCCGATGTGTTGCGTCGTCGCCGGTAATTCCTAAAACGATCGCCGGAAGTTCCGCCGGGAATTCGTCGGAGCTTCGCCTCGAGCTTGTTTTCAAAGTACACAAGTTTTCTTGGAATTTTGAGAGAGTGGGATCAGAATTTTGGGGTGAGAGGGTAAGGGGTGTATTTATAGGGTAGGCTAGTGTTAGGGTAGATGAAGGGTTTTTAAATAAAAAAATTGTAAAAATGTAGTAAATTCATTAAAAATTGTAGTAAATGGGGTATATTTAACTCTCTGGAACCGATCCATTTAATTAGAGTATGCAGGGGAGTTTAGGAGACGAAGAGGCGCATTTCATTAGTTGACGACTCGGCCGTCCGGCCGAGTCCGGCCGGCTGCGCCGGCCCGAGTCGGGGGTCGGGCATGTGGGGGGTCGCCGGGGGTAGGCACTGGTGCTTTTAGTTTTTCAGGTTCATTTCAAGTTTTGGGAGTTATTGTGTGTGGACTGTTGGGCTTTCAAAGAATTTAAAACAAAATAAATACAAAAAAATAATGTGGGGCATGGGATTTGAACTCTGGTGGCTTGGTTCTGCAATGCAAGGTATTACCAATGAGCTACAAGCTCCTTCTTGTAATTAAATTGCTAATTAATTACTTAAGTCTTGTGCTCAGGCAATAAATACCCCTTTAAGTATTTTTAAAAAAAAATGAAAAATTTGTATGGAAAATGTGTATAAGAAAATTAGGGTTGTTACATCGCCTGATGTTTGTGCCGTGCTCCACTGTTTCTATCTCGCCCCAGGCCTACTAGCGCCGAATTCTTGGAGAATCCTCCTCGGGTTTCTGGTCCGGTTGAAGATTGATCGGATCCCCTTTGATTTGAGTCTATTCTTTTCTTTCCTTTGCTATAAAAATCACCCATGTACCAGCAAGGACGAACCGAGCTGGGTGTACCTTTCATTCGAAAAACATAAGGGTAGGGCTGCTGGTTTGGGGATAGTGATCATCCCTTCTTCCATCCACGAATGGAAGGAAAGTTTGTTTTCGTCGGGCCACCGGAGGATAAGGATTGGCCGGTGCCCATCAAGTGGCATAGGGTCGACTGTCCTAAAGTTAGACAGTCGAACACCCCCGAGGCAAGAGTGGTGTCTCAATGGGAACCGCTCCAGCGGGCCGATGTCCTACTTTCCGAGCAGACTTTGAGCTGGGCAGGACTCAGCCCCACGCGTTTTGTGGGTAAGTTAGGGCTTGTGCCGATCTTTTTAGACTTATCTAACTTTAGTTGTTGTTTTTGGTCGCTAACCTTTTGCTTATGGTATCTTGCAGAGCCGATGGATCGCTCGAAAATTATGGCCGCCAAGGCCTAAGGAAGGAAAGGCGGTGGTGCAAGCTCATCTCGGCCTTCTCCGGGTGCGGCTCCCCGGCAGACACCTTTATCCAAGGTTCCCACAGCGCCCCCCATTCTGGAGGAGCGCCGCGGGGGAGGGCAGAAACATACGCGAGATCTAGCCCTCCGGGCTAGGACAGAAGCGCCGCCTCCTGCCGAATCCCCGCTCAAGAGGAAGAAGAGGGTGGTTTCTCGGCCCCCTCGGGCCAGGATTCAGGTGCAGGAGGGCTACTTCTGCATCGAGGTGCCCTCGGGGCTCTCTGTGGCCGACAGTTTATTGGCGGACATGGAGAAGGCAGGAGGGACCAAAATCCCCCGAGGCACCATAAAGGCTCAAGTGGCGGCGATAGCTCAGGAGGCTGTTCAGGACGGTAATTCTCCTATAATTCCTTCGAATAATAAAAAAAATGCTTCTAACACTGCTCCCATTTTCCTAGGTCCTCCAGCATTGCGCCCTCCTCGGTGCAATGGAGTCCGACGAGGTGGCCCCAGCAATGAAGAAGGCAGAAGAATCTTTTTCGCGAGAGGAAGAGCTCCTCGCCCGGCTGCAACAGGCGGAAAAGAAGACGGCCCTCCTCGATTCGAGGTTGGTCACGGAGGGCCAGACTGTCGCCAAGTTGAAGAAGTTCCATCGGTTCCTGACTGAATCTAACCGGGCTATCCAGGCCCAGATAAGGGAGGTCAACGGGCTCTTCGATACCATGAAAAGGCAGAGGGACTCATTCAAGCGGGGTGCTTGGGTGTCTTGCGAGGCAGCGAAGCTCACTGAGGGGATAGCGGAAAGGGCCGTGGAGGAGTACAAGAATTCTGACCAGTTCTACCTTAACCTCACCGACTCCACGGCCGTCTTGTGGCACAACGCCCTCGCCTCGGTTACCACATTTTGTAAGCCTCCGGGCATTTTGTAAGGCTGGAGAGCCCGTAATACCTTGTATAAATTTTCTGGATATAAATAAAGTACTTTTAGCTCACAAGTGTCTTCATCTCGTAAGTATTTTTAGCTCGCTAGTATTTTCATCTCGGTATTTTAGCTCGCAAGTGTCTTCATCTCGTAAGTATTTTTAGCTCGCCAGTATATTCATCTCGCAAGTATTTTTAGCTCGCATTCAGAGTGCTTCTATTTTCGCAAGTGTAGATAGGTCGGTGTCCAGTACATGCAAAATTGAGTGTCGAGTTGTCACGCCCCGCTTCCCAGTATACGGGCAGAGGACGTGACGAGACCGCTACGTATTTACTCTGAAGTAAACACGCTAAGCGTATCTAAGTAATATAAGATAAAAGTACACAAGAGACAAGATGTAAATGAAGAACAACTTTATTTATTAACATTCTTTTTACAATACAACTGAAATGGAAATACATGGAATAAAAGCAAGGCCTAAACAATGGCATAACAGAAATGTAAATGAAATGTACAAGTAACTAGAGCTCCAGGTCGAAGGCTAGCTGATCCAAATCCTCGCTGGTGGGTTCTGTCTCTAGAAGGTCCGATCCACCTGACAACATTCCTAAGAAGAATGAAACGGAATGTCGTCAGCGAACAATCGCTCGGTAAGTCCCAAAGAATGAGAGAAGTGGAATAGATTGAAAAGAGAGTATAACTATTATAATGTTGATTGTTATGTTAATGTAGTTGTTTGTAGCTTAGTACAGAAGATGCCAGTGTATACGAGAGGGGTCTAACTTACACCGTGGACTTTGGTAACCCGTAGTACAAGGCTCCGTCGATAATACCACGGAACAACGGCATGGATGTAATTACGTCTTAAGTGACCACCTCGTGCCACCTTTAACATATTCCATACCAGTCTACCCTTTTATAACCCCGTAGTGTTTATGTATTGATTGTATGGATTGTATTATCTTGTCTTGTATTATAAACTGTATAGATGGATGACTTGCCGAAACCATGATATCAGTAATGGAACAGATATAATGGATGAACATGTAGTTGGAATATATCCATGGTTCGGTTTAGTCAATATAGATTGAATGGATGAATTCATAGATCCATATTGTATTGTAATTTGATACTTGAATCATATTCAAATCAGATTGATTATATTGAGATTCAGTCTGAGTCAGACAATTAGAAGAGAAATTGAAGTCCTGAATTAGGTTTTGGTGCTATCGGTAACTGCTACACATGGATGACGGGATTTATGTCTTTTTCAAAGATAATTACCATGTTGATATCACCGTTTGTTAAGTTGTCTACCTTAAATAGGCAAGCACCCATATCTCCGGCTCCCTGAGGCTCAAGAGACTGGTCCCGCTTAAACCTATATTTACTAGGGTCCTTATTGTAATTTAGTATAAAATGAGGGAGGTTTTATGTAAAATTAGTTTTAGTATAATTTTAAAATACACCTCAACTATTGAATTATCGTCTTTAGAGTTTTCATAGTTGTTTCTTTTATTAAATGTGAAATTTCCAGTGAATATGACCCGGTTTTAAAATATAAGGTATTTATTTGAAATATTGGAATTGTATGGTATTTTCTTGTAAATGGAATGTTTTTCTTGAATTTTGGAAATGTGGAATATTATAAATATTAAAAATAGATATTTTAATATTAATTACATATATGTTTATTTATTAAAAATATAAGTTTTATTTATAATAGAAATCACATTTTCTAAAGAAAAAATGTTTTAAAAATCTTTCGAGATCATATGCTCCTTGCGGAGGTCTGCATCTTACTCTACTAGGCCCGAGAATGTGAGATAATCCGCACCATACTGAATGGGTTCATCAAAATAGGTTGTATAGGCACAATTGCAACGATTTGTTAAATACACTTCTTGTAGAAAAATGTTTTATAAGTTGAAGGTAGTTATATGTAAAGTCGTATTTTCCCAAATCTATGTTCCCAAATTCCATCGTGCTATGTTAGATATGTGTGTTGTGAGGAGGTAGGTCATTACCTCGTGAGTTTTCTAAGATAATACGGATTAAAAAGTTTAAGCATGTCGAAATGAAATATGAAGGTATTTTAATGTAAAAATGGAATAAAACTTGCTACGGTTATTATTTTGATGTCAAACTTATTCTATTGTCTTTGTTAATGATTACTAAACAATATATCAAAAGTTGTAGGTTTGTTATTAAGAAAAAAGTTGTATTTTTAAAAGAAAAGAGAATCGGAAGCCGGATAACTCCGCTTCTGACACGTTTTAAGAATGAAGAGTTTAGGAATAGCAAAAGAGAGAGAGAAGGGGGACTTACTGGCTTTGATGAGAGGGGAGAGGTAGGAGGAGGTCTAAGATTCTTCGGTGCTTCATTTCGTTGCCGGAAACTCCTTGTATCGTCGTCGGAACTTCGTCGGAGCTTCACCCTTTGTTAACTCCACTTGCACACTATGGGAACTTGGAAATTTCTTGAAAGCTTTGGCAGGGAATTGTGAGTGAGGAGGTGTGAAATGAGGGTGGTATTTATAGGGAAAATTAGGGTTTAGGGTGTTTAAAGAATGCATTGAAATATGCATTAAAAATTGGGATTAAATGGCATTTTATTGCTCTCTGAAAATATTCAAAGTAAACAAACAACGTGGGGTTAGTGGGGTAGCTGAAGAGGTGCAGTGGGTGGAGTTTGGAAGCATTTGGGATAGTTTAACCTGACCTCGCCGGATTTTTTGAGCTTATTGCCAGTTTTGTACCGTCGGGTGGGGCTAGGGTTTATGCCACGTGTCGGCGTCGTTTCAATTTCCCTCGTGCTTATATTTATTTATTCTGTAACTTATCCTATTACGTGTGTTGCACGTGTAGACTCTTGGGCTTCTAAAAGGTTAAAAGAATTTAAAATAAAAAGAATATATGGCTGATGGGATTTGAACTCTGTTGCTTTGGTTTAGCAGTGCAAGGTCTTACCAGTGAGCTACAAGCTCTTTCTTGCCGTTCAAAAGAAAATCAAACTTATAACTTGTGCTCAGGCTCAAGTACCCCTTTCTGTATTTTTAAAAAAAAATGTACAGAAAGTTTAGGGTTGTTACATGAGTACTAGGCGAGCACGACGTACGAGCTAGCGAAAGACAAGTCATAGGTAGACCGGCGCCTGCCATCACACGGAGCTGAGGTGACGATCGTGCGCCTTGTATATAAATTGAATGAACACCAAGTATAGATAGGTCGGCGTCCCACTCACCCCGGAGTCGAGATGACGATAGATCGTGCGCTGCATATAAATCGGACAAATCCCAAGTATAAGTGGATCGGCGTACCCCTCACCTCGGAGTCGAGGTGATGGTTGACCGTGCGCCGTGTCAGAATTGGACCTTGAAAGAGCCAGACAGGAAGCTGCTCGGTCTCCTCTAGACGAGGGGTTAGGATCCGCGGAATGGCTGGGCAGGAAGCTGCCTTTAGCTGATGAGCCGAGCAGGAAACTACCCGGACGCCTCTTGGTGAGGGCTTTGGATCCCCGGTACTTTTTTTTGGCACCGGCCGACCCGTGCCCCTTCCATGTCCCCTAACTTGGACCCGAGGAAAAGAAGAAAGGGTGGGGTCACGGGTCGGTGTCGAAGTCTAACTTGCGTGAGGACTTTGTTTGGAAAATTTAGCTGATGTGGAAGGAAATTACATTATTCGAAAAAAGGAAAAAAAAAAAGGGGGAGTGCATTTTTATCAGTACAAGTTAAGCTTTTCGGCATTATATGGCCGAGGTAAATTGCGCCCCTTGGAGTCCTGGAGACGGTAGGCTCCCCCGGGCAGCGTCTCTGTCACGAGAAAGGGCATGTCCCATTTTAGGGAGAACTTATGTAGTTTCGTTTGGTTTACGAACTCGTTTCGTCGTAAGACCAGGTCTCCTGTCTTGAAGGCTCGATGCCTGAATCAGGCGTTAGAGTAGCAGGCGGTTTGCTGCTGATAGGCGACCATCTTGATTTGCGTCCGATCTCGCTTTTCTAATAAGATGTCCAAGTTGCTTCATAAGGCCAATATGTTAGCTTCATCGTCAAAATGCTCAACCCGATAGCTAGGCAATCCAATTTCTGCGGGGACCATCGCCTCGGTACCGTAGCAAAGGCTGAACGGGGTTTCTCCCGTGGGTGTTTTTCTTGATGTCCGTAGTGCCTATAGTACCCGAGATAGTTCCTCAACCCAGTCGCCTTGCCTTCCTTCTAGGAGAGTTCGGAGCCCTCAAATAGCGCTTCAGTTTGCTATTTCGGATTGCCCTTTGCATTGGGGATGTGCGACCGCGGTGAACTTCATTAATATGTGATAGTCGTTGCAAAATTCCTTAAATTTGTCGTTCTCGAACATGGTTCCATGGTCGGTGACGATGCACTTCGGGATCCCAAATCTGGAGATCACATTGTTCTACAGAAATTTTATCGTAGAAGAGGCGTCTTGTCTCCTGATAGGCACGGCCTCAATCCACTTTGTGAAGTAGTCTACGGCGATAAGAATGTACATGTGTCCACCCGTGCCGGCGGGAAGCTGGCCCACCATATCCATTCCCCACTGCGCAAATGGCCAAGGGGAACTAAGTGGCATTAGTTCGGTGGCGGGCTGACGAGGGATTCTGCCGAAGAGTTGGCAGCTCTTGCATCTTCTGAACATTTTCTCGGCATCTCGATATATTCCCGGCCAATAGTAGCCGTGGAGCAGCGTCTTTTGGACCAGGCAGCGGTCCCCTTGAAGCGCCCCTCTGACCCCTTCGTGTATTTCTCGTAAGATGTAGTCTGCTTCATAGGGGTCAACGCATCGGAGCAAAGCTTGAGTGTACGACTTTTTGTACAGGTTTTTTTGCTCCATATGAAATGGAGAGCTTTTTCTCGAAGTTGACGAGCCTCGGCCCGGTCATCCGGAAGAATCCCATCTTTCAGAAATTCTACAATGGGCTTTCTCTAATCCGGGGCATCTTCTTGGGTTGTGTAGATTTGGAGCATTGCCTCTCTATCTTCCACGCTGGGTAGCGGCAGGACTTCGAAGAGGATGTTTCTCTTGTGATTGGCCGAATAGAAGGAGGCAAGTTTTCTCAGGGCATCGTTGTCGGTGTTCAAATTTCTGGGAATCTGCTCCACTTGTACTTCGTCGTATTTTTTCTGAAGACTTCTTACCTCCACCGGGTATTTTATTATGAGTGGTTCTCAAGCTTCGAAATGCCCAGTTACTTGGCCGACGACCAGTGCGGAGTCGCTGCGTATCTGGATGGTTTTCAGCCCTACCCCGGAGGCGATTCGTAGCCCGGCTAACAGGGCCTCATATTCTGCCATGTTGTTTGACGCTTTAAAACCAAGTTTCAGAAAGTACTCCATTTCTTCTTCGTTTAGGCCGCGGATGATCAGGACGGCCCCACATCCCTCCTCGATGGAGGATCCGTCTACATAGAGCCCCCAGTCTAGGATTAGGCTGAGCACCTCCTCGACCGAGGGCCGTGGGTCGGGGCCATGAACCGTCGCTCCTTCTTTAGTGGTAATTCTGCAATCGAAAACGAAATCGGCTAAAGCTTGTGCTTTAATTGCCCATCTGGGTCAGTATTTGATGTCGAACTGGGACAACTCACACCTCTATTTCTCTAAGCGGCCTGATGATTAGGGGGAGGCGAGGATATTCCCTAAAGGTCGTTCAATAAGGATGAGGATTGTGTGTGCCTAGAAATAGTGTCGCAGTTTTCTGGACGTGATGACAAACGCGGGGAATATTTTCTCTATGGCCGGGTATCTAGTTTCTGCGTTCTTGAAGACATGGCTTACATATTAGACCAATTTCTGCGTTCCTTCGAACTCTCTGACGAGCACTATGCCCGCGGCTTGGTCGGAGATGGCCAGATATAGTAACAACTCGTCGCCTTCGACTAGTCTGGTGAGGAGTGGTGGGGTCGCGAGGTGTGCCTTAAGTTGTTCTAAAGCGCCTTGGCATTCCTCGGACCATTCAAACGTGGGAATTTTCCTTAGGGCTTTGAAGAAAGGGAGGCATTTTTCCCCGGATCTGGACATAAAGCGGCTTAAGGCAGCCATCCTCCCGGTGAGTCGCATGATATCGACATTACTTTTGGGTGTCTCCATGTTGATGATGGCTCTGATCTTCTCTGGGTTCGCCTCGATTCTTCGGTGGATGACCATGAACCCAAGGAATTTTCCGCTTGAGATGTTGAACGCGTATTTGGCTGGATTCAGCTTCATCTTGTATTTTCACAGGACGTCGAAAATTTCGGCGAGGTCTGTTGTGTGTCTGGTCGATGAGTCGGATTTCACGAGCATGCCGTCGATGTAGACTTCCATGTTTCTCTCAATTTTTGGTTTGAATAGTTTGTTGACCAGTCGCCGGTATGTGGCTCCGGCGTTCTTGAGTCCGAAGGGCATTACCCTGCAGCAGTATACTCCCCGATATGTGGTAAAGGCTATCAGCTCTTAGTCGGCCGGGTTCATTCGGATCTGATTATATCCGGAGAAGGCGTCCATGAAGCTCGGTAATTCGTGACCGGCTGAGCTGTCTACTAGCTGATCTATCTGAGGAAGCGGGTAGTTGTCTTTGGGGCAAGGCTTGTTCAGGTCCGTGAAATCGACGCACATGCGCCATTTCCCTGTTCCCTCGTAGGAACTGAATAAAGCAGCAAAGAAATACACAAGAGAAGCATCACGTGTCCATATGTGATCGGGCATCACGTGGGGACACGCGACCTTCTATGGAAAAAGTTATAGGTGCTGAGATACACAACTTCAGATGGAGTCACGTGCCAACACGTGATGGGCTTTTAAACCCACTGAAAGGGATTAAAAAGGTATAGTAAAATAGCAAGAGAAAACCCCAATGGGGCATCACGTGCCCACACGTGACAGGGGTTCCCGTGCCAACACGTGATGGGTTCCTAAGATCTCTGAAATAATAGAATTAAATTCTAATTAAATCGTCAATCAGAAGGTCACGTGCCAACACGTGGCAGGCTCTTAAACCTTCTGAACTAATAGAATTAAATTCTAATTAAAGGAAATCAAAAACCTTAATTGGAAAAGTATTTTCCTAGATCTTTCTAAACAAAAAGATTGTGCTCTATAAAGTGGAGCACCGTTGGATTAAAAATCACCAACCTATAGAAAGATTCTATACAAGAGATATTTCCCTGAAATTTGCCAGGAATAATAGACAAAATATCTTTTGGATTAAAAAATCTAATGGTGAATAAAATTCACTGAGTGATCTAAAAGATCATGTTGGTTACAAAATCAATCAAAATCTTTCAATGAAAGATTGACTAAACAAACTGATTCTTTTTTTTCTCCTATAAATAGGAGCCAAGAAGAGAAGAGATAAAAAAAGAGACAACAACAGAGAGAAAAAAGAAGAGAATTTAATTCTCCGGAGAGAAAAGAAGGTCTCTTGAGAAAAGAAATAAATCATAGGTGAGAGATCATCCTATAAGCTCCCACAAAAGAAAAAAGAGAATTTAATTCTCAAACTAAGAGTTTAACTCTTCTGAATAAGAACTTAGTTCTTCCTTTCGTTGAAGGTCTACAGAAGCAGATCTTCCCACAATTTGAGAATTTAATTCTTATCGGGGAGATTCTGACATGCAGATCTAAAACCTAAGAGAAGACCTAAGTTCAGAGAATTATATTCTCCAACAAAGCACATAGGAATTTAATTCCTCCAACAAAATTAGGATTTAACCCTATAAAAGAATTTAATTCTTTCAAATATATAGGAATTTAATTGCTCTAAATAAAACTAGGGTTTAACCCTATAAAAGAATTTAATTCTTAAATAAGGTACTTAAAAACTCTCCATGCACGTAAAAGTATCAAGTACCCAGCATGGTCACATGTCAACACGTGACCATCCCCCTCAGAGATCAAAAAAGAACGAACAAGATCAGGTCACGTGCTCACACGTGACCCTTGAACAGACTCTTCAAAATAAGAAGAGCAAAACAGGCTGTGGGCACCATCACGTGTCCGCACGTGATAATCATGGAAATTAAGTGTTTAACACTTACCTGCATATTCTGAGAATAAAATAAAGAAAGTTTAGCCCAATTCTCAGGCGCCTCACGTGATCCCACGTGAGCGCTTCAATTTTAGTGTTTAACACTATTTTTTGAGCGTCTCGTCCCTAGTGTTTAACACTATTTTAAATATGTCACGTGGGAACACGTGATCGTCGAATGTACTCTAGTGTTTAACACTATTTTTGAACCAGTATTAGCCCAAATTGGATAAGTTTTCCAGATGCAAGACTCCCTTTTTGACTGAGCCTCAAATACATTCTTGTCTTCCAAGATTGATCATCTCATATGGTATATGAGTGCTCAGCACTCAATAAAAGACAAAACTTTGTCAGAAACCAGACCCATGTTTAGCATTGCTAAATAATGGGGGGCTGAACCCAGACAAATGCTCAACAGCCTAAACAAAAGTCCAATATTTTAAACCTAATTGGACTTAGCTCAAGTTGTCCATAAGTCCTCAATTCAGATTTAACTGAGCTCATGTGCTCATAATCTAATTAATTGATCTTATTCCCAAATTGGACTACAGATTTACCAACCAAAATTGGTTCAAGGGTACATCTCTTCACTCCTCTGATATTTGTCGTTGTAATCCTTCAACGCCTTTAGAGAGGTGACGGGTCCCGACAACCATACATTCCATGGACTATGACGTCTTTAAACTGGACTGTGGGTCCTTAAACCCATGGACTATGATGTACTTAACCTTGGACTGTGGGGTCCTTAAGCCCATAGACTATGATGTCCTTAACCTTGGACTGTAGAGTCCTTAAACCAATGGACTATGATGTCTTTAACCTTGGACTGTGGGGTCCTTAAGCCCATGGACTATGATGTCCTTAACCTTGGACTGTGGGGTCCTTAAGCCCATAGACCGTAACGTCCTTAAACTAATGGACCGTAATGTCCCTAAACTAAACAATAGAGCCCAAATGCTCTTTTGTTGGATCTAAATAATCCCGTTAAGTTGATCTTAGTCTAAAATTAGACTAACGTGTCCTTAACAAATTGTTAAGTTGATCTTAGTCTAAAATTAGACTAATGTATCCTTAACAAACGTTTAAGTTTATCTTAGTCTCAAATGAGACTAACGTATCCTTAAACCCAACCCCAGACCCAAATCTAAAAAGATACGGATTTGGACTAATCCACGCCCTACGGGCGACAACATAAATTAGTCTCCGTATACAATCCACGGGCAACCAAAAACAAAACAAACACCCACGATACGAAGTGACCATATGGAGAAGGAGAAAGTTGTTACCGCGATGCGGTAGCATAATTAACTACAGGGGCTTGCGCCTGCAGGGAAGAGCGTCCCCACAAGCAAAAACCCCTCAAACGAGGGGGAATCTGACGAAGTCTGCTGCATCGGCCGCATCCGTCTAAACCTTCGATACACGGTGCCATAAATCAACTTAACAGCTTAGGAGAGGTGGATGGATAGCCCCAATTAGCATCTGCCCTCGGAATTCAGGCCCGGACATTCCAACGTCCCGGTCGCGTCTTTCGATGGAGAACAGATTCTGGCACGCCCGGTGGGACACTTTCCTCTTTCCACTCCACACTTTGTGTGTCGTGTTTCGCGAACAAGTCATGGTTTGACATGGTTACCTTTGGATTTGAAGTAATAAGATTTGGTATCTTGCTCCGTGCAGAAAAACAGAAGATCAATGGCTTCAAACTGCACTAATTGCAACAGCTTCCACTCCGTCCTCGCTGGAAGAGTGACCTACGGGCCTCAAGCGGCCTCCGTTTTCACAATGCCACTGGAGCAGGTAACTCAGGCCACCACTGGGCTGTTCTTTGGGACCATGCTCCCACGAATGAGCTCCAACACCTTGCTGCCATCGCAAGAAGCTCCGAAGAAGTCGGTCTTTGATCGGCTTACGACTTCCGTGGCCCCTCTCAACGGGTCGTCCAGTTCCAGGGCCTCAGTCTTTGACAGATTGGGCCAAAGCTCATGCGGGCCCATGAAGAAGCCTGCAATACCAGAAGGGGTTATCTCGAAGAGGATAGCCATTCCTTCTCCTGAAGTCGTCAAAACGGCTTCTCCTACCAAGGGGTCGGTCTTCACAAGACTGGCCGTTACAACTCCCCATCCAAGCGAAATCGCTAAGGCTGCTTCCCCTGCTCGGAAGTCTGCCTTCGACAGGCTGACCATCCCTTCTCAACGAACGTCAGTATTCAAGAGGCTGATACTGGCAGCATTTGACCAGAACGGGGGGCATGATGAAGTCACCCCTACAGCTGAGCCAATACCGTCTGCAAGGCATGCTCGACGTCGCCACTGGCGCCGAGTGAGGAAGGCTGGGGGCAATTTCCCCTCTGGACTGACTCCGCCGGCTCCAACGGTGGAAATTGATGCAGCTGTTCCAACTGGGAACAACTTTGAACTACTTAACAGGGTGCGCAAAAACTCGCCAACCGACGTGCTAAAAAGATCTCCTCCACCTATGGAGAATGCTACAAAGGTGAAGCTGGAGCAGCCCCCTCAGCAGCTGTCCTCTAAAATTCATAAAGTTTGGCGACAAGTCCAAGACTCGGTGATCAACCATGACTACTCCCGCCGACAGAAAAAGATGAAAGTTTGGCAGGAGAAGGACTACCATGTCGTACCACAGAAGGCGACAGCTACTTGGGTGCTCGCTGCAACGGCCCCCTCAACTTCGACCGCCCACAAAAGGAGACAGCCGGAGAGGATCCCTGCGTCTGCGACAAATCGCAAAGGCATTGAATCTAAACGCCCCAAGTCTGGGGGCATGGTGGTGCATACTGTTTATATAGCTTCCGGAAAAGAGGAAAGTCGTGCTTCTATGGGTCACCGACCGCTCACCCGATCAGTAACAAAGGCTCAGGAGCAACAACAACAAAAGCTCCAAGAGATACTAACAGCCATGGCCGCACTCACGGGACCAAAAGCAAGCCCAGAGACATCCTCAGAACAACGTCATGAGCAGGAAACGGATGCCGAATTCCTTCGGAGAATGCTTGAGAAGAAGGACAAAGAGGCTGCGGAACAAGCGGCCAACATAAAACAAATGGCCTTTCTATTCCAAGATATGGTAGGCCTGATGATCCAGCCGGACCCTTCAGCCGAAGATCCTACAGTGATAATTGAAGATGATATAGGAGAGAATCAAATCCTCTGCTGGCTCTGTCAGCAGCCAAGGAGGAGACCATCTCCAAAGCTACGCTCGATGATTATATAGCTCAACAAATATGAGCTCATCAAACGAGTGAAGCGGCTGGCCAAATTGTCAGAACTGGATGGCCTATCCGGGTTGGTACGATCAAATAAAGTACCCGCCAGGATATACGATTCCTAAATTCCATGTGTACAAGGGGACAGGCAATCCCCATCAACATGTCGCTCAGTTCAGAGCTCTTTGCGGCAACACTGGAGGGGATGATAAGCTACTTCTTCGCCAATTCGTCGGCAGCTTGACAGAGACGGCGTTCAAATGGTACTCAGAGCTTCCCAACGACTCCGTCAAAACTTTTACAGAGATGGAATTGCTGTTCACCCAGCTTTTCGCAAGCGCTATCGAACACACACCAATCACAGCATTAATTAACGCCAGAGTAAAACCAGGCGAAACATGGGTGCAGTACGCCATTCGGTGGCGGAACCTATGGTCAAAGTGCGAACAACACATAGAGGAGGCTCCTGCCATGGGCATGTTCGTGGGGACCCTTGACCCTCAAGAAACCATCTCCCAATTCATGATGTTCTTCAAGCCGACCACTTTCCAGGCCTTGATCGACAAGCTGGCCCAAATGGACCAAAAGGCCATAGACCGTCCTCCTCAAAGACGGATCCTCGGAATGAGAAGGGGAAAGGGAAAGCAACCTTCGTCGCCAACGCTCAACAACAAACGAGTGGCCCAAGACAGGTTGTTCGCCAAAGCAACAAGCGGCAATCCCTCGATGAGAAATTGAGACGTCCTTACTCGTTTCCCAAGGATAAAACAAAGAGACTGTTCGAATTGGCAATGCGCAACGGGCTTATCACCCTGCCGGATCCGAGACACCCACCGCAACTTGGTGACATTAACCATCCTAACTACTGCCCCTACCACCGAGTATTGGGTAACCCAATCGAAGATTGCTATGTCTTCAAAAATTGGGTTGAAGAACAGTATCAACAGGGCAAGTTCGCACTGTCCGAAAACTGGAAGGTAAATCCGCCACAACAGCACACCCCTAAAAGGGTGGACACGCCGGGGGCATCATGCTCTTTTATAGAGGAAGCTCCATAGGAAGTCTTTCTTTCGGCAAAAACTAAAAGAATGCTGAAAGATCTTCAAACATGTCCGGCGATCAGGTGGAAAAGCCCGCTAGAGACGGAGATCATCAAGGGGATGCTGAAACCACGCCCAATATTGGGAGTTAATAGTGATGGTGGACAAAACATTCAGGTCCAGCCGTCAAAGTCTTCGAAGAAAAAGAAGAAGACCAAAAAGCCCGCGCAGTTTGATGACAAGCGCACGGATCTGCAAAAGCATATTGACGCGCTGGAGGAATATAATAAGAAGGCGCGGATCCCGGTCACACACCAAGAATTTCTCAACAATATCCTTGAGAGCGGAGATAACGACAATAACGACGGGGACGACTCATCAGAAGAATCTGAGGACTATGTGGCAAGTTGCCACATGATCTCTCATTCGGCGTTAACTAACGAAGAAGCTCACTCGGCGATAGAAGACAGCATAAAAGAGCTGGGGGCAGGATCGAAGCCAAAACCCTTGGAACCGTCTGACGAGATGATCGACTTGCTACTGAACCAAGCCCATCAGAAAAGCAAAGCCAATCGAGAGCGCGAACTGGATATATTCGAAAAAGACAAACGCCGACGACTGAATGAAAAGGTCGAGGCACCCCAACCGGATCGAAGCATCCCTATCGCCAGCAAAAGCAAGCTTAAAGTAAGGAAACGATTCGCTAGGGCCCTATCAATGGGAATGAAGTTACCCTCTTTCAGAGGAAATTCTCCTGGCGGTATACATCTTGATGAAGCGGACATAAATCCTAACTTCTGCTTATACCATCAGAGGATTGCACACCCTACCGAGGAGTGCATAGCCTTTAAAAACTGGTGGTAGGGATATGTTGCCTACCGACAACATTCTCAACGAGTGAAGCGCAAGGCTCGTCGGGAACAGAAAAGCACGATAGATGAGCGCAAAAGTGCTGTTGGCAACTGTCACATAGTCGACACCAAGGGATCGCAAGTTATCACCTTTGGAAGCAACTCTGGCGAAGAAATCCCTCAGCCCTCTCTTCAAGGAATCCACCTTCGACACAAAAGATGCGAAGATTTGCGAGAAAATCTAGCTTCGTAATCGTACGTTGCCCGAAAAATTTCGGGCCTATGAACGCATGACCGAAACATCGTTAAACTACTACCAACCCGCGCCGTCCCTAGGCTGACGTGGTAAAAAAAAAGGTACGTCCACAAGCAAGATGGGCACAGATGAAAACCCAAAAGGGAACCGTGAGTAAAAACAGCAGGGCTACCAGCGAGTTTTACGAAAACCCGAAAGGGCGCAATCTCATTAAAAGACACTTGCAAGGTCCTCTCGACCATGTAAGGAGAAAATACCTGCGTAAGATCCATACGACTCACAAAAGAGCGACACACCTAGGGATCCTCACGATCCCTAAGGAGAAAATACACTTACGAGATCCTCACGACTCGTAAGGAGAACCCTCTTATGAGACCCTTACGGCTCATAAGATTCAAATGCCTTAAGTTACAGGGATCTGAACCTGTTCTTAAGCCATCACAATCCCCAGATTGCCCTACAAGCGGTTCAACGCTGACCCTTATATACAATCCACGGACACAAATAAACGTTTCCCCAACAGAGTCCCACCACTGATGAGGGATATCTTCATATGGCGAACGACACTTGTAAGTCCTCTCGACTTATAAGGGGAAAACACTCTTATAAGATCCTTACGACTTATAAGAGAACAGACACTTAGGAATCCTCACGATTCCTAAGGAGAAAATGCACCTACGAGATCCTCACGACTCGTAGGGAAAAATACCTTTATGAGACCCTTACGGCTCATGAAGTCAAAAGCCTTAGTCGATAGGATCTTAACCCTATTTGCTAAGCCACCTTTGTTCGAACCGACAAAGGCAAATGATGATTCGCTCCTGGAAATATCCCAGTTGTAGTAATGCTGATGCCTAAATCGGTATCAGATCCCAAATCCCATACTCGCGATAAAAATCAACGAGCCAAAAATACATATGAAATAGCCTAAATGATTGGGCACCGCGAAAAATAGCCGAAATGATTGGGCAATCGCGACTTTCGCGATACAAAAAGCTGAAATGATAGAGCATCGTGGAAAGAAAAATATATATATAATGAAACTTTTTGCCCTACAAGTGAGATCACATGGATCCCTGTATACAATCTAGGGGCACAAACAAAAAGGGGACCACATTTCCCCACCAAACCTTGTCAAAGGGAGAGTCGGATCTTAACGGCAACATCTGCATCCCAGAGGAACAACAACGGCCTTCCTCCTCATTCCAGCAGGATTCGGACGCAACGTCAACAAAGCGGAGTCATGGCAAAGTCCCTAGTTCCAAGACTCAACGGTCCAAAGACAACTTAGAGTCAACCAATGACCTCCCCGCCGGATCAACGCTCCATCTCGGAAACAAGTTAACCAATGACCTCCCCGACGGATCAACGCTCCGTCTCGGAAACAAGTCAACCAACCCCAGGGAAATCAGTGTCCTTGGCAAAAACCTAGGTTCGGGGAAATCAGCGTCCTTGACGAGAGCATCTTGATTTGCATCGACCCGCAGAGAAATCAGTGTCTTTGCAGGAATACCTCGATTCGTCTCAACTCCGAGGAAATCAGTATCCTTGGAAAATACCTCGATTCAGGGAAATCAGCGTCCTTGACGAGAGCATCTTGATTCACGTCGACCCGCAGAGAAATCAGTGTCTTTGCAGGAATACCTCGATTTGTCTCAACTCCGAGTAAATCAGTGTCCTTGGCAAATACCTTAATTCGGGGAAATCAGCGTCCTTGACGAGAGCATCTTGATTCGCGTCGACCCGCAGAGAAATAAGTGTCTTTGCAGGAATACCTCGATTCGTCTCAACTCCAAAGAAATCAGTGTCCTTGGCAAATACCTCGATTCAGGGAAATCAGCGTCCTTGACGAGAGCACCTCGATTCGCGTCGACCCGCAGAGAAATCAGTGCCTTTGCAGGAATACCTCGATTCGTTTCAACTCCGAGGAAATCAGTGTCCTTGGCAAATACCTCGATTCAGGGAAATCAGTGTCCTTGACGAGAGCATCTCGATTCGTGTCGACCCGCAAGGAAATCAGTGTCTGTTTCCCCAATCAGAGCAAAGCTCTGTTCAAATTCTGAGATTTGAAACAAAGCAACGCTTTGTGAAAAGCGCTAGCATTAAATGCGCCAGCACTAAGAGTCAAAGACTCTGAAACGGCGCTCACGTGCAAAGCACGAGAGCGCTAAAAACCAAGAGCGCTAAGCGCCAGAAGCGCTTCACTCTCGCAAGGATTACTTGCGCTTGTTTATAACAGTGTAAGTTCTATAGTGCATATGCGCCTGACAGAGGAAGAACAAAAGAATTAAAATAAGAGGAATACTTGACAGATAATGACAAAAAGGAAGAAAACACTTAATTAAACATTTTATTGCAATGGAAATAGATCGCCAAACATGGGATCAAAAGTACAGGGATTTACAAACATATAGATAAAATTATCTAGTTCCCTCTCTGTCTTTTCCACCATGTCAAAGCGACGATCTTCGCGAGGAGTAGATACCCATCGGTTAGCACCGCATTCACCAGGGAAAGCAGAGATGACGGCCCGATGAGCCCATATTTGGCTCAGCAACTGAACAGAGCAATCCATCAGGTCTTTGGTGATCAAGTGCGCCTCAAAGAAGCACTCGATCTTTTTTTCAGCGGCATCGAGCATCACTGGGGTCATCTCCACCGGAGGAGGGGGAATATCAGCGAGCATGGACATGAGGATCATCCGAAGCCAAATAGAGTTGGGAGGGAGAGGAGATCCTACATGAGTTAGGAGCTCGTGCAGTGCTGCGTCGCATTGGTCATCCGTAAGAGCAGGATTCACCATGCGCGCAGTGAAGCGAGGAACAATGTCCTGAATAGGCATTTCCCATGGTTGTCGACGAGCATGTGGGCGGTTACAAGCCATAGTTAAGATGGTTCTATGGAAATGAGAAAAGAAAGAAGCATTGCTTCAGATTATAAAGACTAGGCACAGAAAATTTTATGCATAATGGAGCTATTTCCAAGAACTGGGAAATGTAAATTCTGGGGAATATAGGTTTGACTTAAAAGGAAGGTGAAAAGACACCTCCAACAAAAAAAGCAACGCTTCATAGCAGCGCCAAGTGCGCTGCACCCTAAGCAGCGCACCATGTGCAAAGCACGAATGCGCTAGCGCTCAGTATGCTGCGCCCTAAGTAACGCACCATGTGCAAAGCACGTGCGCGCTAGCGCTAGGTACGCTATGCTCTAAGCAGTGCACCACGTGCAAAGCACGGATGCGCTAGCACCAAGAGTGCTGCACTCTAAGCAGCGCACCACGTGCAAAGCACGGGTGCGCTAGCGCTGGAACTAAAAGCTCCCCACCGTCAGATCAAGGATCCAATAATAATGATAAATTATTAATTAATCAGAATTAAAATCTGTTAAGGAAAGATTCCTCAAAATCTTTCCAAATAATAAGATTGTGCTCTGTAAATCAGAGCACCGTTGGATCAATGATTCAATGGTGATTAAAAATCACCAAAAGTACAGAATAAATTCTGTATGGAAAGATTTACCAATCTTGTTAAAAAAAATAAAAAGATTGCCTTCTGTAAATCAGAAGTCTTTGGATCAAAGATCCAACGATGGGAAATTTCCCAAATCAATTGGAGAAAAGATCTCCTTAACTGATTGAACTGATCAGCTCACCCTATATAAAGGCCCCAAGACTTGAAGCCTGACAGATAGAGAAGCATACAGAGGAACCTCCCCAAAAACTTTGAGAAAATTGAGAGAGAAGAGCCAAGCTCTCGGTAAGAGAAAGAAGATTTTTCTTCAAGGTAAAAAAGGATGATGAACGGAGAGATGAAATCATCTCATGATTAATTAAAAAGAAGAATTCACTTCTTTAAAGATCATAGATGTACAAGACCAAGGTCATAAAAAGAAGAACATAATTCTTCTCACAGATCATAAATCTATAAGACAAAATGTCTTTCAGAGATCATGAACATCTCATTATAAAAGGGAGAGAATAATTCAATTCTCTTGAGGATCACAGATTCATAAAGGCAAAGCCTTTCATCAAAATAAGATATTGAAATATGTTCTATTAAATAAGAACTTTGTTCTTAGAACCTTGAGACAAAGTCTCTTATAAAAAGAGAATTTAATTCTCAAGGCGCAAACTGATCTAAGTTGCATGAAAGAAGCACTTCAGCGCTCCACATCTAGCGCAAAGCGCTGCAGAGCCTTGGCGCTCTTAATTTTAAAGAGCCACAGCGCTCCAAACATAGCGCACTGCGCTTATTGATTGGCGCGATGCGTGTCCCGCACGATTGCGCCACTTAACAGTTAGCGCTTAGCACTCTTGAAATAGCGCTTTGCGCTCATGGACTGGCGCTCAGCGCCAAGCGCACCACGTGCTCTTCACGTAGGCGCCACTTAACAGTTAGCGCTTTGCGCTCATGGACTGGCGCTCAGCGCCAAGCGCACCACGTGCTCCTCACGTGTGCGCCACTAAACTAATAGCGCAATGTGCTCATAAACTAGCGCTCAACGCTCATAAACTAGCGCAATGCGCCCATCATCTGGCGCTTAGCGCCAAGCGCAACACGTGTCCCTCACATGTGCGCTACTCGGCAGAAGCGCACCGCGCTCTTTGACTGGCGCAAAGCGCCAAGCGCACCATGTGTTGCGCTGATAGAACATAAATTTTTCTTTAATAAGCCTAGGGCTATGAGGAATGCTCAGCATTCAGTAAAAGACAAAAACATTGTCAGGGCCAAGCCTAAATAAAGGCTCAACAGCCTAAAATAAATGTTAAACATTTTAACTTGATTGGACTTAGTCCAAGATTGGCCATAAGTTCTCAACTCAGATTAACTGAGCCCATATGCTCATAAATCTTTCTGATCTTAGTCCCAATTGGACTACAGATCTCCCAACCAAAATTGGTTCAAGGGTACATCTCTGAACTCCTCTGATATTTGTCGTTGTAATCCTTCAACGTCTTCAGAGAGGCGACGGGTCCCGACAACAATACATTCCATAGACTATGACGTCCATAAACTGGACTATGGGGTCCTTAAGCCCATGGTCTATGATGTCCTTAACCTCGGAACGAGATGTCCTTAAACTAACAACGGACCGAGATGTCCTTAAACTGGTAATCGGCCACAATGTCCCTAAACTAAACAATAGAATCCAAATGCTCTTTTGTCGAATCTAAATGATCTCGTTAAGTCGATCTTAGTCTAAAATTAGATTAATGTATCCTTAACACACGTTTAAGTTGATCTTAGTCTCAAATGAGACTAACGTATCCTTAAACCCAACCCCCAAACCCAAATTTAAGAAGATACAGATTTAGACTAATCCACGCCCTACGGGCGACAACATAAATTAGTCTCCATTTACAATCCACGGGCAACTAAAACAAAACAAACACACACGACATGAAGTGACCATCTGGAGAAGGAGAAAGTGGTTACCGCGATGCGGTAGCGTAATTAACTGCAGGGAAGAGCGTCCCCACAATCAAAAAACCCCTCAACGAGGGGGAATCTGACGAAGTCTGCTACATCGGCCGCATCAGTTTAAACCTTCGATACATGGTGTCATAAATCAACTTGGCATCTTCAGAGAGGTGGACGGATAGCACCAATTAGCATCTGCCCTCGGAATTCAGGCCATGACGTACCAACGTCGCGGTCGCGTGTTTCGGTGGGGAACAGATTCTTGCACGCCCGGTGGGACCTCTTCCTCTTTCCACTCCACACTTTGTGTGTCGTGTTCGTGAAACGAATCGCGGTTTGATATGGTTGCCCTTGGATTCGAAGTACTAAGATTTGGTTTTGCTCCCGTGCAGAAAACAGAATATCAAATGTCCTCTAACTGCTCCAGCTGCAACTGCAACTCCCGTTCTGCCTCATCTGGAGGTGTAACTTACGGGCCCCAAGCGTCCTCCCTGTTCAAAATGCCAGTGGAGCAAGTAACTCAAGCCACCACTGGACTGTTCTTTGGGACCATGATCCCACCCATGAGCTTCAATGCCCCGCTGCTATCGCAAGAAGCCTCAAAGAAGTCGGTCATTGATCAACTTATCACTACCGCGGCCCCTCTCAACGGGTCGTCCAGCTCCAACGCCTCAGTCTTTGACAGACTGGGCCAAAGCTCATTTGGGCCCATGAAGAAGCCCGCGATGCCAGAAAGGGTTATCCCTAAGCGGATAGCCATTCCTGCTTATGAAGTCGTCAAGGCGGCTTCTCCTACCAAAGGGTCGGTCTTCACAAGACTGACTGTTCCGGCTCCCACTCCAGGCGAGGTCCTCAAAGCTGCTTCCCCTACCCAGAGGTCTGTTTTTGACAGATTGGACATTGGTTCTCAATGGACATCGGTCTTCAAGAGGCTGACGCCGGCGACAACCCTTCGCCAAAACAGGGGGAATAATGAAGCCACCTCCATAGCTGAACCAACTCCATCCGCACGACATGCTCGCCGTCGTTATTGGCACCGAGTAAGGAAGGCTGGGAGCAACTCTTCTCCTGGACTGACTCCGCCGGCTTCAACGGTGGAAATCGATGCTACTGTTCCAACTGGGAACAGTTTTGAACCGCTAAGGAGGGTGCGCAAAAACTCTCCGACTACCGTACTGAAGAGATCTCCTCCACCTGTGGAGAATGCTAAAGAAAAGAAGCCGGAGCAGCCCCTCAGCGGCTGTCCTCCAAAATTTACAAAGTCTGGCGACAGGCCAAGGAATCGGTGATTGACCAGGACTACTCTCACCAACTAAAGAAGATTAAAGCTCGGTAGGAAAAGAGCCATCCCGTGGTACCACAGAAGATGTCATCCATCTGGGTGCCCGCTGCAACGGATCCCTCAACTTCAACCGCTCACAAAAGAAGGAGGCCGGAGAAAGCCCCTGTGACCGCGGCGAACCGCAAGGACGCAGAATTAAACGCCCCAAGTATGGGGGCATGGTAACACATACTGTTTATATGTCTTCCAGAAAAGAGGAAAGCCGTGCTTCTACGGGTCATCGACCGCTTACCCGATCGATAACAAAGGCTCAGGAGCAACAGCAACAGAAACTTCAGGAGATGCTGACCGCAATGGCCGCACTCACTTGGCCGAAAGAAAATCCAGAAACCTCATAGCAGCGTCAGGAACAAGAAACTGATGCTGAATTCCTCCGAAGAATGCTCGAGAGGAAAGAAAAAGATGTCGCGGAACAGGCGGCCAACATAAAACGAATGGCTCTTTTGTTCCAAGACATGGCCGGGATGATATTACAGCAGGAACCTCCAGCTGAAGACCCCCCGATTATCGTTGAAGACGACAGAGGGGAGACATCGAACCCTCCTCCGGCTCTTTCAGCAGCCAAGGAGGAGACCATCTCTAAGGCCACTCTGGATGATTACATCGCTCAGCAGATACGAGTTCACCAGGCGAATGAAGCGGCCGGGCAGATCGTTAAGACTGGATGGCCCTACCCGGGCTGGTATGACCAAATAAGGCACCCGCTGGGATATACGATCCCCAAATTCCACGTATATAAGGGAACGGGAAATCCGCATCAGCACGTCGCTCAATTTAGAGCCTTGTGCGGCAACACTGGAGGTGATAATAAACTTCTGCTTCGCCAGTTTGTTGGCAGCTTGTCGGAGACGGCGTTCGAGTAGTATTCTGAGCTTCCAAACGACTCTATCAAGACATTTGCGGAGATGGAGCTGCTGTTTACACAGAGATTCACAAGCGCTAGCGAGCACACCCCGATCACCGCATTGATTAACGTCAGGGTAAAGCCGGGCGAAACGTGGGTGCAATACGCAATACGATGGCGGAACTTATGGTCGAAGTGTGAGCAGCGCATCGAAGAAGCGCCTGCGGTGGGCATGTTCGTGGGCACTCTTAACCCTCAAGCGACCATCTCCCAATTCATGATTTTTTTCAAGCCGACCACTTTCCAGTCCTTGATTGATAAGCTGGCCCAAATGGACCAGATGGGTCACAGGCCTTCCTCTTCGAAGCCGGAGCCGCGGAATGAAAAAGGGAAAGGGAAAGCGACCTTCGTCGCCAATGCTCAACAGCAGCCCAGTGGTCCAAAATTAACTGATCACCTAGACGAAAGACGGCGATTCTATAACGAGAAAATAAAGCGCCCTTATTCGTTTCCCCGGGACAAAACGAGGAGATTGTTTGAGCTGGCGGTGCGCAATAGGCTCATTAATTTGCCAAATCCAAAATGCCCGTTACAACCCGGTGAGGCTAATAATCCCAATTATTGCCCCTATCACCAAGCGATAGGCCATCCAATTGAGGATTGTTTCGTCTTCAAAGGCTGGATTGAAGACCAATACCAACAGGACAAATTCGCACTGTCCGAGAATTGGAAGGTAAGCCTGCCGCAGCCGCACGCTCTCAAAAAGACGGACACACCGGGGGCATCATTCTCTTTTGTAGAAGAAGCTCCATGGGAGATCGCTCTTTCAGCCAAAACAAAAAGAATGCTGAAGGATCTCCAAACATGCCCGGCGATTAGATGGAAAAATCCACTGGAACCCGAGACCATCGAGGGAATGCTGAAACCGCGCCCAACTCCAAAAATTGATGGTGATAGTCAAAGCACCCGCACCCAGTCGTCAAAGTCTTCGAAGAAAAAGAAGAAGACCAAAAAGCCTGTGAAGCCTGATGACAAGCGCACGGAACTGCAAAAACATATCGACGTGCTGGAAGAATATAACCAGAAGGCGCGAACCCCAGTCACATTCCAAGAATTTCCCAGCCACGTCCTTAAGGACGGAGATGATGACAATAGAGAAGACTCGTCGAATGAGCCTGAAGATTATGTAGCAAGCTGCCATGTGATCTCTCACTCGTTGATAGACGGTGAAGAAGCTCCTTACGCAGAGAAACTGGGGGCAGATCCTAAGCCGGAACTTCTATGACCATCAGACGAAGTGATCGACACATTCCTAAACGAAGCACTTCTGAAAAGCAAAGCTGATCGGGAGCGCGAGATGGCCATATTCGAAAAGGCCAAACGCCGGCGACTGGACGAAAGGATCAAAACACTCCCACCAAATCAAAGTACATCTGCCGCAAATAAAAGCAGGTTCAAGACGAGGAAAAGGTTCCCTAAAGCCATATCGATGGGAATGAAGCTGCCACCCTCCGAAGGAAACACTCCTGATAAAGCGGATATGCATCCTAGCTACTGCTTATATCATTGAAAGATTACACACCCTACTGAAGAGTGCAACGCTTTTAAAAGATGGTGGCAGGGATATGTTGCTCACCGACAACATTTCAATCGGATGAAACGCAAAACTCGTCGGGAGCAAAGAAATACGACCGAGGAGCGCAAAAGAACTACCGACAACTGTCATATGGTCGACGCTGGGGGATCGCAAGTTCTCACCTTTGGGAGCGATTTTGATGAAGAAATAGCTCTTGGCCCTCTCTTCAAAGAACCTACATCCGAAATGGAAGAAATGAAGACCTGTGAGAACATTCAGCTGCGCAATCGTACGCTGCCCGAAAAGAATCTCGGGCCCTCGAACAGTGGGTCGAATAGAAAAGATAAGGGGAAACAAAAAATCCCTGAGGACATCGTCCTAGATGATCAAGTCGTCAAAGAGCTGACAGCCAAGGACCCGCCAAAGAAGAACAAGGTGGATTACAACGTTCTGGCACACTTGAGGAAGCTACCTTCGCAGCTAAGCATTCTCGATGCTCTCTTGTTATCAAAAGAAGCAAGAGATTCTTTGATCAAGGCGTTACAAGAGCCCGAACAGTTCCAAGCTTTCCTCGCCGAAGAAAAGATGAAGGACGAGCTAGAAGAAGTACACACTGCCGATATCACTTTCGACGATGAAGATCTCCTCCTCGGGACGTGTGAGCATAACCGTCCCCTTTATGTCTCCGGATACTGTCATGATATCAAGATAGGCAAAATCATGGTTGACAATGGGTCCTCCGTTAACCTCCTCAATGTAAGAGTGTTGAAGGAAATCTGCATGAGCGTTCAACACCTCGCTCAGGATAAGATCACTATCTCCGGGTTTGACTCCCAGTCATCACGGACGCTTTGGTCTGTGATACTGACGCTGCGCTTTGGGTTGCTAGTCACTGACATCAAGTTTCACGTCATTGACGCTAAGACCTGATATAACGCTTTGCTCGGCCGGCCTTGGTTACACGAGTACAACATTATCCCTTCTACACAACATCAGTATATGAAGTACTTCAAAGATGGTCTCGTGTACACTGTGACAGGAGAACTAAACCCATTCTCCGTGAACGAAGTCCGCAAATATGAGGATGCCAAGTACTTCCTGCCAGATTTCGAAGACACATAAAGATATCGCAAACCAGAGGACAAGAACAAAGCTATCACCACTATTCCGGTCTTCGGGAGTGATACCGAGGAGGAAGAAGAAATAATTTATTCAGGGCCGCTCCAACGCAACAAGCCGGGACCGTCCACCCTTATTCCGGTCTTCGGCAGCGATTCAGAAGATAAGGTCAATGTCGTATTCTCTGCTCGGCCGCCGATACAAGCATTCGCTAACGATGAGCAGAGTTTGCAAGTTGCCATGGTTCCGCAAGAGCATTACAAAGAACTCGATGCACTTGAAACTTATAGTGTGCAAGAACTGCAGACATTCTATGTCCCCCCCAGGCGAAAGGGTGAAAAGGCAATCCTATTCTACCGATCCGGGGAAACCAAAGTGGAGAAAGAAATTTGGCATGGTGTTGATTCTACACTTGACAGGCTCCAGCCCATCCGTTTTCCCAGATACAACACAGACGGATTAAAAAGACTGTTGAGGCGCCAAGGCGTACCCTTCAAACAGACTGCTCGGCAAGCCCAGTTCTATAACAAGATCCGGAACGTCCCCGGAACTCAACAAAAGTTGCCCAACGGGAGAATGGAAACGATCGGGCTTGGAAATGTTCAATCCAAGAAACGGGAGCGATTCCGCGGCTGCTACGTCATACATGACTTTGATGAAGAAGGAGATGCTCTCTAGGAAGATGTTAACCCTAAACCAAAACGAACTCCTATTGTGAAAATGCCAAGCCCGTCGTTCGAGGAACAAATGGACAAGCTTATAAGGAAAGCAGGTCAAAAGGTTCGAGACGACCATAATCGCGAAATGGCCATCTACGAGAAAGCCAGAATGCAACGCCTCCTTCAGCAGGCTGCAGAAAGTGACGATGCCCTTCGTCGCCAGCCCGTTATACAAAATACCCGACGCAGAGGCAGAAATAAACCCAAGAATGGAAAAAGCGTTTGACAGCGACAAAGCGGGACCAAGAAGCCACGCGATCGAGAATTGAGCAACCAGGATTCGTCTCTTATGAAGAAGATGGGTTGAGCGTATTCTTTTTCCCAAGACAAGACAGGGAAGATACTCGATCTTGTCATAAAACATCAGATGATTACCCTCCCGGAGTCCAAACACCCCGAGCAAGCAGGCGAGGTCTCTCACCCGGAATATTGCTCCTATCACCGAGCGATAGGACATCCTCTCGAAGACTGCTTCACGTTCAAAGACTGGGTAGAAGACCAGTATCAGCAAGGCAGGTTTTCTCTATCCAGCAGTTGGAAAGTAACCCCGCCGCGGAAGCATAAACCAAAAGCCACGAAAGCAGAGCCGGATCAACGTCGGGCTTGGAAGCGATCTCGTACCTGTCACGTGATAACGCTGTCAGAAGAAGAACCCGAGAATATGGATGACCTCCCCTGGTGCTTCGAAAACGATGATGACGAGGTGATCTCCGAGTTTCCACCGGCGCCAAAAGAGCTGGAAGATGGGATACATACTACTGCAGATAACCTCAAAAAAATCGACTTGGGAACGGCAAACGATCCACAGCCGACGTTGTTGTCTAAAGAAAAAGTGGCTACGCTCAAAGACATTCTCATGCAGTATAAAGATTGCTTCACATGGAACTATTCCGAGATGCCAGGACTAGATCCAGAAATTGCTGCGCACAAATTGGCGATATCTCCGGACGTCAAGCCAATCAATCAAGCACCGATAAGAATGCGGCTTGAACTTGAAATGAGCATCAACGCCGAGGTCAAGAAGCTAATCGACTCCGGCTTCATCCAAGAGGTTCATTACCCTGACTGGATCGCCAATATCGTCCCAGTGATGAAGAAAAATGGGACGGTGCGCATATGTGTAGATTTTCGGGATCTCAACCAAGCTTGCCCGAAGGACGACTTTCCAGTACCGGTCACGGAACTGATGATAGATAGTACGTCCACTCATGAAGTTTTCTCCTTCATGGATGGATCATCAGGGTACAATCAGATAAAGATGCATCCCGAAGATCAGAAGCATACCGCTTTCCGGACTCCTTTAGGAATATTCTGCTACAAGGTGATGCCCTTCGGTCTAAAGAACGCCGTTGCCACCTATCAGAGGGCTATGACGAAGATTTTCGATGACCTCATACATGAAATTGTCGAATGATATACTGACGACCTTGTGGTGAAAAACAAATCATACGAGGAACATTTAGAACATCTGAAGATCGTATTTCAGTGCCTTCGGAAATACAACTTGAAGATGAACCCTCTCAAATGCGTGTTCGGAGTTTCCTCGGGCAAATTCCTAGGATTCGTCGTCCGACACCGAGGCATCGAGATAGACCCGTCGAAGATCAAAGCGATCATGGAAATGCCTCCGCCAAGGACTCTCAAGCAACTGCGGTCTCTCCAAGGAAAGCTCGCGTATATCAGGCGATTCGTAGCTAACCTCTCCAGAAAATGCCGCCCCTACAGTCACTTGATGAAGAAGGGAACCTCGTTCGTCTGGGATCGCAAATGCCAAGGCGCACTGGATGAAATCAAGCAATACCTACAGAATCCTCCGGTGCTAACCGCTCCAGTCAAGGGAAAACCTCTTCTTCTGTATACAACCGCCCTCGAGGGTTCTCTAGGCGCATTATGGGCACAAGAGAACGACCAAGGGAAGGAGAGAGCCCTTTACTATTTAAGTCGAGTTCTCCTGGGAGCAGAAAACAACTACTCTCCCATCGAAAAACACTGCCTAGCGTTGATCTTCGCGATAACGAAACTTAGACACTATGCGTTGGCACATGAAGTCCATCTCATATCAAAGGTGGATCCTCTCAAATATTTGATGTCAAAGGCTATATTAATAGGACGGCTCGCTAGATGGGCCCTGCTCTTGATGGAGTTCTCGATAATATACCGACCCCTCAAGGCAGTGAAAGGCCAGGCCATCGCTGATTTCCTCGCCGAGCATCCTATACCTGCCGACTCTCCCTTGAACTGTGAATTGCCCGACTAGTACGCGTTTGACATGATCGACGGGGAGAGAAGAGAGAATGACACCCGATGGGAACTCTACTTCGACGGAGCATCTTCCATGAAGAAGCGAAAGCACAGCACCTTCATAATCAAATCCGGGGTAGGCCTCATCTTCGTGACTCCACAAGAAGGGATAATGCGCTTTGCCTTCTCCTTAACAGAACCGAGGACGAATAATGAAGCCGAATACGAAGCTTTGATAGCAGGTCTTGAGATCGCTGTCGACATGGGGATCGAGGACCTTCTTATATACGGAGACTCCCAGCTGATCGTTAGTCATGTAAACGGCGACTATCAAACGTGCAAACCAGAGTTGGTAAAGTACGGCGAGAGAATGCAGCAACTGCTGACTCAAATCCCTGCCTATTCCCTGGAAAACATATCGCGTGCAGAAAATATCAAGGCGGATGCATTAGCCAAGCTCGCTAAAGAATTAGCCGACGAGAACCTCGATGACGTAAAGATCGTTGTGCAAATTCGTCGGATTCTTTCACCGGCAGAAATATCTCCGGAGTCGTCCGAAGAAAAGGGAGCTACCGAGCAAACGGCCCTACAAATAAAAGACCAGGAAAAGGCTATTAATTGGAGAGAAGTCTTTATAGACTACTTCAAATCCCATCAAACACCTAAAGATGCATCTTCAAGACATCAGCTCATGAAACGAGCTCTGTCGTTTGCCTTTGTCAATGATACTCTGTATAAGAGATCGTTTGACTCCATGTGGCTAAGATGCCTGGGACCTGAAGAGGCAAGGAAAGTCGTCCAAGAAACTCACGACGGACTATGCGGCTCTCACCAAGCCGGGCCGAAGATGAAACTAAAAATCAAAAGGATGGGCTACTATTGGCCCACGATGATCCAGGAATGCCTTGAATACACGAAGCAATGCCACTCGTGCCAAATTCACGGCGACTTTATCCACCAGCATCCAAATCCGCTACATCCAACGGTGGCTAGCTGGCCGTTCGAAATGTGGGAAACTGACATAATCGACCCCATCGAACCAGCATCGTCCAGAGGACATCGGTTCGTACTGGCAACAACCGATTACTTCTCTAAGTGGGCAAAAGCAGTACCACTGAGGGAAGTGAATACGGAGAATATCCTCCATTTCTTCAAGACACACGTCATTTACCGGTTCGGCACTCCGCGACGGATTATCTCCGATAACGGGCCAGCCTATAGAAGCCACAAGATCAGCCGCTTTGCACAACAGCATAACATAGACTGGAGATACCCTTCAATCTATAATCCCCGAGCTAACGGTCTAGCTGAGGATTTTAACAAAACCTTGATGAAGATCATGAAGAAGATGGTGTCTCGAAATAAGAAGAACTGGCATGAGAGACCGCTTGAAGCTCTCTGGGCGTATCGAACTACGTTCAAAACAGCCACGAGCACAACGCCATATGCATTGGTATTCGGCACAGAAGCGGTACTCCCCCTCGAGATAGAGTTACCCTCTCTATGAGTGGCCGTTCACTACGAGCTAACAGACGAGGAAAATGCTCACCTTCGGCTTGAGGGGCTCAACGCCCTTGATGAAACCCGGCTCATGGCGCAACAAAATTTGGAGGCTTATAAAGCAAAGATGGCGTGCTCATATGAAAGATTGACTAGGCCGAGGACATTCCGCCAAGGCGAACTCGTGCTGATAGTCAAAAGACCTATGATCCACAATCATGCCAAGCGGGGGAAATTTGAGCCGAACTATGAAGGCCCGTATATCATAGACAAAGTTTACTAGGGTGGAGCCTATCTACTCATGGACATGCATGGTGAAAGACCTTTCAGGCCAATAAACGGTCGCATCCTGAAAAAATACTACGCCTAACGAGTCACGGCCTAGGTCAACGATAGATGACGGCGCCTATCTCCGCTCGCTATCTTCCTAAGCCTAAACTCTATAAGTAGTAGCCGGCTTGCGGACCGAAACGTCCTTAAACTAACGATGGACCACTATGTCCTAAAACTGGCTGTTGACCGAAACGTCGATAAACTACTACGGACCGCAGCATCCCAAGGCTGACACAAAAAAAACGGTATGTCCATAAGCAAAATGAGCACGGATGAAAACCCGAAAGGGCTCCGTGAGTAAAAACAGCAGGGCTACCAGTGAGTTTTGTGAAACCCCGAAAGGGCGCAATCTCGTTAAAAGACACTTGCAAGGTCCTCTCGACCTTGTATGGAGAAATCACCTGTGTGAGATCCTTACGACTCACAAGGGAGCAACACACTTAGGGATCCCCACGATTCCTAAGGAGAAATTACACTTGCGAGATCCTCACGACTCGTAATGAGAACCCTCTTATGAGACCCTCACGGCTCATAAGATTCAAAAGCCTTAAGTTACAAGGATCTGAACCTGTTCTTAAGTAGTCATACACCATGATTTTGCCTTACAAACGGTTCAATGCTGACCTTTGTATACAATCCATGGGCGCGAATAAACATTTCCCTAACAAAGTCCCTCCAGAGACTGGGGATATGCTCATGTGGCAAAAGACACTTGTAAGTCCTCTCGACTTATAAGGAGAAAGTACTCTTGTAAGATCCTTACGATTTATAAGAGACCATACACTTAGGAATCCTCACGATTCCTAAGGAGAAAACGCACCTACGAGATCCTCACGACTTGTAGGGAGAAATACCTTTATGAGACCCTTACGGCTCGTAAAGTTAAAAGCCTTAGTCGACAAGATCCTAACCCTGTTCGCTAGGCCACCTTTGTTCGACGTCGACAGAGGCAAATGATGATTCTCTCTTGGAAATATCCCAGTAGTAGCGATGCTGATGCCTGAATCGGTATCAAATCCGAAAACTCGCAGTGAAAAGCCAGCGAGCCACAAATGCATATGAAATAGCCGAAATGATTGGGCAACTTGCAAATCAGCAAGTAAAAATGTATGCATGCAAAATAGCCGAAATGATTGGGCAACTCGCAATAAAAAGCAGCGAGTAAATAAAACAAATAGCCGAAATGATTGGGCACCGCGAAAAATAGCCGAAATGATTGGGCAATCACGACTTTCGCGATATAAAAGCTGAAATGATAGAGCATCGCGGAACGAAAAATATATAAAATGAAACTTTTTGCCCTACAAGTGAGATCACGTCGATCCCTGTATACAATCCAGGTGCACAAACAAAGAGGGAACCATACCTTCCCACCAGGCTCCATCAGAAAAAGAAGCCAAATCTCGAAGGTTCACAGACAGCCTGGAGATCATCTCAACATTCGTCTCATTACAACAGATGCAACATCAGCAAAGCGGAACCGCGGCAATTCCCAGTTCCATGACTCGGCGGTGCACAGACAACCGAGAGTCAAACCCCGACTCTGTGAAATGCGGATAAAGTCAACCCTTCCTGTTCTTGCGGAACACGGCTAATGTCAATCCTGACCCCATGGGAAGCGTCCAGAGCGGATCCTGGTCCTTGCGGAACACGGCTAATGTTAATCCTGACCCCGTGGGAAGCATCTAGAGCAAATCCTGGTCTAGTGGAACACGGCTAATGTCAATCCTGACCCTGTGGGAAACGTCCAGAGAGGATCCTGGTCCTTGCGGAACACGGCTAATGTCAATCCTGACCCCGTAGGAAGCATCCAGAGCAAATCCTGGTCTAGTGGAACACGGCTAATGTCAATCCTGACCCCGTGGGAAGCGTCCAGAGCGGATCCTGGTCCTTGCGGAACACGGCTAATGTCAATCCTGACCCCGTGGGAAGCATCCAGAGCAAATCCTGGTCTAGTGGAACACGGCTAATGTCAATCCTGACCCCGTGGGAAGCGTCCAGAGCGGAACCTGGTCCTTGCGGAACACGGCTAATGTCAATCCTGACCCCGTGGGAAGCATCCAGAGCAAATTCTGGTCCTATGGAACACGGCTAATGTCAATCCTGACCCCGTGGGAAACGTCCAGAGCGGAACATGGTCCTTGCGGAACACGGCTAATGTCAATCCTGACCCCGTGGGAAGCGTCCAGAGCGGAACCTGGTCCTTGCGGAACACGGCTAATGTCAATCCTGGCCCCGTGGGAAGCATCCAGAGCAAATCCTGGTCCTGTGGAACACAGCTAATGTCAATCCTGACCCCGTGGGAAGCATCCACAGCAAATCCTGGTCCTGTGGAACACAGCTAATGTCAATCCTGACCCCGTGGGAAGCATCCAGAGCAAATCCTGGTCCTGTAGAACACGGCTAATTTCAATCCTGACCACGTGGGAAACGTCCAGAGCGGAACCTGGTCCTTGTGAAACACGGCTAACGCCAATCCTGACCCCGTGGGAAGCATCCAGAGCAAATCCTGGTCTAGTGGAACACGGCTAATGTCAATCCTGACCCCGTGGGAAACGTCCAGAGCGGAACCTGGTCCTTACGGAACACGGCTAATGTCAATCCTGACCCCATGGGAAGCATCCAGAGCAAATCCTGGTCTATTGGAATACGGCTAACGTCAATCCTGACCCCGTGGGAAGCGTCCAAAGTGGAACTTGGTCCTTGCGGAACACGGCTAACGTCAATCCTGACCCCGTGGGAAGCATCCAGAGCAAATCCTGGTCCCGTGGAACACGGCAAAAGTCAACCTTGACCCCGTGGGAAACGCCCAGTGTAACTTCTGACTCCGTGAAATGCGGATAATGTCAATCTCATCAATCACTTATGGGTCCTCTCGACCCGTAAGGAAGAAAACTCTCTTGTGAGATCCTTACAACTCCCAAGAGAAAACATACTTAGGGATCCTCACGATTCCTAAGGAGAAAATACACCTACGAGATCCTTTCGACTCGTAGGGAGAGAAGTCTTTATGAGACCCTCATGGCTCATAAAGTTGAAAAGCCTTAGGCAGCAGATCTTAACCTGCTTCCTAAGCCATCACTACCTCTCGAAAAGTTCAAGACGGAATGCTCTTTATCATCTACAGGCTGCACTTGCTAAAGTAACATGCCAGCAACAAAGAGAAGAGAAAAAAGCGACAGGTAGGAGAAAATTTGATTCGCATCCAGTTAAGCACTCAAAGCGCGCCCATTCATGAATGAGCAAAAAGGATTAATGCATAAGATAAACATATGGAAATGGAAAATCTTGTCATTCATACCTCAGAAAATTCTTACATTGATGAAAACGGAAAACAAAAAAAAATGCCATTAAGATGTTTACAAAGGCAAGACATCAAATCCAGGACATGAATTGAGAAATTCAAAAGTTAGGCCATCCAAAAATTTTCGGGCCTCTCGGACCATTTTCGTGTGCATCCTTTCACGATCACAAGCGTCGGGATCCCCACTGATGTCCTCAACCCTTCGATAAGCAGCGAGTATCGCCGCCTGCTGAAAAGCCTGATGCAGGATATCAACAAGGTTGTCTCACCTTTTCTTTGAGATTAAGCCCATCAGATACACCGAGTGCACCTTATCTTCGGCGTCGTCCAATACCTTAAGCGGCATACTTGCACAGAATAGAGGAAGTGCTCCCCAGATCGCTCCCACAATAAGCTTCAAGAGAGAGGAACGATGAGGAAGCAGTCGACCATTGTATGCATCAAAGCGACCCATAATTTCAGCACACTGGGCATTTGTAAATTCTTGGTTTTGGGAACGGCCAAGTGCGCGAATGTATCTATAAGAAATATTCTCGTCGAGATCATACATATGAGCGTCCATAACGTCTGAAAAAGAAAATCAGTGAGAGTTAGTGGACAAACTGATTAAGAAAAGCTTATTGAAATAGATGCAGGATTTAAACAACTCTTGATATCCCCAAAGAGGAAATAAGTGCTAATTAAAATCACCCAATGAATTTAGTTCTGTGCAATTAAGAAAGAAATCCTAAAACAGATTTCGCCTTTAATAAAATGGTCCCTCGGGCCAAGGAGTAAATCTCCCTTGAGAGCAATACTCTTCAGCAGAAATGACAACTGCCATAATTGATAGGGGAATAAAATTCCCTGAAAATGCTAAAGAGCAGTGCTCTGTAGAGAAGATGTAATGATCCATCAAGAAACCCTGAAAGCAAAGCTTTCTGCAAAAGTAAAAACTTCAAAATCTTTAAGATCTGTAAAGTGAATTCCAAAAATTCTTCATCAATAAGTCGAAAGAAACCCTAAAAAGGTTTTCTTTTTCAGAACAATGATCCAAATAGAGCAAAGCTCTGATAACGAATTCGAATCCTACCAAAAAGAAAAGGTCTGACAGAAGTTTTGATTCTTAAGAGATTTCTTAAAGAAGAGAGCAATGCTCTGAAGGAAAAATAATTCTCATCTCAGAGGTCCAAAGGCCCTATTTATAGGCGTTGAGAGCCGTTTCAACTCCCAAAAAAGTTGATCCAACGGCGGAGATACTGCCACTGATGCACTCGCGTATGGGCCACGTAAGCGCAACGGTGGGGGGCATTTGTTTCCCCAATCAGACCAAAGCTCTGTTCAAATTCCGAGATTTGAAACGAAGCAACGCTTCATGAAAAGCGCTAGCATTAAATGCGCCAACACTAAAAGTCAAAAACTCTGAAACGGCGCTCACGTGCAAAGCACGAGAGCGCTAAGCGCCAAAAGCACTAAGCGCCAGAATCGCTTCACTCTCGCAAGGATTACTTGCGCCTGTTTATAACAGTGTAAGTTCTATAGCGCATATACGCCTAACAGAGGAAGAACAAAAGAATTAAAATAAGAGGAACACTTGACAGATAATGACAAAAAGGAAGAAAACACTTAATTAAACATTTTATTGCAATGGAAATAGATCGCCAAACATGGGATCAAAAGTACAGGGATTTACAAACATATAGATAAAATTATCTAGTTCCCTCTCTGTCTTTTCCACCATGTCAAAGCGACGATCTTCGCGAGGAGTACCCACACATCGGTTAGCACCGCATTGACCTGTGAAAGCAGAGATGACGGCCCGATGAGCCCGTATTTGGCTCAGCAACTGAACAGAGCAATCCCTCAGGGTTTTGGTGATCAAGTGCGCCTCGAAGAACCACTCGATCTTGTCTTCAGCGGCATCGAGCATCACAGGGGTCTTCTCCGCCGGAGGAGGGGGAATATCAGCTAGCACGGACATGAGGATCATCCGAAGCCAAATAGAGTTGGGAGGGAGAGGAGATCCTACACGAGTCAGGAGCTCGTGCAGCGCTGCGTCGCATTGGTCATCCCTAAGAGCAAGATTCACCAAGCGCACAGCGAAGCGAGGAACAATGTCCTGAATAGGCACTTCCCATGGTTGTCAACGAGCATGTGGGCGGTTACAAAGTATAGTTAAGATGGTTCTCTGGAAATGAGAAAAGAAAGAAGCATTGCTTCAGATTATAAAGACTTGGCACAGAAAATTTTGTGCATAATGGAGCTATTTCCAAGAACTGGAAAATGTAAGTTCTGGGGAATATAAGTTTGACTTAAAAGGAAGGTGAAAAAACACCTCTAACAATAAAATCAACGCTTCATAGCAGCGCCAAGTGCGCTGCGCCCTAAGCAGCGCACCACGTGCAAAGCACGTGTGCGCTAGCGCATGCACGTAGTGCGCTAGTGCTAGGTGTGCTACGCTCTAAGCAGTGCATCACGTGCAAAGCACGGATGCGCTAGCACCAAGAGCGCTGCAGTCTAAGCAGCGCGCCATGTGCAAAGCACGGGTGCGCTAGCGCTGGAACTAAAAGCTCCCCACCGTCAAATCATGGATCCAATAATAATGATAAATCATTAATTAATCAGAATTAAAATCTGTTAAGGAAAGATTCCTCAAAATCTTTTGAAATAACAAGATTGTCCTCTGTAAATCAGAGCACCGTTGGATCAATGATCCAACGGTGATTAAAAATCACCAAAAGTACAGAATAAATTCTGTATGAAAAGATTTACCAATCTTGTTAAAAAAACAAAAAGATTGCCTTCTGTAAATCAGAAGCCTTTGGATCAAAGATCCAACGATGGGAAATTCCCCAAATCAATTGAAGAAAAGATCTCCTTAACTGATTGAACTGATCAGCTCACCCTATATAAAGGCCCCAAGACTTCAAGCCTGACAGATAGAGAAGCATACAGAGGAACCTCCCCAAAAACTTTAAGAAAATTGAGAGAGAAGAGCCAAGCTCTCGGTAAGAGAAAGAAGATTTTTCTTCAAGGTAAAAAAGGATGATGAACAGAGAGATGAAATCATCTCATGATTAATTAAAAAGAAGAATTCACTTCTTTAAAGATCATAGATCTACAAGACCAAGGTCTTTTACAAAGAGATCAAAGGATCTCATCATAAAAAGAAGGACATAATTCTTCTCACAGATCATAAATCTATAAGACAAATTGTCTTTCAAAGATCATGAATATCTCATTATAAAAGGGGGGTGGAATAATTCAATTCTCTTGAGGATCACAGATCCATAAAGGCAAAGCCTTTCATCAAAATAAGAGATTGAAATATCTCCTATAAAATAAGAACTTTGTTCTTAGAACCTTGAGACAAAGTCTCTTATAAAAAGAGAATTTAATTCTCAGGGCGCAAACTGATCTAAGTTGCATGAAAGAAGCACTTCAGCGCTCCACATCTAGCGCAAAGCGCTGCATAGCCTTGGCGCTCTTAATTTTAAAGAGACACAGCGCTCCAAACATAGCGCACCGCGCTTATCGATTGGCGCTCAGCGCCAAGCGCGACACGTGTCCCACACGTGTGCGCCACTTAACAGTTAGCGCTTAGCGCTCTTGAAATAGCGCTTTACGCTCATGGACTGGCGCTCAGCGCCAAGCGCACCACGTACTCCTCACGTAGGCGCCACTTAACAGTTAGCGCTTTGTGCTTTTGACTTAGCGCTTTGCGCTCATGGACTGGCGCTCAGCGCCAAGCGCACCACTTGCTCCTCACGTGTGCGCCACTAAACTAATAGCGTAATGTGCTCATAAACTAGCGCTCTGCGCTCATAAACTGGCGCAATGCGTCCATCATCTGGCGCTTAGCGCCAAGCACAACACGTGTCCCTCACGTGTGCGCTACTCTGCAGAAGCGCACTGCGCTCTTTGACTGGCGCAAAGCGCACCATGTGTTGCGCTGATAAAACATAAATTGTTCTATAATAAGCCCAGGGCTATGAGGAATGCTTAGCATTTAGTAAAAGACAAAAACACTGTCAGGGCCAAGCCTAAATAAAGGCTCAACAGCCTAAAATAAATGTTAAACATTTTAACTTGATTGGACTTAGCCCAAGATTGGCCATAAGTCCTCAACTCAGATTAACTGAGCCCATATGCTCATAAATCTTTTTGATCTTAGTCCCAATTGGACTACAGATCTTCCAACCAAAATTGGTTCAAGGGTACATCTCTGAACTCCTCTGATATTTGTCGTTGTAATCCTTCAACGTCTTCATAGAGGCGACGGGTCCCGACAACCATACATTCTATAGACTATGACGTCATTAAACTGGACTGTGGGGTCCTTAAGCCTATGGACTATGATGTCCTTAACCTCGGACCGAGATGTCCTTAAACTAATATCGGACCGAGATGTCCTTAAACTAACATTAGACCACTATGTCCTTAAACTGGTAATCAACTGTAATGTCCCTAAACTAAACAATAGAGTCCAAATGCTCTTTTGTCGTATCTAAATGATCCCGTTAAGTCGATCTTAGTCTAAAATTAGATTAACGTATCCTTAACACACGTTTAAGTTGATATTAGTCTCAAATGAGACTAGCGTATCCTTTAACCCAACCCCCAAACCCAAATCTAAGAAGATACGGATTTGGACTAATCCACGCCCTACGGACGACAACATAAATTAGTCTTCGTATACAATCCACGGGCAACCAAAACAAAACAAACACACACGGCACGAAGTGACCATCTGAAGAAGGAGAAAGTGGTTACCACGATTCGGTAGCGTAATTAACTGCAGGGGCTTGCGCCTGCAGGGAAGAGCGTCCACACAATCAAAAAAACCCTCAACGAGGGGGAATCTGACGAAGTCTGCTACATCGGCCGCATCCGTTTAAACCTTCGATACATGGTATCATAAATCAACTTGGCATCTTCGGAGAGGTGGACGGATAGCACCAATTAGTATCTGCCCTCGGAATTCAGGCCATGACATCCCAACGTCGCGGTCACGTGTTTCGGCGGGGAACAGTGTCTTTGCAGGAATACCTCAATTCGTCTCAACTCCAAGGAAATCAGTGTCCTTGGCAAATACCTCGATACAGGGAAATCAACATCCTTGACGAGAGCATCTCGATTCCCGTCGACCCGCAGAGAAATCAGTGTCTTTGCAGGAATACCTCGATTCGTCTCAACCCTTACGGAAATCAGCGTCCTTGGAAAAAACCTCTATTCAGGGAAATTAGCAGCCTTGACGAGAGCATCCTGATTCGCATCGACCCGCAGAGAAATTAGTGTCTTTGCAGGAATACCTCGATTCGTCTCAACTCCGAGGAAATCAGTGTCCTTGGCAAATACCTCGATTCAGGGAAATCAACGTCCTTGACGAGAGCACCTCGATTCGCGTCGACCCGCAGAGAGATCAGTGCCTTTGCAGGAATACCTCGATTAATTTCAACTCCGAGGAAATCGGTGTCCTTGGAAAATACCTCGATTCAGAGAAATAAGCGTCCTTGACGAGAGCATCTCGATTCACGTCGACCCGCAAGGAAATCAGTGTCTTTGCAGGAATACCTCGATTCGTCTCAACTCCGAGGAAATCAGTGTCCTTGGCAAATACCTCGATGCAGGGAAATCAACGTCCTTGTCGAGAGCATCTCGATTCGCGTCGACCCGTAAGGAAATCAGTGTCTTTGCAGGAATCTCTCGATTCGTCTCAACTCCGAGAAAATCAGTGTCCTTGGCAAAAACCTCGATTCAGGGAAATCAGCGTCCTTGACGAAAGCATCTCGATTCGCGCCGACCCGCAGAGAAATCAGTGTCTCTGCAGGAATATACGACGATAGCCAAACGGAGCCATAGCAGAGTCCCTAGTTCCAAGTCTCGACGGCCACATCTACAGCCTAGAGACCCACAACAGCGTTCCTCCTCATTCCAGCAGGATTCGGACGCGACAATCAATCTCGGAGCCACGGCAAAGTCTCTAGTTCCAAATCTCGACAGTTTACAGACAACCTAGAGACCACCTCGACATTCGTCTCGTTACAATAGACGCAACGTCAGCAAAGCGGAGCCGCGGCAAAGTTCCCAGTTCCAGGACTCGGCGGTGCACAGACAACCGAGAGTCAACCCCCTGACCCCGTGAAATGCGGATAAGGTCAACCCTTGACTCCGTGAAATGCGGATAAGTTCAACCCCCTGACCCCGTGAAATGCGGATAAGGTCAACCCCTGACTCCGTGCAATGCGGATAAAGTCAACCCCTGACCCCGTGAAATGCGGATAAGGTCAACCCCTGACCCCGTGAAATGAGGATAAAGTCAACCCCTGACCCCATGAAATGCAGATAAGGTCAACCCCTGAGTCCATGAAATGCGGATAAAGTCAACCCCTGACCCCGTGAAATGCGGGTAAGGTCAACCCCCTGACTCCATGAAATGCGGATAAAGTCAACCCTCGACTTTCCCGTCAAAGCAATTCTTTGATTCAGGAGCAAGTCAACTCAACAATCAGTTACGGGTCCTCTCGACTTGTAAGGAGAAAATTCTCTTGTGAGATCCTTACGACTCTCAAGAGAAAACGCACTTAGGAATCCTCATGATTCCTAAGGAGAAAATACACCTACGGGATCCTCTCGACCAGTAGGGAGAAAATTCTTTATAAGACCCTCACGGCTCATAAAGTTGAAAAGTCTTAGGTGGAAGATCCTAACCCTGTCTCCCAAGCCATCATTGGCTCGCAGAGAGGTCAAGGTAGATTTTCCACGGTCCACACTCTCCGAAAAGAAAGGAAACAACCACTTGCAGGTCATCTCGACTCGTAAGCAAGAAAAACCCTCTTGTGAGATCCTTACGACTCTCAAGGGAAAACACACTTAGGAATCCTCACGGTTCCTAAGGAGAGAATACACCTACGAGATCCTCTCGACTCGCAGGGGGAAAAGTCTTTATGAGACCCTCACGGCTCATAAAGTTGGAAAGCCTTAGGAGGCAGATCTGAACCTGACTCCTAAGCCATCGCTGTCCTACAAGGAGATCAAAATAGATTATCCACAAAATGCATTTACTAAAAGGGATACACCACCATGAAGCAAAATATGTCTTTTATTCATGAATCAAAATGAGTATAAAGTACAATTTATGAAAGAATCAAAAAATACTCTCATTCAGGAGTATGTACAAAAGAAGAATAAAATGAGACATATACAATTTTTCAAGCCGGCGGACGATGTAACAGATTTTTCAGGTCATCCTTTTTCCGCTGGGACGCGGCTTCATAATTTGTTATCGCTAAGAGATGGGCCTCCGCTTGAGACTGTTGGGCCTGGTACGAGGCAAGCCGACTTTCAAGCTCCTTTTCGGTAACTTTGTGAGCTTCGACCATCTCGCGAGTGAAAACGACGGCTTTATCAACAGCTACCACCTCCCTGATAGCTTCTTGAAGCACTCGCCAAAGTTCATACGCACGAGTGGTCTTGGCTGTAAGTTCATCTTGAAGTTCTCCCAGCGCTTTGGAAGCCACCTCCCTCTCCGAAAACTTTCGGTTGAGCCTCTTCTCGCATGACAGCATATTTGCGGTGCACCGTTCAATCAGCCCCCGCAAGCTCGTCTTTGCAGCCACGACCTCTGAGGGAAGGCGTGTGCACTTGAGATCATGTAAACAGACCTCCAATCGACGCCAATCCTCGATCCAAAACACGCACAAGCTATTTTCTCTTTCTGGCAACAAGGAAGTTTTCGTATTCGTACTTAAAGAAAATTTCCAGGGGTCAAGTATGAAGCTCGTGTACACAGGTGGGATGCACGTACGAATACACATCAAGCAGAAAAAGCCAACAGAAAACATTCAACAATTAATGATAAGAGAAAATACATTGATATTACTCTAAAAGAAAGAGATCACCAAACAAGGGTTAGGAAATACAAGGGTTAACAAAGCAAAACACAAAATTTTCCAGCTCCCTCTCCGCCTTCTCTAGCACGTCAAAACGACGGTTTTCGCGAGGAGTCGCTCCCCATCGGTTGGCGTCGTGCTCATCAGCGAAAGCGGACATAACGGCCCGTCGGGCCCGTATCTGACTCAGTATACGAACTGAATGATCCTTCAAAGCTTGAGTGATTAGACAAGCCTCGTGAAAGCACTCGAGCTTGTCCTCCACCGCGTCAAGGATCGCCGAAGTCATTTCCGCCGGATGAGGGAGTATATCGGCAGGCACAGTCAGAAAGATCATCCGGAGCCAAATGGAGCCCATAGGAAGAGGAGAGCCCCTACGAGTCAGAAGCTCATACATCACCACGTCATATTGAGCGTCGGTGAGGAGGGGATCTGCCAGCCGCACAGCGAAGCGAGGGATTATCTCCTCAATGGCCACCTCCCATGGTTGCCGACAAGCGTGGGGACGATTGCAAGCCATAGCAAGTGATCGGTTTCTCAAAGATGATCACCTTAAGATATAAATGGTTTTCTCTGTGAGGAAAGGAAGAAAGGCGTGGTTTCAGGTTATAAAGGGAGCATTTAATGCTATGCACAAAAAATGTTGTGCATGGTAGAACTATTCTCAAAACCCGGAAAAAGGGAGAGAGAGTTGGAAATGTAAAGCAATGACGCATTGAAATCAGATCAGGGAAATGAAACGTCCCCATCAAGCAGAGCCCCGCATGCGCAACACATGAGCACAAGCCTTGATTGGAAGATAAAGCGGCATTGCACATACATGACACAGAACCGAGTTCTAAGGAAGAGAATTAAATTCTCAAGGCAAGAACAAGGAAGAAAGAAGATGAAGGAGTGGAGGCGCTTCTGAAGAGACCCATGCATTTATAGGATGTGATGGGAAACGGTTCATCTGCCCCCTTCCCTAGGCAAATCCAACGGCCACAAAGATGAAAGCGTTGCACTCACGTGCAAACACGTGAGAACAACGCTGTGGGGGCATTTGTTCCTTTGTAGGAACTGAATAAAGCAGCAAAGAAATACACAAGAGAAGCATCACGTGTCCACACGTGATCAGGCATCACGTGGGGACACGTGACCTTCTATGAGCAAAGTTATAGGCGCTGAGATACACAACTTGAGATGGAGTCACGTGCTAACACGTGATGGGCCTTTAAACCCACTGAAAGGAATTAAAAGGTATAGTAAAACAGCAAGAGAAAACCCCAATAGGGCATCACGTGCCCACACGTGACAGGGGGTCACGTGCCAACACGTGATGGGTTCCTAAAATCTCTGAAATAATAGAATTAAATTCTAATTAAATGGTCAATCAGAAGGTCACGTGCCAACACGTGACAGGCCTTTAAACCTTCTGAACTAATAGAATTAAATTCTAATTAAAGGAAATCAAAAACCTTAATTGGAAAATTATTTCCCTAGATCTTTCCAAACAAAAATATTGTGCTCTGTAAAGTGGAGCACCGTTGGATTAAAAATCCAATGGTGATTAAAAATCATCAATCTATAGAAAGATTCTATATAAGGAGATATTTCCCTGAAATTTTCCAGGAATAACAGACATAATATCTTTTGAATTAAAAAATCCAAAGGTGAATAAAATTCGCTGAGTGATCTAAAAGATCATGTTGGTTACAGAATCAATCAAAATCTTTCAATGAAAAATTGACTAAACAAACCGATTCTTTTCTTTCTCCTATAAATAGGAGCCAAGAAGAGAAGAGAAAAAAAAGAAACAACAACAGAGAGAAAAAAGAAGAGAATTTAATTCTCCAGAAAGAAAAGAAGGTCTCTTGAGAAAAGAAAGAAATCCTAGGTGAGAGATCATCCTATAAGCTCCCACAAAAGAAAAAAGAGAATTTAATTCTCAAACTAAGAGTTTAACTCTTCTGAATAAGAACTTAGTTCTTCCTTTGGTTGAAGGTCTGCAGAAGCAGATCTCCTCACAAGTTGAGAATTTAATTCTCATCGGGGAGATTCTGACATGCAGATCTAAAACCTAAGAGAAGAGCTAAGTTCAGAGAATTATATTCTCCCACAAAGCACATATGAATTTAATTCCTCCAACAAAATTAGGGTTTAACCCTATAAAAGAATTTAATTCTTTCAAACATATAGGAATTTAATTCCTCTAAATAAAACTAGGGTTTAACCCTACAAAAGAATTTAATTCTTAAATAAGGGACTTAAAAACTCTCCATGCACGTAAAAGCATCAAGTACCCAGCATGGTCACATGTCAACACATGACCATCCCCCTCAGAGATCAAAAAAGAACGAACAAGATCAGGTCACGTGCTCACACGTGACCCTTGAACAGACTCTTCAAAATAAGAAGAGAAGAACAGGCTGTGGGCACCATCACGTGTCCGCACGTGATAATCATGGAAATTACGTGTTTAACACTTACCTGCATATTCTGAGAATAAAATAAAGAAAGTTTAGCCCAATTCTCAGGCGCTTCACGTGATCCCACGTGAGCATTTCAATTTTAGTCTTTAACACTATTTATTGAGCGCCTCGTCCCTAGTGTTTAACACTATTTTAAATATGTCACGTGGGAACACGTGATCGCCGAATGTACTCTAGTGTTTAACACTATATTTGAACCAGTCTTAGCCCAAATTGGCTATGTTTTCCAGAGGCAAGACTCCCCTTTTGACTGAGCCTCAAATACATTATTGTCTTCCAAGATTGATCATCTCATATGGTATATGAGTGCTCAGCACTCAATAAAAGACAAAACTTTGTCAGAAACCAGACCCATGTTTAGTATTGCTAAATAATGGGGGGCTGAACCCAGACAAATGCTCAGCAGCCCAAACAAAAGTCCAATATTTTAAACCTAATTGGACTTAGCCCAAGTTGGCCATAAGTCCTCAATTCAGATTTAACTGAGCCCATGTGCTCATAATCTAATTAATTGATCTTAGTCCCAAATTGTACTACAGATTTCCCAACCAAAATTGGTTCAAGGGTACATCTCTTCACTCCTCTGATATTTATCGTTGTAATCCTTCAACGTCTTCAGAGAGGAAACGGGTCCCGACAACCATACATTCTATGGACTATGACGTCTTTAAACTGGACTGTGGGGTCCTTAAACCCATAGACTATGATGTCCTTAACCTTGGACTGTTGGGTCCTTAAGCCCATGGACTATGATATCCTTAACCTTAGACTGTGGAGTCCTTAAACCCATGGAATATGATGTTCTTAACCTTGGACTGTGTGGTCCTTAAGCCCATGGACTATGATGTCCCTAACCTTGGACTGTGGGGTCCTTAAGCCCATGGACTGTAATGTCCTTAAACTAATGGACCGCAATGTCCCTAAACTCAACAATAGAGCCCAAATGCTCTTTTGTTGGATCTAAATGATCCCGTTAAGTTGATCTTAGTCTAAAATTAGACTAACGTAACCTTAACAAATTGCTAAGTTGATCTTAGTCTAAAATTAGACTAACGTATCCTTAACAAACGTTTAAGTTGATCTTAGTCTCAAATAAGACTAACGTATCCTTAAACCCAACCCCGAACCCAAATCTAGAAAGATACGGATTTGGACTAATCCACGCCCTACGGGCGACAACATAAATTAGTCTCCGTATACAATCCACGGGCAACCAAAAGCAAAACAAACACCCACGACACGAAATGACCATCTGGAGAAGGAGAAAGTTGTTACCGCGATGTGGTAGTGTAATTAACTGCAGGGGCTTGCGCCTGCAGGGAAGAACGTCCCCACAATCAAAAACCCCTCAAACGAGGGGGAATCTGACGAAGGCTGCTGCATCGGCCGCATCCGTCTAAACCTTCGATACACGGTGCCATAAATCCACTTGGCATCTTTGGAGAGGTGGACGGATAGCCCCAATTAGCATATGCCCTCGGAATTCAGGCCCGGACGTCCCAACATCCCGGTCGCATCTTTCGGCGGAGAACATTCTCATTTTCCTTTTTGACCATAACTATATTCGCCAGCCAATCCGAGTAGTCCAGGTTCCTGATGAAGTCGGCAGCGAGCAACCGGTCCACTTCCTCCTCTATCGCCCTTTGTTTTATTGGTGCGAAACTTCTCTTCCTTTGTCGGATTGGCTTGGCTTTCGGGTCGACCCCGATCTTATGGGAGATCATATTGGGATTGATTCCGGGCATGTCCGCCGGAGTCCAGGTGAACACATCCGAGTTGTTCCATAGGAATTGGATTAGGTCATCGCAGACTCTCCTTGTCAAGAGAGAACCGATCTGGACAGTCCGGCCGTCGACCCCTTCTATGAGGGGAACTTCTGCTAACGCTTCCACCGGCACGCCGCGGATTTCCTTTCGGTCGTCGCGGGTGTCCAAGGTGCCCTGGGGATCATGCGTATCTTCAAAGTCGTCGCCCTGCTCCCCGGCGGGCGATGTTAAGGCGAGGAAGATTCTGGCAGTTTGCTGATCTCCATAGGCACGACCTATCCCCCCGTAATCTAAAGGGAATTTGAGCGCAAGGTGGTAAATTGAGATCTGAGCCCGAAGGGCGTTCAACGTAGAGCGTCCTAGGAGGATGTTATAGGACGACGAAATCTTAGCAACGAGGAAGTTTACCGATATGGTTCGCGTTTTGCCAGCGTCCCCAATGTTGAGCAGGAGGGTGATTGAACCTCCGGCCGGAATGGAATGGTTCGTGAACCCAGAGAGGATATCAGAGGTCAATTGGAGATCGGAAGAACCTAATCCCATACGCTAGAAACAGTCGTAGATTAGGATATCTGCTGAGCTCCCTGAATCGACCAATATTCTCCGGACCTCGAAACGGTGAACTCGGGTGGCTATCACAAGGGGGTCATTTTGAGGGAGTGATATGCTGTGAATGTCTTCCTCGGTGAAGGTGATCGGGTCATCCTTCCTGTGCTACTTATGTAAGTCTACGGTAGCGCCCCGGCTGTCAAACAGACGCCAAATGCGGAACAAAAACTTTTAACTGGCGCTATCGTATACTATAACCCGGATCTGCCATTATTGCTAAACTAACAAACTGTAAAGAGGATAGAAAAGTTATACCGAACGATCCGAGTCCTTCGTTCTTTAACCATCATCCCACGCTCTGTTGCGGCTTCTCCGTTCTCGTCGATCTCCGATCTCCTCGTCCAGGTGGCACCACGTCAACGGATCTTTAAATGGGCTCCCGCCTCTGACTCGAGGCAACTCGGTCGTCAAGTTTGCTAAAAGAGACGACCAAGAATGATGTAGAGAATGAGTAGAATACTTTGTCTCGTTACGTCCAAAGTTATGGATGAACGGTTAATGAAGTTGCCTTTTGGATCGATATGAAAATGAGATATGAATATGTTAATTTCCATACATCCAAAACTCTATCTTTTTCAAAATGAAATCAATCTCTCTCTCAAAAGAGAGGGCCGGCCACCAATTAACAAGAAGGGGGTGAGTGTAGAGGGAAGTGGTGACCACAAGGATAAGAAGCTTATCATAACTCATTAAAAGAAAAGCATGAGTCACAAAGAACAATTAATGCATAAATGATGACTATTAAACCTAGTCACCATTACAATAAATGCAACCAAAGATACATGAACCTAGTCACCAATCTAGAACCTTCTAGAAGCACGACTCACCCTCATGACTCATCAGAGTGACGGAAAGATAAATCCGTATTTAACCGAATGTTAAATACGGCTGATAGAAAACTGGAAACTGGCAACTTCCAAAAGCGATCCCGAAACGAATTTCAGGATAACCCCGTAACTGTATAAAAATACCCGCATTTGTATTACGACCGAATACAAATGCAACTAAGACAAAGATATTATATCTACTCAATATAATACTCGGATCCGGCTTAAACCAAAGCCCACCAGTATTATCTGCCCGAAAAATGACACGTGCGTAAACGCACATGCATTTTCCGAACCCTGCCATAATACCATACGGCCTCTACAACGTTTCGCCCGAACTTAGGAAACTATCTGTGGGGGACTCTAATGACTCGTCAGTACCCTGGCAGTGGGTTTAACCACAAGCCGTCAGCGGCACTAGCTGTGCGTAACGGCTGCCCATGGACTGATCTCAAGGGAGGCCGATGAGCGAACTCATCCGGAAACCCTACTGAGCCTAACAGTGACAATGTATATACAGTCCGGTCCGTTCGTCTATGAGTATCGCATATCTGCCTAGGGGGCTGGTAACGTCAGACCCCCAATAGCAGTATAAGTCGTGTCGGAGTGTAGCCTAATAACACCCTGAGATACTACTGGAGTACCTACCAGTAAATCTCCTGCCACGGCCGTGGGCTTTATGTAATGGCTCTCCTAGACACAGCACGATCTCACCCCCAATACCGGGAGAGACAAATCCCCTGCCGATCCGCTCACGTGCCTCCATGTGGCTCGGGACTGTACCCAAAAACTACCTGTTTGCACGACTCCTTTGAGCCATGGTAGGGTAGAAATCAAAGCACAGTGGAAACTCACACGAGACAAATGACGACCTCAGGTCGATGAACTAACCTGTACACATGTCACCAGGGAACTGCTATCTTACGATACGTATAGTACCAACTAGCAGATTCCCGGCGAGTCCTGTCCGGTGTACTCATAACCCAATGAGCACCTGTATACATCTTAGGTGATCCAACTGACACCAGTGGCTTGTGAGACCGGCCACTGCCCCTCGTCGGGGTCTCGACTGTATACACTAGTCTACTCCGGAGTATCGATGCCCTGTCTCGAAACTCCCACGACTAGGGACCACAATTAAGGATATGCTTATAAACTACCCAACTCTCACGTATATGATCGCCATCATACTGTTGGTAGTAAAGCAAGATCCTAAGGGCTCTATCAAAGTGTAACAGTGATCAGTCACCTGAACCTGTACACGACTGATAAAGGCAAACCAGATAGCATACCATCATCTCGAGTAAGACTGTCCTACCGGTATAGGTCCTCCGCAATCATTGCAATCACGTGCCTGCGATCCAATAATTGACTCTGAGGGCACTATCTCCAACAATCTCCCACTTGCACTTAAGGCTAATTATTGCGATGTCGACTACTCACAGCCCGTGTGAAACCGAACATCCAACTCCTCTACTAATCAGTTTCACAAAGCCCGTTTGTAAAACTATTGTGTTCGAGAAATAGCCTCAGTGAGTGGATCCGCCTAGATGTTTCTTTCTATATCTCTCTTAATCTCAAGTTCACGGAGAAAGCCATCTCCCGAATTGAGTAATACCTGTCTTAGAATATGTCTGGATATCTGATGGGACCTAGTTCATAAATGAACTCCAAATCCAAACTTCTTAGACTGTATCGATCACTGAACCTAATCAGTATCCGGCACCATGCCACCCACAGTATCCTCTTGGACCACCTGTCCATAATACTGTCCCTCGTCAGAGGAAAAACTATAACTCTGACAATCACTCTGTCAACCATGTCACCTTTAAAGCCTGGAATGATAATCGTCTCCCGAAGGAGGCTGCCGTCATCAAATCCGTAGAACATGCACTTATGTTCTAAAAACTGCTTCCTTATGTTTCTCCATGATTGGATTAATACAAGCTTATCGCATCTAGTGCAAAAACAACATCTGGTGTGGTACTTGACATCTCATGATTGACTCAATTGCCTAAGTAAGTGATCTGCCAATCATGCACATCCCTCTCCCCTTTAGTCTGTAAGACACCTTTAGAGAGGGTGACTCCATCATCTGCAGGTACACCACCATGCCAGGAGTCATGTATTCTAAATACCATTAGAATACTGTCAAAGTACCCACATTGGGAAACTACCCAAATCTAGATCTAAAACCATAGATCTAGAAACCAGAATGTCAGATATTATATCCATATCCTGTCTGGAGAAACAACTGTGTGACGACCACAGTACAACCGATCGTAGTATAGGAATTTTACTTTCTACTATGTGTATGTCATCCAAATACCATGACATCACACCCTACTATCTTCTTTAACATATTCATCCCCTATTCTGATGAAGTCAAACCTATGACTGTTACATCAAAATTAGATGATCTATCTCCGCTATAACTGCTCAAGTCTATAAATAGACATAAGTATCTTGCCCACTATACTTCCGCTGCTCCCACTGACCACAACAACCCCCTGGCAGAATAATATATACGTGCACTTCTAAAGCTAGTTTAGAACGACGCTATACTTAACCTCCTGCCGGGTCTCATAATCTGGAACAACAGTAGTGTCAAGTCTGGGTAAGCAAGAACCTCCCTGTCACCGTCCTTGAGGCTACCGGAGTACCTCTCGGGTGTCTGAGGTTACCCACCATATCTGCGGAGTGGCTAATGGAATGTCAAACCTGATTGAATATATAGGTCCTATTAAATTTTCCGTAATCGTTCGCGGTTCTGGAATCACTTCCAGTTCTACCATACTCCCACTACTGTTTTCTGAAAAAATCCATTTTACTAAAACTGTGGCGAGTCAAGAACAATATCACTATTGATCTTCCAAATGGTAGAAAATCAACCCTCATCATAGCCAGGGTCAACCCACAAACAGCCATTACAGAAACGTGCCTTGAATTATCCAGAGTCTGGTTTTAAGCATAAGTTGGACAACTCCCCGTACCTTAACAACGTTAAGATATGAACCATTCTATATCCAATATAGAAACTTTGGCACTTTATTTAATTGGAACCAGATTCAAATCATGCAACTGTCTCCAGTGCATATCAACTTAATGGAAAAGAGGCTAATCAGCATTACTCAACTTAGGAATTCATCCAATTATGAGTAACCTGAAAGAGAAACAAGTTTCTCAAAACCATTACTATCATCTGAATACCAATCACAAGAATCTACATCTTCGATCTCTTTGAAGAATCCCGATACTTGTGATACCTGGTTCTCTACTTTATTCTTATACTCACAACTTCTCAAAACTTAGACCTTGTATTTCTACGAAACACTTGTCTAAAAACTAGAGAAGTCATAAGTAAACAGAACATAGTACGAGAATCTACCCCTTTGTCCTAATGGACACTTGGACAATATACAATACTCTGTATAAGTCCACTGAGTTGATCAACTCAAAAACCTGTGCGTCGTAGGTGCAAAACTGTACCCAGGCGATTTCCTCAAATATCACCAATTACAACGAATTCCGATATAATGAGGATGATCACTTAATTCCCAATAACTTACTCCTACTCATCATCTATAAAACCATACAGATATGAGAATCATACCTGGTAAATACATACCCTGGAGTAAGCATCTAATCGGGAAAACAGTTTTGCTTCAACAATGCACTGAAACATGAAAATGTTTCGTAGGGGTATCCTGGTATTTATAGTAATTCCTCTTCCATAATCCAATTCATGACTATAACCGTATATTTTATTGCCATCTCTCCAAATCCCTTTATTTGTCTTTAGTCGTTACCTTCTGTACACCATCGTTAGGCTAAATGGTTTTCTTCCTTCCCTACCGTTCGGCACCAGCCTATGGTTTGGAAGAAGGCTATCCAGTAAGCATAATAGGTGTACCCTCCTAAACCAAGGAGTACTCACATCTTGAGAGAAGGTGATGATAAAAGACAACTGAATAATACCTTATTCTTTTAAAGGTGAAATAGGAGTGGCGATGAAGTACGCGGTTTGGTCGTGAATGATAGCAGTCGCAATTTACTTTGCCCTCTTTCTAATCCCTTTATTTCGTCTTTACATATTACCTTCTGCACACCCTACTTAGGCTAATTGGTTTTCTTCATTCCCTACCTTTCGGCACCTGCCTATGGTTTGGAAGAAGACTATCCAATAAGCGTAATAGGTGTACTCTCCTAAACTAAGGAGCCCTCACAACCTGAGAGAAGGTGATAATAAAAGACAACTGAATAAACCAATTCTATTTCTCCTGAACCTTGATCCATCCTCGAAGAAATCCCTCCGAGTTCGTATATAACCATACGATGGATCTATCCAATGGAAGTGGATGTCCGTAGCAATACGGGGTGTTCTGAGAAATACAAAGGGTAAAAGAAGGAGTGGCAATGACTTATGCAACATAGACAATCCAAAAGCCAGTGTTTTTAAGAAGGTTCGGTCAACTTGGTCACTGAGTCATAGTCAAGGGTCGGTCAAAGGTCGCTGCCAAAGAGAGAGAGAAAAGAAACACTCTGCGTGCACTCTAACCTAGATCAGAATGGTTATCACTTTATCTAATCAGGAAACCTCCCACTGTACTGTCAAATTCTCCTCCAAACCTGAAAGAAGAATCAATCGGAATCACCCGAAGAGTAAACCAACTCATCAGTAGGAATCGGGATCCAACTCTCATCGCATGATAACGTGACGGAATCCACTCATGTTATCACACTCCAGAAGGTATGCGCATACTTGGCAAGTTTCAGTTTCTTTAGAAACTCCCGATAAGATTTTTGCTCCATGCTCTTATGACCTTGACTTTGGCCAAAATGCCATAAGTCGCATGCCAAGTTCTACCCATCATTATCTTGTCAATTTGAACCCACCCGCACATGCCCCTGACTTTGGCCAATCGGCAGAACGACTGTCCCAAACCAACTCATCTATCTATGCAACAAATGAATACCCAGAAGGTACCAAACACTATGCCTTAACTTTGGCTAAAATGCATAGCTTGAATACTACTGAATACCCAAAAGAAATGACGGAGGGCTACGGCTGGTTTTTGGCGAAAAACCTTTAACGTAACGAACTTGATATCGCTGAAGGAACCTGATAGCTTTTTATAAAAATATAGTGGCGAAAACCTTTTGCTAAAGAGGTCACTCCCGGTGAAGGGATCTCGGCTCTTTCCTCGTGGAATGAGGTGCAGGATATTCCACTGAATACCGCGATGCAAAGCAACATGTAATCGACTATAGTGAAATTATTACCCTGACGCAAACTTCTGCCCAAGGGGTCAGTCCCGGTGAAGGGATATCGGCCCTTGCCCCGTCGAATGAGGTGCAGGATATTCCAACCGAATATCACTATGCAAAACAAAAGGAAACGTCTTTGTAATAACACTTTTTAAATTTGTTCCAACAACTGCCAAATAGGTTTGCTTTCCTTTGCATTGATCAAAATCAACGTAGTCCCATCAATCAATCACACCAGAAAAGAACGAAAATAAAATGTACGTATATGCCATCCGCATTCGTCACTGGGTCCCGTCATCACCCGTTAGGTTACTTAACTAACGACAGAGCGGGGACTGAACTAGCGCGGGTGCTAAACATATACAACATCTAATAGTATATATACCAATAGACAATAATCGCTCCAGGCGTGATAATATGCAACATTACAGAAAAGTAATAAGCATCACAGAACAATACAGATAATCTGGGATCCCCGAGTTTCATAGAGCCGCTGCTGAAACCCGACGTTCCCCTGGTCGTGTGGATAGCCTGTGCAATGAAACCTAAACCCCTACGGGTGCGGCAAGTTACCCGCCAAAACCTGAAACGAGGCAGCCCCCTACAGCAAAGTGAATGGACCACCCTGCACTTCACGGAATCCGGTAGCTTGAGCACCCCTCCTTGGGTCAACCTGTACCCCCTACGAGTGCGGTGAATAGTCTGCCAATTCCAGAGTGAGGCCCCTCTGCCTCTCAAAGCCATGAGATGCGGACCCTTTGCCCTCCAGAACCCGGCTATCCGTGCACTCCGTCGCGGGGTGAAACCTAGTACAGAAATGAAAAATATGTACAACGGGTACATCGACCTCAACCCGGTCGTGCCCCAAAAGAATATTATACAACAGGCAGTGACGGCAGTCCACATGTTGGACGCTCGCCCTGCAATATCAAATGTACAAATAAATCCAAACTGCACTACCATTGCACACTGCTATCCACCACGACAAATCCGCAACATCACAGCACAACACAGAACATCAACGCGAATGTCACGTTCGCAAACCCGTCTAAAAGAACTATAGCAATCAGACGCGGTTTACCGATCAAATGACATTCACGGTCGGAGATATAATGTAAGTACTGTAAACTAACATGTTTAAATTTCGATCGACAAAATATCACGAAGTGGGCCCCACGTATATCTGCAGTACAGTAACAAAATCTAGGCCCAAAAGATATATACCAAAAACCACAATTTACCAATTAAAGCACACTGAAAAAATATGGAGCATTGTTCCTATATACTGGCCGCGGATGCGCGGTCAAACCCTAGGTTTGACCGCGTTTCCGCGGCGGTATGGTGGGATCACGTGACCGTATTTCTACTGTGTGTTTAAAAAACCCTGCTCAATTTTCTGGGATCATCTAAATAATTTTTAAACCAAGTTTAAAATCGACAGAAACATTTGTGCAGAAAAATGTAGTTTTTGATATTCGGTCCGATCGATATTTTAAACGCGTTAGCACAAGTTAGTAAAGCAAAATGGTGAGGCTCTGATACCAATGTAAGTCTACGGTAGCGCCCCGGCTGTCAAACAGACGCCAAATGCGGAACAAAAACTTTTAACAGGCGCTATCGTATACTATAACCCGGATTTGCCATTATTTCTAAACTAACAAACTGTAAAGAGGGTAGAAAAGTTATACCGAACGATCCGAGTCCTTCGTTCTTTAACCAAAATCCCACGCTCTGTTGCGGCTGCTCCGTTCTCGTCGATCTCCGATCTCCTCGTCCAGGTGGCACCACGTCAACGGATCTTTAAACGGGCTCCCGCCTCTGACTCGAGGCAACTCGGTCGTCAAGTTTGCTAAAAGAGACGACCAAGAATGATGTAGAGAATGAGTAGAATACTTTGTCTCGTTACGTCCAAAGTTATGGACGAACGGTTAATGAAGTTGCCTTTTGGATCGATATGAAAATGAGATATGAATATGTTAATTTCCATACATCCAAATCTCTATCTTTTTCAAAATGAAATCAATCTCTCTCTCAAAAGAGAGGGCCGGCCACCATTTAACAAGAAGGGGTGAGTGTAGGAGGGAAGTGGTGACCACAAGGATAAGAAGCTTATCATAACTCATTAAAAGAAAAGCATGAGTCACAAAGAACAATTAATGCATAAATGATGACTATTAAACCTAGTCACCATTACAATAAATGCAACCAAAGATACATGAACCTAGTCACCAATCTAGAACCTTCTAGAAGCACGACTCACCCTCATGACTCATCAGAGTGACGGAAAGATAAATCCGTATTTAACCGAATGTTAAATACGGCTGATAGAAAACTGGAAACTGGCAACTTCCAAAAGCGATCCCGAAACGAATTTCAGGATAACCCCGTAACTGTATAAAAATACCCGCATTTGTATTACGACCGAATACAAATGCAACTGAGACAAAGATATTATATCTACTCAATATAATACTCGGATCCGGCTTAAACCAAAGTCCACCAGTATTATCTGCCCGAAAAATGACATGTGCGTAAACGCACGTGCATTTTCCGAACCATGCCATAATACCATACGGCCTCTACAACGTTTCGCCCGAACTTGGGAAACTGTCTGTGGGGGACTCTAATGACTCGTCAGTACCCTGGCAGTGGGTTTAACCACAAGCCGTCAGCGGCACTAGCTGTGCGTAACGGCTGCCCATGGACTGACCTCAAGGGAGGCCGATGAGCGAACTCATCCAGAAACCCTACTGAGCCTAACAGTGACAATGTATATACAGTCTGGTCCGTTCGTCTATGAGTATTGCATATCTGCCTAGGGGGCTGGTAACGTCAGACCCCCAATAGCAGTATAAGTCGTGTCGGAGTGTAGCCTAATAACACCCTGAGATACTACTGGAGTACCTACCAGTAAATCTCCTGCCACGGCCGTGGGCTTTATGTAATGGCTCTCCTAGACACAGCACGATCTCACCCCCAATACCGGGAGAGACGAATCCCCTGACGATCCGCTCACGTTCCTTCATGTGGCTCGGGACCGTACCCAAAAACTACCTGTTTGCACGACTCCTTTGAGCCGTGGTAGGGTAGAAATCAAAGCACAGTGGAAACTCACACGAGACAAATGACGACCTCAGGTCGATGAACTAACCTGTACACATGTCACCAGGGAACTGCTATCTTACGATACGTATAGTACCAACTAGCAGATTCCCGGCGAGTCCTGTCCGGTGTACTCATAACCCAATGAGCACCTGTATACATCTTAGGTGATCCAACTGACACCAGTGGCTTGTGAGACCGGCCACTGCCCCTCGTCGGGGTCTCGACTGTATACACTAGTCTACTCCGGAGTATCGATGCCCTGTCTCGAAACTCCCACGACTAGGGACCACAATTAAGGATATGCTTATAAACTACCCAACTCTCACGTATATGATCGCCATCATACTGTTGGTAGTAAAGCAAGATCATAAAGGCTCTATCAAAGTGTAACAGTGATCTGTCAGCTGAACCTGTACATGACTGATAAAGGCAAACCAGATAGCATACTATCATCTCGAGTAAGACTGTCCTACCGGTATAGGTCCTCCGCAATCATTGCAATCACATGCCTGCGATCCAATAATTGACTCTGAGGGCACTATCTCCAACATCTTATAGGGTGGATCACTTATAACCATAACTGGTACGGGGCGGCGGTCCCTCTCACTGTCCAGAGTCGAATGCATCGAGATGACCATGATCTTACCGATTGTTAACTCTCCGGGAGGGGGTTGGTCTTTCTGCTCTTGTTCCGCCTGCCGCTTGTCTCGTAAGTATTTCGCCAGGTAGCCTGAGTGGATCAGTTCCTCAATATAGTCACGGAGTTGCTTACAACTCTCGGTCGGGTGCCCCTGTGACCTGTGGTAAGCGCAATACGGGCCTCGGAGGCGTTTTCCCGCCTTTTGGGTTGCGGGCGGGAGCCTGAAAAACCTTTCCCCTTTAGCCTCCTCTAGCAGTTCCGTCTGGGAGATGTTCAGAAGAGTGTACTCATGGAATCCCGGGGCATAGGGTTTTGGACAGTCGACTTTCTTTTTGTCCTCTCTGTCCCGTTTCTTTCAGTCTGCTTGGTCACCCCAGAGCAGGTTGGCGTTCACCTCCGATTCGAGTTAAATATCTCGCCTCGGTCCATGCTTTTACTTCGGCCATGGTCCTAGGTTGCGCTAATGCAAAAGAGCGGAGCCACTCTTTGTGCCTATGACCTGACCTGAGGGCAGTGATAACCGTCTCATCATGATGCTCGGGTATCTCGAGAAGGGCATTGTAGAAGCGGGTGACATACCCCTTAAAGGATTCCTTGTCTCCGCTTTAGATGGTGAACAGATAGTCGACCGTCTTTTTCTGCCGACGGTTACCGACGAAATGACCGAGGAATTGGGTAGCCAGCTCATCAAAGGTCGAGATTGAGCATGGCGCGAGCTCTTGGAACCAATCTCGGCCGGCCCGGATGAAAGTGGTAAGGAAGGCTCGGCATTGAGCCATGTCTGAGTTGTCTTAGAAACTCATGCCTGCCGTAAATGCGTCCAAGTGGTCCTTCGGGTCGGACTTCCCTTCGAAGAGGGCCACTTTGGGCGGTTTGTTTCTGGATGAGACACGCTCAGATAGTAGCTGTTCGGTAAAGGGCCTTGTGAGTGAGTCAGCGGAGTACCTCGCGCCTTCGCCAGCCGTACGGTTATCCTGTCTTATGCCTTCGATTTTCCTTTCGAGGGCCTCCATTCGTTGTTGGTACCCTGAAGAATCTTCACAGTCGGAGCGCCTGCTACTTCCGTTCCTGGCTTGCGCGATGGAGCGGCTCCGGCTCCGCTCTATCACGTTCTTTAAATCTTCAGGGTGGACCCTTCGTGGATAGCCCCGGTGCTCGTTATACGCGTGACCTTGACAAAAGTGGCGGCGCGGGTCTAACCTGGAATCAAGCGATTTGACCGACACATCCTCAGGGGGGTGAGAAAATGCGTCGCGCGTTGAAGTGATAGCCCGGTCCCCCTCCAGATCGGGGAGTTGAGCTATCCGGCACCCAACGGGTCATGAAATCATTTCCCGGACGCGGGCCATGAGTGCCGGAACCGGCACATCGGTGTTCGACCACGTCAAGATGAGCGTGAGTGAGGTTAAGAGCCTGAGTGTGTCCTTCCAATTCCCTGCGAACGTCGTCACCCCGGGGAGGGGATGCTGCGGTCTGGCAGGCATGGCCGGCCAGTTAGACGCGGGCGAGTGCGTCCACCATCGTCGTGAGCCTGTCGATTCAAGCGGATAAGGCGTTGATGACGTTAGAGGGAGGAGTAGGGCCGTTTCCGCCCCTATTGTGGAGGACGGTATGGCTCATGCTGGGATCGTCGTAGTTGTCTCTTGCCATTGAATCGGAGGTGGAAAATCAACTTTTTGGGTGGAGAAGAAAGTTCCTACAGACGGCGTCAACTGATGGAGGCTGAAATCTCCCTCTGATGTTGTCCTCCGTTGATCTGGTTGCAAGCGTTTCTGAACGGTTCTGATTGAGAGTGAAAATTGGACGTGTGGATCTCAATGGGTTGTTGGATGCCGTTGACGCCGGGCTACCTGCCAGGGAAGTCCCGGGGTGGGAAACCACCGTAGGACCCTCCAACGATCAAGTAAGTACCGGGGTATAAAGACAGCGTTGTTGGGGTCAAAAATTGCACCCCGGTTAACCAAGTCAAAATCAAAGTCAACCCCAAGCAAACGGGCCCAATCCCCGATCAAGTGGGCCCATGCCTAAGTCGAGCCCTGCAGCCGGCCTCCCCCATACCAAAATAAAAATCATGTAATAAATAATTTTGATGTAATTTTTATGGGCATAAAACCAAATTTTTGTAAAGCACATGGCTCATGTGTAAAAGAAATGAGCACATGAGACATGGGCTGGGAAAAATGCCATTTTGTAAAGCCCAAGGGGCTATATTTAAATGTGTAAGCCTATATAAAGCAACATGATGATGAAATAAAAAAAAACAATTCATTCTCCCCAAAAACTAGGGTTTGTGCCTCCATCCTCTCTCTCCCAAGTTCTTCCTCTTCCTTTTCATTTCTCAATTGAATCAAGAGCTTAGCTCTCTTTTTTTTAAAAACTAAATAAAGTTTCACCATAAACCCACCTCCCAAGACTCCATCAAGAGAAGAAAAATGGTCTCTTTTTTTATAATCCAAGATCTAAATCTTGGAGTTTCAAGAGAACCCATTTTGGGTTTCTTCTCAAAAGAGAAAGGTGAAAATCTTTTGAAGTTTAACTTCACAAATAAAATTCTTTTGGAATATAACTCTATAATAAAAACATTTTTTTTACTTTAACTCCGAATAAAATTGTTTTGGGAGTTTAACTCCAAATAATTTTTTTGGAGTTTAACTCCATCACCAAAAAAAAGATCTTTTAGGAGCCCTTGCTCCCTCTCACTTTAGGAAGAGGGAACTCCCACCAAGTGGGAGCTTTCTCCCTCTCACATGAGGGGGAGGCTCCCCATTTAGTGGAGTTTAACTCCACAACACATAAAAATCTTTTTGGAGTTGAACTCCATTTAAAATTCTTTTGGAGTTTAACTCTATAATAAAAACCTTTTTTGGAGTTTAACCCCGAATAAAATTGTCTTGGGAGTTTAACTCCAAATAAAATTTTTTGGACACTTTAACTCAATCACAAAAAAAAAGAGATCTTTTGGGAGACCCTGCTCCATCTCACGTGAGGAAGAGCGAACTCCTACAAAGTGGGAGCTTTCTCTCTCACACATGAGGAACAGGCTCCTTATTTAGTGGAGTTTAACTCCACACCACATAAAAATCTTTTTGGAGTTGAACTCCATTTAAAATTGTTTTGGAGTTTAACTCTATAATAAAAACCTTTTTTTTTGGAGTTTAACTCCGAATAAAATTGTTTTGGGAGTTTAACTCCAAATAAAAAAATTTGGAGTTTAACTCCATCAAGAAAAAAAAAAGAGATCTTTTGAGAGCCCCTGCTCTCTCTCACGTGAGGAAGAGGAAACTCCCTCCAAGTGGGAGCTTTCTCCCTCTCAAGTGAGGGGGAGGTTCCCCATTTAGTGGAGTTTAACTCCATACCACATAAAAATCTTTTTGGAGTTGAACTCCATTTAAAATTCTTTTGGAGTTAACTCCACATTTAAAACTCTATTGGAGTTTAACTCCACAATAAAATTCTTTTTGGGGAGTTTAACTCCACATTAAATCTTTTTGTGAGTTCAACTCCATTTAAAATTCTTTTGGAGTTTAACTCTAAATAAAAATCTTTTTGGAGTTGAACTCCATTTAAAACCCCTTTTGGAGTTGAACTCCATAATAAAATTCTTTTTGTGGAGTTTAACTCTACATTAAATCTTTTTGAGAGTTCAACTCCATTTAAAATTCTTTTAGAGTTTAACTCCGCAATAAAAATAATTTTGGAGTTGAACTCCATTTAAAATCTTTTTGGAGTTGAACTCCATTTAAAATTCTTTTGGAGTTTAACTCCATATTTAAAATTCTTTTGGAGTTTAACTCCGCAATAAAAATCTTTCTTGAGTTAAACTCCATCTAAAATTTTTTTGGAGTTGAACTCTACATTTAAAATTCTTTTGGAGTTTAACTCCATAAAAATATTCTTTTGGAGTTGAAATCCATGTAAAAATAATAATAATTAAAAAAAAATTAATTTGGAGCACCCCACGTGAAAGGGAGGCTCCCACTAAATGAGAGCCTCTTTTCTCTCCTCACGTGAGGGGGAGGCTCCTACTAAATGGGAGCCAATAGAAGCCTCCCCCTCACGTGAGTCGGGAGAGCCCGTTTTTCCTTTTTTTAAAATCTTTTTATTTAAAAATAATAATAAATAAATAAAAATAAATTATAAATTATTTTTTTTTTTAAAAACAATTTTCTAAATATTTATTTATTTATTTATTTTTGTTTTTTTATATAAAAAATATATATATTATTTTTTTTACAAATGGAACAAAACAAAATGAACACGTCTCCATTATAATATGTTAAAAAAATATACACACCAATGCATCGCATTGAGTCCGCATGACCGGTTTTACCTGTCAATCGGAGGTTCTCTCGCTTCAAAAGAGAGGGGTAATTAACGGCAGTTTAGTCCGCAGCTGCCGAAGATTTGGATCGTCACAATCAATAAACCCCGCCTACCTTAGGCAGGGGGAATCTGTAGTACGCCTGATAAGCGACGCATATTCTCATCTCAATGGAGTGACGAAAAACACCCTACAGATTCTGGCACGCCCGATGGGACCAATCTCTCGTCCCATATTTCGGGTTAAACGTTCATGCGAGCTCAATCAATGTACAAATCGATTGCCTGTACTAAAATCATGTTTCTATTTGCAGGTTAAAAATTTCCTATTGCAATTTTCGGACGCAGCAAAATGTCTCCAAGGACGATCTCAGCTCTCAGCACAACTCCCATCTTCTACACGATGAAGATGGACACCAGGACGGTCCTTCCGGCCAGTCTCGGACGACAGTGGGAGGAGCCACCACTACCATTTGGCTCTATTCTGTTCGTGCCAACTAACGCCGTCACTGCTCTTCAAGCTCCGGTAACCGACAAACTGGTCTCGAAAGGCAAGAGGCCAAATGTGGTGGTCTCGAAGGAGCCCCAACCTAAACGCAAGTCGGTGTTCAAACGACTCTCCATGGCCCCAGCTAGAAGCAAAGCCGTCAGAACAAAAGAAGTTGCCAGACGTCGCGGGCAAGCCCAAGCGATACCTTCGACGAACACGCGGGCAGATGTCTCTCAAGCCTCCCCATCACTCGGCCTATGGCGGCTTCCCGAAGAGCAGAAGCGGCTCAGATACAGATCCAACAAATGGGTTAGGGCTTCGGCCATGTTAAAATTTATGAATTTCAAAATCCCGGACCGCTCCGCGAAACCAGCTGTCAATGATGAAAGGATGGCTGAATGTGTTATCCACACCGTCTACATGGTGGGCATACGTTCGAGCAACAACTTTCGCAGCAAAAGTAAGGATGGGGCCACCGCATCTCAAATCCAATCTGGTGTGAATATGGCTGCCACATTCCAAGACCAGCCTCCTCTGGAAGGTAATGAAGACCCTTCCAGTGAGGCTGATAAGCAGAGAGAGCCCTTAATTCATGAGGAGTCGGGCTCGGAAAGCAAAGATGAGCCAACTTTCCATCCTAAGACCGCAGAGCAGTAACTTCTCCAGGAGCTCCGAAAGCAGCTCAGAAACAAGGACAAGGAAATGCCCAAGCTCTACTCAAAAATTGACGACTTGACAAACGTCGTCTTACAGCTCATGGCCCAACTTTCCTCTCAGCCGCCCAATCAAGTGCATGGCTATGCTCATGAACCGAGAAACGGTGTCCTGAAGCAGCTGACGCCTATTCCACAAATCCAAAGGTGGGCGGACCGCACGAAAGCCAGTCACATTCTATCTCGACAAATATCTTGGCTACCGATGACAGCAGCCCGCTAACTCAAGATCAAATCATGGATTTGGTTGCCAACAAAGTCAAAACCTTGGTAGACGAAGCCGAAGCGCAAAAAAATATCAGCAGTAGTGGGAGACCATATCCCGCTCAGTATGATCTGGTAGAGTTTCCTAGCGGCTATGTCATCCCTAAATTCGGAAAATTTGATGGGACGGGAAATGCGAATCAGCACATCGTCCACTTTAAAGCCTCATGCAAGAATACTGGGGGCAATGATGCGCTTCTCCTCCTCCAGTTCATTAATAGCTTGACCGATGTAGCTTTCGACTGGTACGCGAGTATACCGGTTGGCTCCGTCACAACTTTCGTCCAAATGGAGTATCTGTTTTGGCAGAGGTTCATGAGCGTCAACGATAAGATCACCATTGCGGATCTCATAAGGACCAAGCCAAAGAACAACGAAAGCAGCATGGATTTTATAACCCGATGGCGCAATCTCTCCGTCAAATGTAAACTGCCGATAGAGCAGGACCGATCTGTCAATCTCCTCGTCGGAAATCTCAACAATTGGATGACCCCGTTTCTATGCACCGCGGGTCTCAAAACATTCCAAGAGCTGACCAGGAAAGTTCAGATGTTGGAACGCTCAAAGCAAGAGTCCTCCTCCGACTCCCAAAATAACAATAGGTCCTGGAGAAACCGAAAGGACGAAAATCGCAAAGGCGGAAATTCTGACGATGCTGAATCTTTTAACACTTCGGCTAACCGAAATAAGCAAGGGATGAGTGGGCCTAATGCCAACCAGTCTCAGAAGCCAGTGTTCGGAGAGGAAGAAGAATCTCCACTGAAAGAGAAGCTGGATAAAGTTTATTCCTTCAGAATGGACAAAGTCCGTAAAATATTCAAGGATACCCTAAGAAACGGTCTATAATTGTCGGAATCAAAAAGACCGCAGGAAGCGAATATGACCGACGACCCCAAATATTGCCCCTATCACAGAGTGATAAGTCATGCTATTAAGGACTGTTTCGTCTTCAAAGATTGGGTCGAAAAACAATATAAGGCAGGAGAGATAGAACTGTCTAAAGGCGTGTTGGCAAACAGTCAAGCTGCGACCGCCAAATTCATACAAAACAGATGACTACCACATCGTTAAACTGGGAACAGTCGACCTCTAAGTCGTTAAACTAGGGATGTAAAATTGTGTAAATAAAACAAAAAAAAAAGATAAAATAAATATAAAATAAAAGCCGAAATGATGGGGTAACTCGCAATAAAAATCAGCGAGTAAAAATAAAGATGAAAATAAAGCCGAAATGATGGGGCAACCGCGAATAAATAGCCGAAATGATAGGGCAATCGCGACCTTCGCGATAAGAAAAACTGAAATGCTAGAGCAATCGCGGTAAAAAAAAATCGGCGAATGACGAGTCACTCCTGGTACCATATTCCAGTGCAGCGATACAGACGCCGTCCAAAACTCAAATCCTCAAAGGCGAATGATGAGTCGCTCCTGGTACCATATTCCAGTGCAGCGATACAGACGCCAACCAAAATCCAAATTCTCAAACGGCGAATGATGAGTTGCTCCTGGTACCATATTCCAGTGCAGCAATGCAGACGCCAACCAAAATCCAATTTCCCAAAATTCTTCCGGCCCTACGGTTGGTCTCCAAGTTGACTACCGTATACAATCCACGGGCTCAAATAATTCTCATCACACCCATGCCGCACCACAATCACCAGTCCAGCGCCCCGTCTCCGCCCTTGGAATTATGCTCCATTTGGGAAGACCCACTCATGTGTCCTCACGATACATGAGGTGAACAAACCTTATGAGATCCTCTCGACACGTAAGAAAACACCTTCATGGGATCCTTACGACTCACAAAGGAAAAACACACTTGGGAGTCCTCGCGACTCCTAAGGAGAACATACACCTGCGAGATCCTTTCGACTCGTAGGGAGAAGATGCTTTTATAAGACCCTAACGGCTCATAAAATTGAAAAGCCTTAGGCGATGGGGATCTAAACCTGTCTCCTGAGCCATCGCTCCCCAACGGGTAAAGGCAAATATGAATTGCTCCTGGCACCTGTGCTTCAGTGTTAGCAACGCTGATGCCGACCCCTACACCAAAATTCCAAACTTTCGATCCAATAGACCCCTAAGTCTTTAAACTGGAAACAGATGACCTCTAAGTCGTTAAACTGGGAACAGATGACCCATAAGTCGTTAAACTGGGAACGAGAGAAATCCCCTCACGGCAAATGATGAGTTTCTCCTGGCATTATTCCAGTGCAGCAATGCTGATGCCGACCCAAAAACCAAATCCCGAGTCCTCCCGGAGAAAATGATGAGTTGCTCCTGGCATTATTCCAGTACAGCAATGCTGATGTCAACCCAAATCATATCAAGTCAGTAAGACAACCAACGACCTCCTTGGCGGAATCAAGCTCCACCTCAAAAGCAAGTCGAATTCAATCCCTGACACCGCAAGAAGCGGAGCAAGTCAACTTCAACCCGGACACCGCGGAAAGCGGAGCAAGTCAAATTAAATCCCGACACCGCGGAAAGCGGAGCAAGTCAAATCAAATCCCGACACCGTAAGAAGCGGAGCAAGTCATCGATTGTCCAAGTCGGAAAAAGGGCATCATCGACCGTCCAAGTCGGAAAAGAGGCAGCACCGACCGTCCACGTCGCTAAAAGGGGCAGCACCGACCGTCAACGTCGCTAAAAGGGACAGCACCGACCGTTCACGTCGCCAAAAGGGCAGCACCGACCGTCCATGTCGCTAAAAGGGCAGCACCGACCGTCCACGTCGCTAAAAGGGCACCACCGATCGTCCAAGTCGCTAAAAGGGCATTACCGACCGTCCACGTCGCTAAAAGGGCAGTAACGACCCCCTCGTCGGAATTATACTCCGCCTTGGAAACGTCGACCAGCGACACCCCGTGCCGGGGAAACGTCGACCGGCGACACCCCGTGCCGGGGACACGTCAAACAGACACTCCGCCTCAGGGACACAACAACTACTGACACTCCCTCTCGGAGACACGTCAAGCATCGACCGTCCATGTCGTAAAAAGGGCAATGCCAGCTTCTCAGAAAGCGGCAACCAAAGCAAGTCGCCTCCACGCGAAAGAAGATCCATCAATTTCATGCACACGACTCACATATGTGGTGTGCATTTATTGATGGGGGCACTTTGTTGGAGAAAAAATTGCACCCCGGTTAACCAAGTCAAAATCAAAGTCAACCCCAAATAAGCGGGTCCAAGCCCATATCAAGTGGGCCCATGCCCAAGTCGAGCCCCGCGGCCGGCCTCCCCCATGCCAAAATAAAAATCATGTAATAAATAATTTTGATATAATTTTTATGGGCATAAAGCAAAATTTTTGTAAAGCCCATGTCTCATGTGCAAAAGAAATGAGCACATGAGACATGGGATGGGCAAAATGTTATTTTGTAAAGTCCAAGGGGTTATATGTAAATGTGTAAACCTATATAAGGCAACATGATGAAGAAATAAAAAAACAATTCATTCTCCCCAAAAATTAGGGTTTGTGCCTCCATTCTCTCTCTCCCAAGTTCTTCATCTTCCTTTTCATTTTCCAATTGAATCAAAAGCTTAGCTCTTTTTTATAAAAAAAAAACTAAATAAAGTTTCACCATAAACCCATCATCCAAGACTCCATCAAGAGAAGAAAAAGGGTCTCTCTTTTTTATCATCCAAGATCTAAATCTTGGAGTTTCAAGAGAACTCATTTTGGGTTTCTTCTCAAAAGAGAAAGGATAAAATCTTTTAGAGTTTAACTCCACAAATAAAATTCTTTTGGTGTTTAACTCTATAATAAAAACCTTTTTTTGAAGTTTAACTCCGAATAAAATTGTTTTGGGAGTTTAACTCCAAATAAAAAATTTTGGAGTTTAACTCCATCACAAAAAAAAAAGATCTTTTGGGAGCCCCTGCTCCTTCTCACTTGGGGAAGAGGGAACTCCCACCAAGTGAGAGCTTTCTCACTCTCACGTGAGTGGGAGGCTTCCCATTTAGTGAAGTTTAATTCCACACCACATAAAATACTTTTTGGAGTTAAACTCCATTTAAAATTCTTTTGGAGTTTAACTCTATAATAAACACATTTTTTTGGAGTTTAACTCCGAATAAAATTATTTTTGGGAGTTTAACTATGAATAAAAAATTTTGGAGTTTAACTCCATCACAAAAAAAAAAAGAAGGAATCTTTTGGGAGCCCCTGCTCTCTCTCACTTGAGGAAGAGAGAACTCCCACCAAGTGGGATTTTTCTCCCTCTCACGTGAGGGGGAAGTTCCCCATTTAGTGGAGTTTAACTCCACACCACATAAAAATCTTTTTGGAGTTGAACTCCATTTAAAATTGTTTTGGAGTTTAACTCCATATTTAAAATTCTTTTGGAGTTTAACTCAACAATAAAATTCTTTTTGGGGAGTTTAACTCCACATTAAATTTTTTTGGGAGTTCAACTCCATTTAAATTTCTTTTGGAGTTTAATTCCACAATAAAAATCATTTTGGAGTTGAATTTCATTTAAAACCCCTTTTGGAGTTTAACTCCACAATAAAATTCTTTTTGGGAAGTTTAATTCCACATTAAATTTTTTTGGAAGTTCAACTCAATTTAAAATTCTTTTGGTATTTAACTCCGCAATAAAAATAATTTTGGAGTTGGACTCCATTTAAATCTTTTTGGAGTTGAACTCCATTTAAAATTCTTTTGGAGTTTAACTCTATAATAAAAACCTTTTTTGGAATTTAACTCCGAATAAATTTTTTTTGGGAGTTTAACTCCAAATAAAATTTTTAGAGTTTAACTCCATCACAAAAAAAGGAGGGATCTTTTGGGAGCCTCTGCTCCCTCTCACATGAGGAAGAGAGAACTCCTACCAAGTGGGAGCTTTCTCCCTCTCACGTGAGGGGGATGTTCCCCATTTAGTGGATTTTAACTCCACACCACATAAAAATCTTTTTGCAGTTGAACTCCATTTAAAATTCTTTTGGAATTTAACTCTATATTTAAAATTCTTTTGGAGTTTAACTCAACAATAAGATTCTTTTTGGGGAGTTTAACTCCACATTTAATTCTTTTGGAAGTTCAACTCCATTTAAAATTCTTTTGGAGTTTTACTCTACAATAAAAATATTTTTGGAGTTGAACTCCATTTAAAACCCTTTTTGGAGTTTAACTCCACAATAAAATTCTTTTTCAGAAGTTTAACCCCACATTAAATTTTTTTGGAAGTTCAATTCATTTTAAAATTCTTTTGGAGTTTAACTCCGCAATAAAAATAATTTTGGAGTTGAACTCCATTTAAAATCTTTTTGGAGTTTAACTCCACATTTAAATTTTTTTTGGAGTTTAACTCCGCAATAAAATTCTTTTTGGAGTTAAGCTCCATTTAAAATTCTTTTGGAGTTTAACTCCGCAAAATTATTCTTTTGAAGTTGAACTCCATGTCAAAAAAAAATAATAAAAAAAAATTAATTTGGAACACCTCAAGTGAGGGGGCTCAGCCTCCTCCTCACGTGAGGGGAAGGCTCCCATTTAGTGGGAGCCTATAGGAGCCCCACCCCCCTCCCACTTGGAAGCCTCCCCCCTCCACTTGAGGGAGAGGCTCCCACTAAATGGGAGCCTCTTTCCTTCCCTCACGTGAGTGGAGGGCCCTTTTTGTTTTTTTACTTTTTTTAAAAAAAAATTTATTTAAAAATAATAAAAATGAATTATATATTATATATTTTTTTTTAAAAATATTTCTCTAAATATTTATTTATTTTTGTTTTTATATATATATATATATATATATATATATATATATATATATATATATATATATATATATATATATATATCCTTTTTTCACAAATGGAACAAAACTAAATGGACGCGTCTCCATTATAATATGTTTAAAAAAAAGACACACCAATGCATCGTATTGAGCCTGCATGTCCGGTTTGACCCGTCAATCGGAGGTTCTCTCGCTTCAAAAGCGAGGGGTAATTAAGGGCGTCCGCGGCTGCCGGAGATTCGGATTCTCACAATCAATAAACCTTGTCTAACTTAGGCAGGGGGAATCTGTAGTACGCCTAATAAGCAACGCATATTCTCATCTCAATGGGGTGACGAAAAACACCCTACAAGCGTAGCGGCGTATTGGAATGAATTTGACTTACCTGAGTCGTCTGATGGAGGGGGTTTATATAGTGGTCGCATGAGGTGAACCAACGTGAGATTCTCACCGTCCGTTACGTTTCTGCTTCATGTTCGTGCTGATGGCGGGACATGCCTATTAATTGCGGGATGCGCTCATTAATGGCGAGGTACGCTAGCGCGAGATGCGGATCGTGGAGTGGCAGAGATCTCGTCGTGGCGAGATACACAGAGCCGTTTCGGGGACGCTTGGGCTCCGTGTTCTCGGTTGAACAGGGAAGCTGAGGAAGCTCAGCTCAGTGGATAGCTCGGTGGCTCAGCTTAGCTTGGCTGTAGGGTTGCTCAGAGGAGAGGTGTCGGATGGTTGTTTAGGCGAAATAGGAAAGGCACTCTGGAGAGGTCCCCGAAAGGTCGGATGCAACTTCGGAGGCGAGGTGCCGAAGAATGTCCCCGATACATCATACTTGTTCCAGCTCCATAGTCTCCAGGAGTCTTGCAGGCTTGACGGATGACACGTCATCCACCACGTGTCGTGATCTGGGGAATACTCGTTCATGAGCCTCATCAGCAACAGTCAAAAACCCAGATCTTATCCATAAAAAGAAGGGTTACAAAAACGGATACATATACTGGGGATAACCCAAAAAGAGATGGTAGAAAAAAGAAGAAGAAGGATAGAAATAAAAATAGGCTTGACTTTATACTAGCATCTCAAAATTTATTTCTATGATAACCGAGCAAGCCCCTTGCCGACGTGGAACAGCATCTGGCCTACCCCAATTCTCTTTATAATGCATGCCGCGCATGCATCTTTGCTTCCTCATCTCTTCACCATCTAACCTTCTATTTGCACTGGCTACAGTGGTTGCACTATAGCTACTAAGTTCTCAAGCTCTTTATTTCTTCAATCATTCTCGCTCTCGTAATCCAATGGCGAGCATTGAGGAGATCAGAAGAGTTCAAAGAGCCGAGGGACCTGCTACTGTGCTGGCCATCGGCACCGCGATGCCGAAGAATTGTATCTATCAGGACGAGTACCCCGATTACTACTTCCGGATCACGAACAGCGAGCACATGACTGACCTTAAAGCGAAGTTCAAGAGAATGTGTAAGTTTTCTGTACGTCTATTTATTTTTCGGATTTAACTGTATATAATAAGTAAGCCCTACAAAATATTAGCCACCCAAATGTTGGGATTTATATATTATTAATATAAGCCCTACAAAATATTCATGATGTTAAAAAAAGCCTTCCAATTTTCTTAACTTATATAGTTTAGCTCTGCTATTAGTCTACCATTCACCAAATGCTACATAAAAAAAAATATATGTCGAGCAGATAATTTTGCTTTATCATCCCCTACTTTCCTTACACCGACCACCACGACGATAGCAACCATAATAATAAGAAGAAGACAACACTAGTAGCAAAACAAAAAAGCAAGGAAGATGAAAATTTTTGGTGAGGGTGGTGGTGGTTATTTAGAAATCCCAAAGATCAGGAGACTAATATTTTAAATAGAAAAAAGGCAACTTATATAGAGACCAAATATTTAGTTTTATATCTTTCGTTTAATTATTTACATATTTACACAAAATAAAACTATTGTTTATTTCCTAAGTAAGCTTAGGAAGGTGTTTAAATTTAATCTTGTGTTAGACCAAGATTTTAGAATATATATTAAAAGCTAAAAGTTAGGCTGCTGTTTTCAGCGATGAATTGAAAGTAAGGGATCCGGAGTGACTGCTATTTGAAGCAAAATAGCATCCATACAATTAGATCTGACGGTTCAGATTCCTCCAAAATCGAAATCAACAGTCAAGATTTATGTAAAACAGAAGACCCTTGTGTATGATATAGATTGAATTTGAAATTCAAACTAATTTGTAGGAACTTCTTTTTTATTTTTCAAGTTCTAGAAAGTTTCTTTTTTTTTTTGTTTTTAAAAAGATGGAGAAGTTTAATTATTTTTGTGTTTTTGTTTGATTATGTGGGGGCTTTAAGATTTGAGGAATTTTCTCCCTTTTTATTTGTTTTTCAAAACATGGAGAAAGTGAACTCTAATCAATATCATTTGTATTATATAATAGTATACATATATATTAAACCATGGAGAAATTTATATATTAGATGTGTGACAAGCAGAACGACAGATAGACTGCATCGTGGTATATTTTTTATCCCATAAATTTGGGCATAGAATAACAAGAGCCTAATGGTCCTAAATTTCCTCTTATAGAATTAGTTATAGCTAACTAACCAATGAGACTTAGCGTTTTTGCCTTTTTATTATTGTTATTGTTATTGTTAATATTATAACTATAAGGGATTACATTTAACAATCTTTTTTCTCTCTTCACAGGTGAGAAATCGATGATCCGGAAACGCTACATGCATCTGAATGAGGACATCCTCAAAGAAAACCCTAACATAACCGCCTACATGGCCCCCTCCCTCGACGCCCGTCAAGACATCGTGGTCGTCGAGATCCCAAAACTAGGCAAAGCTGCTGCTCAAGCCGCCATCAAGGAATGGGGCCGCCCTAAGTCGCAAATCACCCATCTCATCTTCTGCACCACGAGCGGCGTCGACATGCCCGGAGCAGACTACCAGGTGACCAAACTGCTCGGTCTCCACCCCTCCGTAAAACGCTTCATGATGTACCAACAAGGCTGCTTCGCCGGTGGCACGGTCCTCCGCATGGCCAAGGACTTGGCGGAGAACAACCACGGCGCACGGGTTCTTGTAATCTGCTCGGAGATCACGGCCCTCACTTTCCGTGGGCCGACAGATACACATCTGGATACTATGGTCGGGCAGGCGCTTTTCGGGGACGGTGCGGCTGCATTGATCGTGGGCGCGGATCCCGATCTGTCCGTTGAGCGTCCCATCTTTCAGATTGTGTCCGCGTCCCAGACGATTATACCGGACTCGGAGGGAGCGATCCGCGGGCATCTGAGGGAGGTTGGACTGATGTTCCACTTACGGAAGGAGGTTCCCGGGCTGATATCGAAGAATATCGAGAAGAGCTTGGCGGAGGCGCTAGGACCATTGGGAATCAGCGACTATAACTCAGTGTTTTGGATCGCTCACCCGGGTGGTCCGGCGATTCTGGACCAGGTGGAGCAGAAGGTCGGGCTTAAGCCTGAGAAGATGAGGGCGGCGAGGGAGGTGCTGAAGGAGTACGGGAACATGGCGAGCGCCTGTTTGTTGTTTGTAATGGATGAGATGAGGAACAAGTCGGCGGCGGAAGGGTTGCCGACGACCGGAGAAGGGCTTGAATGGGGGGTGTTGTTTGGGTTTGGGCCTGGAATTACTGTTGAGACTGTTGTGCTCAAGAGTGTAGCTATTAATTGATGATGCATGCTTCTTCTTCTTCTTCTTTTTTTAGTTTTAATTTTCTTGCCTACCTCTACGTACATTTGAGTACTAGTTATGAAAGTGTGAGGGTTGATATTTATATATGATTGTAGTGGAATATGTCATACCTATGTTCAATGAAATAAATGTTGGTTTGCTTAAATTTGATGTTGTTCTATTAAGAAGAGTCTGTGTTAAATTTTTCAAGCATTAATTAATTTGATAAAAGTTTGCTTATGCATTCGCTGTTACAATCATAGCGGCATGCATACAATACATTTCAATCATAAATGCATTTATTAGGATTACAACGTCTGGAAATAAGGGTATAACTGAAGGAGGCATGGTTTATGTGGGGGTCAAGGATGAATCCAACGACCATTAGTTGGCAGCATACAATATATGCATTTCATTTTTATCGCATCGAATATGATGCAACATTTGTTTAGCTATAAAGTTATATTGATACATATTACATATCTAATTCATTCTGACTCATTTAATAGGCATCTTGATGTGTTTTGCATATTAATCTCTATTCTTATTCTTATAATGCAAACTCACAACTCAATGTCAACTGTTGATGGCGCCTCTCTCTCTCTGCCTCTCTCTCTCTTTTCCTTCTTCTAATTTAGGCTTATTTAGTTTTCTTCACTTGAATCGCAGAAAGTAAAGACGATCAACTTTCACTTACCTAATGCTAAAATTTTGTACATGTATAATGTTCATTCCATAATAAATTCAAATCAGAAATTTTGTACATTAAATTTATTTTATTTTAATTGTTTTAAATAAAAATCACTTAGACGCTGGTCTCAAAGTCTTTCCTTGGACATTGATGAGACGATCACCTGGACACTTGAGGTGATAACAGTTTAGATCGTCTCGTCCGGATGCCTGAGACATTAAGACGCTCCGTCTTTAAAACACTGAGTGCACTATCACTTTTACATGTACACTACCATATTTGCAGTTATCTAAACAATGTACAGGTGCCTCGCCTTTTAGCTGTTCATAAGGTTCCATTTGAGCTTGTTCATGATATTAGACACTTAACAGAGATCATATTTTTAAGCAAGGCTACAGGTAATGATAAAAGAGAGAAAATTTCTGTAACAATGGGTTTAAATTTGGAATGTTAGTTCTATTATGCCTTTGAGATAGATGCAGTTCCTAAGCTCAAATCGAATTCCCTTCTTCTCTTCTTCTCTTCTTACAAGTCGAGGAAAGTTTTTGGTTGATTGATGTTATAGATTTCATGGCAATTCCTTTGGCTCACCTTAGCCTAGTTTTATATTGCAAACAACTTGGTAAAAGATCTTGAAGAAAATGTAATTTAGGATTTGAACTTAATTGATTTGTATTGAATCTCAAATATGTATATATACACTTTACATAATAAAGAAATAAAATAAAATCTTTCCTAACAAGAATAAAAAATTTCTTAACAAATAAAATCAGAAAAATTATTGAAACATTTGTGATCACAAATACGCCCCCGCAAGATTGAGACCCCGTTGGATGCTCCGATCTTGAAACAAAAGTTGAGAAATTGATTGCGTTCAAGTGTTTTTGTGAGAACATCCGCAAATTAATCATGAGTGCTGATGTGGTGAACACGAATGGTGTCATCTTCAATGTATTCCCGAACAAAATGATAGTCAAGAGTAATGTGCTTTATCTGAGAGTGGAAGACTGGATTTGCACTAAAATAGGTTGCCCCAGTATTATCACAGTATAGAGATGGTGATTTTCGCAGAATTGCCTTGAGTTCATACAGAAGATTTTTTACCTATAGTAACTCGGCCGTGACATTCGCAAGGGCTTTATATTAAGTTTCGGAGGAGGATCGAGAGACGGTCTTTTGTCGAGCCAATTTTTATGAGATGAGAATCGAGCCTAGATAGAAAATATAGGCAGTGGTGGAACGACCGTCATCGCGACTTCCACCCCAGTCAGAGTCACTGAAGACCTGAAGAGTTAGAGGGAATCGACGGCGGATGTTAAGACCATGATGCATCGTACCTTTGAGGTAATGAAGAACATGGTTGGGTGTCGTCCAGTGAAGCACTGTGGGAAAGTGTATGAATTAGGAGAGACAGTTGACGGAAAATGAAACATCGGGTCAAGTGAGAGAGGTATTGAAGAGCACCAAGTAGCAGACGATATGGCATGGATCGACAGATGAAGACCCATCATGACAAAGTAGAGGGGTGATATTGCACTTTGGGATGGTAACTTTTTTAGGTTATTTCATAGAGAACTTTTTCAAAAGATCGGCGATGTGACGATATTGAGATAGCGAGAGTCCTTGTGTTGTGACAATAACTTCTACTCTAAGAAAATGATGAAGATCGCCGGGATTCTTTAAAAAGAATCGTTGTCCAAGTTAACAAACAAAAGATTGAAAGAACCGTACATTATTACCTGTGAGAATAATGTCGTCAACATATACCAAGAAATAGGCTACGATGGCATCTTTGGAGTAGATAGAAAGAAACGTATCCGCCACGGAATTTACGAAGCCATTTTGTAGATGATAGCCTTTGGATACCATGCCCTTGGCGCTTTCTTGAGATCATAGATAGGTTTTCGTAGTTTACAGACGCGGTTGGGTAGGGAAGAGGGGAAAAAGCCGGATGGTTGAGCTATATACACATCTTCACACAGAGTATCATTGAGAAAAGTATTGTTAATGTCGGGTTGACGAAGAGGTCATCCTTGAGAGAGTGTTAAGTATAAGACTATACGCAGTGTTGTTGGCTTGATATCGGGGCTGAACGTGACAGAATAGTCTAGACCAGGCCGTTGATGGAAATTTTTGGCCACAGAACGAGCTTTGTATAGGGCAATGGTGTCGTCAGAGTTGCGCTTGATTCGGAAGATCCACTTGCAACCTACAAGATTCTGATTTGATTTGGGAATAAGATCCTATGTTCCGTTCTTTATGAGGGCATGTAACTTTTCGAACATGGCAGCATACCAGTTAGGATCTTTCACAGCTTGAGATACACATGTTGGTTCGAGGATTTGGAAAATTAGTTGAACAGTGGTATGGTTTATATATTGGGAGTTGAAGTATTTTGGGTTTGGTTTACGTTCATTATTGGTGCGGAGATTTAGGGGTTGGGGAGAAGGGGATAATTGATGAGAGGGTAAACGTGATTGAGCGATTGTGGAGGAAGGTGGAGAGGTAGGTACTGAGAGGTTGGCGAGGTTATCGAAATTGAAGGATGATGAGTGTGAAGAGTCAGTGGATGGAGAGAGGTCGAGAGTATGAAATCTTGATGAGTGGGGTTCGGGGGGGGGGGGGGGGGAGGATGTTGGGTTAGCTAAGGTGTGTAGAATGTGAAGTTTGGTAGGTGCGATGCTGCGCCAGGGAAGATCAAATTTTGCGGAAGAGTCTCTTGATGTCTACTAGATAATTGCATGGGAAAATTGGTTTCGACGAATTTGACATGACGAGAAATGCAAATTTTTTGAGTGACATGATCTATACATTTATACGCCGATTGAGATGTTGAATAAAAAAGAAAAATGCAGGGAATGAAGTTTGGAGGAGGTGTACGGCATTAATCAGGGATAGCAAAGACATCAAAAAATCTTGCGACATTTGTAGTTTGTGGGACGTTGAAATAGTTTTTCAAATGGAGATTGGAAATTATGAATCGGTGTGAGAAGACGATTTATGAGATAAACAGCGGTTTAAAGGGCTTGATTTCAATACTTGGAGGGAAGAGAGGTTGTATGCAAGAGTGTAAGATCAGTTTCGACAACATGACGATGGAGACGTTCTGACGTGCCATTGTGTTCAATGGTATGTGAAGGAGTGGTGAGATGAGAGACCATAGGATGTGAGAATAGAGGGATCAAAGAGTCCGTATCACTTATGATTCAACGACAGGCCAAAATAGCTAAAGTTTAAACATGCGGTGTAATTTTTTGGAAAAAATGCTGAATAAAGGGAACAAAATTAGACTAGGGGGAGCTGCATATTTTGAAAAGGGAGGGTGGCATGTGCTAGGTGTGCAAAGTGATTGGGTTTCCTGCAATTGAGTCCACGCTCCCTACAACTTAGGTTTGTGTGAACTAATTTTGTAGTTGAGGGGGCAGCAAGGGCCTAAACGAACATGGAGGGGGATCATGGTTAAAAGGGATCTGTTTGTCATAAATTTAATCTGAAAGAATTCCGTTGACCGCAGAGTGGAAGAAAAGGATCCATGTAGGCGGTTTCAATCCGGAAGTAGCATGATTCAGATACGGGTGCGAGATATGATATGAGCCGGGTTCATGGATTCTCAATTTTTCAAAAGTTTGGGATACGATTCGTTGGGATACGTTAGCTTTTTCGGTTTATATTAAGCACACACAAATGCACGTGTTGTCGTTGACAAAAATTAACTAAGAATACCAAGGGACATTGTTCTAAAATGCGGCATAGGCGGACGACAAGACGGAAGCGGTACGAAACCGCTCCAATTTAACTGTAAACAGTTTAATTAGGAGGTTTAAGAGCTTAATAAGCACTTAAACCGTCCATCCCGTTTAAGTGGGCATCTAAGCTTACCCAACACACTTAATAGAATAAAATTTAGTCATTTTTGAAAAATAATGGATCGAGTCTGTTCTTTTTTCACCATACCTGACCCAAATCTATACTTAATGAATAAAAGTTAGCCAATTTTGTCCCTTTTTCTGAATAATTTTTGAATTATATAACTCAAAATCTATTTTTTTTGCTGAGTTTTACTGTTAAATATCAATATGTTACAGGTTATTATGCTGAATTATCAATATATTCTATTTTTACTGCTAAAATTTCAATATGTTATTGTTTTTTATGTTGAAGTGTCAATATACTGCTGAAATTTCAATATGTGTGTGTGTAAAAAATTTTAACTAAAATTAAAAAACCGTCTAGACGACGCTTAAGCGCCTAAGCTCTAGGTGGTATCCCAATAGCTCAGCTCTGTCTAGCGCTTTTTACAAGCTTACCAGAGAAAAAATCACATGTTAACGACACCTAAGGAGTATTAGGTGCACGAAACACACACACACACACAAGTGAGCGTGCACACATGAGAACCAAGAATACAAAAAAAAATAATAAGATAAAATTTACATATCTAAGAATATAGTTGTTTATACTTGTTCAATACATTTAGAATATACGATATAAATTTTAGGATGTGTCAAAAAGAGTCTCTCCAGTATTGTGATGAATCCGAACGAATCCTATAGTGAAACTAATCCGATATAGTGAAACTAATCCTATAAATTTTTAAAAAGCTACTCTACGTTCCAGAGAGGAAGCAGGGGAGCTCATCCAAACCCTAATGGAGAACGAGGATAAGTCTCGCACTGCGTCAGAGATGGCCGATCTGATCTACCACGCAATGGTGCTCCTGAGTTTGAAGGATATGAAGATGGTAGACGTCCTCAGCAAGAGATTCTCTCAATCTGGAGTCGAGGAGAAGAGCAGCCGGAAACCTAAGAGCCAAAGCTGACTAGGTCTCTGGTTTGTAATGAGTTTCTTGAAAATATGTATTTTGTTCTGTTCATTTTCCATTTTGACTTCGAAATGTTATTGTAAAATTTGATCTAGCATGGTTGGTGATTGGCACCTTATGTGGCAATGTTATTTATTTTGGAAATAAACACTGTAGATTTTTTGTGGTTCATTGTGGAGGATGAATATAAAATTTCAAGCTACATAAACAGTTTTATTGCATCTACTAAGTAATCTCTACAAGTATGACCCAAACCTAAAGGGATTGATCCGTTCTCTTCTCCTTTTTTGTCCTTTTTTGCTTTTTTAACCTGACGGATGTCGGATCTCGTCAAGATGTTACCTTCCGTAGATCTGCTGTTGGCAATGATGGACGGCTGAGATTGGGTTGGAGGTTGACTCCTGAAGCGTGTGGATCTTAATGGGTTTGAGGTGGTTGAGGCCGAGCTACCTGCAAGGAAGTCCCGGGGTGGTTGTACCACCGAAGACCCTCCGACGATCAAGTTAGACCGGATATTTGAGCAGAGTAACGGCCTAATGGGGAGAAAATGACTTACTTGAACCGTCTGAAAGTAGGGTTTATATAGTGGTGGCAACAGGCAGGAAGGCGTGAGAACCACGCCGGCAGTTACGCTCCCGGCGTCACGCCCGCGTGATGGGCGGGATCTCCCATTGATGACGAGACATGCTCGTTAATGGGGGATCGTGATTGTGTGGAACGTGGGACGTGGCCGGCGGATATCTCGCGCATGGCGAGATTCGTGGAGGTGAGGCGGTTGCGCCTGCGATAGGTGTCGTTGGTCGGTCGATGAGACCGAGGAATATGCGCTCGGTGAGGGGCTCGGGGACGAGCGGGTGGCCAAGGTATCTTGGTTCTGTGGTAGCCCGGAGACGAGCTGAGAGGGCCGAGGAGGCCGATTATGCAGGGGGCTCGGAGGTGAGCCAACGGTTATTTGCAAGGCGGGTACAGAAAAGGTGTGGACGGTCACAGAAGGTCGGCTACGTCCATGGGTCGCAGACCCGGGGTATTTTACCGACGTACGGTCCCTGGTCCTTTCTTGCTAGCTTCGGGACACGTCATCTACCACGTGTCACGATCTGGGAGATTGCCGATATCGAGCATCATCATTATCCCCCCACTCTCGTCCCGACCTGTTCACGGGTCGGGTTGAGAGTGGTCTGCCGGGTCACCCAAGGTGAGCTCCTTTTCGAAGATATCGTAGGTGCGCGTTCCCGGAAAATTAGCTGTATTTTCTTGATGACGTCAGCGAATTAGGGGTCAGTTCTTGCATTAAAGAGGAAGCACCGGATCATGCGTACGTTCGTTGAAGCGACGGCCCACGTGTCAGGCGCTGGTTGGCTGACGTGACGAGCCGCAGGTCTCCCGCGTCCGATGGGATGCGACCAATGTGCGTGCGACAGGTGGAGCGATGGTGGCCGTCGAATGCGATGAGTCGTTTTGGCGGAAGATGACTGTCGCCGTTGGATGTGTACGCCGGCAGCTACAAATAGAGGTGGGGTCCCCATCAGAGCCCATACCTCTTCATAATTTCCTCGTCTTGAGTCTCGTTAGCTCGGCGTTCTCCTTCTTAGGTCAGGATATCTGCGTTTTGCTCTTCCGAGGACTCATCCCTTCCATCATGTTAGATGTCTTCTTATGAGAAGACTGTAGAAATAGCTCGGTTAGAGTCTAGGGAGCCCCTTGTAGATTCTTCCTCTTCTTCTTCTGCTTCTTCTTCTTCTGAGTCGGAGTCCTCCCGGGAAGTTAGGTCCAGATCCTCTTCCCGGGGTCGCGCGACGGGAGAGGTTCCCATAGTGGAGGTCGTGGATGCCCTTGGCGTGTCATCCATGGTGAGATATGAGGATGAGCTTGCCACCGCTCGGGCTCGTTTCCACATTCCTCCTGGTTATACGCTGCGTTTGGCCGAGGAAGGGGAGAGGGCAGACCAGGTACGTGGTAAGTAGATTGCCCTGTACCTGGAAGCCTTTTGGGCCGGAATGCGTCTGCCCTTCTCTCCCGAGGTCGTTACAGCGCTGAATCATTTTGGATTAGCCCCAGGCCAGCTAGTGCCGAACTGCTGGAGGATTCTCCTTGGGTTCCTGGTCCGTTTGAAGTTGCACATGATCCCTTTCAGGCTGAGAACTCTTGCCACTTCTCTCTGTTATAAAAGTCATCCCGGCACTTGCGCAGGCGAGTCGAGGTGGGTATACATCTCTTTTAGGAAACAACAGGGGAGTGATGCCGGGTCGGGGGTCGTCGTCGTACCTTCTTCCATCCACGATTGGAAGAAGAAGTTCTTCTTTGTTGTGCCGCCCGAAGGTGAGGACTGGCACATGCCCACCCAGTGGTCTAGGGATAGATGCCGGCGGGAGAGTCGGTCGAACGGTCCCGACGCGGCGAATGTGGCGGAGTGGGAGCCCATTCCCCGGGCTGATGTGCTGCTTTCTGAGCAGGCCCTTAGTTGGGCTGGGCTCAGCCCCGCCCAGTTCGCGGGTAAGTTAGGAGTTTACAGGCGATCTGCTAGACCTGAGTTTATTTTTATTTTTGCTTGCATTGCTGACTCCATTGTACCTTGTCTTGCGTAGAACCCATGGACGTGAGCAAATTCCGAGCAGCCATGCACGAGCAGAAGAAGGGATCGAGGGATGGAGGTGCCAGTTCCTCTCGTCCAACGCCGGTCCCGGCTCCCCTGGTAGCCGACCCTCCTAGGCGTTTGAGTGCGGCCCGTGCCCCGGAGTCCAGCCAGGCACCGAGCCGAAAGCGAGTTCGGGAACAAGAGGCCCGGGCTTCGGAGATAGAGACTGGATCCCCGGTGTCGTCTCTCAAGAGGTTCCACCGGACCGTTCCACGCACCCCGGCCTCCCCGATCTTTGTGGACGAGGGGGACCTCCGCTTTGAGGTGCCCTCGGGGCTCTCCATTGCTGACAGCCTGCTGACAGAGATGGAGAGGTCGGCCGGGGGAAAAATCCCTCGGGGTCTCTCAGGGCGCAAACGGCGGCCATCGCCCAAAAGGCCGTGCAGGTTAGTGCTCGCGCCTTACTTGGTTTTTCACTCAGCGTCTTACTATTCTTTTGGTGCCTCCCTTTTCTTTCTGACCCCCCTCTGATTTCTCCAGGTCCTCCAGCACGTCGCCCTCGTCGTCCAAATAGAGGACCAAGAAATTGCTCCGGCGATGGGAGCCGCGGGCGAGTTCTCCTCGCTGGAGGAGGGCTCAAAGTTGGAGCTAGAGGCGGCGATGGCAAGGGTCGCTGTCCTCGAGGACGAGGTGGCGTACGGGAAGCAGGAGGTCGCCAGGCACCGCGAGGCCGCCTGGGCCGCCGAGTCCAAGCTCCAGGACTCCAAGGTGCTCGTCGGCACCCTGAAGAAGTCGGCGAGCTCCCTCCGAAAGGAGCTGGAGGCGGCGATAGAAGGGATGAAGCGAGCCGAGCTCAGAGCGTCGAAGGCGGTGGAGAACTACAAGAAGTCGGACCATTTTTACACTGACCTAGCCGAAGCCGCTACCCTCGTCTAGCACGATGCCCTCGACGCCGTCAAGGCCCAGATGCCGGAGTTCCCTGATGAAGAGCTCCAGGGTGAATATCCTCGCAGGGGTAATATGCAGGGGAATGACCATGGAAGCGCTGCCGGGGAAGAATCCCCCGGCGAGGGCGGCGCTGAGGCTCCTGCGATGGGCGCCGATCCCCAAGACGCAGCCCCGGTCGCGGTGGACGTGGTGATCCTCGAGGTTGCCCCTGGTCCTGAGGCCTGAAACCCCTCGTCTTTTTATATTTTTTGTTGCTTTGGGAATCTTGTAAGCCTCCGGGCGTTTTTGTGAGGCTGGCAGGCCAATAATACTTTTGTAAAGACTTTGGAATGAAGCATTTTTTGTGGTGTTTGGCGCAGTTTTTCCTTTTGCTTGTTGTTAAATCTCTGTTTGCATGGTGCTGAGCTTAGAGAATTTCATTTGGAGACCGCACATCGAATTGAATTTAACCATTTTGCCAATTGCCTAAGTGTGCAAAGACCGGTGGGAGGTCGGTATCTTCGTGGACCCGAAGTCGGCGTGGGGATCGCGTAGTGAAGATACGTCGGGGTTATCCTCTAAGGTTGGACCGAGTAGGGGTGTTGCCCGATCGCCTCTTGGCGAGGGCTTAGATCCCTGGCTTCGTGGGGTAGATAGCTGTCGGCCAGGAATAACCGAGCAGGGTAGCCGCTCGATTGCCTCTTGGTGAGGGCTTTGATCCTTAGAGCGGGAGGGGCCATAAAAGGCCTGTAAGGATGGACTGGGCAGTGAAGCTGGCCAATTGTTTCTTGGCGGGGGCTTTGATCTCTGGCATCATGGGGTAGTGAAGTATCAGCCAGGGATAACCGAGCAGGGTAGCCACTCGGCTGCCTCTTGGCGAGGGCTTCGATCCTTAGCGTGGGAGGGGCCGTAAGAGGCCTGCTAAGGATGAACTGAACAGTGAAGCTGCCCAGTTGTTTCTTGGCGGGGGCTTTGATCATTGGCGTCGTGGGGTAGTGAAGTACCAGCCAGGGATAACCGAGCAGGGTAGCCGCTCGGTTGCCTCTTGGTGAGGGCTTTGATCCCTGGAATCATGGGGTATGGAACTACCAGCCAGGGATAGCCGAGCAGGGTAGCCTCTCGGCTGCTTCTTGGCGAGGGCTTCGATCCTTAGCGCGGGAGGGGCCGTAAGAGGCCTGCTAAGGACGGGCCGAGCAGGGTTCCTGCCCGGTGCCTCTTGGCGAGGGCTTCGATCCCTGGCACTGCGGGGTAGGGAACTACCAGCCAGGGATAATCGAGTAAGGGCGATCCCGGTTGCCTCTTTGTGAGGGCTTCAATCCTTAGCGTGGGACGGGCCGTAAGAGGCCTGCTAAGTATGGGCCGAGCAGGGTTGCTGCCCGGTGCCTCTTGGCGAGGACTTTGATCCTTAGCGTGGGAAGGACCGTAGGAGGCCTGCTAAGGACGGGCCGGGCAGGGTTGCTGCCCGGTGCCTCTTGGCGAGGGCTTGGATTCTTAAGGACGGGCCGAGCAGGGTTGCTGCCCGGTGCCTCTTGGGGAGGGCTTTGATCCTTAACGCAGGAGGGGCCGTAGGAGGCCTGCTAAGGATGGGCCGGGCAGGGTTGTTGCCCGGTGCCTCTTGGTGAGGGCTTGGATCCTTAAGGATGGGCCGAGCAGGGTTAATGCCCGGTGCCTCTTGGCGAGGGCTTCGATCCCTGGCATTGCGGGGTAAGGAACTACCAGCCAGGGATAGCCGAGCATGGTAGACGCTCGGTTACCTCTTGGCGGGGGCTTCGATCCTTAACTCGGGAGGGGCCGTAAGAGGCCTGCTAAGGACGGGCCGAGTAGGGTTGCTGCCCGGTGCCTCTTGGCGAGGGCTTTTGATCCTGAAGGACGGGCCGGGCAGGGTTACTGTCCGGTGCCTCTTGGCGAGGGCTTCGATCCCTGGCATTGCGGGGTAGGGAACTACCAGCCAGGGATAGCCGAGCAGGGTAGCCGCTCGGCTGCCTCTTGGCGAGGGCTTCGATCCTTTGCGCGGGAGGGACCGTAGGGGGTCTACTAAGGATGGGCCGAACAGGGTTGCTGCCCGGTGCCTCTTGGCGAGGGCTTTCATCCCCGGCGTCGTGGGGTAGCGAACTACCAGCCAGGGATAGCCGAGCAGGGTAGCCGCTCGGCTGCCTCTTGGCGAGGGCTTTGATCCCTGGCGTCGGGGGGGTAGTGAACTACCAGCCAGGGATAACCGGACAGGGTAACTGCTCGGTTTCCTCTTGGTGAGGGCTTTGATCCCTAGCGTTGTGGGGTAGTAAACTACCAGCCAGGGATAACCAAGCAAGGTAGCCTCTCGGTTGCCTCTTGGTGAGGGCTTTGATCCTTAACAACGGGCCTAGCAGGGCTGCTGCCCGGTGCCTCTTGGCGAGGGCTTTGATCCCTGGCGTCGTGGGGTAGCGAACTACCAGCCAGGGATAACCGAGCAGGGTAGCCGCTCGGTTGCCTCTTGGCGAGGGCTTTGATCCTTAAGGATGGGCCAAGCAGGGTTGCTGCCCGGTCGATTCGTGAGGTTCAGTCCGACCTTCCCGGTGTGAGTATGGGGAAAAGGGACAGTCACGGGCGACACGTGTAATGAATGCGTGGGGGAGGTGGATCGCCGAAGCCGTGTCGTTTTGATTTCGCCGAGAAAGGCTCGATGTCTGCCGCGTGGCGGTACAGTTGTGGGTGAAACGAGCAACTGTCGGACTCGTGGGACGTTGTGGGCTATAAAACGGAGGGAGCGTTGATCACTCCTTCCTTCATATCCAAAACGTAAGAATGGAGGAATTCCTTTTTACCATCCCCGACATCGTAAACTTCGAGGACGTGTACCTCTACGATCAGTACTGCACCGAGGACATGGTGCAGTTAGTGATAGGCCGCATTGAGAACACACACGACACGAAGTGACCATCTGGAGAAGGAGAAGTGGTTACCGCGATGCGGTAGCGTAATTAACTGCAGGGGCTTGCGCCTGCAGGGAAGAGTGTCCCTACAATCAAAAACCCCTCACAATGAGGGGGAAACTGACGAAGTATGCTACATCGGTCGCATCCGTCTAAACCTTCGATACATGGTGCCATAAATCAACTCGGCATCTTCGAAGAGGTGGACGGATAAAACCAAATAGCATCTGCCCCCAAATTCAGGCAAGACGACCTACGCGGTTCCGTCTCTGTTTTCGGCAGCGAATAGCTGTACGTAACGGCTACCCAGGTATTGTTGAAAAGAAGATCGACAAGCAAGCTCATCTGAAACCTACTAAGTCTATCAGCGACATGTACCATACAGTCTCGTCCGTTCGTCTTAGAGTATCGCATATCCGGTCTAAGGGTGGATAACGTCAAACCCCTATTAACCTGATAAGGCGTTCCGGTGTCAGGCCCTATCACCAATCAAGAAATTTCTGATTGCAATCAGTAAACCCCATCCGCCTAGGCCTAGGTCTTATGGTGATGGCCAACCGTACACTGTGTGACATCAACTCCCAATACCGGGAGAAAGGAATCCCCTCAATTGCTCACAGCCTCCAAGTGCTTCAGGACTGCACCAAAAAGCTACTTGTTTGCATGACTCTTTAAAGCCTAGTGAGATAGCAATCAAAGTACAGTGGGAACACACTCGAGACAAATGACGATTTCAGGTCGACAGACTATGTTGTACTAATGTCATTTGAGAACTGCTATCTAACAATAGGTATAATACTATCGAGCATGTTCCCGGTGAGTCCGTCCAGTGTAACTCATAACCCAATGAGTACCTGTATACAATCATTGGTGACTGATTGACACCAATAGCTGTGAGACCATCCATCGCCCCTTGTCGGGGTCAAGAAACATATACACTAGTCTACTCTAGAATATCGATGCCCAGTCTCGATATTCCCACGACTAGGGACATTTAAGAATGTGCTTATAGACTACCCAGTTCTCACAAGTGTGATCGTCATCATAACCCTGGTAATCAAGCATGAATCCTATAGGCTCTTTCAATATGTAATAGTGATATGCTATACTACACAAGACGTACATAATGATAAAGTTAAACCAGATAGTATATTATCATCTCGAGTAAGGCTATTCTACCCGTATAGGTCCTTCCTCAATCATTATAATCACCTTCCTGCGATTATAATAATTACCTTGAGGGCACTATATCCAACAATATCACACTTGCACTTAAAGCTAATTATTACGGTATCTCATACCCACAGCTTGTGTGCTACCGATACCCAACTTCTCTACTGATCAGTTTCACAAACCGTGTTTGTGAAACATTCGTGTTTAAGAACTAGTCTCAGTGAGTGGATCCGCTCCAATATTTCTATCTTTATCTCTCTATATCTCAACTTCGCGGAGAACGTCTATCTTCCGAAATGAGCGATACATGTCTTAGAATTTGTCTGAATATCTGATAGGACCAAGTTCATAATATGAACACCAAATCCAAAAAAATTCTTAGACTGTATTATCTAATGAATTTAATCAGTATCCTGCGCCATGCATACCTCAGTATCCGCTTGGATCCCTGTCCAATATACCGTCCCTCAGAAGAGGGTAACTTATAACTCTGACAGTCACTCTGTCATCCAGGTCACCTTTGAAGCCATAACCGGTAACCGCCTTCTGTAGGAGGTTGCCATTACTATATACCAAGAACATTCTCTTATGTTCATAACTTCTTCCCTTTGTTTCTCTAGGATTGGATTAATATCTGCTTATTACAGCTAGTGCAAAAGCAACATTATCCATGTCCTGTGTGGAGAAACTCCTGTGACAACCACAATTTAACCGATTATAGTATAGAAACCTCACTTTCTATTTGGAGTATGTCATCCAAATTCGTGGACAGTACTCACTACCACTCTCTTATCAGGTTCATCTGTTATTTTGATGAAATCAAACACTATGATTGTCACATTAAAACAGATGATCCATCTCGGCTATACCTGTTTTAGTCTATAATTAGATATAAGCAACCTGCCCACCAGGCTTCCGCTGCATCCACTGACTATAACAACCCTCTGGCAGAGTCATATATATGTGCACTTCTAAAAGTCCATTTAGAACGACGTTATAGGTATCCACCTGCCAAGTCTCATAGTCAAGGGCAGTTGTTGTAATACCCTGCCCCTTTCGTACCAAAACCTGTATTTTATTACTCTACAATTCTATTTATTTTTATTTATAATTCTATTTAGTTTATTTATAATTTTATTTATTTTTAAACCCCATTTATTCTTTATCCTATATTTTCTTTACCCACACACCCCTCAGTTTTATAAAAGGAATTTATTTTCTATTTAAACTGGTCGGCCCAGAATTTGCCTCAGCCCACTCTTTATTTCATTATTAAGTAATTAAATTTTGGCCCAGCCCATCCCTCTTCTCTCCTCAATTTTCCTTTATATTTTTCTATTTACTCCCCAACCCACTCCCTTGCAGCCCGGAACTCTTATCCGACCCGGCAAACTACCCAACCCCTCTTCCTCCAACGGCTACATCCCCAATTTCCCTATCCACTGTTCCCCGATCCACCATCATCGCCGCACCCCACACCTGCGCCCACGTCGCCGCTCGTCGTGCGCCACGCTCGCGAGCGTTACACCCACGACGCGCGTTTTCCCCCACGACCCTCTCTCCTCTACCCACTACTCCCTCTTCCTCGCTCGCTCCCTCCCTGGATCTCATTTTCCTCCTCTCCTCGCTATACTCCCGACCCACGCACCCATCACTGACCTCCTCCTCTCTTCATCCTCCTCCTCCCAACATCGCGACCCCCATAGCCGCACCTTCCTCGTCGTCAGCGGCACCACCATCATCTCGTACAACCCACACCCGAGCACCCCCTGCCGAGCGCCCCTGCACACCAACCCTGCACCGAGCTCGACCACCTTGCACCCTCACCGCCGGCGCCCTATCTTCCCGACGACCACCATCGTCGACCACCAACTTCATCGACACCCTTCACCTTCCTCATCAACATCATCTCCATCGCCATCGTCTATCCCTGCATCTCTTCCTCTGTTTCTCTCTTTCCTCTGTTTCTTTCTTTCAGTTCTCTCTCTCTCTCTCTCTCTCTCTCTCAGTTCTCTCTCTCTAACACTCTCTCAATCCCCCCTGCTCACTCTCTCTCAATCCCTCTCTGCCCACTCTTTCTCTCTTTCTCTCTCTCTCTAAAGCTCTACCCCTAAGCCAATGTCACCCCTGCACATCGTCGGAGCTCCTAGTTGTTGCCACCTGGATCGCCGCAGTTGAGATACCAAGCCCCAGCTCCTCTCCGCCTACCCGTCGCAGTCAAGCTTGAGCCCAGTCGTCGCGAGCCGAAGCCGTGAAACCAAACCACGTCGTTCGTCGCGCGCTCGTGACGTTGCCGCTGTCGTACATCGTCCAAAACATTCCCAGGCAAGTTTTATACTTGCTACATGCTAATTAGTATTTGTTACGAACTATAATCTTATAAATTTTATACTAAACATCCTCGATAAATTACACGATGCAACTGTTCAATGTGTGTTCTCATAGGAAATTATCATTAAACTTGACGGAACTAAATGGTATTGTTTGGCCTGTATGGCTGTGAACCTAGTGTAGGAATTTCGTTGGATAATTTGATCGTTAATGACTAAAACAACTACCCCCAAGTTTAATCGTAAAACTGTAATTTTATTATACCTGAAAACCGTTAAATTTACCATAAATCATATACATACTGGAATGGTACGTTCGAGGGCTCAAATCGAAGCCGACTCGACTAACTTTAACCCTATACTGATTTCCTGGTATTCCTGTACTTAAATTGTGATGATATTTGGATCGGAGTGCGACCTGGACTGCAGTCCAGAGCGACTCCAGTCGTTGCTTGCTGTTCCGTATTGGCTACCACAAGATCTCCTTAACTCGTAGATTGCGGAACTCCACAGATTATTATAGGTAAATCTGTTATCTAGACAAAACAATTGGTTTCATTCTGTTTCGTTATCGTTTGATATTTAATCTGTAATTTAAAAGATCGGGACGCATAACAGTCCCAACAGAACCAGAACTGGCATATTAGTGTTAAACAATGTATAACTCCTGACGTGCAGATTCGATTGACGATCCGTCTATTGCGTTGAAAACCTTACTTAAAACCCTAGATTTCATCAAACTATAGCATCGCTAAAATCTGATCCCAACTGGGATTAAAATGCGTTGCGAAACGGACTTCTGATTCTGAAACCGGATTTCCAGCCGCGAGCGCTTAAAATGAAATGGTTATAATTAATGATCCTGGAATCCGATTGGCTTGAAACTAAATTAGATGGATAGATAACTGAACATACTAATTATTACCTGTTTATCGTTTCGCTAAACTGTACACGTGCGTTCCATGATAAATCGTACAAGTGATAAAATACTGTTTCATAACATCCTAATCATGCTTATATATTATTCACGCATCATATCATACCCATATCATTATATTGATAACCTAGTGATATCGCGCATTTACCCAGTGTTAGATTTTGGTGATGATTGTGGCAAGTACGTCAGTGTTCGTGTATCCGTGAATAAGTGAAAGTGATACGTACTTGTACACAATTAGTGACCCTATTATTCTATTGCATTGTCGACGTCTGTGGGATGCGTGTACGTGTGACTATAAGTGGTATGGGACACTTATGGAAGCGCTTGTACGGGTGTCACAGATAAGGCATCCGACACTGCCATTTATCTTAGGTATTAGTCGGGACGTGCTTGATGGAGGTCCTGCCTCCAGTTCTCGCGCAGACTTGTCACGGATCGATTAGTATTTAGGGTTATGGTTAGCGTTTGATGTAGACCACGGGGTGTGGGGTAGTTTAAGTGTAAGTTCAACAGAATCTCGGGAGTCCCATGCCGGCTTATATATTTAGGGAAATATATGGAGATTTACAGGGTATGTGATATTCACCGTGATATACATGTTACATGTTGGGCCCGTGGTCCCTTGCCCTTGGGTTCTACCCTTGGGTAGAGGACACTCACGAGTGGTTGACTCTCACACTTGGACTGACGATAGGCTTAGTGACCTGTACAGTGAGACTTAGAGACTGATAGGGATACTGGCATTGTTATACCTTACATACTGTGTTGACACTCGTGGCATGTTGTTCTACTGCTTTTACTGTTCCGCTGCATTGATTACCGCATATTCATATCCATGTTGTCATTGATTTATTGTTACACATATCGGTTACTACTGTAGAGTTGTCACATGATTTACATATATTATATTGCTATTGTGTCGCTCTGACGACCTGAGTATGCATGCTCAGTGTGAGGAGAAGATTTAGCCTGGACCAGAACTAGACGTGCAACACAGACTTCTTGACTTGCTATTCAGAGTTACATTCGTTTGTTCCACTTCAGGTCAGTTCTTTACATTGTTTCTTTCAGTTACTGCATTTCTCATTACCTGCGCTTCATTTACTGTTTACCATGAAAAAACTAGAAGCCGAAGTGTGACTACGGCAGGACATTTCCTTGACCGTAGGAGCATGGCTGGCCTTGTCTACCCCTCGTATTCCGTATTTTGGGAAGCGGGGCGTGACATGGTTTAGTTGGTATCATAGCCAGGTTTTTCATCGATTGGGATTGCAGTTTTCCGTTTATAGTTTGGCAATCTAAGACATCCCTCGGTTTAGGTTATAAACTTGTCATTCTTGATCCATATTCACATCGTGTGTTCAGCTATCCATTCGCTATGGTTTCGGGTGACTTGACAAGGTTACGTGGTTGCAAATTGCACTACCGTACTCTATTCTAGTTACTTAAAGTCATACAGTTGATTCCCCACTTGTAATAAATTCATCACCTCTGATATTCTTGAATCTTTGTCCTATCCATATTATATTTTGATTCGTTTAGCTTGTGACTTATATCATTCGCAAAATTGTTGTCTCAGGATCATGTCTTCCAACGACTCTTCATCCATATCCGCTCCCCAGAATCAGACCATCGAGATTCTGAGTGTACTGCAAGGTCTAAAGGAAGCCTAGGAGCGAACAAACGACTTGTTTGCTGAAGGACTGAGAAGACAGGTGAATCAGGCACCAGCGGGAGTCTCAAATCATAAAGGGATCCCCGTTAGACGAGGAAAATAGAGGAAGATGAAGCGCCAATTTGTTTCCCCGCGGCAGAAGCAGCAGAAGATCCCATGTTGTGGGTACTGTAGGAGGCCAGGACATCTTCAGAGGGATTGTCGCCGCGCCCAAGGGAAATGTCTGATTTGTGGATCCAGCGAACATCTCATCAACGGTTGCCCAGAAAGAAAGGAACTACAAGGAGGAAACTCGTCCACACTCCCCACTTCTGTCAAGTGAGGATTATCGCGTAGTTCGAACTTCGACGATAAGGCGGATCTAACGCAGGATTCAACTCACGCGACGAGAATGCAAAGTTATAGTAGTCGAAGAAGGATTTTTTTCATGTTATCTACTTTCAGTATTAATGTTGTCATCTTTTTATGAATATTTCTTTCCGTTTGAAATCTTGTATCCGTTGATCTTTTTGGTTGAATGCAATAAAATTTGAATCATAATATATGTATCATTCTCTTGCTTTCTCTTTATCTAATTCTATTCATTATCACAGTATTTTAATTCTGATCTTTCAGTTCCTGCAACCGCATATTTTCCTATACTTCGTACCCTGAGCTTTTTCCTTGATGTATTCCACTGTCTAATCATGACTTTCCTTTTCAGGCCATGGCCCACCCCGGAGCAGCGCCGCATCTAGACGAGGATGCACAGTCATGCATTTCCTTAGACCGCACGCTGATTAGTTCTGACGATGAGATCAACGGTCCCCAAGTCAATTTCGGAAACCGCGGTCCAGAGGACGAAGGAGCATCCGCCCCAGAGTTTGACATGATAGCTGATTCAGACGAAGAAGAAGGAGATCCTGAAGAGAACCCTATAGAGGAAGACCCGATAGAGGAAGATCCCGATGAAGACCCGATAGAAGAAAATCCAGTTGAGGAAAATCCCGTGGAAGAAAATCCAGAAGAAGAGAATCACATGGAATCGAACCTCGATGAAGAAGCTCCATCCGAAGAAGAAGGACCAGAAGATCAAGACCCTGCTGTGGAAGAACTTCAAATGGCGATGCCCGCGAGGCGATATGGAAATGGACGCCCCTACCTGAGTGCGCGAGCCTACCGCAACCTACTGAATCTCCACAACCGCGGCTGACGGAATTTCTTTTGATGTTGTCTTTCTGGCCAAATAAAATGTGTATAGTTTAGGGCCACTTTCCGTCTTTGAGAATGCCTTGTTTCAGATTTTCTTGAATGAAATAAATCTTCTGAATTCGTAAACCTTTTGATTTTTAGTTCGCTTGATGCTTGTTTATTGCCCTTATCCAATTATTTTCTGCTGAGATCCCTAACTGTCCACCCCTACTCACTGTATAGTTTTCACCCTCGTTTCGATTAGAAAGTACCGCACCCTGATCCTTGGAATGAGCCACCATTCATCCTTCGTCTGTACCTTGTTTGAGATCCTTCTGGGAGGAGGACCTTTCTTATGAAATACCGAGTTCATTAACTTTTCAAATTTTTGGATTCGCATGATGTACCGACCAGTATCCTCCCCATACATTTTCTCCTTATAGTCCTTTATTGCTCACCCTTATTTTCCGTGCTGACCCGATCCCAATCTCCTTGATCTCCAGCCTGAAGCCGTCACACTTCGACCTTTTGTATCAGCCACATTCCATTGTAATCCCTACCCTACCTAGGCCTAGACATATTTGTGTTTTTCTCTGTTACCCTAACTATATTTAGGGACAGTACTATTCGAATGTTGGTTTTCATTATTTTGTATTTATCGAAGAGTGCGTTTTATTGACTATTCTCGTTTTACGCATTTCAAGTACTTCTCTACTAGTTTTCCTATTATTTTCGATAGCGCGACCTTACACCGCGCACATTTTTTCTTTCCGTGTTTCTTATTTTCACTATATGAGTTTTCTACGCTATTTGATCGATACACTATTCTAAAATGTTTTAACCTACCGACTAATCTTTCACTACTTTATTGTCGTTACTCTATTTTCGAGAATTGTGCCTATGATTACTATTATAAATGGCTGAGCCTTATGCTTATTTTCTGCTTGCTTTAATAGACTTAGATGTGCATATATGTGGGTTTCGACCTTTATCGAACATACTTTGATTATTATTGTTCGTTATTGATACCTATATTCTCGTATACTCGTAGTTGCCCTCATAGTTATTCTTGCCTTATACCTATTTAGACCTACTTTTCCGTATGTTGTTCTTACTTATATATATATATTTTTTTAAAATTTCTTCATCCACGTATTTCTAGTAAATGTTTATGTGTTAGTTTGCAATATAATAGCTTTTGCTTATGTTTGTATAACTTATCTTTTATTTTAAATTTCGAGGACGAAATTTTTGTAAGGGTGGTATGATGTAATACCCTGCCCCTTTCGTACCAAAACCTGTATTTTATTACTCTACAATTCTATTTATTTTTATTTATAATTCTATTTAGTTTATTTATAATTTTATTTATTTTTAAACCCCATTTATTCTTTATCCTATATTTTCTTTACCCACACACCCCTCAGTTTTATAAAAGGAATTTATTTTCTATTTAAACTGGCCGGCCCAGAATTTGCCTCAGCCCACTCTTTATTTCATTATTAAGTAATTAAATTTTGGCCCAGCCCATCCCTCTTCTCTCCTCAATTTTCCTTTATATTTTTCTATTTACTCCCCAGCCCACTCCCTTGCAGCCCGCGCCTCTTACCCGACCCGGCCCACTACCCAACCCCTCTTCCTCCAACGGCTACACCCCCAATTTCCCGCTCCACTGTTCCCCGATCCACCATCATCGCCGCACCCCATGCCTGCGCCCACGTCGCTGCTTGTCGCGCGCCACGCTGGTGAGCGTTACACCCACGACGCGCGTTTTCCCCCACGACCCTCTCTCCTCTACCCACTACTCCCTCTTCCTCGCTCGCTCCCTCCCTGGATCTCATTTTCCTCCTCTCCTCGCTATACTCCCGACCCACGCACCCATCACCGACCTCCTCCTCTCTTCATCCTCCTCCTCCCAACACCGCGACCCCTATAGCCGCACCTTCCTCGTCGTCAGCGGCACCACCATCATCTTGTACAACCCACACCCGAGCACCCCCTGCCGAGCGCCCCTGCACACCAACCCTGCACCGAGCTCGACCACCTTGCACCCTCACCGCCGGCGCCCCGTCTTCCCGACGACCACCATCGTCGACCACCAACTCCATCAACACCCTTCACCCTCCTCATCAACATCATCTCCATCGCCATCGTCTATCCCTGCATCTCTTCCTCTGTTTCTCTCTTTCCTCTGTTTCTTTCTTTCAGTTCTCTCTCTCTCTCTCTCTCTCTCTCAGTTCTCTCTCTCTAACACTCTTTCAATCCCCCTCTGTTCACTCTCTCTCTCTCTAACACTCTCTCAATCCCCCCCTGCTCACTCTCTCTCCCTAACTCTCTCTCAATCCCTCTCTGCCCACACTCTCTCTCTCTCTCTAAAGCTCTAGCCCTAAGCCAATGTCACCCCTGCACATCGTCGGAGCTCCTAGTTGTTGCCACCTGGATCGCCGCAGTTGAGATACCAAGCCCCAGCTCCTCTCCGCCTACCCGTCGCAGTCGAGCTTGAGCCCAGTCGTCGCGAGCCGAAGCCGTGAAACCAAACCACGTCGTTCGTCGCGCGCTCGTGACGTTGCCGCTGTCGTACATCGTCCAAAACGTTCCCAGGCAAGTTTTATACTTGCTACATGCTAATTAGTATTTGCTACGAACTATAATCTTATAAATTTTATACTAAACATCCTCGATAAATTACACGATGCAACTGTTCGATGTGTGTTCTCATAGGAAATTATCATTAAACTTGACGGAACTAAATGGTATTGTTTGGCCCGTATGGCTGTGAACCTAGTGCAAGAATTTCGTTGGATAATTTGATCGTTAATGACTAAAACAACTACCCCCAAGTTTAATCGTAAAACTGTAATTTTATTGTACCTGAAAACCGTTAAATTTACCATAAATCATATACATACTGGAATGGTACGTTCGAGGGCTCAAATCGAAGCCGACTCGACGAAATTTAACCCTATACTGGTTTTCTGGTATTCCTGTACTTAAATTGTGATGATATTTGGATCGGAGTGCGACTCTAGACTGCAGTCCAGAGCGACTCCAGTCCAGAGCGACTCCAGTCGTTGCTTGCTGTTCCGTATTGGGTACCACAAGATCTCCTTAACTCGTAGATTGCGGAACTCCACCGCTTTTTATAGGTAAATCTGTTAGCTAGACAAAACAATTGGTTTCATTCTGTTTCGTTATCGTTTGATATTTAATCTGTAATTTAAAAGATCGGGACGCATAACAGTCCCAACAGAACCAGAACTGGCATATTAGTGTTAAACAATGTATAACTCCTGACGTACAGATGCGATTGACGATCCGTCTATTGCGTTGAAAACCTTACTGAAAACCCTAGATTTCATCCAACTGTAGTGTCGCTATAATCTGATCCCAACTGGGATTAAAATGCGTTGCGAAACGGACTTTTGATTCTGAAACCGGATTTCCAGCCGCGAGCGATTAAAATGAAATGGTTATAATTAATGATCCTGGAATCCGATTGGCTTGAAACTAAATTAGATGGATAGATAACTGAACATACTAATTATTACCTGTTTATCGTTTCGCTAAACTGTACACGTGCGTTCCATGATAAATCGTGCAAGTGATAAAATACTGTTTCATAACATCCTAATCATGCTTATATATTGTTCACGCATCATATCATACCCATATCATTATATTGATAACCTAGTGATATCGCGCATTTACCCAGTGTTAGATTTTGGTGATGATTGTGGCAAGTACGTCAGTGTTCGTGTATCCGTGAATAAGTGAAAGTGATACGTACTTGTACACAATCAGTGACCCTATTATTCTATTGCATTGTCGACGTCTGTGGGATGCGTGTACGTGTGACTATAAGTGGTATGGAACACTTATGGAAGCGCTTGTACGGGTGTCACAGATAAGGCATCCGACACTGCCATTTATCTTAGGTATTAGTCGGGACGTGCTTGATGGAGGTCCTGCCTCCAGTTCTCGCGCAGACTTATCACGGATCGATTAGTATTTAGGGTTATGGTTAGCGTTTGATGTAGACCACGGGGTGTGGGGTAGTTTAAGTGTGAGTTCAACAGAATCTCGGGAGTCCCATGCCGGCTTATATATTTAGGGAGATATATGGAGATTTACAAGGTATGTGATATTCACCATGATATACATGTTACATGTTGGGCCCGTGGTCCCTTGCCCTTGGGTTCTACCCTTGAGTAGAGGACACTCACGAGTGGTTGACTCTCACACTTGGACTGACGATAGGCTTAGTGACCTGTACAGTGAGACTTAGAGACTGATAGGGATACTGGCATTGTTATACCTTACATACTGTGTTGACACTCGTGGCATGTTGTTCTACTGCTTTTACTGTTCCGCTGCATTGATTACCGCATATTCATATCCATGTTGTCATTGATTTATTGTTACACATATCGGTTACTATTGTAGAGTTGTCACATGATTTACATATATTATATTGCTATTGTGTCGCTCTGAGGACCTGAGTATGCATGCTCAGTGTGAGGAGAAGATTTAGCCTGGACCAGAACTAGACGTGCAACACAGACTTCTTGACTTGCTATTCAGAGTTACATTCGTTTGTTCCACTTCAGGTCAGTTCTTTACATTGTTTCTTTCAGTTACTGCATTTCTCATTACCTGCGCTTCATTTACTGTTTACCATGAAAAAACTAGAAGCCGAAGTGTGACTACGGCAGGACATTTCCTTGACCGTAGGAGCATGGCTGGCCTTGTCTACCCCTCGTATTCCGTATTTTGGGAAGCGGGGCATGACAGTTGTAGTGGCAAGCTTAGTTTATCATACCATGATGCAAACCTCCTTGTCACCGTCTATGAGGAAACCGAAATACCTCTCGGGTGGCTGAGCTTACCCACTAAATCTGCGGAGTGACTTACGGATCGTCGAATCCAATTGAATTCTTAGATTCTACTGAATTTTCAATAACCGTTTGTGGTTCTGGAATCACTTCGAGTTCTACCATACTCCCATTAATGTTTTCTAAAAATAATTCATTTTACTAAAAATGTGACGAGTCTAGCAAATGGTAGAAAATTATACCCTCGACAATACTCGGGATAACCCACAAACTGTCATTACTGAAACGTGTCTTAAATTTATCCGGATTCTGGTTTTAAGCATAAGCCGGACAACTCCATATACCTTAACCCCGTTAAGATATGAATTATTCTATATCCATATAGAAACTTAGGCACTAATTTAGATGGAACCATATTCAAATAGTATGCAGCTGTTTCTAGTGTACCCACTTAATGGGAGAGGGCCCTTACAGCATTACTCATTAAGGAGCGCACCCACGGATGAGTAACCTGTCTGAGAGATAATACTCTCAACATTACTATAATGGATTATCATAACATTTCATAAGTTTTTAAAAGATTATTTTGGAAATTTAAATTATGATAAATGGGTTTTACTAAGATTATAATAATTATGGATATTGTTTATTATAATATGTTATTTTCCAATTAGTAACTAGTTTGGATATGGCATGCATAATTAACCATGGCTTTTCTCTAGGTAGGGATTAATATTTATGTATATGGAATGGCTATATATATATAGTTTTGAGAGAGAGAGAGGACAAGAGGCATGGGCTCACACCCATGCCCATGCCTATGCCTTGCACATACCTATTTGTTAATTCTCTCTCATTCTTTCATCTCATAAACACTTTCATCCTCATTTCCTCCTCTCATTCTCTCATACTCTCACTCTCACAAACACCCTCTCACTACAACTCCAAATCAACCACCAAGTGATCAAGAACTCAAGCTAGATCAAGTTTCAAGTCCTCAAGTCCTTCAAAGTGGCTCCTTCATCTTCTTGAAGTGGTAAAGTCCTATCCCTATTAGTTTTTTTAAAACCATAATTTTAGTTCAAGATCATGTTTTAAGGTGTTTTGGTATTGCAAGATAGGCTTTTAATGAAGTTGTGTCTTGTGTTGGTAAGTTAGAGTAGTTCTAGTGGACTATATCACTTGTATAGCAAGTTAATAGTATTTTAATGCAAGATTTTTGGTTGCAAAAGGTGTTTAAAGTTTCAATGCTTGAGTTAAGATTTTCAAATATGGTTTCCTATGAATTTTTGATGTTCAATTAAAATCTGGAGCAATTTGGGGTCTTTATAAAATAAACAAACAATTATATTGACCTAATTAAACCACCATAAGACCACACAAGAAGCACGAGACCATAATTCCAAAATTGGACCGCCTATAGCGGTTACTTTATCACTTTTCGTCAGCCCAATTTTTGATTTGGATGTCAGGGTTTGGTCAGTAGCTCATATACTTGATAAATAAGCCCCTATGATACTTTGTTTTTCCACAGATACCCCTAGGAAAAATCTAGAAGTGTTTTGAGTTGGATTTTACGATATTTTATGGTTTTCAAACTTGTGAATCCGTATTTTTTATTCTTGATGCATTCTTTTGTGCTAGAACAGCGAGTCCGGAGGTTATTCGTGGTAGTTAGCATATGGATGGCTCACGTTGGTCATGGGTTCTAACCTATGGGTGTTTGTTCATTATATCGATGTCGGTTTGAATTCTTATATGTGTGTGTGTGGTTATGTGCATTCTAGGTTTGATGGTCGTACGATACGACAAACAGTGAGTAGATTATATCTACGAGTAGGAAATCGGGTGAATGGTGTATAGCACCCCCGTGAAACATATCTTTTATTATATCGTTGAATCTGATTAGGATGCATGCCACGTATGTTTAGACTTGTTCGTTAGTTAAAAGATTTCATTATTATCTCTTAGTAGGCTTATTGTAGATACACTTAGTAAAACATTAGCACAAATACTAATGATTGCCATGTTGCACGATCACAAACTCACTTGTACACTACACATCATTAGTACAGCCATGTCACGTAGAACTTGCCATACTTACGTATCTTAGTAAGTCGATGTTATAGTAGGATGATGTTATATACGATTTATATTGGTGCACGTACGAGACTTGAAGTTCGTACTTATTGTTGGGCAAGTACGCGATGGGAGATCTGTACTAGTCGCCGTATGTGTACGTGACACGAAGTGTCCGTACCGATCGTTGAATGGGTGCGCGAACGAGATGTCTGCATCGATTCTATGTTTGTACGTGACCAGATGTCTGTACTATTGATATTCCACTGCTATGTGTGTACGTAGACTCGATGTCCGTACTAGTTATACTATGTGTTTAGGTACGCAAATTATATATCTGTATCGATCATTATTATGATATGATATGATGGAATATTTGATGGTTATCGTACGATGTGAGAATTCGTACAGGGTGATATGATGATGATGATTAGCCAGATTTGACCCTATTTTTACTTGACTCGCGAAGTCTTATATCTTACCCGATTGGGAGATTATGTGGATATAACGGTATTACCCACTTTCTAAAAACAACGGTTCATTTCATATTTTTAAAAAGTGCTAATGAATGGATGTGCTACTTGGATTTCAAAAGGGGTAAATATATATGTTTTAAAAATATTGTATCCTTCTTATTTTCAAACAACGTTTCGTTCTACTTTAAAAACATATAAGTGGGAATATTCGAAATAATTACCTATTTACTGTTCTTTTGCGTTACGCTTACTTTATATGTCATTCTCTCGCGCTTTATTTATCTTATTAGTTATGCTACGCCTTATGATTTACGCTACGTGTCATACATTGTTGATGTTATATCTCAGTGGTATGGGACACTGATATATATATATATATATATATATCCCTACGCTTATATTACTGGCTTATGCTATGGTATGTTATCCGTCTGTGCCATGCCTAGTTCACACAGACTAAAAGGGTACGAGCTTGATGAGATTTATATTACTGTGGATATGATATGATATGATGTCAATCCTAAGAGATTGAATATATATAAAGGTATATAAGAAGATAAAGATGATTCAGACACGGTGGATATGGCAGGGGATCCATAAGATATATATGTGATCAATCTATGAGAGATTGAGGAAAAAAGAGACATGATGTCGCCTGGTGATATATATATGTGATCAATCCATAAGAGATTGAGGCAAAAAGAGACATGATGTCGCCTGGTGATATATATATGTGTGTGTGTGTGTGTGTGATCAATCCATAAGTGATTGAAGGTAGTTGACACATGATATCTTTACGGATATTATATATGTGATGGATCGATATAGATACTTTGCACTGAGATGGATATTATATATACATGAGGAATCGATATAGATTCCCTGCACTGATGAGATGTATTATGCTATATATAGTAGCCGGACAGGAATGACCCACGAGACAGTATCTGAATATTATTTTCATACATCGATATATTCTAAAGAGATTTTCAAAGGGGCTATAGCCTCACTATTTTCAACGTGTCTAGGATCGACACAGACTTTTAAAAAAGAAAACCCCTTTTTAAATAAATCATTTTCAAAAGGTAGGATCTATATTTTAAACGAGATGCATTCCTTTTTTCAAAAAACAACGTCTGCTACATGTGCCGCGATATATATCATATGGATATTTTAAAAGGATTTCATATACATACATCTTCCGGCTACTCTTATATGATATCATATGGATGAGTGATATATATGTTATAGCCTTGACTGTGCTTACATTGGTCGTGTGCTATAGATATTACATTACGGCTAAGGTGGTCGTGATTTAACACCGTTATATATATATATATATATATATATATATGCAGTAAGTTATAGACGATTGATGATTATTAACGTTTCAATTCGCAATATTGTATTTATTTCCGGAGCTCACATGCTTTCAGATTCTTATGGTTATGTTGTGCCCGTACTAGGCCAGATACTGATTTCTTGATGTTAGTATGATAACCACACACAGATTCATATTTTACATATTAGGATAGCGGTACACGAGTTGTACTTGAGGGCTTATTATCATTGTTATTTAATCACTCCAACTCTAGTTTCGACGCGTGCTTATTTACCTTTCTTGATGCACACATTTATCATGTTTAGTTATTTCACTGCTTATCCATGCGACTTCTAACTTGTTATATAATTCTACTTACGAGTTGGCAACTCACCCCCGTTGTGTCATAGTTCTTTGTAAGTTTGACCGCTTAGATCCGTAGCGGCGTATTTTGACACGTTCGCTATTTTATGGATGTGGTTGCGCATATCTCGAGTTGGTGGGTCATATTTTTGTATCAGCATTTGCCTTGTACATATTGGTATCTAGAAGTACTCCATCAAAGACCAAGTCTAGTATTTTCGAGACCTTAGTTTTGTATATTTTGTTGTTGTCGAAGTCGTATGGAGTCGACTTGATATATATTTATGCTGTTTACTTTCTGCTTTATTGATCCTTCGCCTTTTGGCGTCGTATATTACTGCGTGGTTGTGATTCCACCGTTTGGACGTTGATTTATCTCCTGTATGTAGGGATGCTTGTTACTTATCATTGTATCTGTTTTGTTCAAAATTTACAAAAGAGGTGATGTCCGTTTTTCAAACAATCTTACGAACCGGGTTTACTTTTTCATAAGAACTTTTCAAAAACTTCACATCCACCTATTATTATCTATTTTCCTTATATATATATATGGTTTAAATTCTTGGTTTTGGCTTACTTGGGTTACGATGGAGCCCACTTGACTTTACGTAATACTTGTGCCGGTCATATTCCCTGGTCGTGACAATTACCTAGCATAAGTATCGATATCTTCGATTACCTCGAAGAATACCGATATTTTAAACGTGTAGTTCTCTACTTTATTCTTATACATATAAATTTCTTTAAGTTTTGGACCTTGCATGAATGCGTGTCCAGAACAAGAAAAATTATAAGTAAATGAAATATAGTACGGGTACCAATCTCTTTCCTACTGAACACTGGACAACATACAATACTTTGTATAAATCTCCTGAATTTACTAACTCAAACTCTGCGTGTCGTAAGTTAAAACTGTATTTTGGTTAAAAAGAATTACACCGTTATTGAATGCACCTTACCTAATCATCAACTGATAAAAGTAAATGTTATAAATATAATTTCAAAAGGTTATATCTCACTTTATGAAATAAACGTACAGATATATGAATTTGAAATTGGTGCATAACAACGGATCGCCAATAGGCAACCCTAGGTGATTTCCTCGAACATCAAAAATTACAACGAACTCTGATATTGAGGATCTAATCATCCAATTCCAATATTATACTCTCACTCATCATCTGTAATGCTATATAGTTGTGAGAATCTCAACCCGTATATACATACCCCGGAGTCAGAATGTAATTGGGAAAGCGGTTTTCAATAACAACTGCACAGGAAAATTGAAATATGGGAATGTTTTGAGGGGATGCCTGAGTGTTCCAAGTAATACCTCTTCCATTATCCAGATCTATGACACCAGTTGCAATTTCCATTACCCTCACTTCAATCTATTCATTTTTCTTTGCTTCTTACCTTCTGTACACCTTACTTAGGCTAATTGTTTTTCTTCATTCCCTACCTTTCGGTATCTGCCTAAGGTTTGGAAGAAGACTATCCAATAAGTATAATAGATGTACTATCCTAATATGAGGAGCTCTCGCAACCTGAGAGAAGGTAAAAGGTAGAGACAACCGAATAATCTTATTCAATTTCTCTAGAACCGGAATCCATCCTCGAACTAAAATAAGTTTCTACGAGTTCGTATGTAATTATATGAGATGATTTTATCCACTCTATCAGGATCTTCGTAGTGATACAGAATATTCTGAAGAAAGCTAAGGGTAAAGTAGGAGGGCCATGGATATACGCGACTTTGTCGTGAATCTAAACGATCCAAAATCCTGATGGTAAAAGGTTCGGTTTAATTTGGTAATGAGTTTTAGTTTAAGGCGAGTCAAGGTCACTGCCATAGAGAGAGAAAAGAAATACTCGGTGTGCAATCTAACCTAAATCAGAATAGTTATTAATAATTTATCTAATCTAGATGGATCCCACTGTTTTCTCGAATTCTCCTTCAAACCCTATAAAGAGAACTAGTCGGGATAACCCGAGGAGTAATTCTTACTCATCAGTGAGAATCGGGATCCAACTATCATCGCGTAGCAACTTGATGGAATCCACTCAAGTCACTACACTCCAGAAAGTATGTGCATACTTGGCAAGTTTCTTTTATATTTGAAACTCTCGATATGGTTTTTGCCCCTAGGACCCTAGTGATCTTAACTAAGCCAACAAATCAAAGGGTCCTAGTCAAGTTCAACCCGTCATTATCTTGATTGTATTAAACATACCCGTACAAGCCTTTGACTGAGCCAACAAACTCGTATGACTGTCCTAACCAACCACATCTTTATACGACAGAAAAGCACTATAGAGCTACCGAACACTACACATCGTGCTAAGCTCAACAAACGTAGTACAAATACTAAGTAATACCTGTAACAACCGAGTCCAGTTATACCAGATTCAGTTACCGTATGTGTAGTGTGTGGTATTTATTTCATTTATACTGCTTTGGCTGTTACCAGTTATAGTTTGCACCGTCATGCCATATTCTGTATATAACAATTTAAGTCATCTAAAATTTAATTAAAAATATTTGACATGGCCTGCTCGACACCCCTAACCCTGTGGTAGCGTCCTTGCACCGTGTTTTCGTCCCGTTCAGTGAAACGGACGTGCTTGGACGGCTACGCGCACGTGCGTGCGTCCGTTCTTGGGGGTATGCTTTTTAATTGAAAAACCCTTCATTTTAATTTTTGGAACCCGCCAATAATTTTTATATTTCAAATTCAAATTTTTGGACCCGACCCGGACGCAATTCTGAAATATTTTGCTTTTGCGCCAAATCCTATTTTCTAATATTTTAAAAACCAACGGCAATAAATTTTACACCAGAAGATATTTTTTTCATTTCTTAAAAATCTTTTATAAAATTTTTTTCCTAACTGATTCAACCCCCCCCCCCCCGCAAATCTTTCACATTTCTCCAACCGATTGTTTTCCTCCATTCCTTCGCCGTGGGCCCCACCGTATCCCCCTCTCTCTCTTCCTTCCTTTCTCTTTCTCTCTCTCTCCCCTTCCTATTCATTCACAAAAATCCAAAATTATATCTCCTCACTGTTACTCTCTCCCTCTCTCTCTCCTCTCGCGAGATTTCTCTCTCCTCTCGCGAGAGAATCTCTCTCTCTCTCTCCTCGTCTCTTTCTCTCTCTCTCCTATTTATAAATTCTCTCTTCCTCCATATATTTTTCTTTGCACTGAAGAAAACCCAACCTCGCGAGGAAAAACCCTAGCCACCTTCCTTTCCCCTCGCGGTGACCCTCGCGACGACGCCCTCACCGCCGTTCCTCGCCGCTGCTCGCCCTCGTCACTTCCACGACATCTCCTTCCTCCTTCCTCCTCTCCCCGAGTACCCTGCACAAGGCCGCACACCCACCTGCACGCCGCAGCACGTCGTGGGATCGCCGCCGGCGATCTTGATCCGTTCCCTGGCCTCGTGCACCCCCCCTCGGTGAGTATGGTCTTCTTCTTCTCCTTCTCCTCCTTCTTTTTATGTTCCTTCTTCTTCTCCATGCTCGGCCGTTTTCTTGACCGTCGGAGGCCCTCTACAGGTTGTGCACCGGAGGCCCGTCGACGTGGTCGACGATCACAACCCCTCTACAGATCATCGTGAGCACCCTCTTCTCAAATCCTCCTTCCCTTCTTCTTTATTTTCTTTTCTTTTCTTATTTGCATTTTGATTGTTCACTGTTTTTGGGTTCGCCGGAATCCGGCCGTGCTGGCGACGTGTCCTGACGATCCAGCGAGGTACTCTGACCTGTGTGGTTCCACTGTTTGTCGTTCGGACTTATTCCGTGCACCGTGCGCGCGTCACGACCTTTCACCCGCCGACGCGTGACGTTCCGTCTTCTGTTTCGCAACCCGTCGAGAAAAGTACACCTTGCTACATGCTAAATAATATATATACATACACATTGATAGCACCCTAAACCTGTAGTTTAACTTTAGTACCACAATTTCCCCTTTCCATGTTCAGTGTCGTGTTATATCATTCTAGCTTCCAAACTTGAAAACCTACCGTTTGCAATTACGTTATTAAACCTAATAATCACATTTATATGTTTTAATCACATTTTCACTATTGACATAGCCTATGGCACTCTCTCTATAGTTTTACTCCATTCGGACACTCGTGTGCATTTAACATGTATTAGCTGTGATTTCATCCATTGAACCTATATATAAATCATTGCATCCCTAAAATTCTTAAAACTTGTTAACATGAGTTAACGGGTATAATTGTCATACTGTATTCTTATAATGTTGAAATCATCTCTGAAACACAACTGATAACTGTACTGCTAATTAATTGAATCTGCTTTATTGTTTAATTCATTGCTTAGATTATGTTGTTGATAACCATGCTTGATTATTTAACCCTGATTATGCTAGCTGAGTATGAGCACACCCATGATATCGTTTACACCTTGACAGGACTTGCTACATATTGATTGACCCGACATGGTACCGTATACTGCTTGACTTGACCTGATGTACCATGACCTGACCCGTTACCTGATCTTGTGTCTAATGCCAAAAAACTTGACATGTTGTCCTCACGGACCGTTCCTGTTGTCTATCCAGACAAACCTGCTTACCCGATCCTGTGTTGGCATTAGTTCTTGATTACTGAGTACCTGACTTGACATACATATATAACTTGGGAGTATGGGGAAATCAAAGGTGAAACCTGACTTGTAACTCAACAGTTCGCTACTTGTTCTGATCAGTTTTAGAGGCTAGGCCAGCCTTGGGATGATGCTGCTGACATCATTCATCTGTACACATTCCTGTTTTAGTGCCTAGCGGCATGTCTCGGTTTCAGCCCGAGAATCTGGACCGTGGTCCCGGGTACGCACGGGATACTATTGAGTTACATAGATGATTCATCAATTTGATTTCAAAGTCTTTAGAACAGAAAATCCGATAGAACAGTTTAGTTTTCTCAATGCATACTACCCTACACTGCCCTGACTTACATTACTGTTACACCGCTTTTCATTCATGTTTATATTGCATTGCCTGTTACCCTGTTTATATTTTATTACTTGATGACACGACGCGCTGACGTCTGGGTTTTGCATGGCCCAGATTCTATACCGCTGCTGCAGTCCAAGCAGGAGTACTTCAGCCAGCAGGCTGAGCTGTGAGGTGTTAGCAGTAGTTAATTATTTTATTTCCTGCATTTTATTCTGATGTGAGCCCGCATTATGGGACATACATTCCAGTTATTTTTGTATTGGATCTTTTGCTTCCGCATTTTATGATTCTTGACTCATGTCATCTTGGATTATGGACATGTTTTAGATAGTTCTATTTTGTTCTTGATATCTCTACAGCCGTAATGTGACTGTGGATGGATACTTCCTACCCACAGGTAGCATGGTTGGCTATGTCACGTGCCCATCTTAGCGTACTCTGGGAAGCAGGGCGTGACAATACCAATCTGAGACGGAGGGCTACGACTAGTTTTTGGCGAAAAACATTTAACGTAATGAGCTTGATCTCATTGTAGGAACCGAGTGGATTCACAAATATATAGTGGCGCAAACTTTTGCCAAAGAAGTCACTCCCTGTGAAGGGATCTAGGCTCTTTCCTCATCGAATGAGGTGCTGGATATTCCTAAATGAATACCTCTGTGCAAAGCAAAAGATCATGACTGTAATGAAGTTATTACAGTGAAAAAAACTTTTGTCCAAAAGGTCACTCCCCGTGAAGGGATCTAGGCTCTTGCCTCGTCGAATGAGGTGCAGGATATTCATGACTGAATACCGCTGTGCAAAACAAAAGACTACGACAATGGTTTTAAACTGATGTTCCGATAACATCATTTTAGGTTTGTTTTCTTTGCATTAATCAAAATTAATGCGGTCTCATCAATAAATAATATCACACCAGAAGAAAAGAAAATAACCACGCACATATATACCATCCGCATTCGCCACAAGAACCCGGGTTTTCACCGTAAGGTTACTTAACTTACGGCAGGGCGGGTCAGGGCTAGCGCGGATGCAAACATATATAGCGTCTACTATATATATATATATATATATATATATATAATATCATCATTCATCTCAGAGACATGATATAACACAAGTATCACAGCTGAAGCAACATCAATATGGAAATGCAGATAAACTAAGAAAAATACATTTCAATGGAGCCTTATATGAAAAAGCTACTGAACTTTTGGGACTGATGCATAGTGATGTATGTGATCCTATATCTACATTTGCCAGAAATGGGTCATCGTACTTTATTACATTCACCGACGATCTCTCAAGATTTGGACATGTGTTCTTATTGAAACACAAATCTGAAGATTTTGAGAAATTCAAGAAATATAAGTACGAAGTAGAAAACCAGACGGGTAAAAGTATTAAAATTCTTCGATCTGATCGGGGAGGAGAATACTTGAGCACGGAATTCCATGACTATTTAAAAGAGAATGGGATTCTCTCTCAGCTTACTCCTCCGTATACACCACAGCACAACGGTGTATCGGAGCGGAGAAATCGCACACTATTAGATATGGTGCGCTCTATGATGAGTACTGCTGAGTTACCTATTTCTTTTTGGGGTTATGTGCTTGAGACAGCCGCATACCTATTAAATCAAGTTCCATCAAAATCTGTGCCTAAAACACCATATGAGATATGGAGTGGAAAGAGATCATATCTTAAACGAGTTAAGATATGGGGTTGTCCGGCCTATGTCAAAAAGCAAAATCCAGACAAGCTCGAGGCAAGGTCATTTCTTTGCAAGTTTGTGGGGTATCCAAAGAATTCGCATGGATACCTTTTCTACCATAGTGAGGAACAAAAAGTGTTTGTTGCTCAACATGCTACCTTTTTAGAAAAGGAATTTCTTGTGAAAGAAATTAGTGGTAATGATGTACAACTGGAAGAAGTTCCAGCCGTAACTACAACTGATGATTCGGTGGAACCGGAGGATTCGATAGTCCCCGACGAACTTCAGCCACTCCGCAGATCTAGTAGGGTTCCTCATCCACCTGAAAGATACTACGGTTTTCTCATAGACGGTGGGAGCGAGAATTGCATCGTGGAAGATGATGACCCAACTAGTTTTGAGCAGGCCATCACAAGTAGAGACTCTGTGAAATGGCTGGATGCTATGCGATCTGAAATGGAATCCATGTACACCAACAAAGTATAGACTTTGGAAGTTACTCCTGAAGTGGTAAAACCCATCGGGAGCAAATGGATTTTTAAGAAGAAACTTGGCGTAGATGGAAAAGTTGAGACTTTCAAAGCTAGACTTGTAGCAAAAGGTTTTCGTCAACGACCTGGTGTCGACTATGATGAAACCCGTTTTCCTATCGCTATGCTTAAGTCCATCAGGATCCTATTTGTCATTACTGCATACCATGACTACGAAATCTGGCAGATAGATATCAAGACCGCTTTTCTAAATGGTGATTTAGAAGAGAACATGTACATGACACAGCCAGAGGGTTTCGTAGACAGTGGGAGCAGTGGAAGCGTGTGCAAGCTGTTTAAATCAATCTACGGATTAAAACAGGTATCGCGGAGCTGGAACATCTGTTTGATAAAGCTATCAAAGAGTTTGACTTCATCAAAAATTTAGATGAACCATGTATATACAAGAAGGTTGTAGAGAGTAAGGTTGTCTTCCTCGTATTGTACGTGGATGACATATTCTTGATAGGAAACAATGTTCTTATGCTACACTCGGTCAAGCTCTTCTTATCACACAAATTCTCCATGAAAGATCTGGGTGATGCCTCCTATATCCTGGGGATTAAGATCTATAGAGATAGATCTAAGCGGATGTTGGGATTGTCCCAATCCAGGTACATTGACACCATACTAAAGAGGTTTAGTATGAAAGATTCTAAACGTGGTAATTTACCCGCTTGTTCAGGAACCACTCTCTCCAAAGAGATGTCTCCCAAGACTGATTTGGAGAGGACTCACATGCAAGGAATACCCTATACTTCTGCAGTCAGGTTAATCATGTATGCGATGTTATGTACCAGAACGGATGTAGCTTACTCACTAGGTGTAGTGAGTAGGTATCAATCAGATCCTGGGGAGAAACACTGGACAGCTGTGAAGAATATTCTTAAGTACTTGAGAAGGACTAAAGAAATGTTCTTGGTGTATGGTAGCGGAGAACTCCAGGTGGAGTCCTTTAGCGATTCGAGCTTCCAGAGTGATAAGGACGACAGTAAGTCGGTTTCGGGATTTGTCTACGACCTCAATGGAGGGGCGGTATATTGGAAGAGTTCCAAGCAAGATACCGTAGCAGACTCGACGATGGAGGCTGAATACATCACTGCCAACGATGCTGCCAAAGAGGCTGTCTGGATGAAGAAGTTCATTGCTGAACTTGGAGTGGTTTCATCCATTGAGCATCCAATACCTGTGTATTATGATAATAATGGAGCTGTAGTTTTAGCCAAGGAACCCCGGTCCCATCAGAGATCCAGAAATATTCTTAGGTGGTATCACCTGATCTGGGAGATAGTAGATTGTCGGGAGATCGAGGTCAGGAGAGTTGACACGAAGGACAACGTAGCGGATCCACACACGAAGGCCCTTCCCCAAACGCAGTTTGAGAAACATTTTAGGATGTTGGGTATGAGATACTACAACAACTGGCCTTAGTGCAAGTGGAAGATTGTTAGGAATATATATGCCCTAGAGGACATTATTGTATGATATAGTGGATGCTTGGACATATATATAGAGGACTTTCTTGCTCGACATGATAGTATGCTATTTGGTTGCTATTTATCTTAACATGTACACTTGTATTATTATACTGTCTCTCTGATACATGTTGATAAAGCCCTTAAGATATTTGCTTGAATACCAGGACTATGATGCAGATCATACTACTGGGACTTGTGTAGTCCACAAGCACATTCTTTAATAGTTCCTAGTCGAGAGAGTATCGAGATAGGGCATCGATATTCCAGAGTAGAGTAGTGTGTACGTTTCTTGACCCTGTATGGGGCGACGATTGATCCCATAACCATTGGTGTTTGATATCAAAGATTGTACACAGGTGCTCATTAGAGAATGGGTACACTGAACAGGACTCGTCGAGAACTCCTAGATGGTACCATACCTATTGTAAGATAGCAGTTCTCTAGTGACACTGGTACATATTAGTCTATAGACCCGAGATCGTCATAGTGTCTTGTGTGGTTCCCACTGTGCTTTGATTTCCTCCCTACCACGGCTCAAAGAAGTTATGCAAACAGGTGGATTTTGAGTACAGTCCTGAGTCACATGGAGGCAGTGAGCGATAGAAGGGGTTTCGTCTCCCCCGGTATCAGGAGTTGATGTTGCGCTATACTCGATTGGCTATAACAGTAAGTCCCTGACCAGGGCTGATGAGATTTACTGGTAAGTGTTATCAGTAGTTTCTTGAACCGTTATGAGCCATACATGGGCATGACTTATCAAGATAGTGGGGTCTGACGATTCCACCCCTAGACTTGATATGCGAAATATCTGTAAATCCCCGTTTCCATTCTAATGAAAGTTTCCTATTCTCCGACTTCCAGTGGTTTCCTTTCTTTTTCCTTCATATTTTGAATTGGTTGTTAAGCTTAATATTTTTCCAAACCCTAAAAGCTAAAACCCAAGATTTAAAACCAAAGCCAATTAAACTAAAAACCCAAAATAAAATCAATATTAACATATTCATAAACTCAACCCATTTTCCTTTTCCTCAGCCCACTCAGTTTTAAATTCTTTAATAAAATTTTTAAAATTTTCCCAGCCCGCTGCCCGCCAGCCCACATCCCATCTTTAAATAATTCCTTAACCAAATTATTGAGCCGGCCCGTCTCTCCTCTGCAGCCCACGAAGTTTTTTTTTAAGGAATTATTTTTTTCTTAATTATCCCGGCCCACTCCCTGCGGCCCGTGTCCAAATCCCCGCTCACCCAACCCCATCACTGTTCCTCTTCTTAAATCCCAATGGTAGTATCCACTGTTCACAGCGCGCGATCCCCCTTCCTCCGCCGCGCCTCACGCCCACGCCCACGCCCCCGCTCCTGCCGTTACCCACACGATTTCAACCTCGTCTCCAACTCCTCTCATCACTCTCCCTCTCCAACTCACTCTTCATCTCTCTCGCTACACCCACCGAGCCCCCAACCTCGAACAACCCACTGCCACCTCCACCTCCGACGACAACTCCTCAGCGATCCCACACGTCTCCTCCACCAACCTCCTCCCTCCACGACTCCTCCTTCATTAACCCGAGCCCCCTACACACCCACTCCCCTGCACACAGACCCACTTCAACCAAGCTCGGCCACCTTACGACCGACGCCGACGAGCCCCCCTCTGACCTAAACCATCCTTGCGACCCTCTACATCCTTAGCACCATCCTCATCACTCCAAACCCGTCCCCACTACTCTCTCTCTCTTTCTCACCAAAAACCCACTTTCTCCCCGTACTACGCATTCACTGTGCACATCGCCGGAGCGACCATCGCCGACGTCGTCGACCCCAGCAAGTCCCAGGCCAACCACAGAGCACCACCTCCGCTTCCAGCAAGCACTTGACGGCTCCGGGGAACTCCGACGTCAAACCCGTGTCTCGAGCCAAGCTCGCGCGAACTTGTTTCGCGGCGTACAACGCGCGTTCGCGACATCGTTGCTGCCGTGCGACCCCGAGACATCTTCCAGGCAAGTATTTACTTGCTTCATGCGAATTTAGTTGTGTTACAAACCTAAATCGCATAGTTATTAAACTTACCGATTACCGATATATATCATGACCTAAGTGCTCGATGCTAGATCCCAATGGAAATGATTGTTTATTTTGACGGAGACTGATATTTTCTGTTGGCCCACAGGATGATAAATATCGTGTATGAATCTCGCTGGAAAATACGATTGTTAGTGACAAAAATCGATACCCCCAAACATGCCGTTAAAACTAATATTTTCTCGTATCTAAAAATGAATAAAATCACCGTAAATTACATACATACTGGAATGATGCGTTCGAGGGCTTAAATCGAAGCCGACTCGACGAACTTTAACCCTATATAGAATTTCAATGATTTCTGTTCTGTAACCGTGATGATAATTGGATAGGAATGCGACTCTGGACTGTAGTCCAGAGCGTTTCTGATTATTGTGTTCTGTCCCAAGACCTGTATCACTGTGTTTTCCTGAAGTCGTATGTTACGGAACTCTACAGTAGATTAAATATAATTCTGTTATCTAAATAAAAAAGGTGGTTCCATTCCGTTTCATCGCCATTTACTATTTTAAACTGTATTAAAAAGGGCAGAACGTATAACTATCCAGAACAGATTCTGAAATGACATACTGAGGTTAAACTGTGTATAACTTTCAACGTACAGATGCGATTGGTGATCCGTATGTTGCGTTGAATACTCCATTTAAAACCCTAGATTTCATTTAACTGTAATATCGCTAAATTCTGAGCCCAACTGGGAGCAATTTATGTCGCGAAACGGACGTTCAGTTCTGAAACTGAATTTCCAGCCGCGAGCACTTAAAATGAAATAGCTATATCTTGAGAAACGGAATCCCGATTGAACTGAAACAAATTGTGATAAATTGCTGACTGAGTGTTCTATTTATCCTACTTGTATCATTTTGCTGAATTCTTAATATATTAATTTATGCAATTTATTTTAGTTAAAAGACATGCATGTTGGTTCATAACATACATAGTTTATTGGTAGCATACAATACATATATCATTCCCTTGCCATTTATTCAGTGTTAGTGCGTGTGGACATTGCATTATCGTGCGTGATAGATGTTGGTTTAGGAGTGACGAGTATACCAATGGAAAGTGAATATTCGTGACAGCGATTGATACAGTGAACAGTGATAAAACCGTGCCATTGGTATACTTGTACACATCTAGATCAAGATCATAAATAGTGTAAACCTTGGAAAAAGGGGAAATCAAAGTGGAAAGAGTATCGTATTTAGCGGGACCGTGTTTATAGGATGATCATTCGAACCGTGATACTGATACGTGTAGGGTAGGATCTAGCGATCCGGCTGACAGGGTTATGTCCCGGGCATGTGGGCCGTGGTCTCGGGTATGTACGAGACTCCTGTTAAACATGATCCTCCTTCCACTATGTGATTTCAAACATGACCTAGAGACCGATAGGGACACATAACATATTCTGCATCATATAGTGACATAGTGATTACTTACATCGTTCATACTCCAGTATTACCTGTTTCACCTTATTATAATAATATTGTTATTGTGTCGCTCTGACGACCTGAGTATGCATGCTCAGATTCCGCAGGAGGACCAGCACAGGAGACGGATCTACCCTTCGAGTTCACAGAGATATAGTCTGGTGTACTCCCTATCTTTACTGCTTTCCATAGAGTGATCGTGAGATTGAACTTGGTTAGTTATTGTTCTTATTATCTGTAATTTTGTGAACAAAGGAAATTTTAATGTAATAAATTAGTGATGTGATTCGTTTAATACTGTGCTTTATTTACTGATTACCATGTAGTGCTAGAAGCCGAAGTGTGACTACGGCGGGATGATCCCTTGACCGTACGAGCATGGCTGGCCTAGTCATACCTCGTATTCCGTATTTTGGGAAGCGGGGCGTGACATGGTTTAGTTGGTATCAGAGCTTAGGTTTAGTATCAAGGAATAACATTAACTATACTGTATTACGTTATTCTTGTTTCACTACTCTTGATTTCTATCCTTGAATCTGATCCTATCCTTTTAAATCTTCCAGTGATATGACGTCCCCGAACGACCCCTCCTCGGACTCTTGTTCATCACAGAATACTGCATTTCATACCGCCCATTCTTACGCTCGTGTGTTTATAGGTAGGTGCTTTTGATCCGTGTTTGTTACATATTTGCAGGATACAGGTTCTCGGTTCTAAAACGGTGAAATTCACGGAAAACACGACAAAATCTGGGTTCCTGCCAACCACAGATAAAACACGGTCTCCACTCTTCATCCGTATGCTGCCAGATACCAGTTTAGGAAGACAAAATGTCAAATCAATGTCATCCTCATGCACAAGGCTCAATGGTAGCACAAAATCCAAAAGATCTACGCGGAGCTCGAGGCAATCATTCCAAATCTTGACAAAAAGTCCACCTTTCCCTCAACAGAAATTCTGGAAGAAATGTGGAGGTATTTTCAGAATACACATATGCCATACTGAAGTACACTGAAGACCAGGGAAGTACTGAAAAACACATGCCCCAAATCCATCATAAGGCCGCGGATCCGCGGCCAAAGTAGGGTCCAGGCCGCGGATCCGCGGCCGTACTGGCGCCGTAGGGGGTCGTCTTTCAGGGGCAGTTTTTTCTTTGTACCTTTGATCTGGTGGTTGCCCTAGATCTTCAACTCCCTGCCTATAAATACAGCAGACTTGAGCTTAACCAAGGGAGCTTTCTTTGTTCTTCTTTTTTGTGTAGTTTTGTTCTTCTTCTTCCTCTTCTTCATTCTTTCTCCATTAAAATTGTAGTGAGAGCTTTTTGAGTGGAAGATTAATGAAGATGAGGGTTTTTTATCTTTCTTGTTAGCTTGCTCCCCCTTGAGATTCTTGCTTTCTCTTGCTCATTCAACCTCTTCATTGAGCTTGAATGGGTAAGGGTTAGTTATTGATCTCAAGGGTCGTATTTTCTCACGGGACTAGTTCTTCACTTCACATGCGTTCTCTACCCTTCCCTTGATCTTGCAACCTCTTCATTGAGCTTGCAAGTTTAAGGGTTGGCTATTGAGCACATGCTTGGCTTGGGTTCTACTTCTGTGTTCTTTTTATTTGCTTATTTATTACTTGCATTTTTCATTCTTGCTTTTATTACTTGCAATTTTATTCATGCACTTTCTTTCTTGTAATCTTTTCTTTTCTTTGTTCTTTTCTTTTTGTTCTCTTTTGTTCATTTTTGTGAATGATGTAATTATTATTGTTAAGAAGAAATACGGTATTATAAGTTAACATTTCTTTGCCAATTCCTTTTCCCGTTATTTTCTATTTGAACTTCGCCCAAACCATACGCAAGCGCTCCGTTAGGCACCCTACCCTGACAAGGTAACGGTGATTCCTAACCGCGACCGGTTGCGTTCGGTTTGGCCGAAGGCGAAAGCAAGAGACAAGAACGGAAGGACAAGGGTAAATAAGCCGGATTCCACGAATACCGCGCTTAAATCCCCTAATTCACGTTGTTGCCGATTGCTCTAGCTTCAATTGGTCAAGACTCGACTCAAAGGTTTCGAGTACGGATTTCCTTAGCTTATAATCTCGTATCTTTTCTTAACAACTTTATACTTGCAAATAAACACACAGGTTAGAATTAAACTCATACAGATTCTTTATTGACTCGTCTAAGACAAGAAGGTAAGATAACACCATCTCCCTGTGGACCGACCCGTGCTCAACCGGCTAGCTGCAAAGCGACACCGTCCTGATCGCGGTTACACTTAAATTCTTTGAACATCCGACACGCCAAAAGCGTGCGATCAACTCTAGCTCTCAGGACCGCACGGAAAGAATACTTAGTGCACTGACCACTCTTGCGGAAGCTCAGGAGAGAAAGACAGATTTACTCACTGAGGGACTCAGGGAGATTACCGCCGCAGGAGGACCCTCCGCACTCATTACCGCCCCCAAGGGCGCTACTCCACCAGCTTATCAGACTAGGGCTGGTACCGTATCAGATTTCCGACGGTTACACCCAGCTGCTTTCACAGGACTAGCTGAACCTCTTGAGGCTGAGCAATGGCTGGTAAACATGGAGAATTTATTGACGGCCGCCAGGGTTCCAGAGGAAGACAGAGTGGACGTGATAAAGATTCAATTAGAAGACGAAGCCCGTACATGGTGGTCGGTGGAAGAAAGCAGACTTGATGAGCCGATTGAATGGAGCAGGTTTAAGGAGTGCTTCCTAGATCATTATTTTCCTCCCACAGCCAAGGCAGAAATGGAGGAAATGTTTATTCTTTTGAAGCAGAATGGACGCCCAGTGGACGTATATGCGGCAGAGTTCAACCGTCTGAGCCGCTTTGCTCCATACATGGTCAAATCAGAGGCCACTAGGGCCAGACGCTTCCTTCAGGGGTTAGATTTCGAGTTGCAGCAGTTGATTGCATCGTTGGATTTACAGACTTTCGCACAGGTACTCAACGCGGCGAGAGTTCAGGAGCAATTGGTTAACAAGTTCAGAAGACCCCCAGTCATTCCAGCACGTACCCACACGCCTTCTCGAGGAGCCATACCGGTTCACAGAGCAGGAACGACACAAATGAAGCGCCCATTTGTACCACAACATCGCCCCCAGAGACAGGGCGTAACTTGCGGCTATTGCGGTAGAGGAGGACATACTCAGAAGGACTGTCGCCGTGCCAAGGGACAGTGCTTGATTTGCGGTTCCAGTCAGCACAGGATTAACAGTTGCCCTGAGCGAGCAGAGATACAGGGAGGTTCTGGACCGTCACAGCAGAGGCCGCAGGAGCAGAGGCAACCCTTTACAGGTCGCGGTCAGGGACGGGCTTTCACCTTGACCGCCGAGCAGGCAGAGGCGTCAGGAGACGTGGTTACAGGTACTCTACTCGTACATTCCTTGCCAGCTAGAGTACTATTTGATTCGGGAGCATCGCATTATTTCTTGTCTGAGCATTTCACTAATACACACTCAATACCACATGAACCACTAACCAAGGGATGGGAAATTCATACGGGTAATGGCATTATTATATCTAGTCGAGAATGTAGATTATGCCCAGTTGTAGTGTGTGGCAGGGAATTCTATGCGAATTTCCTTCTGATCGGGACAGGCAGTTACGACGCAATTCTCGGAATGGATTGGATGAGCACTTTCCATGCAGTTATCGATTGTCGTGCAAGGAAGGTGATCTTCCGCATCCCCAATCACCCGGAGTTTATTTTCGAGGGCGGAAGCGAATCTTTGGAGCCAGCTAAGTACAGAGCAAAGCCTAAGGAGCTGACAGCTATGGAGATTGATAAGAGCCCAGCCCCAGAAATGGTTCGGGACTTTCTAGACGTATTTCCTGAAGACCTACCAGGTCTACCACCTCCTCGAATTTTGGAATTCTCAATCGACTTGACTCCAGGCACAGCCCCAGTATCCAGAGCCCCATATAGAATGGCACCAGTTGAGTTGGCGGAGTTGAAGAAGCAGGTTGAAGAACTTTTGGAGAAGGGATTTATTCGGCCGAGTGCTTCACCGTGGGGTGCACCAGTCCTGTTAGTAAAGAAGAAGGATGGATCGCTACGAATGTGTATAGATTATCGGGAGCTGAACAAGGTCACAATAAAGAACAAGTACCCAATACCGCGCATTGACGACCTATTCGATCAGCTAAGTGGAGCCAAGGTATTCTCGAAGTTGGACCTCCGATCTGGATATCATCAAATCAGAGTAGCAGCCGAAGATGTATGCAAGACGGCTTTCAGGACCCGATACGGACACTACGAGTTTCTTGTGATGCCGTTCGGTGTTACCAATGCCCCAGCAATATTCATGGACTTGATGAACAGAGTGTTCGCAAAGTACTTGGACACATTTGTCGTTGTGTTTATCGACGACATACTTGTCTACTCGAAGACCCGGGAAGAGCACGCTGAACATTTGCGCACGGTCCTACAAATTCTTCGAGAAGAGAAGTTGTATGCGAAGTTAAGCAAATGTGAATTCTGGCTCGACAAGGTTCAGTTTTTAGGACATATTGTTTCGGGCGAAGGCATCTCGGTGGACCCGGCAAAGATAGAATCTATCAGAGATTGGCCAACGCCGAAGTCAGTAGCCGAGATCAGGAGCTTTCTGGGATTGGCAGGTTATTATCGGAGATTCGTCCAAGATTTCTCAAGAATCGCGGAACCATTGACGAGGCTGACACGGAAGTACGTGCCGTTTACATGGACAGAGGAGTGCACTCAGGCATTCGACACACTAAAGCAGAAGTTAACCACGGCGCCTATTCTTACTGTACCAGATAATTCAGGTGGTTTGGTGATACACAGTGATGCCTCAGGGAAGGGTTTAGGCTGTGTTCTAATGCAGCACGGCCGAGTGGTTGCTTACGCCTCTCGACAACTGAGAAACCACGAGAAGAACTACCCCACGCATAACTTGGAGTTAGCTGCGGTAGTCTTTGCGTTGAAGATTTGGAGGCACTATCTATTGGGTGAGAAAGTGGAGATATACACGGATCATAAAAGTTTGAAATATGTTTTCACTCAGAAGGAACTAAACATGAGGCAGCGCCGATGGCTAGAGCTGATGGCAGATTATGACTTGGACCTTCAGTATCACCCGGGAAAGGTCAATGTTGTACCAGATGCGCTCAGTCGCAAACCAACGGTCATGATGTTGACCGATCAGAGGAGCATTATTGAGGATTTCCAGAGACTCGCACTTGAGGTCGTTACGCCGAACGCACTCAGTCAATTTTGGCAACTACAGGTGCAATCTTCTCTGGTGGATCGCATCAAGATTGCACAAGCGGATGATCCCCGATTGCAAAAGTTCAGAGAGCAAGTGGAAGCTGGACTGAGAACGGATTTGATTATACATGAAGATGGCTCTCTGAGATTCGGTAACAGACTTTGCGTACCTAAAGGAGACGTTCGAGAAGAAGTTTTGGCTGAAGCTCACAGTTCAGCTTATTCTGTGCATCCAGGGGGTACAAAAATGTATCAGGACCTAAAGCAACACTTTTGGTGGAACGGAATGAAGCGGGAAATTGCGAGGTTTGTATCCAAATGTTTGGTATGTCAGCAGGTGAAGGCGGAACATCAGAGGACAGCAGGATTATTACAACCATTGCTGATACCTGAATGGAAGTGGGAGCACATTATTATGGATTTTGTGACGGCCTTACAACGAAGCCCTAGGGGCAATAACGCCATTTGGGTTATCGTCGATCGCCTCACAAAAGCTGCACACTTCCTACCTTTCCGAGTGGGACAGTCGACAGAATCACTGGCAGAAAGATATATACAGGAGATTGTGCGACTTCACGGTGTTCCAGTCAGCATTGTGTCAGATCGGGACACGAGGTTCTTGTCGCACTTTTGGAAGAGCTTACAGGAGAGTTTGGGAACCCGCCTTAAATTCAGCACAGCTTATCACCCACAGACGGATGGACAATCCGAGCGTACGATTCAGACGCTCGAGGATATGTTGAGAGCCTGTATGTTGGACTTTCAGGGTTCCTGGAGGACCATCTGCACCTAGTCGAGTTCTCTTACAACAATAGTTATCAGGCTAGTATTCAGATGGCTCCTTTTGAAGCACTATACGGGCGGAAGTGTCGATCCCCAGTATGTTGGGATGATATGGGAGAACGAAGATTACTGGGCCCCGAACTCATTGTTCAGACAGTCGACAAGGTCCAAATGATCAGGCAGCGTATTAAGACGGCTCAGGATCGACAGAAGAGTTAGGCAGATACCAGCAGAAGGGCACTTGAGTTCGAAGTTGGAGATCATGTGTTCTTGAAGATTTCCCCTACTCGTGGAGTTATCAGGTTCGGAAGTCGGGGAAAGCTTAGTCCCCGCTTTATCGGACCTTTTGAGGTGCTAGAGCGAGTAGGAGAGGTGGCCTATCGACTCGCCTTACCTCCATCGCTAGTTGGTGTGCACAATACCTTCCACGTGTCACAGTTGCGGCGTTATGTTCGGGATGAGAGCCATGTCCTAGACCATTCGGAGCTAGTTTTAGGTACCGATTTATCGTACGAGGAACAGCCTACTACCATTCTCGACCGCAGAGAGAAAGTGCTAAAGAATAAGGTTATTCCGTTAGTCCGAGTGTCTTGGGGCGGTCGTTCCCCAGGGGAATCCACCTGGGAGCGGGAGGAAGATATCCGTGATCGTTATCCACATCTCTTTGTTTAGTGCATTGTTTCTTTGTATCCTTGTTAAATTTCGAGGACGAAATTTTTGTTAAGGGGGGAATGATGTGAATCCCCGTTTCCATTCTAATGAAAGTTTCCTATTCTCCGACTTCTAGTGGTTTCCTTTCTTTTTCCTTCATATTTTGAATTGGTTGTTAAGCTTAATATTTTTCCAAACCCTAAAAGCTAAAACCCAATATTTAAAACCAAAGCCAATTAAACTAAAACCTAAACTAAAAACCAAATCAATATTAACATATTCTTAAACTCAACCCATTTTCCTTTTCCTCAGCCCACTCAGTTTTAAATTCTTTAATAAAATTTTCCCAGCCCGCTGCCCACCAGCCCACATCCCATCTTTAAATAATTCCTTAACCAAATTATTGAGCCGGCCCGTCTCTCCTCTGCAGCCCACGAAGTTTTTTTTTAAGGAATTATTTTTTTCTTAATTATCCCGGCCCACTCCCTGCGACCCGTGTCCAAATCCCCGCTCACCCGACCCCATCACTGTTCCTCTTCTTAAATCCCAACGGTAGCATCCACTGTTCACAGCGCGCGATCCCTCTTCCTCCGCCGCGCCTCACGCCCACGCCCACGCCCCCGCTCCTGCCGTTACCCACACGATTTCAACCTCGTCTCCAACTCCTCTCATCACTCTCCCTCTCCAACTCACTCTTCATCTCTCTCACTATACCCACCGAGCCCCCAACCTCGAACAACCCACTGCCACCTCCGACGACAACTCCTCAGCGATCCCTTACGTCTCCTCCACCAACCTCCTCCCTCCACGACTCCTCCTTCATTAACCCGAGCCCCCTACACACCCACTCCCCTGCACACAGACCCACTTCAACCAAGCTCGGTCACCTTACGACCGACGCCGATGAGCCCCCCTCTGACCTGAACCACCCTTGCGACCCTCTACATCCTTAGCACCATCCTCATCACTCCAAACCCGTCCCCACTGCTCTCTCTCTCTTTCTCACCAAAAACCCACTTTCTCCCCGTACTGCGCATTCACTGTGCACATCGCCGGAGCGACCATCGCCGACGTCGTCGACCCCAGCAATTCCCAGGCCAACCGCAGAGCACCACCTCCGCTTCCAGCAAGCACTTGACGGCTCCGGGGAACTCCAACGTCAAACCCGTGTCTCGAGCCAAGCTCGCGCGAACTTGTTTCACGGCATACAACGCGCGTTCGCGACATCGTTGCTGCCGTGCGACCCCGAGACATCTTCCAGGCAAGTATTTACTTGCTTCATGCTAATTTAGTTGTGTTACAAACCTAAATCACATAGTTATTAAACTTACCGATTACCGATATATATCATCACCTAAGTGCTCGATGCTAGATCCCAATGGAAATGATTGTTTATTTTGACGGAGACTGATATTTTATGTTGGCCCATAGGATGATAAATATCGTGTATGAATCTCGCTGGAAAATACGATTGTTAGTGACAAAAATCGATACTCCCAAACATGCCGTTAAAACTAATATTTTCTCGTATCTAAAAATGAATAAAATCACCGTAAATTACATACATACTGGAATGATGCGTTCGAGGGCTTAAATTGAAGACGACTCGACGAACTTTAACCCTATGTAGAATTTCAATGATTTCTGTTCTGTAACCGTGATGATAATTGGATCGGAATGCGACTCTGGACTGCAGTCCAGAGCGTTTCTGATTATTGTGTTCTGTCCCAAGACCTGTATCACTGTGTTTTCCTGAAGTCGTATGTTACGGAACTCTACAGTAAATTAAAGATAATTATGTTAGCTAAATAAAACAGGTGGTTCCATTCCGTTTCATCGCCATTTACTATTTTAAACTGTATTAAAAAGGGCAGAACGTATAACTGTCCAGAACAGATTCTGAAATGACATACTGAGATTAAACTGTGTATAACTTTCAACGTACAGATGCGATTGGTGATCCTTCTATTGCGTTGAATACTCCATTTAAAACCCTAGATTTCATTTAACTGTAACATCGCTAAATTCTGAGCCCAACTGGGAGCAATTCGTGTCGCGAAACGGACGTTCAGTTCTGAAACTGAATTTCCAGCCGTGAGCACTTAAAATGAAATAGTTATATCTTGAGAACCGGAATCCCGATTGAACTGAAACAAATTGTGATAAATTGCTGACTGAGTGTTCTATTTATCCTACTTGTATCATTTTGCTGAATTCTTAATATATTAATTTATGCAATTTATTTTAGTTAAAAGACATGCATGTTGGTTCATAACATACATAGTTTATTGGTAGCATACAATACATATATCATTCCCTTGCCATTTATTCAGTGTTAGTGCGTGTGGACATTGCATTATCGTGCGTGATAGATGTTGGTTTAGGAGTGACGAGTACACCAATGGAAAGTGAATATTCATGACAGCGATTGATACAGTGAACAGTGATAAAACCGTGTCATTGGTATACTTGTACACATCTAGATCAAGATCATAAATAGTGTAAACCTTGGAAAAAGGGGAAATCAAAGTGGAAAGAGTATCGTATTTAGCGGGACCGTGTTTATAGGATGATCATTCGAACCGTGATACTGATACGTGTAGGGTAGGATCTAGCGATCCGGCTGACAGGGTTATGTCCCGGGCATGTGGGCCGTGGTCTCGGGTATGTACGAGACTCCTGTTAAACATGATCCTCCTTCCACTATGTGATTTCAAACATGACCTAGAGACCGATAGGGACACATAACATATTCTGCATCATATAGTGACATAGTGATTACTTACATCGTTCATACTCCAGTATTACCTGTTTCACCTTATTATAATAATATTGTTATTGTGTCGCTCTGACGACCTGATTATGAATGCTCAGATTCCGCGGGAGGACCAGCACAGGAGACGGATCTACCCTTCCAGTTCACAGAGATATAGTCTGGTGTACTCCCTATCTTTACTGCTTTCCATAGAGTGATCGTGAGATTGAACTTGGTTAGTTATTGTTCTTATTATCTGTAATTTTGTGAACAAAGGAAATTTTAATGTAATAAATTAGTGATGTGATTCTTTTAATACTGTGCTTTATTTACTGATTACCATGTTGTGCTAGAAGCCGAAGTGTGACTACGGCGGGATGATCCCTTGACCGTAGGAGCATGGCTGGCCTAGTCATACCTCGTATTCCGTATTTTGGGAAGCGAGGCGTGACAATATCAGACGAAGAGACCGGACTGTACGGTAAGTGTTACTTATAGGCTTCATGGGAGTTTGGACAAGCTTGCTTGTTGATCTTCTATTCGCTCAATACCTGGGTAGCCGTTCCGTCCATCTAGTACCGCCGACGGCTTGTAGGTAACTGATGTGATCATTACCTATTGTTGGCGTATTGACGAGTCTTTAGAGTCCCACACAGAGGTTTCCTAGTTCAAGCGAAACAAATTAGGGCACATATGTTGATATGCGCGGGGGGGCTGATTAAATACGAGTATGTGATACCGTATTCTAATCTGGCGGTAATTTGATATCGGTTGGGTTATATATGATATAACCAGATTATTGAATCAAGTGTTGATTTGATAATGTGATATACAAATAAATGATATCAGTCGGTTATATGTGATATAACCAGATTATTAAATCAAGTGTTGATTTAATAATTTGATATATATTTATATTTGATATAATTATATATTAACTAATATTAAGCTCCCTAATTATTTTCTATATATATATATATATATATATATATATATATATATATATATATATATATATATATTAATATATATATATATATATATATATATATATATTTGATATATGTATATACATATATCAAATATATATATATATATATATATATATATATATATATATATATCAAATATATGTATATACATATATCAAATATATGTATATATATATATATATATTTGATATATGTATATATATATATATTTGATATATGTATATATATATATATAATGAAGCATGATTGGAATTTCTATTTTGGGAAAATAGAAATGAGGTGGAAAAATGGGGAGATATTTGTGGTATGGTGCAAGGCATGGATTTTTTCATTTCTTTATTCATTTGGCTACACTATTGAAGTATGGCTGTATTTTCTATTAGGATTTTATTCATGCTTCAATGAGTGAGGAGCCATCCTTCACTTGGTTTTTGCCTTAGCCATTTTTTAGCTCTCTCCATTTTTCCTTCTTCTTCTTCTTCCTTTACGTTTCAAACTCTAAACCATCACATAAGTTGTGAACCCTAGAGCTTGAGTAAATCCTAAGTGAGTTTAAAACCCCTACTTCACCATCTTACACTTGATTAGCACTTGAGTTTATGGTGTTTCCTTCACTAAAGAGAGTTTAGTGAAGAGATAGCTTAGATTAGAGGAACTTCGGGTGGATCATTTTCGACACGAAGATCGTGAAAGAAGTTCGTGAACTTCTTCAAGTGGAGCCTAGAGGAGTCGTAGGGACTACTACCCGGAGCTTTAGAAGAGAAGGACACGGTCTACAAAGGTTGTAATCACCATATCTTACAATAGTTCTTGTGATATCATGCTTAAACCCTAATAATCTAGTAAGATCTTTGGATAGTGTAACTTAGCATCCCGAATTTTTGAAAATTGCATGATTGATGCCGGTATAAACCCTTTGGTGGTGCTAAAGTACACTTTCACCTATTATATTTCAGATTTTATTTTGGTATAAATAGGATATTAGGGTTAAGTTTTAAGGTGTGCTTGATCATAAGGTTTAAGGAAGGAGAAAAGATGGCTTCATAAGGGATCAAGTAGCCCATTAAGGAGAACTTCAAGAGAGAAGAAGGTAGATCTTGTTGGAGATCTTAAAAGAGAGGATTTGTGTCACGCCCCACTTCCAAAAATATGGAATGGGAGGGGTGAATAGGCCAGCCATGCTGCTACGGTCAAGGAAAGATCCTGTCGTAATCACACTTCGGCTCCTAGTGTTACATGGCAAGCAGTATATCAAACATAGATAAAGAGAAAATAACAGTCACTAATTATTACATTTAAACAAAACATGAGTTCATAACGGACAAAAGGTCTTTAACAACCAGAAGAGAACAATAACAATTCAAAGAACTACATAGAGTTTTAACGCAAAAGTAAAACTAAACATAAAAAGGAACAGTCGGTGCTGATCTAAATCTCCGCCAGCTCATCAAAATAGGTTTGATCCTTTTCTGGGGCTGGATCCATTTCTTTCTCTGAGCATGCATACCCAAGTCGTCAGAGCGACATATAAATGTGATATAACAATATATAATATGTTGCAGGGACCAAAGATAAGAACTAGAATTTATAAAGCAGTAACACGAGATTATAAAACAACATGAATATGGTGATAGCATAGCATGTGAATCATAGCAAAAATCAAATGCAATATTCATGTCGCTAAACCTAACAGTCTTTATGTCATTTGAAATCAAACGGTGGAAAAAAGTTCTCGTGTTTAATAAGGGTCTCGTGCATGCCCGAGACTACGGTCCGCTGTGCCCGGGACATAACCCTGTCAACCACGCCGCTAGGCAAACGACCTAAACAGTAATATATCAATAATATCGAAAGATCATTTTCTAAAACAGTAAATCTTGCTAAATATAAGTATGATTCCACCCTCAGTTTTCCTATTTCCCCCAGCATAAAGAATATATTCATGAATCATATTGATTGTGTATAAATACGTGTCATTTCATTCAATCATTCCCACTTTCACGTACAATAGTCTGGCTTCCATTCACTTTTGTATTTGCGTACTTGTCACAATCCAATTCATTAATGTATTCCAATTTGACAATACAATACTACCAATGGGATGTCAATATAGATGGATTCTAAACATGAGTCAAGCCATTACTATGAAGTAAAATTCAGTTAATCATGTTATATAGCATGAACAACCAAGCATGAGGGTAAAACAGTCATATGTCACGATAAAACACATTAACTAAACTTTAATTATTAATGGACAGCCATCACCAATCAATTTTCAAAAATTATTAAAAATACATACGATCGGAATCATGCATGACAATATAAAAGGCGCAGCAAATAGACTCATTCAACTAATCAACAAAATTGGATTCATCCAGATACCTATTCTGGATTGGTAGATCACTAGTAAAATAGGGGGTTGCCCCTACGGATATTGTAATCCGTAGGGGCAGAAATAATTTGGTCCTACGGATTAATCCGTAGGGCTAAAAGGTTGCCCCTATGGGCAAAGACATCCAAGAATAAAAATATTAATTCTTAATTAGGTGTTTTCCCCTACGGTGCCGCAAACAAAGGACCTACGGATATGTCCGTAGGGGCAAGTAAATATCGATTTAACAAAATCCCAGATCGATCGCCTACGCTCACTTCCCTCTCTCTCTCGATCGCACACGAAAATAAGCCCCAAATCGCCACGTCGTCGCCGCCAAGGTTGTTCTCCTCGTCGCCACCGCCGGTTTCGTCGCCACTGCAGTTCTCGTCGCCACCACGGTTCAGGTCGTCGCCACCGCCGTTCAGGTCGTCGCCCCAGCCCCAGCAGCCGTTTAGGTGAGTAAATCTCGAGGTAAGTTAAAGAATTTATTGGATTATTTTGGGCTTAGGGTTCATGGCGCGCGAGTTGGGGTTGGGCTGGGGTCGCGGTCGCAGTCGGGGTCGGGTTAGGGTTGGGGCAGAGGCTGGGCTGCGGGGTCGGGTTCGGGGTCGGGGTAGGGTTAGGGTCGGCGTCGGGGTCGGGGAAGGGTCAATTTATCAAATTTTTTATTGGGGGTGCGGCTGGGGCTGCGGGCTGGGGCTAGGGCTGGGCTGCGGCTAGGGCTAGGGTTGGGGCTGGGGCTGGGGCTGGGGCTGCGGCTAGGGCTGTGCGTCCTCCAGAGGGCGATCATAGGATCGGTGAAGTGAGGTGGCTGGATATGAGATACGATGGATTTCCATGTGATCAATGGAATGCTGAGGGTCAGAGTCGGTTATTCATATATCTCCCAAAAAAGAATGAGTTTGTTATCAAAGGTGTATTGACTTCTACATCAAGGAATATCAGTTATATGTCATCCAGTAACTAAGTCTGTTTCTGGCCCAACCGTATTTATGAATCGTTTCTTCTTTTTCCTTCTTACGTATATTTACTAGTTCAGACTGTATGCACCTCTGCAATCAACGCCGAGAACTTGTACATTATAGGTTAATAGACATATGCTATGAAATCACGGTGCATATCGAATTCATGATATGTTATAGTCCCTCATTATTTTTACTGTGGTGAGAAAGCAGTCGCTGGTGGCCACAAGCCATAGAATTGGCAGTTGTCCTACCTGCGATAACATCTTACAAATCATCAGTAGACATCTCTGTTATATTAATCTTTTAATGTCTGCATGCATGCATGTTTATTTGCATATTTCCACTTGTTTGTGCCATAGTTTTTGTGTGCATGTGTGCGTGTGTGCCACAGTTATATTTACTTCTACATCAAGGAATATCAGTCGCATGGCAGGATTTAGTCCGGTTTTGGCCTAACCGCATTTATGAATTTGTCTTTTAGATGTTTTCCTGAGTGTCACATCGTTCTCACCCAAGTTTGTAAGCCATGTTCATTATTCTTTCAATTCTTTTAACTTGAATATGCCAGTTATTGTTCCGTTTACTATAAAGTTGCAACAAAGAGTCTCTGTTAGCACTTCCACGCACCCTTTATATGTTTTTATCATATCCACTCCTATCTATCCAGAAAGTCAACATCTTCTGGTATTTGTTTTCAAAAAGAAAAGATAAGAGAGGAAAAGATATTTGTCCGTCTCATATTTGAGCCATACTTTTGTTTTTCTTGCAGATTCTGGGTTGATTTTCTGTGATAATTCATAAACATAGTAATATTTGTAATGTTTCTTCTTGTTAGTCTAGCTTTCCTCTTATGAATGCCAACACTATTTTTGCCCTCCTTTTCTTCGGGGCACATGATATCTTGCACCTCTCCTCTCGAAAACTTATTTCTCTTTTATTTTATATATCTTTATTTTATTTTATCTTATTTGCTACGCTTTGTTTTGTTTTATTATATTTTTCCTCTGCTAATTATATTCTTCTAGATCATGTTTGCCTAATCTATCCGAGACTTAGCATAATCTAGTTGCGATAAACAATTCCATCTTCTGCTACTATGGTGGCACTGAGAAACTTCCATTTAGAAATAACAGCACGTATTTTGTGGAAGTACTGTACATAAGTAAAACCACAACGGGCATGACAAATTTGTTGACCAAGTTCCGATTACTGTGTGAAAGTTGTTCGGATGAAATTCTAATTCTGGTGGAATTGAAACCGATAACCGGTTCATATAGTGATTTAGGCTGCTTCAGTGATATTTGTGCCTACATTGATGCCTCAAGCAATGAATCAATGATGTGGATCACAAACTAATTAAATAAATTTTGAATACCAATCTGGACTGGGATTTGTGATTGGGGAGAAGTTTGTGTGCTCATGGGCATGGCACAAGTCTGGAAAGTACAACTTACAACGATCGTGTTCCAAATTAACGTAATTCAAATAGCAATTCCTTGGAATTTTTTAGTCCAGAGAATCTTGATCGAGTCTCAGTTCCATATTATTGCTAGTGGATGCGTTTTGTTCAAAGAGTCTTTTCCTTTTAGTAATTTTCCTTTTTAGGGAGTTTTCGACATAGAAATCTCACTAGTTGATAATGTTAAATGAGTTCTAGTCCTAGTTTGCTACATTTTTTTATATATAGTAGATGGTGATACTTCTTTAAGTAAAAACAACCTTACACTTAAGCGAAATCATAAATCGAAACACACATATATAGAATACAACTCATACATGGGTATCCTCAAATCTAACTTTAATTATCGATAATTTATTTTTTTCAACGATAAACGCACACACAAAGCATATACACGGATTTTCTCCTTTGTCAGTAACCATCCCGTTCTTAGATTTCTCAATATAGTCATCATAACCTACAATTTATATGATACAGTCTAACATGGCCCATGAGTACGTCAGGGTTATGGACTGGATGTATGTGAATTGGCAACAACGTATGCAACCTAAGTTTGTCACTGGAGTTTCCGCTTTCATTGAATTTGCACGCGCACTTAAAATAACAACCTTTATACTAAAAAATTATGTATGCCATTACTTAGTAGTTTATGGTTTTTAGATGCAAAATCCATTTGAGAAATACTTTTCCTACCCACTATTAATCCATATTCTCAATATAGTCATTGAATTTGCACGCGCACATAATAAGAAGGAGAAGACAGTAATGTGGCAGAAGAAGAAGGAGAAGACAGTAATGTGGCAGAAGAAGAAAAAAATGACATTCCTTGTTATCTGTTTTAGCATCAATCTTCTGATATGAACTAATGATGGCTTTCACATAGGCTTTTCCCTTTAGAGACTTCTTAGTGTCCAATAGAAAGTATACATCAGATTTGTGCAGGTCAGATTCTTCTATGACTTTCAAGAGTCTCAACTGATTCTGTAAATTACACCCTAGTTGGGTAATACTTTTACCACTTCTCACTGCAGGTGCGCTCTCTAATATCCATTTTGAATGTAATATTATCGATATTCAAAATGGATATTAGAGAGCGCACCTGCAGTGAGAAGTGATAAAAGTATCACCCAACAAGAGTGTAATTTACAGAATCAGTTGAGACTCTTGAAAGTCATAGAAGAACCTGACTTGCACAAATCTGATGTATGCTTTCCATTGGACACTAAGAAGTCTCTAAAGGGAAAAGTCTATGTGAAAGCCATCATTAGTTCATATCAGAAGATTGATGCTGAAACAGAGAACAAGGAATGTCATTTTTTTCTTCTTCTGCCACATTACTGTCTTCTCCTTCTTCTTCTGCCACATTACTGTCTTCTCCTTCTTATTATGTGCGCGTGCAAATTCAATGACTATATTGAGAATATGGATTAATAGTGGGTAGAAAAGTATTTCTCAAATGGCTTTTGCGTCTAAAAACCATAAACTACTAAGTAATGGCATACATAATTTTTTAGTATAAAGGTTGTTATTTTAAGTGCGCGTGCAAATTCAATGAAAGCGGAAACTCCAGTGACAAACTTAGGTTGCATACGTTGTTGCCAATTCACATACATCCAGTCCATAACCCTGACGTATCATAATTTTCTGCACACTTATAGTTTATAGATGCAGTTAGATCATATCTCTATAAGGGAAAACTTAAAATAACAACCTTTATACTAAAAAAATTATGTATGCTATTACTTAGTAGTTTATGGTTTTTAGACGCAAGCCATTTGAGAAATACTTTTCCTACCCACTATTAATCCATATTCTCAATATAGTCATTGAATTTGCACGCGCACATAATAAGAAGGAGAAGACAGTAATGTGGGAGAAGGAGAAGGAGAAGACAGTAATGTGGCAGAAGAAGAAAAAATTGACATTCCTTGTTCTCTGTTTCAGCATCAATCTTCTGATATGAACTAATGATGGCTTTCACATAGGCTTTTCCCTTTAGAGACTTCTTAGTGTCCAATGGAAAGCATACATCAGATTTGTGCAGGTCAGGTTCTTCTATAACTTTCAAGAGTCTCAACTGATTCTGTAAATTACACTCTTGTTGGGTGATACTTTTATCACTTCTCACTGCAGGTGCGCTCTCTAATATCCATTTTGAATGTAATATTATAGATATCCATGCATGTTTATGTCAAAATTACTTATATTGTCAATGTTTGATTGTCTAGTTGTTGGTGATGCGTCCATATCAGGGATAGAGGCCACTCCCGCTCCTCCAGGTATGTTTATATATTATATAGGGCATGTATATTGATTTAGAATGCTATATCATAAATATACACACATTCCTTTTGCTCTTAGTCGTCCAACTCATTATCATGGGCTGCTTGATGAGATTAGATTTGCGCCTGATGATCTACAAGAGCTTGTTCACTCCCTGTCATATGTGTAAGCAGCGCTATATGCGAGTTTACCTTGTTAGTATGTATGTACTGAAATTAATTAATATTATTTAAATTTTGATACATGCAGATACCAGAGAAGCACATCTTCTATCTCTGTAGGTAAGGCTTTGAATTTGTTGATTTTGGTATTTCTTGTCAATTTTATAGACCAGTATGTGCTAAATATAATGTTCTGACAGTTGCTAGGGGGAAGGCAGCATTCGAGGCTGCTGACCCCAGTCCTGGACGCCGCACATGGACGGCACCACGGAGGTTGGGAGAGAGGCCGAGGACTGGGCTTTAGCAGGGCCCATATGAGGTTGGACTCCACCCCGGTGGTTACTTCCTCCGTCTCCAGTGAGCGACGTATCCAGCAGGAACTGGAGAGCTTGAAGGCCACCGTTCAGGAGTTGAAGGAGATGCTGGTATGTATACTACTTAATAGTAAAATATAATGTTATATTATAGATATCAACATATCCAATATCAGTACATAGCCTGAGCTTATTTGGTTGTAGACTTATGTTTTATTAATCATACATGTACATATCTAATTAAAATAAACTACAGTTTTCCAAACTAGATATCCAAATGGGGTTTCGAAATAACTCGATAATGATAAGAATTCGAATAAAACAGAGTTCTTACACGCTTATTGCACACGTTAGGTCCAGACGCGACGGGGTATACATATGAGGTTGGACTCCACCCCGGTGGTTACTTCCTCCTTCTCCAGTGACCGGCATGTCCATCATGAACTGGATAGTTGAGGGCCAGCGTTCAGGAGTTGAAGGAGATGCTGGTATGTATACTACTTTATAGTAAAATATCATTTCATATTATATACATATCAACATATCCATAATTAGTACGTAGCTTGAGCTTATTTGGTTTTAGACTTAAGTTTGATTAATCATACATACATATGTAATTGAAATAAACAACGATTTTCCAAACTAGATATCCAAACAGGGTTTCGAAATAACTTAATAATGATACGAATTCAAATAATAAACAGTTCTTACACGCTTCTTACACACGTTATATCCAGACGCGACAGGGTAGATCGGCCGAGCCTCCACATGCATCTCCTTCGGCTGCGGCTCCGCAAGCCATTACATCGGCTGCGGTTCCGCAGACAGCTCCTGTAGCTCCACCGCCCACTCAGCCTCCCGCAGCCGCGGCTCCGCAAGCGACTACCTCGACGGCGGCTGCGCAGACCACATCGCCGGCTCCACATGCCGCTCAGACTCCCGCTCGCGACGAATTGCAGAGTTTATTGACCGAGGAGCAGGCGCGCGTTATTCTATCGTTATTCAGAGGTGGAGCTGGACCGAGCTAGGATAGATTTTTGGTTCTTATTTTTTGAAACATGTATTTATTTATATCATACACATTGTACTACATTTTGAAACGATATTGATATTGGTTTGTATATATATCATATTCAGTTTTTGTGTTTCTTTTGTATATTATATATATGCGTGAGATGTGATTATGAATACTGCAATATGTGATTTGATTGATGTATATATTATTGTGCACAGGGCGGGAAAAAATCAAGCAGCCCATTTTTTTAAAAAAATTACAGACAATATGTACCTACGGATTAATCCGTAGGCACACATGTTACCCCTACGGATATATCCGTAGGGGCAAAATATCAGCAGTAACTGATATTTCCTCCTGATCTCAGTGCCAGGGGGTTGGGAAAGCCCCTACGGATATATCCGTAGGGGCCACTGCCTCTCCCCTACGGCGTTATCCGTAGGGGAAAAATATCAGGAATCCTGAATTTGTGCCCCTACGGAAACGTACCTACGCATATATCCGTAGGGGGTAGTACATGCCCCTACGGACATATCCGTAGGTCCAAGTAATTTATTAAAATAAACCGTAAATAATATAAAATATTATACCCTACGGCTTAATCCGTAGGGGCAACAGGACCTACACATAAATCCGTAGGGGCAAAAATTTGACCGTAGGGGCAAGTTCAGGGTCTCAACTTGCACCTGCGGCCTTTGCACCTACGGGGTATTTTTTCGCCCCTACGTATATATCCGTAGGGGCAACCCTTCTTTGTAGTAGTGCTCATTCTCATTTTAATTCAAGTAAACAGAGTTGAAATCCAAGTTTCAAAACTAAAGACCCAATTTCGAGTGAAATATTCTATATGTTATGTTCTGAATTTGGGGTCGCTATAGTTCGATGAATTATGGGTTTTTCAGTTGGCTTTCTAAATAAACAAACAGAATATTGTTATCATGAATTTACAGAGAGTTATGGCCGTTACAAGGTCGATAGATACAATTAATATATCAGGAAAACAGCAGTACCCTTCAGCAGTATAAAATGCTTTGAAAATAACAAACAGTAATGAAAATTAACGAAACCAGAGCCAAATAATAGCTAACTCATTTACCTACGCATTGATATAGGTCTCATCATAGCAGGATGTTTATACAGGATTATTTCATTGGTTTAAAACAGACATCATCGAATAATACTTCTCTGAACTGTAGTCTAGAACCGTGTTTCTCTCCAATATAAGGTAATAAAAAACATATTTTCCAGAAAAACTTGTTACATATATTGAGTATTTTACGTTGACTTCGAAATGAAACCACGAACAATACAAAACGATTATAATTTGTTATGATTTTTACAAGGCAGTGCATAAAGAAACATTCATATATGTCGTCGCCTCTTGAGGATAACACTTCAAGTTCGTAACTTCAGTATTTCAATCTTTCAAATCCCTACATATTTAGCACTGGGTTCTAGACCCGGTTCCAATCAATCACGCACAAAATCCAAACAACTGCGGGACGTAGTTATAAACCATACCATACAGTACGACAAATATATATATACACATCTTATAGTTCAAGCATTTACATAATTTAAACGCTTAGCATGATAAGCAAGTGGGGAACACTTGCCATAGATCGCTGAAATAGAAACGATACGAAATCAGGGGATTGTATCGACACACGAGACGGCAACGAAGTGGCACGGTCCTGGAGACATAATGGCACGGTACTGGGTACGTGAGTGGTGCATGCTGGGTGCGTGCGTGGTGCGTGCATAGTACGGTGGTGGCTCGGTCTAGTGGTGATTGGCAGTTGCAGAAGGGGAGCTCAGTTGATGGTGATGGTGATGATGACGGAGAGGCAAGCTGCTGCGACGGCGACTTGAACGGCAATGGGAACGAGCTCGTTTAGAGGAGGGGGTCACGATTGGGGTGTTTGGGTTCGGTTCGATGGGTGCTAACTGGAGGAAAGCGAGAGGGGAGGGGATGGAGGAGGTCGAGGACAACGAGTTCGACGATGAGAAAGTCGTCGACTTGAGGTGGGTTTGGTGATGGTGTTTTGTGAGGAGAGAGGGAGAGGAGAACGAGAGAGAGAGAGAGAGAGAGAGAGAGAGGGTAGGGTTTTGAGGAGTTACATGAGCAACTACCCTCGAGAGATCGCAGACGAGATTGAGGAGGATCGCGCACAAATTGCGGGGGAGGACGTGGGTGCGGTTAGGGAAAAGAAAGAAAGAGGAAGAGGAAGTAGAAAGGAAGGGGAAGCTCGGGCTTGGGCAGGAATGAACAAGAAGAAAAGAAAAATAAAAGGAAAAAGAGGAGTGGGCTAGGCCGGCAAAAAGTGAGAAAAGAAAACGAGTAAGTGGGCCGAGACTGGGCTGGGAAGAAGGAAAAAAGAAATTAGAAATGAAAAGAAAATTTTAAGGGGGAAAATAGGAATTAAAATTTTATTCAAATGCGCAATTTGCGTACAAAAGAACCGGTTATTACAGTTTGTAATCTTCTATAAGATTTTCTCTAAAATTCTAATAAAGTTTTCTCTCCTTTCCTCAATTTCCGTTTGGTCTTTTGTATTGCTATTTGATTTTGTTTTGTTTCTAGTTGTTATTCGTTAAGGAATCTTAGGATCGATCAGGTTTCCGCACCAACATAACCGTTGTCTCAAAGTGCTGGATATCAAATTGTTGTATCCATTTATCAAACACAATTGGATGTTGGTCCGTATGAGGAATTTGTTTCTGAATGATAATTAGGTTGGTATGGTGTCATACATAGTATATCAGGAGATTGAAAGTAGTCCCAACAAAGAGAAAAGAAGGAAGATGGTGCTTTCTGAGTTTTCATGCTTGGATTTTCATTTGAGCTGTGTCGCTTTCCAATTAGTTGATGCTTTAACTTCTTAGATATTTTGTAATTATTATCGTTTTCTTGGGGCACACTTTGCAATTTCAACATGTTTAATGCATATGTTGCCTGGTGCTGGTAAAGCAGCTGCAGCGGTAGATAAATTTACTTCTCCAGATGGTAACAGCTCGGAGGTTTTACGGTGGACAAATCAGTGGAGTTCTCTTATGAAGAGCTTGCTAATGCTACAAATGACTTTAATATAGCCAATAAAATTGGTGAAGGCGGTTTTGGAGCTGTTTACTATGCAGAGCTTAAAGGAGAGGTTTGTTACAGTGTTATTCTCGAAATAGTTATAGACACATGGAATTTTATGTGTGTGTGGGCGGGCGCGTCTGCTCCTCAGCTTTTCTGTGCTTAGAAGTTAAGAAACTTATTTAAACAACCATTTCATGTTGTTTCAACCTGATTTCCTTCATAACCAGCGTAATTCACTTATGTTTACCTCGTGATTGTGTACTTGTGCTTCGTGTATATGACCAAACCTTACTCTAATAAATTCTCTGAAGTTTCTTGATGGTTTATTAGCTAGCTTTCTGAATATATATTCTTATTCTTTCAGAAAGCCGCGATAAAGAAAATGGATATGAAGGCATCCCGAGAATTCCTTGCCGAACCTGATAAGCTTTCTTTTCTCGTATTTGTGCGCATGCGCAAAAAAAAAATTCAGTTGGTTGCTTCTGAACCATTGTATGTCTTCTAGATAAGCAAATATGGTACTCTTCTGTTTAGTTTCTCAGGTAAATTAATATAAAGATGCTTTCTTATACTGCCTTGAATCGCAGATTAATTTCTTGTAGCATTGTGATATACAAGTCACCTGGCAAGCTTCAATTTATCACCATAAGATTATGGATCTATGACAACATATTGATGTTTAGTGTATCAAGTCTATGTCACTCTTGAGGTGATTGGTGATAGAGATTATGTAATATAGTCATCCATGAGCATACAGTTCCTGTCTATATCCATCCTGACATTAAATCAGCCAATATTTTGCTAGACAAGAAGTTTATGCAGAGGTTGCTATGTTTTTTGACGAGTTGGTAATATGCAGGTGTTTATTTGCATGTTGGATGTCGCCGTCTGATGATGCTCTATATTGGCGATCTAATAATATCAGGACACGTGACAGATAACGTGTCCCAAAACTCAGAAGAAAGGGCCCACAGGGGCCGATCAGGCCACCATGGTACTCAACCTGCAAGCACAAGCTGGCTCACCTCACAGCCCCTGCAAATTGGACTCCTCGGCCCCTCAGCTCGCCCCCGAGCTACCACAGGACCAAGATACCTCGGCTCCCCCGCTCGTTCCCGAGCCCTCCCGCCGAGGCCATCTTCCTCGGTCCCTCCGACCGACCGACTCCACCACTCACAGGCGTAACCGTCGCTCCGCAAATCTCGTCATGCGCGGATTCTCCGCCGGCAACATCCCACGTTCCACGCTATCACGATCCCCATTAACGGGCGATCCGCTTATTACACGGGCGTGACATCAGGAACGTAACTGCCGGCGAGATTCTCGCGCCTGCTACTGCGTGTTACCGCCACTATATAAACCCTCATCACAGAGAGGTTAAGTAAGCTCTTTTCACCCCACTCAGCCCTTACTCTACTCGGATCTTGTGCTAACTTGATCGTCGGAGGGTTCTCGGTGGTACCAAACCACCCCGGGACTTCCTTGCAGGTACTCGGCGCAAACTCCTCAAACCACCAATCTCCTCAAAACCCATTGAGACCCACACGCAACAGGAGATCACCTCCAAAATCCACCGGGAGATCGATGGAAAACAACATCTGACGGAGACCCGAAAAGGACCTCCATTAGTTGGCGCCGTCTGTGGGAACTAAAACTCCACAAAAAAAAAAGTTGGCCTTCCGATCTCCATCAACATGGCATGCGATCACCCTGAAGATCCAGGTACCAGCCGCCGCCTCCCCCTCACCGAAGGCGCGGATGAACCTCCTCCGGCGACCGTCATCAACGCCCTCGTCGGCCGAATAGATCGACTACAGTCCATCGTGGAGGCGCCCGTCCGCGTCCAAACGGCCGGGCCAGGGCCCCAGATCACCGCTCCTCCGCCTCCAGAAGACTTTGCCCTCGTCGGCACGGCTGACCACCGGCAGGCTACGTCCCATGGCCACAGATCTCACGGGCCAATACTCTCTGAGGCCTGCTAGGCGCCCCACAGCTCCACACCAAGATCCGCCGCCAGGACGCCTCGCTTCGAGCCTCCTCGCGACGCTCACCCCCCTAAGGAGATGTCAGTCACCTCGCCTGTCCCCAGGCATGACCGACACCCCCTCCATCGACGGGGTCGCACAAAAAAGGCTCGCCACGGCGGCTCGAGGGCCACCTGGCATAAGGATCAAAGCCCTCGCTAAGAAGCAACCGCGCGGCTTCACTGCCCGGTTATCCTTAGCAGGCCTCCTACGGCTCCTCCAACACTAAGGATCAAAATCCTCCTTAGAGGCAGCCGAGCGGCTTCCCTACTCGGCTATCCCTGGCCGGTAGCATCCCTACTCGCAACGCCAGGGATCAAAACCCTCGCCAAGAGGCAACCACGCAGCTTCACTGCTCGGTTATCCTTAGCAGGCCTCCTACGGCCCCTCTAACGCTAAGGATTAAAGTCTCCTTAGAGGCAGCCGAGCGGCTTCCCTGGTTGGCTATTCCTGGCCGGTAGCTTCCCTACTCGCAACGCCAGGGATCAAAGCCCTCGCCAAGAGGCAACCGCGCGGCTTCACTGCCTGGTTATCCTTACCAGGCCTCCTACGGCCCCTCCAACGCTAAGGATCAAAGTCCTCCTTAGAGGCAGTCGAGCGGCTTCCTTGTTCGGCTATTCCTGGCCGGTAGCTTCCCTACTCGCAACGCCAGGGATCAAAGCCCTCGCCCAGAGGCAACCGCGCAGCTTCACTGCCCGGTTATCCTTAGCAGACCTCCTACGTCTCCTCCAATGCTAAGGATCAAAGTCCTCCTTAGAGGCACTGGGCAGTAACCCTGCTCGGTCCCTGTCCTGAAGGATCAAAGCCCTCGCAAGAGGCAACCGAGCCCGACCCTTGCTCGGTCATCTCCGGCTGGTAGCTCCCTACCCATGACGCCAGGGATCAAAGCCCTCGCAAGAGCCATCTAAGCGGCTACCCCGCTCGGTCATCCCAGGATGATAGTTGCCTACCCACGACGCCAGAGATCATAGCCCTCGCCAAGAGGCAACCGCGCAGCTTCACTGTCCGGTTATCCTTAGTAGGCTTCTAACAGCCCCTCCCGCGCTAAGGATCGAAGCCCTCCTTAGAGGCAGCAGAGCAGCTACCCTGCTCGGCCATCCTCAGCAGGCCTCTCACGGCCCCTCCCACGCTGAGGATCAAAGCCCTCGCTAAGAGGCACCGAGCAGCTACCCTGTTCCGCCATCCTCAGCAGGCCTCTCATGGCCTCTTTCATGCTGAGGATCGAAGCCCTCACCGCGAGGCCGCCGAGATCCTTCTTGCTCGGCGCATCCCCAACGGGCATCCTCCTGCCCATCAGACGCTGAGGATCTCAAGCCCTCACCGTGAGGCCGCCGAGTTCTTTCTGCTCGGCGCATCCCCAGCAGGCCTCCTCCTGCCCATCAGACGCTGAGAATCTCAAGCCCTCATCGTGAGGCCGCCGAGTTCCTTCCTGCTCGGTGCAACCCCAGCGGGCATCCTCCTTCCCATCAGACGCTAAGGGTCTGAAGTCCTCATCGTGAGGCTGCCGAGTTCCTTCCTGCTCAGCGCATCCCCAGCAGGCATCCTCCTGCCCATCAGACGCTGAGGATCTCAAGCCCTCACCGCGAGGCCGCCGAGATCCTTCCTGCTCGGCGCAACCCCAACGGGCATCCTCCTGTCCATCAGACGCTGAGGGTTTGAAGCCCTCATCGCAAGGCCGCCGAGTTCCTTCCTGCTCGGCGCATCCCAGCGGGCATCCTCCTGCCCGCTGAGGATCTCAAGCCCTCACCGTGAGGCCGCCGAGTTCCTTCCTGCTCGGCGCATCCCAGCGGGCATCCTCCTGCCCATCAGACGCTGAGGATCTCAAGCCCTCACCATGAGGCCGCCGAGTCCCTTCCTGCTCGGCGCATCCCCAACGGGCATCCTCCTGCCCATCAGATGCTGAGGATCGAAGCCCTCACCACGAGGCCGCCGAGATCCTTACTGCTCGGCGCAACCCCAGCGGGCATCCTCCTGCCCATCAGACGCTGAGGGTTTGAAGCCCTCATCGCGAGGCCATTGAGTTCCTTCCTGCTCGGCGCATCCCCAGCGGGCATCCTCCTGCCCATCAGACGCTAAGGATCTCAAGCCCTCACCGCGAGGCCGCCGAGTTCCTTCCTGCTCGGCGCATCCCCAGTGGGCATCCTCCTGCCCATCAGACACTGAGGATCTGAAGCCCTCATCACGAGGCCGCCGAGTTCCTTCCTGCTCGGCGCATCCCTAGCGGGCATCCTCCTGCCCATCAGACGCTGAGGATCTGAAGCCCTCTTCGCGAGGCCGCCGAGCCCCTTCCTGCTCGGCGCACGGGTAGCTTCCTACCCAACAAAGACACGGATCAAAGTCCCTGCCAAAAGGCAACCGCGCAGCTTCACTGCCTGGTTATCCTTAGCAGCCTCCTACCGCCCCTCCAACGCTAAGGATCAAAGCCCTCCTTAGAGGCAGCTCAGCAGCTACCCTGCTCGGCTATCCCTGGCCGGTAGCTTCCCTACACGCAACGCCAGGGATCAAAAAGTCCTCCCAGAGGCAGTCAAGCCCGACCCACGCTCGGATATCCCCGGCTGGTAGCTTCCTACCACAACCGACAGGGATCAAAAGCCATCCCAGAGGCAGTCAAACCCGACCCTCGCTCGGCTATCCTTCAGGACAAAACCCCTCGCCAAGAGGCACCGGGCAGTAACCCTTCCCCACCAAGGGTCTTTGGTAGTCTTCTTACAGCCCCTCCCGTGCTAAGGACCAAAGTCTTCCTTTGAGGCGGTCGAGCCCGACCCTTGCTCGGCTATCCCTGGCTGGTAGCTTCCTACCACAAACGACAGGGATCAAAGTCCTCGCCAAGAGGCACTGGGCAGTAACCCTGCTCGGTCCCCGTCCTGAAGGATCAAAGCACTCGCAAGAGGCAACCGAGCCCGACCCTTGCTCGGTCATCTCCGGCTGGTAGCTCCCTACCCATGACGCCAGGGATCAAAGCCCTCGCAAGAGGCATATGAGCGGCTACCCCGCTCGGTCATCCCAGACTGGTAGTTGCCTACCCACGACTCCAGAGATCAAAGCCCTCGCCAAGAGGCAACCGCGCAGCTTCACTGCCCGGTTATCCTTAGTAGGCTTCTTACAGCCCCTCCAACGCTAAGGATCAAAGTCCTCCTAGAGGCAGCCGAGCATCTACCATGCTCGGCTATCCCTGGCCGGTAGCTTCCCTACTTGCAACGCCAGGGATCAAATCCCTCGTAAGAGGCATCTAAGCGGATACCCCGCTCGGTCATCCCAGGATGGTAGTATAACAACTGAGTCCAGTTCTATAAATTTCAATTACCGTATGTGTAGTGTGTGGTATTTTTTTCGTTCATCTTGCTTGACTGTTGCCAGTTACAGTTTACACCGACATGTCATATTTTGCGTATAACAATTTAAGTATGTTAAAACAAATTAAAAATAATTGTCATGGCCTGCTTGTCACCCCTAACCCTGTGGTAGCGTCCTTGCATCGTGTTCTCGTCCCGTTCAGTGAAACGGACGTGTTTGGACGGCTACGCGCACGAACGTGCGTCCGTTCTTGGGGGTATGCTTTTTAATTATAAAATCCTTCATTTTTATTTTTGGAACCCGCCAATATTTTTCATATTTCAAATTCAAATTCAAATTTTTGGACTCGACCCGAGCGCAATTCTGAAATATTTTGCATTTACGCCAAATCCTATTTTCTAATAATTTTTTTTAATCCAGCGAAATTAAAATCCTACTACAGAAAAATATTTTTTCCCATTCTTTAAAAATCCTTCTAAAGTTTCCCTAACCAATCAGAACCCACAAATCTTTCTCATATTTTTCCTTTATTGGCCACGAGCCAATCACAGCCTCCCATTTTCTCCCCTGGGCCCCACACGAATCCCTTCAGCCAATCGCAGTTGTTCCCCTCCGAACGACGGCGCGACGCGGGGGCGTCTCGTCTGAGGTTCGGGGCAGATGCTAATTGGTGCTATCCGTCTACCTCTCCGAAGATGCCAAGTTGATTTATGGCACCGTATATCGAAGGTTTAAACGGATGCGTCCGATGTAGCAGACTTCGTCAGATTCCCCCTCGCTTAAGGGGTTTTTTGATTGTGGGGACGCTCTTCCCTGCAGGCGCAAGCCCCTGCAGTTAATTACGCTACCGCATCGCGGTAACCACTTTCTCTTTCTCCAGATGGTCACTTCGTGTCGTGTGTGTTTATTTTGTGTTTAGTTGCCCGTGGATTGTATACGGAGACTGAGTTATGTCGTCATCCGTAAGGCGTGGACTAGTCCAAATCCGTATTATCTTAGATTTGGGTTTGGGGGATTTGGGTTTAAGGATACATTAGCCTTATTCGAGACTAAGATCGACTTAAACATTTGTTAAGCATACGTTAGTCTAATTTTCAGACTAAGATCAACTTAACGGGATCGTTTAGATCCTACAATAGAGCAATTAAGGGAGCCCTTTTGTTTTGTTTAGTGATATTGCGGTCAATGGGTAGTTTAAGGACGTTGCGGTCCATAGGTAGTTTAAGGACATTGCGGTCCAATGTTAGTTTTAAGACGTTGCGGTCAAGGTTAAGGACCTCATAGTCCGTGGATTTAAGGACTCCACAGTCCAAAGTTAGTTTTAAGACATCTCGGTCAAGGTTAAGGACGTCATAGTCCATGGATTTAAGGACTCCACAGTCCAAAGTTAGTTTTAAGACATCTCGGTCAAGGTTAAGGACCTCATAGTCCGTGGATTTAAGGACTCCACAGTCCAAAGTTAGTTTTCAGACATCTCGGTCAAGGTTAAGGACCTCATAGTCCGTGGATTTAAAGACTCCACGGTCCATATCAATATGTGGTCATCGGGACCCGTCACCTCTTTGAAGACGTTGAGGAATTACAACGCCGAGTATCAAAGGAGTGAAGAGATGTACCCTTAAACCGAGATAGATTAAATAATCTTTGACCCAATTTGGAATCAAGACCAATTAATTATATTATGAGCCCATTGGCTCAGTTGAATTTGAATTGAGGACTTATGGCCAGCTTGGGCTAAGTCCAATCATGTTTAGGATATTGGCCCTCTGTTGGTCCATTAGAGGAGAGGCTTTGCCTCTAGACACTTAGCCAATTGGGCTAAAGTTAGTGTTAAACACCAGCAACAGGGGGTTCAAATTAGTGTTAAACACTAAAACAAATCGGTGTTAAACACTAGCAACAGAGATCTCAAATTAGTGTCAAACACTAAGATAATCAGTGTTAAACACTGGTGACAGAGATTTTAATTTAGTGTCGAGCACTAAGAAAATTAATGTTAAACTCTGTTAACAGAGATTTAATTTAGTGTTAAACACAAAGAAATTCAGTGTTAAACATTGCAAGAAAGGCCCTTCGGTTAGTGTTGAACACTAAGGCAAAACAGTGTTAAACACTGGATTCAGAGGGCCCAATTCAGCGTTAAGCACTAAGGTAAGAGGGGTCACGTAGTAGCACGTGAGGGCGCCCTCCCCTTTATTTGTTCTGCTGAGAGTGGTGAATATTTTAGAGCATCACGTGATGTCACGTGATGGGCATTTAATTGTTTGTGCGTTAAAGCTTCAGCCAAGGGTCACGTAGGTCACGTGAGGCATTGCCTCAAAAGCCCTTCGATGTGGATCTTTCCAGTGGTCACGTGGTAGCACGTGACCCTACCTCTTTGCAATTTCTGACTAAATTCTTCATTAAATCCCCATTGTCTTCTGCAGAATTATATTCTCTGATAGAGTTGAACTCTGATTTTCCTGTAGGAATTAAATTCTTCATATATGTGAAGAATTGAGTTCTGTCATAGGGTTAAACCCTAATAATAACTTTAAAAGAACTAAATTCCTTCTTTCTTTAGAGAATTACTCTTAGATAGGGTTAAACCCTAATTTATATTCTGAGGGATTAGATTCTGTCATAGGGTGAAACCCTAATTTCTTCTTTCTTGGGGGAATTAAATTCCTGTTATTTTAACAGAACTAAGTTCTTAACTAGGGTTAAACCATGATTCTGTTCATTCTGAAGGAATTATATTCCTATAACATAGGGTTAAACCCTAATTTTAATTCGAAGGAATTAAATTCCTATAATTTTGTGAGAATTAAATTCTCCAACTTTCATTCCCTCTCTATGTTTTGGATCTGCATGGCAGGATCTCAACCCAATGAGAATTAAATTCTCAATTCATGGGGAGATGTGCACTTTGCAGATCCTCCACTATAGAGAGAACTAAGTTCTTCTTTTTAATATGAGAGTTAAACTCTGTTGAGAATTAAATTCTCTTTTTAGAAGCCTTCCCTTTCTTACCTAAGGTTTTCTTCTGTAGCAGATCAAATTCTTCCAAAGTCTCAAGGCTGTATTTCTTTTTCTCTCTCTCTCTCTCTCTGTATATATCTCGGCTCCTATTTATAGGAGAAGGAGCAGAATCAATTAGTTTTGGTGAATCTTTCATTGAGAGATTTGATTTGTATTCATTCGAGATTTGATTTGCATTCATCATTCATTTGGACCTTTGGATTATTAGGTGAATTTTATTCACCATTGGATTTTAAATCCAAAAATATCCCTTTGTTATTTCGGTTAGATTTTAAAGGGAAATCTTTCCAAGTTCAAGATTTTTCCATAGATAGGTGATATTTAATCTTTAAATCTTTAATCCAATCGGTTTCAAATAATCATTCCCCATTGGAGAGATTTGAATGCTGTTCAGAATTTAATTCTGTTAAATAGATGGGCTTTGAAAGCCGGTCACGTGTGGCCACGTGACCCTTGGTCACGTGTAGGCACGTGACCCCCTGGGACAAGTTTTCTTCTCCTTTCTGCGCTCTGTCTTCTAGCCGCTGTTCAACCATCACGTGCCACCGCGTGACCCCTGGTCACGTGTGAGCACGTGACCCTTTCTGGAGCCTTTTCTTTGATTTAATCAAGGAGCTGAATCTGTCTTTGCCGCTGCTTTTAATTGTCACGTGCCAACACGTGACTGCTGGTCACGTGCTAGCACGTGATGCTTCCTCCGTAAACTTTCCTGATTTTAAATCAGGAAACAAATGCCCCCACAGCGTTGTTCTCACGTGTCTGCACGTGAGTGCAACGCTGTCACTTTGTGACCGTTGGATCCATCTAGGGAATCGGGGAGATGAAGCGTTTTCCATCCCATCCTATAAATGCCCATGTCCTTTCAGAAGAGCCTCCACTTTGCTCATCTCCTTCCTTGCAAACTTCTTCTGAGAATTTAATTCTCTTTTTCCAGAGCTTAGTTCTCTGCCTTGAACCCTTTTCAGAGTTTAACTCTGTTCAAAAAGACTCTTTTCTTTAGGTAATGTTCTTGAACAAACGATGAATTCTCACATTCCTCTGGATTTTAAATCTAAAACAAGGGTTTTTACCCTTTTTGAATATGAACCCGATTTTTTTTCAAGTTTTTCAACCAAAATATGAAACCATTTAATCTTCGACAGTAGGTCTTTGAGGGTTCAGATGATGATCCATGGAGTTTAACTCCGTTCATAGGAAAAAATGTTTCTGGGAATTTTAATTCCTCTTTCTTAATAAGGAATTTAATTCCTATGAAGAACTAAGTTTTTCCCATGGAGGCTTCTTAGGGTCTCCTTGCCCTAAGTTGTCCTTCTGTAATCAATCGATGAATAAGAAGCTTGTAATGATGTGTTTTTTTGTGGGGATTTAATTCCCTTGATCCTGTTTGATTTGTTGTGGAGCCCGAGGCAGATTTATCTTCCAAGAGATGTGCAGGGTCACTTGAATCCCACTCCTTATTTAATGAGGATATCCCCTTTGTCTTATTATAACTGCTTGGCCTCATTATTAACAAGCCGTCATCCTAATTCTGTGGGGCCCATATGTTTTGTAGCCAATGGCCCCATAAAAGAGTCTGCTGTTGCTTTCTTTAACTAGTCTTCATGTTCATGCATGTATATATTGCTGACTTTGCTTTTGACAGTCTTCTTTTATTCGATTTCAGGTGCGATGGCTTCTGCTCCGTGTTTTCCCTTTACCCGTTCGGAGGCCGCTTTTCCTCAATCACCGTCCGATGAGGAAGCGATGGCGATGATCCGGGCTCATGACCCGAACTGGACCAACTTGCTTCTATGGGGAACTTGGTACAGCCATATTATCCGGGGTCGCCGAAGTTTTCTCTGCGCAATACCAACAGAGTCTACTTTCCCGTTTTTGCCGATGGACCCTTTGAGGACGGTCTTTGCTGTGGAGATGCCCAACTGGACTCCAACGGGGAGGCTCGAGCCTTCGACGACCGGTATTCCGAACCATCCGATCCCGGCTATAGACATTCTGGGGCGGCGCATTTGCCAGGGTGAGGCCCAACCATGGGGGCAAATCTACAAGATAGGGCTCACCCCTCGACATCCTACGGGGTACCTTCTTTTGGCTCGCTACATCCTGTCCGCCCATCGCGCGAGGCTGCAGAAGGTCGGGCTTTACCAGGCGATCTACGCGTCGCTCTTTCACTACCAATCCCCGCATGTTTGGTGGGTTAAGGCGTTCCTGAACCAGTGGAACCTTCCCACTAATACTTTCCTTTTAGGGGACCGCGAAGTCTCGATCTCTCTGGCAGAATTCTATGACATCTCGGGGTTGCCAATCAGGGGCAGTCTGTATGAGGAGTTGCTGCCCTCTAACGAGTACATCTTTGAGCCCGAGCCTGCTCCGGTTGACGGCCTGTCCGCTGAGAATGTCGTTCGCCACAAGCGTCCCCGTTTGATCAAGGCGCTAGGTATCTTCGACCGATTATTCACCGAATCCGAAGAGCAGGGTGTTACTTTCAAGAGCTTCATTGCTTGTTTCCTCCGTGAGGACGTCTTGTCGAAGATAGCTCTAAAGTTCGCCAGCATTAGAGATCCCTTTGGGTTTGGTTCGAAGAAGCTGCCGACCACTGAATCGGATCTACCACAGTACTACATCCCTATTATGTCACCGACGTCTTTTGAATCCATTGCTGCTCCCGGCATGGATGAGGAGACGTTCTTCGTGGGGTTTGTTAGTGTTTGGCTCAGTTGGTTTGTCATCCCCATGCACCGTCGCTTTATGAGAGCTTCGGTTATCTACCCGGCTTATTGTATTGCTGAGGGGACACGGTTGACCGTTGGCATCCCGGCTTTGGCGCACCTTTATCATGGGCTGGGCACCGCCGCTAATACCTCTACTCCCGGCGTGGATGTAGTAAACTTTTCGCTTCATTATTTCACGTCTTGGGTCGAAATGCATGTGCTGGGGGCTTTCGCTATGCATCAGAGGCCCGCATTTTATGACGCCTACCCCTTCCCTCGACTTATGCGATTGGTGGATGCTTCTGCTGTCAACCCGACTTAATTTGGGGCTATTCGGGTGCTGATTTCTCCTCATGTCGCAGCTGGCGGGCTGGTTTTTAATGATCGGGTCTTGTCTATTCCCTCAGGTCCAATTCAACAACTCTGGGACGGGTCAAAAGACAATGCACCCTCTTTGAAGCCCCGGGAGGCCGTGTACTTGTATACCATCAGGCCAGGCTATTTGGTCTTTCGCCAGGACAGTGCAGCTCTTTTCATGCGGTACAATCCGCATCGTTTCGCCCGACAGCTTGGATACGACCAGGGCGTTCCCTTTGAGGCTTTCGTAGTTGCGCCGGTCCCTTCACTTGATGCCGTTCGCGATGCTGCTCATCATTTCGTGAGGTTGAACACCGGCTCCCACTTCATGATCCCTGAGGCTAAGCACATGCCCCGGTGCGTGGGATCGTTTATGGGTTGGTATCTGCATCGAGTCAGCCCGATTATTCTTGAGGAGAGAAGGGTGCTTCTTGGTCATGATGCCCCTCCTCAGGTTCCGGGAGCTAAGCTGCGACCGAGGGCTCCGGTCCGCTTCCCTCTGAGGGAGATTGGCACCGCGCTCATTCCGGGGGAGTCGGAGGTAGACCTTACTCCAACAGCTGGTATGCCCCGATCGCGGGGTAGACGGGCCCCAGTAGCAGCACCACCGCCAGTGGCAGCACCACCGCCAGTGGCAGCACCGCCCCCCATGGCGTCGACAATGGCGGTGTCATCCTCGGTTGTGGCACCGAGCGAGAGTAATAGGGATGAGCGTGTCGAGGGCGATGTGGGTCGGCGCCGCCCTAAGGCTTCGCGGGGGAGGAAGCGGTCATCCTCAGCGACCGGCTCTGGGTCTAAGCAGCGGAGGAAAGCGGCCACCAATTTGCTCGATTCTTTGGTGGAGTCTGGGCCTATTCTTGAAGACGAACCATTGGCCTTGCAAGAGTCAGACGTTGGACTTCTCTTCCCGAGTTCGGCCGATGAGGAAGCCGCACAGTTGGCCGAGGCCATACGGCGTTCCAAAGACGTGTCTCATAACGCCAGGGTTCCGAAGAATCCCTATCCCGCTGTAATCTTTTACGAAGACCCTTCGTGGATTCGGCGGCGGTTTATCGGTCCTTTGGAGGAATGGGGGGAAAGGGCCCTGAAGCAGGCCGCTTCAGAAGACGCAGCGGACGCACTTTCTTTATAGACCGACGGCCATGAGTCTACCCTTGAACCCCGGCGAGCATGCCTCTTTGAGAAGGAGCGGCGGCTTGAAGAAGCCATATTGAGGGCTTCTTTGCGCATCGGTACGTTGTTGTTCTTTTTTTGTAGTTTTTTTTTCAGATTATTTACGCCTGTATGTGTGTATCCTTATTCTTATTTGAATTGCGCAGAATCTTCGACGCCTGGGGGAGCTCCCTACGGGCTCACTGAAGCTGAAGCCTGCCGAAATTCCCGATGAAGCATTGCTCAATATGGAGGGGGCTGATGAGGCTGCTCCTCTTATGGTGGAGCCTCCAGCGGCGGTTCTTGATCAGGGCGTGCTTGCCCCTTTGGGGGAGGCTCCTTTGGAGGTTACCGCTCCAACGGCTCTTCCCGAAGGCGGCCCAGAGGCTGAGATGGAGGTAGTCGGGACTACCCTCCCTTTGTTGGAGCCTGAGGTCACAACAGAGGCCGCTGAAGCTGCTATCCCCCCGGCTCAGAATGGGAGGAGTGTCGAAGGTAACCTTCCACGTTTTGAGTTAGTAATCTTTCTGTTACCTGAACTCTTTTGTCTTTTCAGAATTGCGTGGACTGGCTGCCTCCATTGTCGATTTATCTCCTCGGCAGTCCTTCCAGCGTCTTTTGGAAATGGCCGCTCCGCAGGCGATATCTCCTCAACGCATCGTCCTCTCGTCTGGACAAGGTGAGTGTTGTTCATCACTTCTCATAGCATTATTGTTATTTTGCGTATTGACATTGATGTTCTTTACAGTTTTAGAGGCCGATGATAAGGTCGAGGTCGTTGAAGGGCCAAGGGAATCTTCAGCTTTTACTTGCATGACCGTCGATAAGCGACATTTTATTATAATCCCACTCGTTCTTTGCTTGGGCATTTTATTGACATCTTTCAAATTTGAACTGCCCTGCCAGTCTTCTCGGCGTTGGAATCGCGCATCGTAATGCCGCCCGGCCCTTATGCTTTGCGGGCTTCAGAATGCTTGGCCCAATTGAGCCTTGTCTCCCTGTCGTCTTTGATCGAGGAACTTCGTGTTGGCAGTGCATCCACAGCCGAAGCATTCGCTGCCGAGGCTAACGGTTCTCTTCCTTTTCTTACCACCTACCATAGCGAAGAGGTGGTGCGAGTCTGGGTGGAGTTCTGTCGGCAGGTGGAGGCTTGCTTGCACGCACTTGAATGTTCCCATCTTTCCTCGGAGGTCATGGCTGCAAAGGCGGACTTGCGGGGTGTGATAGCACGGTGCGCGGCAAATATGACGTCATGCGAGAAGAGGCTTGGCCGCAAATTCTCGGAGAGGGAGCTGGCTTCTAAGGCGCTGAGCGAGCTTCAGGCGAGTCTTACTGCCAAGGCCAACAAAACGTATGAGCTCTGGCGGGTGCTTCAAGAGTCTATCAGAGAGGTGGCGACTCTTGATAAAGATGCTACGTTCACTCGAGAGAGGGTCGAGGCTCATAAGGCCACCGAGAAAGAGCTTGAAAGCCGGCTCGCTTCGCATCAAGCCCAGCAGGCTCAGGCGGAGGCCCGTCTTCTGGCGATCTTAAGTCATGAGGCCGTGGCTCAGCAACAGAAAGATGATCTGGTAAAATTGCTCCATCACCCGCCGGCTTGAGGACTTGTATCTTTTCCTTTCTTTTTACATACTCATGAATGAGAGTATCTTCTTTTTGTTTCTTTCATGAATTGTACTTTGTATCCATTTTGGTTTATGAATAAAAGATACATTTTTCTTCTCAATGGTGTGTCTCTTTTCATTGAATGTGTTTTGTGGCTAATTTATCTTGATCTCTTTGCAGGGCAGCGATGGCTTAGGATTCAGGGTTAAGATCGGCTTCCTAAGACTTTTGCACTTTATGAGCCGCGAAGGTCTCATAAAGAGTTTTCTCCCTATGGGTCGAGAGGATCCCATAGGTGTGAGTTCTTCTTAAGAATCATGAGGATTCTTGAGCAGGTTCTCCCTTGGGGGTCGTAAGGATCTTACGAGAGAGTGAGGACTTGCGAGCGCTGGATGCGATCACCCTTATCCGTATTTCGCGGGGTCAGGGGTCGGTTTGGGATGGTTTCCAGGGTGTCGTAGTTTAAAGACATCGCGGTCAAGGTTAAGGACCTCATAGTCCATGGATTTAAGGACTCCACAGTCCGATGTTAGTTTTAAGACATCCCGGTCAAGATTAAGGACCTCATAGACCGTGGATTTAAGGACTCCATAGTCCGATGTTAGTTTTAAGACATCACGGTCAAGGTTAAGGATCTCATAGTCCGTGGATTTAAGGACTCCACAGTCCGATGTTAGTTTTAAGACATCACGGTCAAGGTTAAGGACCTCATAGTCCGTGGATTTAAGGACTCCACAGTCCGATGTTAGTTTTAAGACATCACGGTCAAGTTTAAGGACCTCATAGTCCGTGGATTTAAGGACCCCACAGTCCGATGTTTGGTTGGAGGGGCCCGTCACCTCTTTGAAGACGTTGAGGAATTACAACGCCAGGTATCAAAGGAGTGAAGAGATGTACCCTTAAACCAAGGTAGAATCCGTACAGAATCAGGGTGGTTGATCGTTAGTTTTAAGACATTACGGTCGAGGTTAAGGACATCATAGTCCGTGGATTTTAAGGACTCCACAGTCCGGTGTTTGCTCTGGATGCTTCACACGGGTTCGCTGCCGTGCTTGGCGAGGACCAGGCTCCGCTCTGGGCGTTTTCCGCGGGGTCAAAGAATGACGTTATCTGCGTTCCACGTAACCAAGAATTTTGCACTAGATGCTTCACACGGGTTCATTTCCGTGTTCGGCGAGGACTAGGCTCCGCTCTGGATGCTTCACACGGGTTCACTGCCGTGCTCTGCGAGGACCAGGATCCGCTCTGGACGTTTTCCACGGGGTCAAAGAGTGACGTTATCCGCGTTCCACGTAACCAAGAAATTTGCACTAGATGCTTCACACGGGTTCACTGCCGTGTTCGGCGAGGACTAGACTCCGCTCTGGATGCTTCACACGGGTTCACTGCCGTGCTCTGTGAGGACCAGGATCCACTCTGGATGCTTCACACGAGTTCACTGCCGTGCTCTGCGAGGACCAGGATCCGCTCTGGACGTTTTCCATGGGGTCAAAGAGTGATGTTATCCGCGTTCCACGTAATCAGGAATTTTGCACTAGATGCTTCACACGGGTTCACTGTCGTGTTCGGCGAGGACTAGGCTCCGCTCTGGATGCTTCACACGGGTTCACTGCCGTGCTCTGCGAGGACCAGGATCCGCTCTGGACGTTTTCCACGGGGTCAAGGAGTGACGTTATCCGCGTTCCATGTAACCAGGAATTTTGCACTAGATGCTTCACACGGATTCACTGCCGTGTTCGGCGAGGACTAGGCTCCGCTCTGGATGCTTCACACGGGTTCACTGCCGTGCTCTGCGAGGACCAGGATCCACCCTGGACGTTTTCCACGGGGTCAAAGAGTGACGTTATCCGCGTTCCACGTAACCAGGAATTTTGCGTTAGATGCTTCACACGGGTTAACTGCCGTGTTCGGCGAGGACTAGGCTCCGCTCTGGATGCTTCACACGGGTTGACTGCCGTGCTCTGCGAGGACCAGGATCCGCTCTGGACGTTTTCCACGGGGTCAAAGAGTGACGTTATCCGCGTTCCACGTAACCAGGAATTTTGCGCTGGATGCTTCACACGGGTCAAAGAGTGACGTTATCCGCGTTCCACGTAACCAGGAATTTCGTTGATTGTATTCGCATTTCACGGAGTTGGGATTTGACTTTTCGGTGACCAGGATATCGCCGAGCCATGGAACTGGGAGTTGCCGCTGCTCCGTTTCGCTTGAAGTCATGTTCGTTGTTACGAGACGAGTGTTGAGATGATCTCTAAGTCATTCGCGGCCCGTCGAGATTTTGCTTCTTCTTATGATGAAACCTGGGGGAGAAGTATGATCCCTTCTTTGCTTACACCCTTGGATTGTATACAGGGTGTGATGTAACATCACCTGTAGGGCCTAAAAATTTTTTTATTTCATTTCTTTTTCAGCGATGCTCCATCATTTCAGTTTTTTATATCGCGAAGGTCGCGATTGCCCTATCATTTCGGCTATTTTTCGCGGTGCCCAATCATTTCGGCTATTTTTTATTTTTACTCGCTGCTTTTTATTGCGAGTTGCCCCATCATTTCGGCTATTTTGCGTGCATGCATTTTTTACTTGCTGCTTTTTATTGCAAGTTGCCCCATCATTTCGGCTAATTCGTATGCACGTGCGGCCTACTGGCTTTTCGTCATAAACCTGAAATTTGACACCGATTTCGGCATCAGCATCGCTACAACTGGGATATGGCTAGGAGCGAATCATCATCTGCCTTTGTCGATGTTGAACAAGGGTGGCTTAGCAAACAGGGTTAGGGTCATGTCGACTAAGGCTTTTGACTTCATGAGCCGTAAGGGTCTCACAAAGGTATTTCCCCCTAAAAGTCGTGAGTATCTTGTAGGTGTATTCTCTCCTTAGGAATCGTGAGGATTCCTAAGTGCTTTATTCCTCTGTAAGTCGTAAGGATCCCACGAGAGGGTTTTCTCTTGTAAATCGAGAGGATTTACAAGGGTTATTCACCATGCGAACACATCCCCAGTCTCGGATGGGACTTGGTTAGGGAAATGTTTATTCGCGCCTGTGGATTGTATACAAGGGTCAGTATTGAGCCACTTGTAGGGCAATATCGGAAGTAGTAGGAGTTGCTTAAGCACAGGTTTAGGTCTCTGTAACTTAAGACTTCCAAGTCTTACGAGCTGTGAGGGTCCCATAAGAGAGTTCTCCTTACGAGTCGTGAGGATCTCGCAAGTGTCTTTTCTCCTTAGGAATCGTGAGGATCCCTAAGTGTGTTACTCCCTTGTGAGTCGTAAGGATCTCACGCGGGTGGTTTCTCCTTACAGGGTCGTGAGGATCCCGCAAGTGTCCTTTAACGAGGTTGCGCCCTTTCGGATCTTCACAAACACTCGCCGGTAGCCCTGCTGTTTTTACTCACGGAGCCCTTTCGGGTTTTCATCCGTGCCCTTTTTGCTTATGGACATACCATTTTTTTTATTCTTTTTATTTTCTTCTCCCCTTTTTTTTACGAGGTCGCGCCCTTTCGGGTTTTCACGAACACTCGCCGGTAGCCCTGCTGTTTTTACTCACGGAGCCCTTTCGGGTTTTCATCCGTGCCCTTTTTGCTGATGGACATACCGTTTTTATTTATTATATTTTTTTTATCTCGTCGGCCTAAGGATACTGCGGTATTAGTTTAAGGACGTTTCGGTCCGTCGTTAGTTTAAGGAGTTTCGGTCCATCGTTAAGAGGGCCGGCTACTACTTATAGAGCTTGAGCTTCGGAAGATAGCGAGCGGACATAGTCGTCGTCATCTATCATTGACCTAGGCTGTGGCTCATTAAGCGTAGTATTTCTTTAGGAAGCGGCCGTTTATTGGCCTGAAAGGCCTTTCACCATGCATATCTATGAGTAAATAGGCTCCACCCTGATAGACCTTGTCTATGATGTACGGGCCTTCATAGTTCGGCTCGAATTTTCCCCGCTTGGCGCGATTGGGGATCATAGGCCTTTTGACCACTAGCACGAGTTCGCCTTGGCGGAATGTCCTCGGTCGGGTCAATCTTTCATATGAGCGCGTCATCTTTGCTTTATAAGCTTCCAGATTTTGTTGCGCTATGAGCCGGGTTTCATCGAGGGCATCAAGCTCCTCAAGCCGAAGATGAGCATTTTCTTCGTTTGCCAATTCGTGGTGGACTGCCACTCGTAGAGAAGGCAGCTCTATCTCGAGGGGGAGTACCGCTTCCGTACCGAATACCAGTGCGTATGGCGTCGTGTTCGTGGCCGTCTTGAACGTAGTTCGATATGCCCAAAGAGCCTCTTGCAGTCTCTCGTGCCAGTCCTTCTTATTTCGGGACACCGTCTTTTTTATGATCTTTTTCAAGGTCTTATTGAAGGCCTCGGCCAGACCGTTAGCTCGTGGATTATAAACTGAGGAGTATCTCCAGTCTATATTATGCTGTTGCGCGAAGCGGCTAATCTTATGGCTTCTGTAGGCTGGCCCGTTATCGGAGATAATCCGCCGTGGAGTTCCAAACCGATAAATGACGTGCGTTTTGAAAAAGTGGAGGATATTCTCCGTCCTCACTTCCCTCAGCGGTACTGCTTCCGCCCATTTGGAGAAGTAATCAGTCGTCGCCAGGATGAAACGATGTCCCCTGGACGATGCTGGTTCGATGGGGCCGACTATGTCAGTCCCCCACATTTCGAATGGCCAGCTAGCCACCGTTGAATGTAGTGGATTTGGATGCTGGTGGATGAAATCCCCGTGGATTTGGCATGAGTGGCATTGCTTCGCATACTCGAGGCAGTCCTAGATCATCGTGGGCCAGTAGTAACCCATCCGTTTAATTTTTAACTTCATCTTCGGGCCTGCTTGATGAGAACCACAGATTCCGTCGTGAACTTCCTGAACGAATCTTTCTGCTTCGTCAGGTCCTAAACATCTCAGCCACAGGGAATCAAACGACCTCTTGTACAGAGTATTGCTGACGAAGGAGAAAGACAGAGCTCGTTTCATGAGCTGATGTCTTGAGGAAGCTTCTTCGGGCATTCGGTGGGACTTAAAGTAGTCTATGAAGACCTCCCTCCAGTCCTCAGCCTTCTCACGGTCTTTTATTTGTAGGGTCGTCTGCTCAGTCACTCCCTTCTCTTCGGATGATTCCGGAGATATTTTTGCTGGGGCAAGCACCCGACGGCTTTGCACCACGATTTTAACGTCATCAAGGTTTTCGTCAGCCAGTTCTTTAGCGAGCTTGGCCAACGCGTCTGCTTTGCTGTTTTCCGCGCGTGGTATGCTTTCCAGAGTATAGGAGGGAATTTGGGTCAACAGTTGTCGCACCCTTTCACCATATTTTACCAACTCCGGCTTGCACGTTTGGTAGTCGCCGTTTACTTGACTAATGACCAGTCGAGAATCTCCGTATATGAGGAGGTTTTCAATTCCCATGTCGATGGCGATCTCGAGGCCTGCTATCAAAGCTTCGTATTCGGCTTCATTGTTCGTCCTCGGTTCTGTTAAGGAGAAAGCGAAGCGCATTATCCTCCCTTGTGGAGTTACGAAGATGAGGCCTACCCCCGATTTGATCATTGGGGTACTTTGTTTGCACTTCTTTACGGAGGACGCTCCATCGAAATAAAGCTCACATCGGGTATCACCACCGTCGATCGCGTCAAACGCATGTTCATCTGGCAAATCGCAATTCAGAGGAGAACCGGCAGGTACTGGATGCTCAGCAAGGAAGTCGGCGATGGCTTGGCCTTTCACTGCCTTAAGAGGCTGATAGGTTATTGAAAACTCCATCAGGAGCAGGGTCCATTTAGCGAGTCTTCCTGTCAATATGGCCTTTGACATTAGAAATTTTAGGGGGTCCACCTTTGATATAAGACGGACTTCATGTGCCAACGCATAGTGCCGTAGTTTTGTTATCGCAAAGATTAACGCCAGGCAATGTTTTTCGATAGGGGAGTAATTGCTTTCTGCCCCCAGAAAAACTCGGCTTAAATAGTAGAGCGCTTTCTCCTTCCCTTGGTCATTTTCTTCCGTCCATAATGCGCCTAAGGAACCTTCGAGGGCTGTTGTATATAAGATAAGAGGCTTTCCCTTAACCAGAGCAGCCAGCACCGGCGGGTTCTGCAGGTATTGCTTGATTTCATCTAGCGCGCTCTGGCATTTTCGGTCCCAGAAGAACGGAGTTCCCTTCTTCGTCGGGTGGCTGTAAGGACGGCACTTGCTTGAAAGATTGGCGATAAACCGCCAGATGTACGCGAGCTTTCCTTGGAGAGACCGTAGCTGTTTGAGAGTCCTTGGGGGTGGCATCTCCATAATCGCCTTGATCTTAGATGGATCTATTTCGATACCTCGGTATCGGATGATGAATCCCAAGAATTTACCCGAGGAGACTCCGAACGCGCATTTAAGGGGATTCATCTTCAAATTATATTGCCGAAGGCGTTGAAATACGGTCTTCAGATGCTCTAAATGCTCTTCGTATGACATGCTATTCACTACGAGGTCATCAATATAGCACTCGACGATTTCATGTATGAGATCATCGAAGATCTTTGTCATGGCCCTTTGATAGGTAGCACCGGCGTTCTTTAGACCGAAGGGCATAACCTTGTAGCAGAATATACCCAAAGGGGTCCGGAAAGCGGTATGCTTCTGGTCGTCGGGATGCATCTTTATCTGATTGTACCCTGATGAACCGTCCATAAAGGAGAAAACCTCATGAGTGGGCGTATTGTCTATCATCAGTTCGGTGACCGGTACTGGGAAATCGTCCTACGGGCAGGCTTTATTGAGATCTCGGAAGTCCACACATATGCGCACTGTCCCGTTTTTCTTCATTACCGGGACGATGTTGGCGACCCAGTCAGGATATTGTACCTCCTGGATAAACCCAGAATCAATCAGTTTCTTAACTTCGGCGTTAATGCTCATTTCAAGCTCGAGCCGCATCCTTCTCGGCGCCTGTTTGACTGGCTTGATATCCGGGGATATTGCTAATTTATGTACAGCAATCTCTGGATCTAATCCTAGCATCTCGGAATAGTTCCATGCGAAGCAATCTCTGTGCTGCATAAGCACGTCTTTTAACACAGCCACCCTTTCTTCAGAGAGCAACTCGCTGACGAATGTCGGTCGCGGATCATCTGTCGACCCCAACTCAATCTTCTTGAGGTTATCTGCAGTAGTATGTATGCCATCTTCCAGTTCTTTCGGAGCCGGCGGAAATTCTGAGATCACCTTGTCATTGCTGTTCTCAAAGCACCAGGAAATGTCATCCATGTTCTCGGGCTCTTCTTTTAATATTGTAATCATGTGACAAGTGTGAATCCGCTTCCAAGACCGATGTGGATCTGGCTCTGCTCTTGCGGCTTTGGGTTCGTGTTTTTGTGGCGGCGTTACCCTCCAGCTGCTGGATAAAGCAAAACTGCCTTGTTGGTACTGGTCTTTGACCCAGTTCTTGAAGGTGAAGCAGTTTTCGATAGGGTGTCCTACGGCTCGGTGATAAGAGCAATAACCCGGATGAGAAACTTTGTTAGCTTGCTCAGGGTGCTTAGACTCCGGAAGCGCGATCATTTGATGTTTTATAGCGAGCTCGAGTAACTTCTTCGTCTTGTCTCGAGGGAAGGAATACGCTCGACTCATCTTTTTCGTGAGGGACAAATCCGGACCACGCAATGCCCGCTCACATGACTCTCTAATTCTGCGTCGTTGTTGTCGACTCCTTTTTCTGCTTCTTGACTTACTTCTGCCTTTGCATCGGGCCTTTTGCACGACGGGTTAACAGGGAGGAGCATTTTCGTCTTTTGCAGCTTGTTGAAACAGACGTTGCGTCCTGGCCTTCTCGTAGATGGCCATCTCGCGGTTGTGATCTTCCCGAGCCATTTGACCCGCTTTCCTGATAAGCTTGCCCGTTCGTTCTTCAAATGACGGACTCGACATTTCGCTCGTAGGATCCAGTTTTGACGAGGGGTTAGCATTCCCCGACAGGGTGTCCTCCTCCTCATCGAAGTTATATATGGCGTAGCTGCCGTGGACTCGCTCCCGTTTCCTAGATCTCATATATCCAAGCCCAAGTGTTTCCATTCTCCCGTTGGGCAATTTGCGCTGAGTCCCAGGGACCTCCCAAATCCTGTTGTAGAACCGAGCTTGTCGAACAGTCTGTTTTAAGGGTACTCCTTGGCGCTTCAATAGCCTCTTTAGTCCATTTGTGTAGTATCTGGGCAAGCGGATGGGTTGGAGCCTGTCTAGTGTAGAATCCGCGCCATGCCAGATTTCTTTCTCCACTCTTGCTTCCGTGGATTGGTAGAATAGGATCGCATTTTCACCCTTTCGCCAGGGAGGGACGTAAAACGTCTGCAGGTCCTGCACATTGTAAGCTTGAAGTGCGTCGAGATCCTTGTAGTGTTCCCGCGGCACCATGGTGATTTGCAAACTTTGATCATCGCTAGGGGATGCTTGTATTGACGGCCGACTGGAGAACACGGCATTAACCTCATCTTCCGAGTCACTTCCGAAGATCAACATGGGGCCGGACGGTCCCGGGTTGTTGCGTCGAGACGGTCCAGCGTAAACTATTTCTTCTTCTTCTTCGGTATCGCTCCCGAAAACAGGGATGGCGGCGACGACTTTGTTCTCCGGCTTGCGACACTTTTCTGTATCCTCGAAGTCTGGCAAAAAGTACTTTGCATCTTCGTACTTGCGGACTTCGTTCACGGAGAATGGGTTCAGCTCACCTGTTACGGTATACTCGAAACCATCCTTAAAGTACTTCATACACTGATGCTGTGTAAAAGGGATGATGTTGTACTCGTGTAACCAAGGACGACCGAGTAAGGCGTTGTAGCAGGTCTTGGCGTCAATGACGTGAAACTTGATGTCCGTGACGAGCAGTCCGAAACGTAATGTTAGCATTACAGATCCGAGAGTCCGTGATGACTGGGAGTCGAAACCGGAGATGGTAATTTTGTCACGAGCGAGATGCTGTACGCTCATGCAGATTTCCTTCAACACCCGAACATTAAGGAGATTGACGGAGGATCCATTATCCACCAGGATCTTGCCTATCTTGATATCATAGCAGTATCCAGAGATATATAGGGGACGGTTGTGGTCGCTCGTCCCGAGGAGAAGGTCTTCGTCACCGAAAGTGATGTCGGCCGTGTGCACTTCTTCCAGTTCATCCTTCATCCTTTCTGCGGCGAGGAAGGCTTGGAATTGCTCGGGTTCTTATAACGCCTTGATTAATGAATCTCGCGCTTCTTGGGATAATAGGAGGGTATCGAGAATGCTGAGCTGAGAAGGTAGCTTTCTTAGGTGCGCTAGGATGTTGTAGTCCACCTTACCCTTCCTGGGAGGGTCCTTGGCAGTCATCTCTTTCATGACTTGGTCATCTAAGGCGATATCCCCAGTGACCTTTTCCTTTCCCTTATCTGTTCTATTCGCGGGTCTGAGATTCTTTACCGGGAGCGTGCGATTGCGTAGCTGAATGTTCTCGCAGGCCTCCGGTTCTTCCCCTTTCCCTAAGACGGACTCTTTAAAGAGAGGGCCCAAAGCCATTTCCTCATCAGAGTCTCTCCCAAAGGTGAGAACTTGTGATCCTCCGGCGTCGACCATGTGACAGCTGCCGGTAGTTCTTTTGTGCCTGTCGGTTGTACTTCTCTGCTCCCGACGAGTTCTGTGTTTCATGCGCTTAAAATGTTGCTGGTGAGCAACATATCCCTGCCACCATATACTAAAAGCGTCGCACTCCTCAATGGGGTGCGAAATCTTCCGATGATATGCGCAATAATTAGGGTGCCCCTCCGCCCCATCGAACGCGTTCTCTTCTGAGGGTGGTAGCTTCATTCCCATTGACATGGCTTTGGCGAATCTTTTCCTCATCTTGAACACGTTTTTATTCGCATCGGATGTCTTTCGATCTGGAGGGAGTGCTTCGATTCTTTTGATTAGTCGCCTGCGCTTGGCTCCTTCCGATGCAGCCATCTCACGCTCCTGATCGGCTTTACTCTTCAAACGAATCTCGTCTAGAAAGGCGTCGATCATTCCCTCTGTTGGCCATATAAGTTCTGGCTCAGGCTGTGCCCCCAGTTTCTCAGTGCCAGGAGTTTTCTCGTCTTCCGAGTGGGAGATCACATGACAACTCGCCACATATCCCTCAGATTCATCCGATGAGCTCTCTCCCTCATCTTCTTCCTGAAAGACGTGGTTGAGGAATTCTTGTAGCGTGACGGGAGTCCGCGATTTTTGATTGTACTCTTCCAGCGCATCAATCTGTTTCTGTAAATCCGTGCACTTGTCTCCAGGCTTCACGGGCTTCTTGGATTTCTTCTTCTTTTTCTTTGAAGATTTTGACGGTTGGGTGTGAGTACTTGGGCCATCACCACCGCTCTTCGTAGTTGGATGCGGCATCAGCATCTCTTTGATGATTTGAGGTTCAAGCGGGTCCTTCCATTCGACCGCTGGGCACGCATGAAGATCACTCAGCATTCTTCTGGTTTTAGCTGATAGCACGACTTCCCATGGAGCTTCCTCAATGAAAGAACAGGTTGCCCCCGGTGTGTCTGCTTTCTTAGGAGTATGCGGCTGTGGCGGGTTCACCTTCCACTTTTCGGACAGCGCAAACTTTCCCTGGAGGTATTGATCTTCAATCCATCCTTTGAAAACGAAGCAATCCTCAATCGGATGGCTTACCGTTTAATGGTAAAGGCAATAGTTGGGGTTGTTCACCTCAGTGGGTTGTGGCGGTCGCCTTGGATTTGGCAAGTTTATAAGTCTGTTGCGTACTGCCAGCTCGAATAACCGTTTCGTCTTGTCCCGTGGGAAAGAGTAGGGACGCTTCATCTTCTCATTATAATATCGGCGTCTTTCTTCCAGTTGATCCGTCAGCTTTGGGGCATCGGGTTGCTGCTGGGCATTCGCGACGAAGGTTGCCTTTCCTTTACCCTTGTCACTCCGAGGCTCGGGCTTCGAGGGAGACGGTCTATGACCCATCTGGTCCATCTGGGCCAACTTGTCGATTAGAGCCTGGAATGTGGTTGGCTTAAAGAACATCATAAACTGGGAGATAGTTACGTGAGGGTCTAGGGTTCCCACTAACATGCCAACCGCGGGCGCTTCCTCAATGCGTTGCTCACATTTCGACCACAAATTTCGCCAGCGTATAGCATACTGGACCCACGTTTCTCCTGGTTTTACCCTGGCATTAATCAGTGCCATTATTGGAGTGCGTTCGCTGGCGCTTGCGAATCGCTGAGTGAATAGAAACTCCATTTCAGCGAACGTCTTGATAGAATCGTTCGGGAGTTCCGAATACCATTCGAACGCCGTTTCTAATAAGCTGCCCACGAATTGGCGAAGCAACAGTTTATCGTCGCCACCAGTGTTACCACAAAGCGCCCTGAACCGGGCCACATGCTGATGGGGATTGCCTCTCCCCTTATAGACGTGGAATTTTGGTATTGTGTAGTCCGGCGGATATTTGATTTGGTCATACCAGCTTGGATACGGTCGCCCCGTTTTTATGACTTGACCAACTGCCTCAGTCGCATGATGAACCCGGATTTTCTGGGCTATATAGTCGTCCAAGAGCCTTAGAGATTGTCTCCTCCTTGGCCGTTGAGAGAGCCGGTGGTGGATTTGACGTTTCTCCCCTGTCGTCTTCAAGGACGATCGGAGGATCCTCAGCAGGTGTGTCTTGTTGGATCATCATTCCCACCATGTCCTGGAATAAGTGGGCTATTTGCTTTATGTTGGCCGCTTGTTCCGCAGCCTCTTTATCTTTCTTTTCCAGTATCCTCCGGAGGAATTCGGCGTCGGTTTCCTGTTCTTGTTGCTGATCCGAAGACGCCTCGGGGTTTTCTTTCGGCCTAGTAAGCGCGGCCATTGCAATCATCATTTCCTGGAGCTTTTGCTGTTGCTCCTGATCTTTGGTTACTGACCGTGTAAGCGGTCTATGACCTGTAGACGCACGGTTGTCTTCCTTCCCCGACGCCATGTATATAGTATGGACCATCCTGCCTCCAGCCTTAGGGCGTCTGGGTTCAGCGCTTTTAGCTCTCGTTGCAGGCCCGGGGATCTTCTCCGGCCTCCTCTTTTTATGAGCTGTGGAAGTTGAGGGGGCCGTTGAGGTGGGCACCCAGATAGCTTTTCGTGGCTTAGCCTGGTGACTGGCTTCCTGTTGGATTTTCAGCTTCTTATGCTGGCGGGAGAAATTTGGATCGATCATCGAGTCTCGGGCCTGCCGCCAGACTTTATAGATTCGGGAGGACAGCCGTTGAGGAGATTGGGGCTGTTCTGCCTTTCTTCTATAGCCTTTTTCAGCGGATGGGGAGACTTCTTTAGCGCCGTGGTAGGAGAATTCCTACGCACCTTATTTAGCATCACAAAGTTGTTCCCAGTTAGAACAGGAGCATTAACTTCTGCCATCGGGGCTAGAGGAGTTAGCCCAGAAGGGGAGTTGCCTCCGGCTTTCCTCACTCGGCGCCAGTAACGACGTCGAGCGCGTCGTGCTGATGGAACCGGCTTGGTGAGGGCGATAGTCTCGTCTTACCCCCTGTGTAGGTGAGGGGTCGCTGCTGGTGCCAGCCTGTTAAAGACTGATGTCCTTTGGGTAGCAGGAGCGGGAGCTGGAACAGTCAATCTCGTAGAGACCGACTTTTTGGCAGGAGAAGCCGCCTTGACGACTTCAGGAGCAGGACTGGTTATTTTCTCAGGAGCAGCCTTCTCTGGGATTGCAGGCCCCGTTGCGGTTTTACAGGAGCCCTGGCCCAGTCTGGAGAAGACCGAAGCACTGGTGTTGGGCGACCCGTTGAGTGGGGCCGCGGCAGGGGTAAGACGATCAAAGACGGACTTCTTGGGAGCTTCCGTTGTCAGCATCGGAGCGGTGAAGCTTGTCGGCGGGAGCATGGTCCCAAAAAACAATCCTGTGGTGGCTCGAGTGACCTGTTCCACGGGCATTATGAATAGCGAAGCAGCTTGGGGTCCGTAGGCTATACCTCCTAGCGAGGCAGAGCGTTGGTTGCAATTGCAGTCCAAGCATGTCGCACAAGTGGAAGCCATTGATTCTTTGCTTTCTGCAGCAAACGAAACACCAAATCTTAGTACTTCAAAACCCAAAGGCAACCATTAGCGAACCGCGATTGGTTCGCGAATCACAACACACGAAGTGTGGAGTGGAAAGAGGAAAAGGTCCCACCGGGCGTGCCAGAATCTGTTCCCCTCCGAACGACGGCGCGACGCGGGGGCGTCTCGCGTGAGGTTCGGGGCAGATGCTAATTGGTGCTATCCGTCTACCTATCCGAAGATGCCAAATTGATTTATGGCACCGTATATCGAAGGTTTAAACGGATGCGTCCGATGTAGCAGACTTCGTCAGATTCCCCCTTGCTTGAGGGGTTTTTTGATTGTGGGGACGCTCTTCCCTGCAGGCGTAAGCCCCTGCAGTTAATTACGCTACCGCATCGCGGTAACCACTTTCTCCTTCTCCAGATGGTCACTTCGTGTCGTGTGTGTTTATTTTGTGTTTAGTTGCCCGTGGATTGTATACGGAGACTGAGTTATATCGTCGCCCGTAGGGCGTGGACTAGTCCAAATCCGTATTATCTTAGATTTGGGTTTGGGGGATTTGGGTTTAAGGATACATTAGCCTTATTCGAGACTAAGATCGACTTAAACATTTGTTAAGCATACGTTAGTCTAATTTTCAGACTAAGATCAACTTAACGGGGTCGTTTAGATCCTACAATAAAGCAATTAAGGGAGCCATTTTGTTTAGTTTAGTGACATTGCGGTCAATGGGTAGTTTAAGGACGTTGCGGTCCATAGGTAGTTTAAGGACATTGCGGTCCAATGTTAGTTTTAAGACATTGCGGTCAAGGTTAAGGACCTCATAGTCCGTGGATTTAAGGACTCTACAGTCCAAAGTTAGTTTTAAGACATCTCGGTCAAGGTTAAGGACGTCATAGTCCATGGATTTAAGGACTCCACAGTCCAAAGTTAGTTTTAAGACATCTCGGTCAAGGTTAAGGACCTCATAGTCCGTGGATTTAAGGACTCCACAGTCCAAAGTTAGTTTACAGACATCTTGGTCAAGGTTAAGGACCTCATAGTCCGTGGATTTAAGGACTCCACAGTCCATATCAATATGTGGTCATCGGGACCCGTCACCTCTTTGAAGACGTTGAGGAATTACAACGCCGAGTATCAAAGGAGTGAAGAGATGTACCCTTAAACTGAGATAGATTAAATAATCTTTGACCCAATTTGGAATCAAGACTAATTAATTATATTATGAGCCCATTGGCTCAGTTGAATTTGAATTGAGGACTTATGGCCAGCTTGGGCTAAGTCCAATCATGTTTAGGATATTGGCCCTCTGTTGGTCCATTAGAGGAGAGGCTTTGCCTCTAGACACTTAGCCAATTGGGCTAAAGTTAGTGTTAAACACCAGCAACAGGGGGTTCAAATTAGTGTTAAACACTAAAACAAATCGGTGTTAAACACTAGCAACAGAGATCTCAAATTAGTGTCAAACACTAAGATAATCAGTGTTAAACACTGGTGACAGAGATTTTAATTTAGTGTCGAACACTAAGAAAATTAATGTTAAACTCTGTTAACAGAGATTTAATTTAGTGTTAAACACAAAGAAATTCAGTGTTAAACATTGCAAGAAAGGCCCTTCGGTTAGTGTTGAACACTAAGGCAAAACAGTGTAAAACACTGGATTCAGAGGGCCTAATTCAGCGTTAAGAACTAAGGTAAGAGGGGTCATGTGGTAGCACGTGAGGGCGCCCTCCCCTTTATTTGTTCTGCTGAGAGTGGTGAATATTTTGGAGCATCACGTGCTGTCACGTGATGGGCATTTAATTGTTTGTACGTTAAAGCTTCAGCCAAGGGTCACGTGGGTCACGTGAGGCATTGCCTCAAAAGCCCTTCGATGTGGATCTTTCCAGGGGTCACGTGGTAGCACGTGACCCTGCCTCTTTGCAATTTCTGACTAAATTCTTCATTAAATCCCCATTGTCTTTTGCAGAATTATATTCTCTGATAGAGTTAAACTCTGATTTTCCTGTAAGAATTAAATTCTTCATATATGTGAAGAATTGAGTTCTGTTATAGGGTTAAACCCTAATAATAACTTTAAAAGAACTAAATTCCTTCTTTCTTTAGAGAATTACTCTTAGATAGGGTTAAACCCTAATTTATATTCTGAGGGATTAGATTCTGTCATAGGGTGAAATCCTAATTTCTTCTTTCTTGGGGGAATTAAATTCCTGTTATTTTAACAGAACTAAGTTCTTAAGTAGGGTTAAACCCTGATTCTGTTCATTCTGAAGGAATTATATTCCTATAACATAGGGTTAAACCCTAATTTTAATTCGAAGGAATTAAATTCCTATAATTTTGTGAGAATTAAATTCTCCAACTTTCATTCCCTCTCTATGTTTTGGATCTGCATGGCAGGATCTCAACCCAATGAGAATTAAATTCTCAATTCATGGGGAGATGTGCACTTTGCAGATCCTCCACTAAAGAGAGAACTAAGTTCTTCTTTTTAATATGAGAGTTAAACTCTGTTGAGAATTAAATTCTCTTTTTAGAAGCCTTCCCTTTCTTACCTAAGGTTTTCTTCTGCAGCAGATCAAATTCTTCCAAAGTCTTAAGGCTCTATTTCTTTTTCTCTCTCTCTCTCTCTGTATATATCTCGGCTCCTATTTATAGGAGCAGGAGCAGAATCAATTAGTTTTTGGTGAATCTTTCATTTCGAGATTTGATTTGTATTCATTCGAGATTTGATTTGCATTCATCATTCATTTGGACCTTTGGATTATTAGGTGAATTTTATTTACCATTGGATTTTAAATCCAAAGATATCCCTTTGTTATTTCGGTTAGATTTTAAAGGGAAATCTTTCTAAGTTCAAGATTTTTCCATAGATAGGTGATATTTAATCTTTAAATCTTTAATCCAATCGGTTTCAAATAATCATTCCCCATTGGAGAGATTTGAATGCTGTTCAGAATTTAATTCTGTTAAATAGATGGGCTTTGAAAGCCGGTCACGTGTGGCCACGTGACCCTTGGTCACGTGTAGGCACGTGACCCCCTGGGACAAGTTTTCTTCTCTTTTCTGCGCTCTGTCTTCTAGCCGCTGTTCAACCATCACGTGCCAACGCGTGACCCCTGGTCACGTGTGAGCACGTGACCCTTTCTGGAGTCTTTTCTTTGATTTAATCAAGGAGCTGAATCTGCCTTTGCCGCTGCTTTTAATTGTCACGTGCCAACACGTGACTGCTGGTCACGTGCTAGCACGTGATGCTTCCTCCGTAAACTTTCCTGATTTTAAATCAGGAAACAGCAGCTTCTCTCTCTCTTTCTCCTTCTCTTTCTCTCTCTTCTTTCTTTCTCTCTCCCTGCGCTGCCTATCTCTCCCCTTTCCCTTTCTCTCTCTCTCTCCTCTCGCACACTTTCTCACAGATCTCGCGGTTACTGTAGGTTCCTCGAATCCCGTCACCGCGCCTCACTTATCGTCACCTCCCTTCACGTTTTCCTTTTCTCTCTCGTTTAGAAAACCCCCCGAGCTTCCTTCTTCAACAAATCCTCAACTCAAAACCCTAATACCCTTATTGCTTCCTCCTCCTCCGTCATTAGAGCCCTCACCCCTCCTCCTTCGCCACCTTCTCATCTCCCTCAATGCGCCAGAAACCCTCCTGCACATACCCTGCACTTCACCCAGTCGACGCCAGCCGATCCAAACCCTAACCACCAACGCTCTTCGCCGGAGTCGATCGCCGCCGATCTCAACCGCGACCCCAGATCATCCTACACCATCGTGAGCACTACACCCTCTCTCCTCTTCTTCCTTCTTTCCTTCTTCTTCTTTCTCTCTTCTTCCTTGTATTAAATTTCTTTTTCTGTTAACCGCCGGGTTCTCTGCAGATCACTCGCCGGAGCTCCGTCGACGCCGTCAATATCTCACGACTTCCCTTGGGACCACAGTGAGCTTCTCCTCTCATTCTTCTTCTTACTCCTCCTCTTCTTTTCTTCTTGTTTCTTGTATGCATTTTTCTTCTTTAATGTTCACTGTTTGGTTGTTCGTCGGAATCCGACCATGCCGACGACGTTTCCCGACGACCCAGCGAGGACCCCTGACCCGTGTGACTGCACCGTTCGTCGTTTGGGTTCATTCCGTGAACCGTGCGCGCGTCGCGATTTTTTCCCCGCCGACGCGTAACGTTCCGTTTTCCGTTTCGCGACCCGTCGAGGCAAGTTAATCTTGCTACATGCTATTTAAACTACTACTTATGCCATTTAAATTACTATGTACCTGTTAGAGTGCATTTTAGATCTGTAGTTCCATTTTAATACCAGAATTCCTTTTTTTCATGTCGACGTCCCATTATATCATTTTAGAATCATGGCTCGAAATATACCCGTTTGTTGTTAGTTCTGTTATACATAGTACCCGCATTCATAGTTAAATCTTGTAACACTTATTTGCACGGTACCCTTTCTTATTTTTATATCCTGTCGGACGACCGTGTCCATACAACCCACCTGATTTATATTCAATTATATCTGGAGATTATTTAATACACTTTAACATGAATTTAACATCCATAAAGGTCATACTGTATGCATGAAATGATAAAACTATCTCTTAAACCCAAACTGCTAACCGTGCATCCAAGTAATCAAATCGGTAACTATTTGCATATCATATTACATGTGCCAGTTTATTGTCGTGGTAGTAACCATGCTTGTTTATTTATAACCATGATTATGCTAGTTGATTATGAGCACCCACATGATATCTGGTATACCCTGACATGACTTGCTACACATATTACCTGACCCGATATGGTACCGTACACTACTTGACTCGACCCGATGTACCATGGCTTGACCCGTTACCTGATCTCGTGTCTAATGCCAACAAGCCTGACATGTAGTCCTCACGGACCGTTCCTGTTGTCTATCCAGACAAACCTGCTCTTACCTGATCCTATGTTGGCATTAGTTCTTGATTACTGAATACCTGACTTGACATACACACTTGGAGGTATGGGGAAATCAACGATGAAACCTGACTTGTAACTCGACAGTGTACTACCTTTACTGATCAGTTTTAGAGGCTAGGCCAGCCTTAGGATGATGCTGCTGACATCATTCATCTGTACATATTTCATGTTTTAGTACCTAGCGGCATGTCTCGGATCCAGCCCGAGAATCTTGACCGTGGTCCCGGGTATGCACGGGATACTATTGAGTTACATCGATGATTCATCAAATTGATTTCAAAGACTTTAGAATAGATAACCCAATAGACCGGTTTAGTTTACTCACTGCACACTACCCTTCACTGCCCTGATTTATATCATTGTTACACAAGCTTTATAACTCATGATTATATTTGCATTGCTTGTTACCCTGTTACCCTTTATTACTTGATGTCATGACGCGCTGACGTCTGGGTTTTGCATGGCCCAGATTCTGTACCATTGCTGCAGTCCGAGCAGGAGTACTTCAGCCAGCAGGCTGAGCTGTGAGGTATCGATAGTAGTTAGTTCTTTACTTCCTGCATTTTATTCCTGATGTGAGCCCGCATTATGGGACATACATTCCAGTTATTTGTATTGGATCTTTTGCTTCCGCACTTTTATTATTCTTGACTCATGTTATCTTGGCTTATGGACATGTTTTAGATAATTATATTTTGTTCTTAATATCTCTACAGCCGTAATGTGACTGTGGATGGATACTTCCTACCCACAGGTAGCATGGTTGGCTATGTCACGTGCCTAATTTAGCGTACTCTGGGAAGCGGGGCGTGACATGGTTCTTTTGGTATCAGAGCCATAGGTTAGCCGGGTTAATTCTTTTGTAGTTGGGTATTGTACCCAATACACGAATCAGGATACCCGTGTTTAGGAAACATGTCTTGCTACTTTGCCGTTTTACCGTTCTTGAATCAAGTTCTTCCTGATTATATCTTTTACGATGTGCAAACTTCCTTTGCATATCGACTCGAAAACCTGATTCCTTGTTATCTCTAGAACTTAGGCGACTTGGGTGGAGTTTTGTAATTGTAGTTATGATACCGCGGCATAGTTACAATGCGGTACTCTATTTAAGTAACTTGGAGTTCTAGCCTTGATCTATATTGTAAATTTGTTATCATGCTAATCTTGGGTGTTTTGATTTCAGGAGTATGGCAGACAAGAATCTGAAGACGTACCAAAGGCGTGTTGACGAAGCCGCCATGCTTGGAGTGATACGGGGAATGCTAGAGAATCAAAAGAGGCAGACCGAGCTGATCCAGCAGCAAGCTGAATCGTTTCAGGAAGGTTTGCAGATCGTTCAGCAGTCTATGAACAGTGTTGGAGCTAAGCCAGTTGATCGTGTTGGGACCGTAGCAGATTTCAGGTGTTTGGGTCCGTCTGTCTTTACCGGTTTGGAGGAGCCGTTGCCAGCAGAGCAGTGGCTAGTTGACACGGAGAACTTACTTATTGCGGCACAGATTCCAGATGATAAAAGAGTGGATGTGGTGCGCATTCAGTTAGTGGACTACGCCCGTGAATGGTGGCTTGTGGAGGAGACCCGCTTGCCCAAGCCGATTAAGTGGGCGGATTTTTCGAAGAGTTTCCTGGAGAAGTTCTTCCCACGGACTGCACGGGAGGAAATGGAAGAGAAATTCATCAGTCTGAAGCAGAATGGTGCACCCGTAGATGTACATGCAGCAGAGTGGACACGACTCAGTAGATTCGCTGGACCTTTAGTTGCCAACGATGCAGATAGGGCAAGGAGGTTCATGCGCAGCTTGGATGTGGACATCCAGAGGCAGATTGTCTCCCTGGGTTTGACCACTTTCTCACAGGTACTTACGGCATCCCGAGAACAGCAGAGCCTATCTGGGAAGACTGGGAGTTTACATCAGACAGCAGTTGCAGTAAGGAAGCTGGCATTTGTACCAAGCCGAGCTCATGGACGCAGAGCTATTCCAGTGGACCGTCGTGGCGTAACACCGATGAAGACGCCTGCTGTAGTTGACCAGAGAAAAAGCGTGACTTGTAACTACTGCCATTTACCTGGCCACGTGCAAAAGGATTGTCGAAGGAGGCAGGGGCTTTGTTTGGTTTGTGGAGCGGCAGATCACACTGTTAACTCATGTCCGTCGAAGCTTCGCACAAGGGATGATATTCAGAAGCCTCCGCAGAGACCGTTCCAGGGACAGAAGCAGCTGACTCAAGGACCTAATCAGGCTCGAGCTTTTACCTTGACGGCTGAGGAAGCTAAGGCTTCGGGAGAAGTTGTTTCAGGTATTCTACTCGTTCATGGTTTTCCCGCATTAGTGTTATTTGATTCTGGTGCATCCCATTGTTTTATGTCATCCAAGTTTATAGCTACACACTCGATTGCCTGCACGACACTGTCTATTTTCTGGGACATACACACTGGGAATGGGAAAATCATATCTAGTAGGGAATGTAACGATTGTACAGTTGTTGTGTGCGGACGGGAGCTTTTTGCAGATTTCTTGGTGATCGATACGGGCAGCTACGAAGTCGTCTTGGGAATGGATTTTCTTGGCACTTTCCACGCTCACATTGATTGTAGGGCAAAGAAAGTAATTTTCCAGATTCCCGGACATCCCGAGTTTACCTTCTCTGGAGGAAGCAGTTCTGTCGGGCCAGTCGAGTTTAGGGCTAGGCCGAAAACTAATATTCTTGCATCAATGGAGGTTGATAAAAGTGAAGAGCCAGCTGTTGTTCGCGATTTTATGGACGTGTTTGAAGATATATCGGGATTACCGCCGAAGCGAGACGTGGAGTTCGCAATTGATCTTATTCCTGGTGCAGCGCCAGTATCTAAAGCGTATTATCCAATGGCACCAGTGGAGTTGGAAGAAGTCAAGAAACAGGTTGCTGAATTGCTTGAGAAGGGTTGGATTCGAAGCAGTAACTCACCTTGGGGAGCTCCAGTTCTTCTAGTTAAGAAGAAAGATGGCACGAGAAGGATGCGCATCGACTATCGAAAATTAAACTGGGTGACTATTAAGAACAAGTACCCGATCCCTCGCATTGGCGAACTTTTTGATCAGCTTAGTGGCGCGAGGGTATTCTCGAAGCTAGATTTACGATCCGGATATCATCAGGTCCGAGTGAAAGCAGATGATATTTGCAAGACGGCGTTCCGAACTCGGTATGGACATTACGAGTACTTAGTGATGCCCTTCGGAGTAACGAATGCACCGGCGAAATTCATGGACTTGATGAACCGAATCTTTTCACCATTCTTAGACCAGTTTATTATGGTGTTCATCGACGATATTCTGGTTTACTCGAAGAGTATGGAAGAGCATGCTGAACATCTGAAGATCGCACTGCAGACGCTGAGACAAGAGAAGCTATATCCGAAGATGAGCAAGTGCGAGTTTTGGCTGGAAGAAGTAAAGTTTTTGGGGCATGTTGTGTCTGGCAATAGAATCACCGTCGATCCCGAAAAGATTGCAGCAGTTCATGATTGGCCGATTCCAAAGAATGTTGCGGAGATAAGAAGTTTTCTTGGACTCGCCGGATATTACAGAAGATTTGTGGAGAACTTTGCTCGTCTGGCGGAGCCGTTGACCAAGCTTACGCGTAAAGAGGTACCTTTTGTATGGATGGATAGATGTGCGTCAGCTTTTGAGACGTTGAAGCAGAAATTGATAACTGCCCCTATTCTAACCGTGCCAGACAATTCCGGAGGATTGGTGATTCACAGCGACGCATCTGGGAAAGGATTAGGATGTGTTTTGATGCAGCATGGAAAGGTTGTAGCATACGCATCAAGACAGTTGAAGACCCATGAGAAGAATTACCCAACTCACGACATGGAGCTTGCGGCTGTGATTTTCTCTTTGAAGATTTGGAGACACTACCTTTTGGGCGAAAGGGTCGAAGTTTTCACGGATCATAAGAGTTTGAAGTATGTGTTCACGCAGAAGGAGCTTAATATGAGGCAAAGCAGATGGTTGGAGCTGATGGCTGACTACGATCTTGATCTTAAGTACTATCCGGGGAAAGTTAATGTCGTGCCGGATGCGCTCAGTCGGTTACCAGCAATTCAAATGTTGACTGCACAGAAGGATCTCATTGAAGACTTTCGAAGATTTGATTTGGAGGTTGTGCTACCGCATTCTTCGGGATAGTTGATGCAGCTGCAGGTACATTCGTCGCTGATCGAGAATATTAAAGCAGCGCAATCGCAGGACCCTAGATTGCAAAAGTTTCGAGAACAGGTTGAAGCCGGACTACGAACAGATTTATTAATCCACGAAGATGGTTCGTTGAGGTATGGTAGCCGTTTGTGTGTGCCAAAGGGAGATATTCGCGAAGAGCTTATGAAGGAGGCACACAGTTCAGCTTATTCCGTACATCCAGGAGGCACAAAGATATACCGAGATATTCGACAGCATTTCTGGTGGGAAGGCATGAAACGGGAGATCGCTCGATTTGTGGCTAAGTGCTTGGTGTGTCAGCAAGTTAAGGCTGAACATCAAAGGGTTGCTGGTTTATTGCAACCACTTCCGATTCCTCAGTGGAAGTGGGAACATATAACCATGGATTTCGTGACAGCTCTACCGCGGAGTCCAAAGGGCAACAATGCAGTATGGGTGATTGTTGATCGTTTGACCAAGGCAGCTCATTTCATTCCTTTTCGGGTTGGTCAATCAACAGAAACTTTGGCGGAGCGGTACATGCAGGAGATTGTAAGATTGCATGGAGTACCGGTAAGCATCGTGTCCGATCGTGACACTCGGTTTTTATCACACTTTTGGCGGAGTTTACAGGAAAGTTTAGGGACTCGATTGAATTTTAGCACAGCTTATCATCCTCAAACTGATGGTCAGTCGGAGAGAACGATCCAAACTCTTGAAGATATGTTGAGAGCATGCATGTTGGACTTCAAGGGTTCTTGGGAGGATCATCTACATTTGGTGGAGTTTTCATACAACAACAGTTTCCAGGCAACTATTCAGATGGCTCCATTTGAAGCTTTGTATGGTCGCAAATGCCGTTCACCTGTTTGTTGGGACGACGTCGGTGAACGAAGGTTGTTGGGACCGGATCTGGTTATGCAGACAGTTGAGAAAGTTAACGCTATTCGGAATCATATGAAAGCAGCTCAAGATAGACAGAAGAGTTGGGCATATACGTCGAGAAGACCTCTAGAATTCGCCGTGAGTGATTTGGTATTCTTGAAGATATCACCGACTAGAGGGGTGATTCGTTTTGGAAGTCGAGGAAAACTCAGTCCTCGATTCGTTGGACCCTTTGAAATCTTGGAGCGTGTTGGTGAAGTAGCGTATCGTTTGGCGTTACCGCAATCCTTGGCAAATGTGCACGATGTGTTTCACGTATCTTAACTCCGTAGGTATGTTCGAGATGAAACACATGTGTTGGATCATTCGGAGTTGACGGTACGAGAAGATTTGACTTTTGAGGAGCGACCGGTTGAAATCGTGGATCGAAGGGAAAAGGTTCTTAAGAACAAGGTTATCCCTCTTGTACTTGTTTCTTGGGGTAATCGCTCACATAGAGAGTCCACCTGGGAACGAGAAGATGAAATCCGGCAGAAGTTTCCTCATCCTTTCTTGTAGGTTGTTTTTCGTCTATCCTTTGTATACTTGGAATTTCGAGGACGAAATTCTTTTGTAGTTGGGTATAATGTAACAACCGAGTCCAGTTCTACAAATTTCAGTTACCGTATGTGTAGTGTGTGGTATTTTTTTCGTTCATCTTGCTTGACTGTTGCCAGTTACAGTTTACACCGACATGTCATATTTTGCGTATAACAATTTAAGTCTGTTAAAACAAATTAAAAATACTTGTCATGGCCAGCTTGTCACCCCTAACCCTGTGGTAGCGTCCTTGCATCGTGTTCTCATCCCGTTCAATGAAACGGACGTGTTTGGACGGCTACGCGCACGTACGTGCGTCCATTCTTGGGGGTATGCTTTTTAATTATAAAATCCTTCATTTTTATTTTTGGAACCCGCCAATATTTTTCATATTTCAAATTCAAATTCAAATTTTTGGACTCGATCCGGGCGCAATTCTGAAGTATTTTGCATTTACGCCAAATCCTATTTTCTAATAATTTTTTTTAATCCAGCGAAATTAAAATCCTACAACAGAAAAATATTTTTTCCCATTCTTTAAAAATCCTTCTAAAGTTTCTCTAACCAATCAGAACCCACAAATCTTTCTCATATTTTTCCTTTATTGGCCACGAGCCAATCACAGCCTCCCATTTTCTCCCCTGGGCCCCACACGAATCCCTTCAGCCAATCGCAGCTTCTCTCTCTCTCTCTCTTTCTTCTTCTCTTTCTCTCTTTTCTTTCTTTCTCTCTCCCTGCGCTGCCTATCTCTCCCCTTTCCCTTTCTCTCTCTCTCTCTCCTCTCGCACACTTTCTCACAGATCTCGCGGTTACTGTAGGTTCCTCGAATCCCGTCACTGCGCCTCGCTTATCGTCACCTCCCTTCACGTTTTCCTTTTCTCTCTCGTTTAGAAAACCCCCCGAGCTTCCTTCTTCAACAAATCCTCAACTCAAAACCCTAATACCCTCATTGCTTCCTCCTCCTCCGTCATCAGAGCCCTCACCCCTCCTTCTTCGCCACCTTCTCATCTCCCTCAACGCGCCAGAAACCCACCTGCACATACCCTGCACTTCACCCAATCGACGCCAGCCGATCCAAACCCTAACCACCAACGCTCTTCGCCGGAGTCGATCGCCGCCGATCTCACCCGCGACCCAGATCATCCTACACCATCGTGAGCACTACACCCTCTCTCCTCTTCTTCCTTCTTTCCTTCTTCTTCTTTCTCTCTTCTTCCTTGTATTAAATTTCTTTTTCTGTTAACCGCCGGGTTCTCTGCAGATCACTCGCCGGAGCTCCGTCGATGCCGTCAATATCTCACGACTTCCCTTGGGACCACAGTGAGCTTCTCCTCTCATTCTTCTTCTTACTCCTCCTCTTCTTTTCTTCTTGTTTCTTGTATGCATTTTTCTTCTTTAATGTTCACTGTTTGGTTGTTCGTCGGAATCCGACCATGCCGACGACGTTTCCCGACGACCCAGCGAGGACCCCTGACCCGTGTGACTGCACCGTTCGTCGTTTGGGTTCATTCCGTGAACCGTGCGCGCGTCGCGATTTTTTCCCCGCCGACGCGTAACGTTCCGTTTTCCGTTTCGCGACCCGTCGAGGCAAGTTAATCTTGCTACATGCTATTTAAACTACTACTTATGCCATTTAAATTACTATGTACCTGTTAGAGTGCATTTTAGATCTGTAGTTCCATTTTAATACCAGAATTCCTTTTTTTCATGTCGACGTCCCATTATATCATTTTAGAATCATGGTTCAAAATATACCCATTTGCTGTTAGTTCTGTTATACATAGTACCCGCATTCATAGTTAAATCTTGTAACACTTATTTGCATGACCCACAGTACCCTTTCTTATTTTTATATCCTGTCGGACGACCGTGTCCATACAACCCACCTGATTTATATTCAATTATATCTGGAGATTATTTAGTAAACTTTAACATGAATTTAACATCCATAAAGGTCATACTGTATGCATGAAATGATAGAACTATCTCTTAAACCCAAACTGCTAACCGTGCATCCAAGTAATCAAATCGGTAACTATTTGCATATCATATTACATGTGCCAGTTTATTGTCGTGGTAGTAACCATGCTTGTTTATTTACAACCATGATTATGCTAGTTGATTATGAGCACCCACATGATATCTGGTATACCCTGACATGACTTGCTACACATATTACCTGACACGACATGGTACCGTACACTACTTGACTCGACCCGATGTACCATGGCTTGACCCGTTACCTGATCTCGTGTCTAATGCCAACAAGCCTGACATGTAGTCCTCACGGACCGTTCCTGTTGTCTATCCAGACAAACCTGCTCTTACCTGATCCTGTGTTGGCATTAGTTCTTGATTACTGAATACCTGACTTGACATACACACTTGGGGGTATGGGGAAATCAACGATGAAACCTGACTTGTAACTCGACAGTGTACTACCTTTACTGATCAGTTTTAGAGGCTAGGCCAGCCTTGGGATGATGCTGCTGACATCATTCATCTGTACATATTTCCTGTTTTAGTGCCTAGCGGCATGTCTCGGATCCAGCCCGAGAATCTTGACCGTGGTCCCGGGTATGCACGGGATACTATTGAGTTACATCGATGATTCATCAAATTGATTTCAAAGACTTTAGAATAGATAACCCAATAGACCGGTTTAGTTTACTCACTGCACACTACCCTTCACTGCCCTGATTTATATCACTGTTACACAAGCTTTATAACTCATGATTATATTTGCATTGCTTGTTACCCTGTTACCCTTTATTGCTTGATGTCATGACGCGATGACGTCTGGGTTTTGCATGGCCCAGATTCTGTACCGTTGCTGCAGTCTGAGCAGGAGTACTTCAGCCAGCAGGCTGAGCTGTGAGGTGTCGGTAGTAGTTAGTTCTTTACTTCCTGCATTTTATTCCTGATGTGAGCCCGCATTATAGGACATACATTCCAGTTATTTGTATTGGATCTTTTGCTTCCGCACTTTTATTATTCTTGACTCATGTTATCTTGGCTTATGGACATGTTTTAGATAATTATATTTTGTTCTTGATATCTCTACAGCCGTAATGTGACTGTGGATGGATACTTCCTACCCACAGGTAGCATGGTTGGCTATGTCACGTACCCAATTTAGCGTACTCTAGGAAGCGGGACGTGACAGGTAGTTGCCTACCCACGATGCCAGAGATCAAAGCCCTCGCCAAGAGGCAACCGCGCAGCTTCACTGCCCGGTTATCCTTGGTAGGCTTCTTACAGCCCCTCCAACGCTAAGGATCAAAGTCCTCCCAGAGGCAGCCGAGCATCTACCATGCTCGGCTATCCCTGGCCGGTAGTTTCCCTACTTGCAACGCCGGGGATCAAAGCCCTCGCCAAGAGGCAACCGCGCAGCTTCACTGCCCGGCTATCCTTAGCAGGCTTCCTACGGCCCCTCCAACGCTAAGGATCAAAGTCCTCCCAGAGGCAGCCGAGCATCTACCATGCTCGGCTATCCCTGGCCAGTAGCTTCCCTACTCGCAACGCCGGGGATCAAAGCCCTCGTCAATTGGCAACCGCACGGCTTCACTGCCCGGATATCCTTAGCAGGCTTCCTACGGCCCCTCCAACGCTAAGGATCAAAGTCCTCTTTAGAGTCAGCCGAGCGACTTCCCTACTCGGCTATCCCTGGCCGGTAGCTTCCCTACTCGCAATGCCAGGGATCAAAGCCCTCGCCAAGAGGCAACCGCGCAGCTTCACTGCCCCGGTTATCCTTAGCAGGCTTCCTACGGCCCCTCCAACGCTAAGGATCAAAGTCCTCCCAGAGGCAGTCGAGCCCGACCCTCGCTCGGCTATCCCCGACTGGTAGCTTCCTACCACAACCGACAGAGATCAAAGCTCTCGCCAAGAGACAACCAAGCAGCTTCCCTGCTCGGTCATCCCCAGCGGGCATCATCCTGCCCACCAGACGCCGCAGGTCTGCACACGTCGCATCGGTCAACCGACGCTTGACACGCGGAGATGCACGAACCGGCGCACCTTCCTTAAATGCAGAGATCTCGCCATGATTCGCTGGTAGAAAAGACAGCTGACAGCCCGGGAATGCGTCCCGACTAAATCTTAGGAGGGAGCTCACCCCGGACGACCCGACAGTCCACTCTTGACCCGACCCGCCAGCTGGTCGGGGCAAGAGTGGGGGGTTAATGATGATGCTCTATATTGGCGATCTAATAATATCAGGACACGTAGCAGATGACGTGTCCCAGAACTCAGAAGAAAGGGCCCATAGGGGCCGACCAGGCCACCATGGTTCCCGACCTGCAAGCACAAACTGGCTCACCTCACAGCCCCTTGCAAATTGGCCTCCTTAGCCCCTCAGCTCGCTCCCGAGCTACCACAAGACCAAGATACCTCGGCTCCCCCGCTCGTTCCCGAGCCCTCCCGCCGAGACCATCTTCCTCGGTCCCTCCGACCGACCAACTCCACCACTCACAGGCGTAACTGCCGCTCCGCAAATCTCGCCATGCGCGGATTCTCCGCCGGCAAAATCCCATGTTCCACGCCATCACGATCCCCATTAACGGGCGATCCGCTTATTACGCGGGCGTGACGTCGGGAGCGTAACTGCCGGCGAGATTCTCGTACCTGCTACTGCGTGCTGCCGCCACTATATAAACCCTCATCACAGAGGGGTCAAGTAAGCTCTTTTCACCCCACTCAGCCGTTACTCTGATCGGATCTTGTGCTAACTTTATCGTCGGAGGGTCCTCGGTGGTACCAAACCATCCCGGGACTTCCTTGCAGGTATTCGGCGCAAACTCCTTAAACCACCAATCTCCTCAAAACCCATTGAGATTCACATGCACAGGAGATCAACTTCAAAATCCACCGGAAGATCGATGGAATACAACATCTGACGGAGATCCGAAAAGGACCTCCATCACCGTCAATTATGATCATGTTCATTTGTAGGTTGCAGATTTTGGATTGGCAAAGCTAACTCAACAAGCTGGAGGTATGACACAGCCAACTCGGCTTGTTGGAACATTTGGTTACATGTCTCCGGCGTAAGCATTTTACTCTCCATAATGAGATGTCGTTTAATTTTTGTTTTGAATATAGAACGCTTATTAACCATTCTGGAACCTTAAATGTTTGGGTTAATTGCACAAATCACCCTTGTAGTTTACCCTGTATCGCACTTAAATCCTGATGTGATTTATATGCACAAACAACCCGGCCCCTATGTTCATCAACCAGGACCCTGTAATTCACTCATATTCTACTCTAAAAAAACATGAAGAGTTCTAGAGTTGACTAATTTGAGTCGTTCAGAGTTGAATATGATTGTCTTTAAGAATTTTGATCTATGAACTGTACCAGTGGTTGAACCAATAATTTATTAGAGGTCTGTAAACGCTTTACGAGGTAAACTACAGGGGTGTGTCGTGCAATTAACTCTTATTGCGTGAGCTTTCACATACTAGACTAGATAAATTTCTTAATTGCACATACTGGACTAGAAAGTAATGAATATTAATAGGGTTGAAGTTAGGCCCTCGGCAAACCTTATGAATCGAGAGGATAAATCCAATGACTCATATTCAACTTACTACAGCAATCTTTATATGCAAATGCTTCAAACATAAGCCCTAACAACAAATTTAGTTAGGCCCTCGGCATCAAACCATTGAAGCCTTAATCTCATCAATTCTCTTTCCAGTTTGAAGAAGCTCTCAACCAGCCTGCTCCAATAGATTCTCTGAGAAACTAATAGATCCAAGACTGGGAAACAACTGCCCGATTGACTCAGTTCATAAGGTGAGTAATCACTTCGCTTTTTCTCCGCAATGAACACTGGTGTGGTGGGCTAGCAAATGTATAAGCACCACATAACTTAAAGGTGCCCCTCGGCCGAAAACACTTGGTTGTAAAGGCAGAATAAACGGAGCTATATGGATATATATTTTTTAAATCAAGTATGAAGAGGTTTTGTCCCAGGACCTCGTGCAACCTAGTGCTTGTGGGCTACACTGGCGCAACACTTGACATTCTGTAACCAGATGGCGCTTCTTGCCAAGGCATGCACACAAGATAACGCTAAGCTGAGGCCGAGCATGAGAACCATCGTGGTTGCGTTAATGACACTATCGTCCGCAACTGGGGACTGGGACATCGATTTATTCTATGAAAACCATAACTTGAGGGGGTTTTATGAAAAATATTTTACATATACTTCCAAAATAATTCTCAAGTATTTATTCATCGTATTTAGGATTTTCATGGATGTAATTTTTAAAAGTGAGGTATTCTAGTGAATAAATAAATAGATTGAATAATACAAGGTATTTTAGTGTAAAGTTGACTTGTATGGATTCTTGATGGTATTTTCATGAAACTTGTAATTCTTTTGTTTAGAAAAAACATGGAATTTATTATATATTTAAAATAAATGGTTTGATAATATTATATATAATTATTAAAAATAAAATTTATTTATTAAATAGAAAATCACGTTTTTCTTAAAAATTGCATTAAAAATTCTATCGAGATCGTATGCTCCGTGAGGAGGTCTGCATCTCGCCCTACTAGTCCGATGGATGTGCGATAACCCGCACCAACCGAATCGAATTCCCCAAAATGGGTTGTAGAGGCATAATTGCAAGGAATTTAAATAATAAAATTTAAAGAATACATTTTTTAATAGTTTATGGTATATGTAAAAATCGTATTTGTCCCAAAAATATTGTTAAAATGAAATCGTGCTATATCATAATGCGTGTTTGTGAGAGATAAGTCATTATCTCGTGAGATTTTCTAAAGGTAATACAAGCAAAAAATGATAAAAGACGTCATATGTAATTTTATGGTATTTAAACGTAAAAGTATAATAAAGGTTGTTTTATATGGAGTTTTAAAATGAAACTTGTTTATAATTATTGTTTAATGTTTAACAAACAAAATATAATGATTTAGATAATTAGTTCTTAAGAAAAGTTGTTATTTTAAAAAGTTTTAGAAATGAATGTCGGTATAACTCCACTTACCGACATCATTGAAAAGAAGAAGTTTTGAGATGTGAAAAGAAGAGGAGAGGGAACTTATTAGTTTAGGGTTTAGAGGAGAGGTTGATGAAAGAATTGGAAGCTTCGTGGATTCGCGGGGTCATCGGAATCGTCTCGAATCGTCGCTGGAACTTGACCTAGTGCTAACTCCACTTGTACTCTTCTTTGCCTTGGAAAATTTTAAGAATTTTTGACAATAGATTTCAGAATGAAGAGGGCTGGGATATGATGTGGTATTTATAGGATGGTATTAAGGTTTCGAGAATTGAAGAGAGAATTAAAATGTATTAAAAATAGAATTTATGAGTGAATTAACACTCTCTGGATAATTGCAGAGAATTCAAACATAATAGGAGTAGTGGGGATAGGCGAAAGGATTGGGGTTCAGAACATGGGAGCATTCCCAACGGGGGAGCCCAGCGCCGCCGGCCCTATAGAAGATCTCGCCGGTCCACTGTTGGAGGTGGGGGCTTGGATGAATGCCACGTGTCTAGGTCGATTCATATAACATTCAACACATATTTGATTTTATCAGACTTTTCATTTTACGTGTATTGCACCTGTAAACTTTTGGGCTTCCAAAAAGTTTAAAAGAAAAATCAATAAAAATATATGTGGCTGATGGGATTCGAACACATGGGCTATGTCACAGCAGTGCAAGGATTTACCAATGGGCTACAAGTGCTTTCTTGCTGTTCTTAAACAAATTAAATTTATAACTTGTGCTCAGGCTTGAAACTCTATTCTGTACATTAATTTGAAAATTTTTATACAATGAAATTGGAGTCGTTACATTCTACCCTCTTTACAAGAATTTCGTCCTCGAAATTTACAATTATTTGAGAATTAGTTTACAAACAAGTAAGGGTACCTTGCACGCATATTGTCCTTGCTTTCCCACATTGATTCTTCTGGTGAATCTTTTCTCCACATCACTCGGACCAAATTTACTTTCTTATTTCTAAGTGACTTTACTTTTCTGTCCATGATCTCAATGGGTTGTTGCTCATAAGATAGATCCGTCTATACAATGAGCTCGGAGTGATCAAGAATGTGGCTGGGGTCGCTCACATATCTTTAAAACTGGGATATATGGAATACATTGTGCACTCCTTCCAATGAGGGTGGAAGTGCCAAACGATAAGCCACTTTTCCGACTCGTTCGAGTATGTCGAATGGTCCAATAAATCTCGGACTGAGCTTACCCCTCTTTCCAAATCGAATTACTCAACGGTTTGGAGAGATCTTTAAGAACGCATGATATCCCGGCTGGAACTCCAAATGTTGACGCTTTGCATCAGCCCAATGCTTCTGTCGGTCTTGGGCTATTTGCATTCTTTCCCTGATCGTGCAATGAAATTGGAGTCGTTACATTCTACCCTCCTTACAAGAATTTCGTCCACGAATTTTACAATTATTTGAGGATTAGTTTACAAACAAGTATGGGTATCTTGCACGCATGTCGTCATCGCGTTCCTACGTTGATTCTCCTGGTGAGTCTTTTCTCCACATCACTCGGACCAAATTTACTTCCTTGTTCCTACGTGACTTTACTTTTCTGTTCAGAATCTCAACGGGTTGTTGCTCATAAAATAGATCCGTCTGAACAATGAGCTCAGAGTGATCAAGAATGTGGCTGGGGTCGGTCACATATCTTTGAAGCTGGGATATGTGGAATACATTGTGCACTCCTTCCAATGAGGGTGGAAGTGACAAACGATAAGCCACTTCTCCGACTTGTTCGAGTATGTCGAATGGTCCAATAAATCTTGGACTGAGCTTACCCCTCTTGCCAAATCGAATTACTCCACGGTTTAGAGAGATCTTTAAGAACACATGATCTCCCGGCTGGAACTCCAGATGTCAGCGCTTTGCATCAGCCCAGTGCTTCTATCGGTCTTGGGCTATTCGCATTCTTTCCCTGATCGTGCGAACTACATCCACAGTTGCCATGATCATCTCAGGTCCAAGTAGTTCCCTATCTCCGATGTCGTCTCAACTTAATGGTGAACTGTTAGTTATATGTATGCCCTAGAGGCCATTATTGTACATGAGATGTATATTATAATGAATGCTTGGACATATATAGGGAGGACTTTCTTGCTCGACATGATAGTATGCTATATGGTTGCTCTTTATCTTAATATGTTGACATGTTGACTTGTATAAGTGATGCTGTCTTGCTCTCACATGTTGATAAAGCCCTTAGGATGTGTACTTGACTACCAGGACTATGATGTAGATCATACTAGTGGGGCCAAGGGTAGTCCACAAGTACACCCTATAATTGTTCCTAGTCGTGGGAGTATCGAAACAATGCATTGATACTCCAGAGTAGACTAGCGTATGCGCTTCTCGACCCATATGATGGGCAATGGATGATCCTATATCTATTGGTGTTTGACATCAGAGAAGGTATACGGGTGCTCAGTGGAGACTGGGTACACTGGACGGACTCGCCGAGAACTCCTAGATGGTATTATATCTATCGTCAGATAGCAGTTCTCTGGTGACACTGGTACAGGTTAGTCTGTCGACCCGAGATCGTCATAGAGTCTTGTGTGATTCCTACTGTGCTTTGATTTCCACCATACCACGGTCAAGATATCGTGCAAAAAGGTGGTTTTTGGGTAGAGTCCCGAGTCATATGGAGGCAATGAGCAATAGGACGGGATTCGTCTCTCCCGGTATTGGGAGTTGATATTGCGCTATGCTCGATTGGCCATAACATGAAATCCCTGGCCAGGGTTGCTGAGATTTACTGGTAAGTGTTATAAGTAGTTTATCGAACCGTTATGGACTTGCATCGGCATGACTTATCAGGCTATTGGGGTCTGACGATTACCACCCCCACGCTGTGATATGCGACATATCTGACGAAGAGACCGAACTGTATGGTAGTGTTACTGATTGGATTCACAGGAGTATGAGCAGGCTTGCTTGTTGATGTTCTAATCGCTCAATACCCGGGTGGCCGTTACGTTTAGTAGAACGCTTGTGACTTGTGGGTGTTTGATATGATCATCACCTACTGCTAGAGTATTGACGAGTCTTTAGAGTCCTATATAGAGATTTCCTGGTTCATGGGAAACGGAGTAGGAGCACATATGTGATATGTGCGGGACCGAGATTAATGCGCGTATGTGATACCGCATTCTATTCTCGCGATATGTGATATCGGTCGGTTATATGTGATATAGCCAGGTTATCGGATCAAGTGTTGATTCGATGGATTGTTACATTTGATATTAGCCGGTTGTATGTGATATAACCGGATTATTAAATCAAGTGTTGATTTGATAATTTAATGTATAATTATATATTTGATATATTAACTTATATTAACTAATATTAGCTCACTTAAACATTTCTTTTTCTCACTAGTGTACACTTAGTATATATGTGATATATATTAATGTACATTATTTTGTGTCATGCTTGATGCCACATGGTTCATGGGTGTATGAGACTCACACCATGCTTATTAATAATGAAGGGTTTTATTTATTTAAAGTAAATAAAAAATGGTTGGAAATTGTCACATGGTTGAAACTTGTAGAAGCTTGTGGAACCATTAACCAAGTCCACTCTTTTTACTTGAAGATGTTTATTAACCCAATCATTATTGTTAACACATGGTTTATTCTCTACATGAGTTAGTGTATGACACTAACTCACCCATGGTTTGCTATTCTCACCTCATGAGTTTATTCTCTCATTTTCCACTTCATCTTCTTCCTCATGAGAAAAAGCTTGCTAGCTTTTTTCTAAGTGATGAAATATTGTGAGAAAAAGAAATCTAAAGAGAGCCCAATTCCTACTTCATCATTCTTTACTGTTAGCTATTTAGTTTAGGGTGTTTGCTTCACTAATCTACCATTAGTGAAGAGGTAGCATGAGCCTGAGTCTCCTCGACGTAGATCATCTTCGGCCTCGAAGACTTCGAGCAAGCTTGTTCATTTCTTCATGTGAACCCTTACTAGAGTTCGGGTGTTCACTACTTGGAGCGAAGGGACTACTACATGGAGCTTTAGAAGTGAAGGACCGGTCTATAAAGGTTGTATTCCTCATTCACTTAAGATGTAAAGTTGTTTGCATTGCTTATTGTTTAAATCTCTAGTTAAAAATTCTAGGTTAGGGTTCTTTAGAACGGCAAAAAATTTTAAACGGCATGGACGATACCTCCCGAAACCTTGCCGCCGCCCTACGGAACCCTGCAGCGGTATTAGAGCCAAGTTAGAGATTTAAACGATTTTTGTTAGAATTACGAAACCGAAACAACTCCAAAACACCCGATATAAAATCTAGTTTCTGTCAAATTTTTAAAGGCGTCAAAATTTTTTTCTAGCAACTGCAGAATATTGTATGAGATATAACATGAACACTGTGAAAATTTGAAGCAATTTGGCCTCAAAGTGGCCGGCCACATAGCCCCAAAAACCGGCCTGCTCGGTTCATTTGGCTCCTCTGGGCTTCAAATTTTTAGGGTGTTCCAGTTTCTGGGTTTTGGTATTTCAGGCGTTGCTTGTTTTTGCTAAATTTGCATGTGATATTAACTTTCTGCAAAAGCAATTCGGAGTGTTTCGTAATCATAATTTTAACATGTATTCGGGTTATTTAGACGACGTTAAAAAGTTCGAACGGATATCAATAACCCATATTTTCCCTCGCTGGAAATTTTCCAAGAGTTGGATTTTTTCCGTGTTTAAAATCTTCAGAAAATCATGCAAGCGATTCTGTGGACCCTCTAGAAGAACGATATCCAAACTCAACATTTTGGATCGCGGAACCGCAGTAATACCCTAGGGTTTGCGGCAGTTCCGTGGTGACATGAGTGAGGCATGGGTCGGCCATTCTACGGATGGTTCATAGGAGTTGTGGCAGTTTCTGGGTACTTTTTGAACTCCGCTAAAGTGTTGAGCTTTTAGGGAAATTTTGGGTGTTTGTTTATTCGATCGAAAAGTTTAATATCGTCTAGCTATCTGTGATTATGATACAATATTTGGAATCCACATAATTAGTTATGAGATAACTAGTTTGAATTTTATAAATCTAGCAAGTTAGTCTCATTTGATCGGTTGCCACGGAATTTTGATATGGATCAAAAGTCCGTCACAATCACGTAGTGTACGCGGATACTCGCCAGATAACAATACTAGATAGCCACGCCCCATAGCCCCGACCAAGTGGCTGTAGGAGTACCCTATCGCCAAAAGCATTCGTTCGGGTGCTCGCGGCCGCGGTGTTCCGCCTAAGTCCACTTCGTCGACGGCATCGAGGGTGCGGCCGTCTACTAAAGTTTTCGACGAGCATTCGATCAGGTTATCAGGAATCTTGTTGAATTACCCGATAAGTTATTAGAAAGTGTTTTCAATATCGAGACTAAAATGCGAGGTTTATAATTGTTAGGCATGTGATGTCTAAGGAATTCATTTCGTTAGGCATGAAATCCAAAGTATGAGATACATTGGGTTTATGATGTCTAAGGTGATTGCGGATTCCAATTATTGTAGTTTTTCAATTTTTTTCTGCGGCCATAAGTGTAATATGTGGTGTATCGCTGGTTTCGTTGCTATATGTCAACGACAATTGGGATACGCATTTACTTACGTTGATGACATGTGATATTATGTATTGCTGTGATATGTTATATTGGATCATCGTGTTTTGAATAGCCGGGTTTTTTTATGTGAGATGAGAGTTTTTCATTTTCATTCATGTAATATCTTGTATGTAATATTCTTTTATTGGGGCACTTCCGGGTTGTGGATGATGTCACCATTGATATATATTATTTACTTTTCCGCATGGATAGACCCAAGGAGGGGAGCACAAGTAACCGGTATCTAGAGTCCAGTAGGAGACCATCTTGAGGCGTCGAGTCTGGGTCTCCTAACTCTAGAATTAGAAGGGTTGCTTGCCGCTCTCGTAGGGGTCTAGGGATGTAGGTTTGGCTATTCATCGCGACCGTGGAATCCGCGTTTTTTATTTGGCTTAATTTAAAACACGGAATTCCTAGTATATCCAATATTTCATATGTATTCTTCTGCTGCTGATATTCTGTGATGTGATCACTTGATATTCTGAGACGAATGCTTATATTTTATATATATGATATATAATAAATATTGATGCTTTCGTTTCTTCTGTGATACTTGGGAAGCATAATTTGATGGGACTTCATTAATGAGATTAATGAAATAAAAGAAACCTAAAGATGTTGTAGAAACTTGTTTTTAAAAAAAACTGGTAGCTCTAGTTCTTGCTTTGCATAGCGGTATTCCTTATAGAATATCCAGCACTTTATTCGATAAGGAAAGAGATGAGATCCCTTCACCGGGAGTGACCTCTTTAGTGAAACTAGCAGATGCTACAACCCACTCGGTTTGTCTTTTGATTGCTTCTATAGTTTTTTCTTTGCATAGTGGTATTTGTGAAATATCCTGCACCTTATTTGATAAAGAAAGAGCCGAGATCCCTTCACCGGGAGTGACCTCTTCAGCAAAACTAGTAAAAGCCTAAAAAACATTTCTTTTCAAAATCACTCGATTCCACAACGATATCAAGTTCATTACGCAAAGAGTTTTCTTAAAAACCTATCGTAACCCTCCGTCATTTCAGATAAGTACTACTTAGTATTCGTGCTACGTTTGTTGACCTTGTCAAGGCATAGTGTGCGGTAGCTGATTAGTTCTTATCTGCTAGCATATGATACGATTGGATTAGGATAGTCGTGCGGCCTTATTGACCTTGTCATGGGTCATGCGGGCGGGTTTAATTCAATCAGGAAATGACGGGTTGAACTTGACTTGCGGTCTATGGTTTGTTGACCTTGTCAAGGTCATAGATCGCTAGGGGCAAAAGATTATCGGGAATTTCAAATGTTGAAATTTGCAATGAGATTGCATACCTTCTATGAGATAATTGGATCCCGATACCCACTGCGAGTAAGAGTTACTCCTGGGAGAGTTTTACACATTACAATTAGCCGATCAAGTAGGTGTCTAGAAAGGTGTTAACGGGGTTACGCTCCTGGAAAAACGAAGTTTATTTTAATTAGATCCGTGTGAAAGCACAGGGAACCTCCCTCAAAATACCGACACTGGCCTGGCAGAAAGATTGGCGAACTTGTAGGGTGTAATTAATCCCGGCTGGTCTTACCTTTTAGGGGTTGAAAGAAGATTTGATAAAAACAGTGGGAGCCATCCTGATTAGATAAAATAATAACCAATCTGATCTTGAAAGAGCGCACGCAGAGTGTTTTCTTCTCTCTCTCCTGGTAGCGACCATGCCATGCCTTAATCAAAATAATAATATGGATGCTTTGACCGAACCTACTTATTATACTGAGCTGGGGAACGTTGGTCCCGCTCTATCTTATAATTTTTATAAGTCCGAGTAGGAAATAGGGGAATATCCAGATTCCCATGCCGCCCAATCAAGGAATAAAGCATGTTGATGCATATTCTTCGGGTGTGTTCATTACCGAGAACTGTTTCTCAGTATCCTCTACGTCCTGGGTGTGTGATACCGGATCAGGATCCCGCATATGTAATATGTTACATGGGCTACAGATAGGTAGAGAACTGGGAATAGGTGATATGTCTCTAAGTGTAGAGAATGGTGCAAGTGTTGCAGCCAAACCAGTTGGCAAATATCACATTGTATTAATACATTGATTCTGAACAAATGTTATTACATACCGAACCTGATATACAGCATTACATCGGTTTCTTTAATGAGTTAAAGAAAGATATAATTTTGTATTGGAGGATAATGTTGTGAACATTTTTCCTGAATCAAGAGTTGATTCGATCAGGCACGTTATATAATAGCATATACGTTCTAAATCAAACTACAGTTCAAAGTATATAGAACACACACAAGAGGAGCAGTCCAAAAATGAATGAATCCTTCTTATGGCATTGTAGACTAGGTCATATCAATGTGACACGACCAGCTAAGTTACATAAGGATGAATATTAGAATCTGTTCGAATTTTTCATCTTCTGCTACTTGCCAGTCTTGTCTCAAAGGTAAAATGACCAATACTCCGTTTACTGGAAACGGAGAAAGAGTTACTGAACTCTTAGGACGGATACATGATGATGTATACGGTCCTATGTCTATTAATGCCAAGGTTGGTTCTTCGTACTTCATTATATTCACTGATCTTCTCTCAAGATTCGGACATATGTTCCTGTTGAAACACAAGTCTGAAACTTTTGAGAAATTCAAGGAATATAAGCTTGAACTTGAGAACCATACGGGTAAAAGTATTAAGTCCTTCGATGTGATCGAGGAGGCGAATACTTGGGCATGGAGTTCCTGGATTTTCTAAAAGGAGAATGTGATTCTCTCTCAGCTTACTCCTTCGAGTACACCACAGCACAACGGTGTATCGGGGTGGAGGTATTGCGTCCTATGAGATAAGGTGTGCTCTATGATGAGTACTGCTGAGCTACCTGTTTCCTTTTGGTGTTATGCGCTTGAGAAGCTGCATACCTATTGAATGAGGTTCCATCCAAATCAGTGCTTACCACTACATATGAGATATGGAATGGGAAGAGACCATGTCTTAAACGAGTTAAGATATGGGGTTGTCTGGCCTATGTTGAAAGGCAGAATCCAGACAAACTCGAGGCAATGTCAGTTCTGTAAGTTTGTTGGATATCCCGAACATTAGCAAGGGTATATCTTCTACCATTCTGAGGAGCAAAAGGTGTTTTGTTTCTTAGCATGCCACCTTTTTAGAAAAGGAATTTCTTGCGAAGAAATTTGTGGTCATGAGGTAGAACTGGAAAGAGTTCTAGCTAGACAAACTAACAGCTGATGATTTGGTGAAACCAAAGGATTCAATAGTCTCCAACGAACCTCAGCCTATCCGCGAATCTGGTAGGGTTCCTCATCCACTTGAGAGATACTACGGTCTTCTCGGTGACAGTGGAACCGAGGATTGCATCATGGTAGATGATGACCTAACTAGGTTCAACCAGGCCATCACAAGTGGGGACTTTGTGAAATGGTTGGATGCTTGCAATCAAAGATGGAATCCATGTACACCAACAAAGTATGACTTTGAATGTTGCACCTGAAGGGGTAAAACCCATTGGGAGCAAATGGATCTTGAGAAGATTCTTGGTGTAAATGGAAAAGTTGAGATTTTCAAAGCTATGCTTAAGTCCATCAGGATTAAAGCAAGCATCGCGGAGTTGGAACATCTGTTTTGATGTGGCGGTCAAAAAGTTTGACTTCATCAAAAAGGTAGATGAACCTTGTATATACAAGAAGGTAGTAGAGAGTAAGGTTGTCTTCTACGTATTATACGTAGATAACATACTCTTGATAGGAAATTGTTTCCTATGCTACACTCGGCCAAGCTCCTCTTATCACGAGGATTCTCCATGGAAGATCTGGATGATACCTACTACATCTTATGGATTATGATCTATGATGATAGATCTAAGTGGATGTTGGGAGTGTCCCAAATCCAGGTACATTAACACCGTACAAAAGGGGTTTAGTATGGAAGATTCTAAGCGTGGTGGTTCGTCCACTTACTCAGGAATCACTCTCTCTAAAAAAGATGTTTTCCAAGACTGATTTGGAGAGAGCTCGCGTGCAAGAGATACCCTATGCTTCGGCAGTAGGCTCTATCATGTATGCGATATTATGTACCGGACCATATGTAGATGACTCACTAGGCGTAGTGATCATGAATCAATCGGATCTTGGGAGAATCACTGGACAGCTATGGAGGACATTCTTAAGTACTTGAGAAGCACTAAAAGAATGTTCTTGGTTTAAGCTTCCAGAATGATAAGGTCGAATGAAAGTCAATCACAGGCATTGTCTATACCCTCAGTGGAGGGACGGTATGTTGGAAGAGTTCCAAGCTAGATACCATGGCATACTAGATGATAAAGGCTGAATACATCGCTACCAACGATACTGCCAAAGTGGCTGTCTGGGCATTACTTGTTCATGAAATGAACATGGTTCCTACTATTGAGCGTCTAATAACTGTTATTGTGACTACAATGGAGTTGTGGTTTTAGCCTAGGAACACCGGTCCCATCAGTGATCCAGAGGGAGATGGTTGATCTCCAACGGATCGAGGTCAGGAGAGTTGACACGAAGGATAACACGACGGATCCACTCACCAAGACCTACTTCCCCAAATACTATTTGAGAGATTTTGGGATGGTTGAGTATGGGATACTACAACCACTGTTATATCGTTGGGTATTGAATACTACAACAGATGGCCTTAGTGCAAGTGGGAGATTGTTAGTTATATGTAAGCCCTAGAGGCCATTATTGTACATGAGATGTATATTATAATGGATGCTTGGACATATATAGGGAGGACTTTCTTGCTCGACATGATAGTATGCTATCTGGTTGCTCTTTATCTTAACATGTTGACTTGTATAAGTGATGCTGTCTTGCTCTCACATGTTGATAAAGCCCTTAGGATGTGTACTTGACTACCAGGATTATGATGTAGATCATACTAGTGGGGCCAAGGGTAGTCCACAAGTACACCCTATAATTGTTTCTAGTCATGGGAGTATCGAGACAGGGCATCGATACTCCAGAGTAGACTAGCGTATGCGCTTCTTGACCTATATGATGGGCGATAGATGATCCCATATCCATTGGTGTTTGAAATCAGAGAAGGTATACGGGTGCTCAGTGGAGACTGGGTACACTGAACAGACTCGCCGAGAACTCCTTGATGGTATTATACCTATTATTAGATAGCAGTTCTCTGGTGACACTGGTACAAGTTAGTCTGTCGACCCAAGATCGTCATAGAGTCTTGTGTGATTCCCACCGTGCTTTGATTTCCACCATACCACGGTCAAAAGATCGTGCAAAAAGGTGGTTTTTGGATACAGTCCCGAGTCACATAGAGGCAATGAGCGATAGGAGGGGATTCGTCTCTCCCGGTATTGGGAGTTGATGTTGCGCTATACTTGATTGGCCATAACATGAAATCCCTGGCCAGGGTTGCTGAGATTTACTGGTAAGTGTTATCAGTAGTTTCTCGACCGTTATGGACCTTGCATCGGCGTGACTTATTAGGCTTTTGAGGTCTGACGATTACCACCCCCAGGCTGTGATAAGCGACATATCTGACGAAGAGACTGGACTGTACGGTAGTGTTACTGATTGGATTCGCAGGAGTATGAGCAGGCTTGCTTGTTGATCTTCTGATCACTCAATACCCGGATGGCCGTTACGTTTAGTAGACTGCTTTCGGCTTGAGGGTGTTTGATATGATCATCACCTACTGCCGGAGTATTAACGAGTCTTTAGAGTCCTACACAGAGGTTTCCTGGTTCATGCGAAACGGAGTAGGAGCACATATGTGATATGTGTGGGACCAAGATTAATGCGCGTATGTGATACTGCATTCTATTCTCACGATATGTGATATTGGTCAGTTATATGTGATATAGTCGGGTTATCGGATCAAGTGTTGATTCGATAGATTGTTACATTTGATATTAGCCGGCTGTATGTGATATAGCCGGATTATTAAATCAAGTGTTGATTTGATAATTTAATGTATAATTATATATTTGATATATTAACTTACATTAACTAATATTATCTCACTTAAATATTTCTTTTTCTCACCAGTGTACACTTAGTATATATGTGATATATATTAATGTACATTATTTTGTGTCATGCTTGATGACACATGGTTCATGGGTGTATGAGACTCACACCATGCTTATTAATAATGAAGGTTTTATTTATTTAAAATAAATCAAAAATGGTTGGAAATTATCACATGGTTGAAGCTTGTGGAACCATTGACCAAGTCCACTCTTTTTGTTTTACTTGAAGATATTTATTAATCCAACCATTATTGTTAACCCATGGTTTATTCTCTACATGAGTTAGTATATGACACTAACTCACCCATGGTTACACTAACTCACCCATGGTTTGCTATTCTCACCTCATGAGTTTATTCTCTCATTTTCCACTTCATCTTCTTCCTCAGGAGAAAAAGCTTGCTAGCTTTTTTCTAAGTGATGAAATATTGTGAGAAAAAGAAATCTAAAGAGAGCCCAATTCTTACTTCATCATCCTCTACTATTAGCCATTTAGTTTAGAGTGTTTGCTTCACTAATGTACCATTAGTGAAGAGGTAGCATGAGCTTGAGTCTTTTCGACGTAGATCATCTTCGGTCTCGAAGACTTCGAGCAAGCTTGTTCTTCATGTGAACCCTTACTAGAGTTCGGTTGTTCACTACTTGGAGTGAAGGGACTACTACACGGAGCTTTAGAAGTGAAGGACCAGTCTACAAAGGTTGCATTCCTCATTCACTTAAGATGTAAAGTTGGTTGCATTGCTTATTGTTTAAATCTCTAGTTAAAGATTCTAGGTTAGAGTTCTTTAGAACGACAAAAAATTTTAAACGGCATGGACGATACCTCCCGAAACCTTGCTGCTGCCCAACGGAACCCTGCATGAACGACACTTCTTTCCATAGAGAGCTGCAAAGGGTGCCATTCCAATACTCTCCTGGTAGCTATTGTTGTGTGAAAACTCCACAAGATATAGGTGATCTTCCCATGATCCTCCGAAGTCTAACATACACGCTCTTATCATATCTTCAAGGATCTGAATCGTTCACTCAGACTGGCCATCTATTTGTGGATGATAAGCTGTGCTGAAGTTCAGACTCGTTCCCAGGTTAGCTTGCAAACTTTGCCAAAACTGCGATCGGAATCTGGTGTCACGATTGGAGACAATGCAAACCAGTACTCCATGTAATCTCACGATCTCATGCATGAGTTCATGGGTATCAGAAATAGTACACTATGAAGAGTTAAATCTTACTTAAAAATTCAGACTTACTTCCATGTACTTATTTGCTAGTGTCTCAGTAGATTAGCCAACTCGAAATGGGATGAAGTGAGCCGACTTTGTGAGTCGATCCATAATAACCCATACCGCATCGTTACCTTTCGTGCTGCGAGGAAGTGCAGTCACGAAGTCCATGGTGATGTGTTGCCACTTCCATTCTGGAATAGGTAACGGTTAAGTAAACCAGCAGTCTTGTGATGCTCAGCTTTTACTTGCTGACACACCAAGCATTTGGCTACGCTTCTGGCTACTTCATGCTTCATGCCATGCCACCAGTAATGTTGACGTAGATCTTTATACATCTTTGTACCACCTGGGTGTACTGAGTATGGAAAGTTGTGAGCTTCTTTCATCAACTCTTCCCGAATAGGGCCTTATGGTACACATAATCTGCTTCCGTATCTCAAAGATCTGTCTTCATGGATGATGAAGTCCGTTCTAAGTCCACTTTCTACTTATTCTCTTATCTTTTGCAACTTGGCATCACTTGCTTGAGCTACTTTGATCTAATTGACAATAGTAGACTGAACTTGTAAGTTCATCAACTTTGAAGTATTACCTGGCATAACCACTTCTATCTCCGTCTTGGGTAATTCTTGTTGAAGTTTCCACTGTGCGGTGAGATTCATTGATAGAGGCTGACGACTAAGTGCATCAGGAACTACATTCACCTTCCCTGGATGATATTGTAGGTTGATGTCGAAGTCCGCCATAAGTTCTAGCCATCTTCTCTGCCGCATGTTCAACTCCCTCTGAGTAAACACGTATTTCAGGCTCTTGTGGTCCTTGTATATGTCTACTCGCTCTCCAAGTAGATAATGGTGCCAAATCTTAAATGCAAACATAACGGCCGCCAACTCCAAATCATGTGTTGGATAATTGCGCTCATGAATCTTCAGCTGTCTTGATGCATAAGGTACAACTTTTCCTTCTGGTATAGAACACATCCTAATCTCTTACCGGATACATTGCAATGCACAACGAAACCTCCAGATTGGTATGGTATTACAAGGATAGAAGCTGATGTCAATCTTGACTTAAGTTCTACAAAAGCTTGTTCACATGCTTCTGACCACATGAATACTTCATCTTTACATGTGAGCTTGGTTAGGGGTGTTGCAATCTTCGAAAAGCCTTCTATGAATCTTCGGTAGTATCTTGCTAAACCCAATAAACTTCGAATGTTCTTCACCGTCTTTAGTGTCGGCCATTCGCGTACTGTTGATACTTTAGCTGGATCCACAGAGATTCCTTCGCCTGAAACGATATGTCCGAGAAATCCGACTTGATCTAGCCAAAATTCGCACTTGTTGTACTTGGCATAAAGTTGATGCTGTCTCAAAGTATCCAGGACAATCCTCAAATGTTCAGCGTGGTCTTTCCGATTCTTTGAATACCCCAGGATGCCGTCAATGAAAATGACAACGAACCTGTCTAGGTACTCTCGGAAAACCTGGTTCATCAGATTCATAAATATGGCTAGTGCATTGGTCACTTCAAATGGCATCACGAGAAACTCATAATGACCATAAAGAGTCATGAATGCCGTCTTCGGAATATCAGACTTTTTGACCTTCACCTGATGATAACCCGAACGAAGATCTAACTTTAAGAAAACACAAGACCCACTTAGCTGATCGAATAGATCGTCGATGCGCGGTAGTAGATACTTGTTCTTTATCGTGACTTCATTCAGAGCTCGGTAGTATATGCACATTCTGTATGAACCTTCCTTCTTCTTCACAAGCAGAATTAGATATCCCCAACTTGAGGTACTGGGACGAATCCATCCTTTCTTCAAAAGTTCGTCCAATTGAGTACGGATCTCCTTCAATCCTTCAGGACTTAAGCGATATGGTGCTTTGATCACCGGTTGTGCGCCAGGTACTAAATCAATACCGAATTCAAGAGCTTGATCGGGAGGCAAACCTGAGATGTCTTCAGGAAATACATCTTCGAACTCTCGAACTACCTCTGGCTTATCTTCTTTCGCCTAAAGTGTAGCAACCACTGCCTTCTTTGGTTTAGCTTTGTAGGTGCTAAGCTCTAGTGAACGGTCTCCACTCTTGAAATAAAAGACCGGATGATATGGAATCTCGAACACTACCCTTCTTTGACGACAGTCGATGGTAGCGTAGAAAGTTCCTAGCCAATCCATACCCAAGACTATGTCGAACTTCGGTATATCCAGCACCTTGAAGTCCGTATAAAATTCTCTGCTGCAGACGACCACTGGACACAGGTCGTATCCCAAAGTTGCCTTTAGAATGTCGTTCCCTGAACTAACATTCCAGCTGGATACGAGTGGTTTCACTGGAATCGCATGAGTTCGGATGAACAGTTGCGACATAAAGCAATGTGATACTCCAGTATCGAAGAGTGTTAGTGCAGGAAGTGGGGCTACTAAGATTGTACCTAAATTATGTGGGATATGTTTAGGTATGAAAAAGAATATATGGATGTAAACAAGTATTGAACAGATTTGAAAGATGGGAAGTTACCAGTGATGACTTGGACAGTGGCTTCAGCTTCTTCCACAGTCATTGTGAAAGCCTGTCGCCTAGGTACATTCCTTCTGCTGGAGGCGCATTCCTCTGTCCGTTCCTCTGTCCCTGAGGTAGATTCCTTTATGCTTGATAGAACTGACGAGGAGGAGGTGCAGTAGGTCCACGAGGAGGTAGAGGTAGGAGAGCAAGTCGAGGAGCGGGTGCCTGAATAGCTGGCCGCTGCGGATAAGTGATGGCTGGTCTGTAAGCTAGGTTCGGATTGAGTCTACGAGGACATGCACCAATGTCGTGAGTGGATAAGCCGCAGACTAAGCATAGGCGATTAGCACGCCTGTAATCTTTCGCCGGGTGTCAATTCCTTTTGCAATAGAAGCAGAAATCTAGACTGGGCTGGTTAAAAGATACTCCCGGTCTCCTGGGTACAAACGGTGGCCTGGAAGAGGCTCCTCCTACTATCTGAATAGCAGGGCGCTTCATACCGGCAAATTGAGGTCTGCCCTTCCTCTTCACTGCTGCCTCATATCGACGGGTAGCCTTCAGAGCTAGATCGTGAGTTGGGAAATCCCCTGTAGCTAGAGCAGCTTGGATCTCTTGGTCCAACCTTTGCTAAAATCGTCTAGCCCTAATCTATGCAGTCAGTATGAGATGTGCCGCGAACCTGTTACCGTCTTGTGTTAGCTGTGTAGTATATGATATTAGAAAACTTGAATATTTGAGATATCTCTTACCTGCTCAGCATGGTGAATTCAACGTCATACTCATCCACGGATTTGCTCCACATAGAGCCTTGTTGCAGGTGAATGAATGCTGCTCCATGTCAAAACGGGCAGTCTTGGGAAAATATTTTGCGTCGAACATGTCGCGAAATGTCTTCCATTCGATTGGCTGGGTAAGTCGGCTTTCTTTAGCCTTCCACCATACTCTAGCGTTGTCAGTTAGTTGCAGCTTCGCAACTCTTACCCAACCAATATCTGGCACTTGTGTTGCTGCCAGATCGTATTCAATCGACTGAACCCATTCTTCTGCCTCAAAATGGCTCTCTTTCCTAGAGAATTGTTTAGGGTGCATTGCCCGGAATTATTTCACACCGGGTGCCTCAACTTATGGGCGATACAAAAGGATAGCAGTCTGCTGCTGCTGTCCCTCCAAGAAGCTCTTGATTGCCTCAAGTAATACCGTCTGCTCGTTGATAGGAGTAGCTACGGTAGATGTAAGTGGTAGAGGTGATGGTGGGGTGTTGCCATTCACGTTATTGCTGGTGTTGTTCGGGGAATCCATAACCTTGAAATAAAAATAGGGTTAGGATAGATTCAAGAAATATGAAATGTAAACAATGTTTAATTGCTGATTCTTATAATTCTTGTGATATATTGCTTAGGTTTCCATACAGAACCGACTTGCATAAGCCACCAACAAAACCTGTCAGGCCCTGCTTCTCAGGGTACGGGGAAGTAGATGTGGCGAGGCCCGCGACGTATTTACTCAGAAGTAAACACGTTAAGCGTAAATAAGCAATATAATAAATATACATAAGAAATGACAAGAGATATAAATAAACATCAACTTTTTATTTATATTCATTTTTTACATACAACTGAAAAGTAAATACAATTGGAAAGTGATGCTTAAACAATGGAAAGTGAACTGAAAGTAAAGTAAGTACAAGTGAACTAAAACTCCGAATCCTCAATAAAGTGCTCCAAATCGTCCTGGCTGGGCTTGATCTCCTGAGAGTCGGGTCCTCCTGACAACATTCCAAAGAAAGAAGAAATAGGAATGTCGTCAGCGAACTAGCGCTCGGTAAGTCCCAAGAGATAGGATAGAAATAGACAAATGGAGTGAATAGAACTGATAAAGAAAATGTTAGTTTTGCTAACGTAATTGTTTGTAACTTGGTACAGAATATATCAGTGTATATGAGAGGAGTCCAACTTACTCCGTGGACTAAGACATATGGAGTACAAGACCCCGTCAAAACCCACGGGACAACGACAACGGATATTCAGGTTAGGTGTATTATTGTGACCGTTTCATTCCACTTCTAATACATTCCGTACCAATCTACCCCTTAAAAACCCTATGAATATATATTGTGTTGTTTTATAGATGTAAGACTTGCCGAGACCATGGTATAAATTGTTCATGTAAACGAATAATAATGTAAACGGATAGTTATGTAGTCAAGTCAAGATATATCCATGGTTCGGTCAATTCAAGTCATGTTGATTTTTTCTGGTATAGTTCTGGTGTTCATGTTCAAGTTCAAGTATAGATTGGATTCATGTTGTATTAGAGTTAAGATTGGATTGTGTTCATATTTAGATTGTATTCGGATTAGACTGAGACTCGATTGAGTCGGACACTTAAACAGAATTGGATTCCTGAATTAGGTTTTGGAGTTATCGGTAACTGCAGCATATGGACGGCAGGATTTGTGATTTTTTCCAAGCCAATTACCATTGATAACCCCGTTTTAGTTTTCTACCTTAAATAGGCAAGCACCCACTTTCTCAGGCTCCCTGAGCCTCAAGAGAATTGGTCTCGTTTTAACCTATATTTACTAGGGTCCTTATTGTAATTTAATATAACTTGAGGGGGTTTTATGAAAAATATTTTACATATACTTCCAAAATAATTTTCAAGTATTTATTTATCGTATTTAGGATTTTCAGGGATGTAATTTTTAAAAGTGAGATATTCTAGTGAATAAATACCTAGGTTGAATAATACAAGGTATTTTAGTGTAAAGTTGATTTGTATGGATTCTTGATGGTATTTTCATGAAACTTGTAATTCTTTTGTTTAGAAAAAACATGGAATTTATTATATATTTAAAATAGATGGTTTGATAATATTTATATATAATTATTAAAAATAAAATTTATTTATAAAATAGAAAATCACGTTTTTCTTAAAAATTGCATTAAAAATTCCATCGAGATCGTATACTCCGTGAGGAGGTCTGTATCTCGTCCTAGTAGTCTGATAGATGTGCGATAATCTGTACCAACCGAATCGGATTCCCCAAAAAGGATTATAGAGGCATAATTTCAAGGAATTTAAATAATACAATTTAAAGAATACAGTTTTTAATAGTTTATGGTATTTTAATGTAAAAATTGTATTTGTCCCAAAAATATTGTTAAAAGGAAATCATGTCATGTCATTATGCGTGTTTGTGAGAGTTAGGTCATTATCTCGTGAGATTTTCTAAAGATAATACAAGCAAAAAATGATAAAAGATGTCATATGTAATTTTATGGTATTTAAACGTAAAAGTGTAATAAAAGTTGTTTTGTATGGAGTTTTGAAATGAAACTTGTTTATAATTATTGTTTAATGTTTAACAAACAAAGTATAATGATTTAGATAATTAGTTCTTAAGAAAAGTTGTTATTTTAAAAAGTTTTAGAAATGAATGTCGGTATAACTCCGCTTACCGACATCATTGAAAAAAAGAAGTTTTGAGATGTGAAAAGAAGAGAAGAGAGGGAACTTACTAGTTTAAGGTTTAGATGAGAGGTTGATGAAAGAATTGGGAGCTTCGCGTAGTTGCGGGGTCACCGGAATCGTTTCGAATCGTCGCCGGAACTTGACCTAGTGCTAACTCCACTTGTACTCTTCTTTGCCTTGGAAAATTTTGAGTATTTTTAACAATAAATTTCATAATGAAGAGGGCTAGAATATGATGTGGTATTTATAAGATGGAATTAGGGTTTTGAGAATTGAAGAGAGAATTAAAATGTATTAAAAATAGAATTTATGAATGAACTAACACTCTCTGGATAATTGCAGGGAATTCAAATAAAATAGGGGTAGTGGGGATAGGCGAAAGGACTGGGGTTCAAAACATGGGAGCATTTCCAACGGGGGAGCTCGACGCCGCCGGCCTTATAGAAGATCTCGCTGATCCACTGTTGGAGGTGAGGGCTTTGATGAATGCCACGTGTCTAGGTCGGTTCATATAACATTCAGCACATGTTTGATTTTATCAGACTTTTCATTTTACGTGTATTGCACGTGTAAACTTTTAGGCTTCAAAAAGTTTAAAAGAAAAATCAGTAAAAATATATGTGGCTGATGGGATTCGAACACAGGGGCTATGTCACAGCAGTGTAAGGGTTTACCAATGAGCTATAAGTGCTTTCTTGTTGTTCTTAAATAAATTAAATTTATAACTTGTGCTCAGGCTTGAAACTATATTCTGTACATTAATTTGAAAATTTTTGTACAATGAAATTGGAGTCGTTACAGCAGTTCTCAGTCGGGTGACCTTGCGACCTGTGGAAGGCGCGGTACGGGCCTCGGAGACCTTGCCCGCTCTTTAGGCAACTGGCGGGAGCTTAAAGAACCTCTCGTCCTTAGCTTTCTCCAGCAGCTCGGTCTGGAAAATGTTTAAAGGTGTGTACTCCTGGAACCTCGGGGAGTGTCACGCCCCGCTTCCCGGTATACGGCGAAGGAGACGGGACGAGGCCGCTACGTATTTACTGTGAAGTAAATACGCTAAGCGTATCTAAGCAATATAAAAGTAAAGCACAAGAGACATGATATAATAAACAACAACTTTATTTATTCACATTCTTTCTGTACAATGCATGGAAAGTAAATACAACTGAAATAAAGCAATACCTAAACAATGGCAGAAATGAAAAGTACTGAAATGGAAAGTGTACAATGAACTAGAGCTCGGGGTCTTCACTGAATTGGTCCAAGTTTTCAGCGCTGGGCTCGATCTCTGACGTGTCCAGATCACCTGACGACATTCAAAGAAGAAAGAAAGAGAATGTCGTCAGCGAACAGATCGCTCGGTAAGTCCCAAAAATAAGGGAGAAGTAGAATAGACAGAGAGTAAGAGAGAGAGTGTAGCTTTTAAAGTTGTCTTATATTTTTATAATGTTGTATTTAGCATTAACGCTGTTGTTTATAGCTTGGCATAGAAGAATGCTAGTGTATACGAGAGGAGTCTCTATATGCCAGAGACTAGATGCAAATGTAAGTATAAGGCTCCGTTATACAATCCGGAACAACGGCAATTAGATTCATGTTAGGTGTTTTAATCTTGCAGTCTCGTGCCACTTTTAACACCTTCCGTACCAATCTACCCTTTAAACCCCGTGTTATCTTAATTGTATTGTTGTATTGTAAATTGTATTGATTGTATAATTGGATGACTGACCGAAACCATGATATCAGTAAACGGATGTAACTGGAGAATCATGTATATAACTGTAGAATCATGGATGTAACCGTATAATCATGTAAATGGAATGTATATCCATGGTTCGGTTCAGTCAAGTTGATAGATTGAATATCTGGAATAATGGATTCATAGATTCATGTTGAATTGTAATATTGTAGATTGTACTTGAATCATATTCAAGTCAGATAATTTCTGCAGAAACTGCAGAACACAATGACATTCTAAAATACAATTTAAATATCAAACGACCGTAAAAATGCACGGGACCAATTTCAGGTGTTAGCTAATTAAGTTATCTACGCGACCATATGGGGTTCAGCGTATTTTCAGTTTTATGCAGGTATGTACAAGTGCTTAAATTCAGGTTTCCTCCGTAGAATGCTGCCCCGAACTGCAGTCCAGAGTTGCATCCCCGGTCAAATCTCATTGCTGTAATCTATCGATATCGAAACATAAACTAAATGGGGTTCTATATTATCGAGTCGGCTTCGATATGAGCCGTAGAATGTTATGTTCCAACCAGTATTTAATTTTACAATGATTTTAGTGGGTTAACCTGCGCGGTAAACTTCAGTTTTAGCGTCGTCTTTAGGGCCGATGCTACAGAATTATAAGCACGATACATTTAACGTAAATCCTTACACTACGATCATCAATCAGTAAGGGGTTTGCCGATCATAAATTTCGGTAATTTAAGATAGGGTTTTCCCTCAAGTATCACGTCGAACACATAGATTACGTACGATTATCAGTTAAAACATCGGTGTCGGTTAATTGATCAAGCTAGTTGTTATTTGGTGAAAATGTAAAAGATGTTGTTACGGGTCAGTAAATTCCTAGTCGGGTTCCATTCAATATAATCAACTAAGAGGGTTCGCTAAAATAATTGAATTACATTTTTTTCTCGATGTATACATGCGTGTGTGTATGTCATCTACTTTTCTTACACTGTCACGCCCCGCTTCCCAGAGTGCGCTAAGATAGGCACATGATAGAGCCAACCATGCTACCCGTGGATAGGAAATATCCCTCCACAGTCACATTACGGCTGTAGAGATATCAAGAATAATAATAAACTATCTAACACATGTCCATAGGCCAAAATAAACGAGTCAAGAATAAAATAATATGCGGAAGCAATAGATCCAATAAACAAAACACCTGGAAAGTAAAACTGGATACCAACTGGATCCTCACTGCTCGGCCTAACGGCGGAAGTACTCCTGATCAGTCAGCTGCAAAGGTAGAGGATCTGGGCCATGCAAAACCCAGACGTCAGTGCGTCATAACATCAATAATAATATAATCATGGGGTAGCAAGACATGCAGGCATGAGTATGAACAGTAATAAAGGTATAACAGTAAAGTAAATAAGGACAGTGAAGGGTAAGGCATAGGTGATGTGCAGTGAGTAATCTAAACTGGTCTACCGGGTTAATTACTCTCAAGTCTTTGAAATCAATTTGATGAATCATCGATGTATCTCAATAGTATCCCGTGCGTGCCCGGGACCACAGTCAAAGACTCTCGGGCTGAATCCGAGACGTGTCGCAAGGCAGTAAAAGGTAGTATGTAACGACGAATGATGTCAGCAGCATCATCCCGGGGCTGGCCTAGCCCGTAAGACTGATCAGTAAAGGCATCGAACTGTCGAGTTACAAGTCAGGTTTCATCATTGATTTCCCCATACCCCCAAGTTATGTGTTCAAGTCAGGAATTGATAAATCTAGAGCTAATACCAACACAGGATCAGGAAAGTACAGGTTTGTCTGGATAGACAACAGGAAATGTCCGTAGGGACAACAGGTCAAGATTGTTGGCATTAGTAACAAGATCAGGTAACAGGTCAAGCTGTGGTACATCAGGTCATGTCAGGTAGTGAACAAGTATCAATCATGTCAAGAAGTGCACAGGTATCAAGTTGTGTCAAGTAGTGTATCAAGTCATGTCAGGGGGTGCACAAGTGTCACGTGGGTACTCATAATCAAACTATAATCAGCATGGGTACACAAAAACAAGTATGGGTACCAATATAACAGTAAAATGGAATAATGTGATGTGGTATGCAAATAGGTATATGTTCAAAGATATGGATGCACGGTTATCGATTAGAGTTACAATTATAGTTCCACTACTAATTAGGATGCACTTTATTAAACATGGGGTGTTACAACAACAGTATTAGGTTATAAACGAGATCGGTAAATGCAGCTATATGTGTTCTATTTGATATGGATGCGAATTGATATCATATAACCTTTAAATGATCAACTAGTTAATGCACGATGTCTAACAGTTGGAATCCGCAATATTACATATTACACTTACGGTCACAGAAAAGAAAGTGTAAAACTACAACAGTTGGAATCCGCAATCTCTTCAGACATCGCATGCCTGACCAAATGAATTCTTTAGACATCGCATGCCTAACAATTATAAACCCCGCATTTTAGTTTCAAAATCGAAAACACTTTTCAATATCAAGTCGGGCAATTCAACAGGATTCCCGACATCCTGATCGAATGCTCGTCGCAAACTTCAGTAGACGGTCGCACCCCCGATACCGTCGACGAAGTGCACCAAGGCGGAACACCGCTGCCGTGAGCACCCGGACGGATGCTTTCGGCGACGGGGTTCTCCTACAGTCACTTGGTCGGGGCTATGGAGTGAGGCTGTCTATTAAGTTTACCCGGCGAGTATCCGCGTACGCTACTTGATTGCGACGGACTTTTGATCACATCAAAATTCCGTGGCAACCGATCAAGTGAGACTAAACTGCTATGTTTATAACATTCATTCAGTTATCACATAACTATTGTGAATTCCAATTATTGTATCTCATTCCGGATAAATAGAAAATGCTAAACTTTTCGATCGAACAATCGAACACCCAAGTTTTCCCGATACAGCTCAACACATGAAATAAGTCTAACAACATTCAGTTCGTGCCTCAGTACCAACGGTCCAGCCGTAGAAGGGTCAAGCCAACGCCTCACATGTGGCACGCCGTACTGCCCCAAACCCGAAGGTTCAAAGGGCAGTTCAAGACGGTCACATAATCGAGTTAAGGTTTGTTGTCTTCTAGAGGGTCCATCGAGTTACTTGCACTACTTAGAACGTCCTTAAACTACGGAAAAATCCAACACTTGGAAATTTCCCGACATGGGAAAATTGGGTATTTACATCCGGTCGAACTTTTTAACATATTCTAAAATTTATCCGGAAATACACAAAGATGAAATTTGATAATCCGATCGAAACTTCGATTCCCAATAGTACCCCAGAATACTCTTCTGTAGAGTAAATATTAAAAATTTCCAGAAGACTCAGTACTTAAAAACAAGAATTACTGTGCAAGCCACGTGCACTAACTCAACAAAGTGGCCGCGGAACCGCCGCGAATCCCATGGTGGGGGCCGCGGTTCCGCGCCTCTGAAGTCGAGTTAGCTGCACGTGCTTCACAGTAACTCATGAAATTCCCTGCTGAATTTTTTGGCAATTTTTAATCTGGAAAAAACCCAGAATTTGGAAAAAGTCCAGAGAGCTATTTTGGGGTTGGGTTTCGATTCGTCCGGCTTTCAAACTCCGTCTAAACTTCGCCTAAGGCTCTAGCTAGGCTCTGATACCACTGTAGGGTTCCTAGGCACTCTCAAGAGGTCTCACAAGGCATCAACCATGCCAATTTCAAATTTAACGGTGCCGAGAAACCCTAGTGTACGGATCGTTGGCTAGAAATCTAGGCGAAAATCAAATCTAGTTAACACTTAACTAAGGGAATACGGAAATACAACCTTTGTAGATCCGGTGCTCCACCTCCATAGCTCCGCAACGAAGTCCCCTCGCTGTCCTAGTGAATTCCCGGGCTCTAGCGTCGGCTTCATCGGAGAATAGGCGAGCTAGGTCGTCGATGTCCACGCCGAAGATGATCTACGTCGAAGCATCGCAAGATCAAGCTCTCACTTCACCAAGTCTTGAAAACTTGTGAAGGAAACACACTCTACTACTTGGCAAGAGGTAGAGGATGAAGAAATAGGAAGTGGGTAGACTTTAGATTTGGATTTCTCACTCATTTCATCAATCTACCATTGATGAAGTCAAGCTTTTTCTTCTTGAGTTCAAGGAAGAAGAAGAAGAAATGTTATGATAAGTTAATTAAAAAAGAAAAGAATAATCAATCCTTATCATAACATGACCATGATTAGGTGTAGAGAATAGACCGTGGTTAATTGCATGGGTTAGGGTTAAGCATGAGACAAAATGGTCACAAAGTCAAAGCTTCATGAAGCTTCAAAGAAAGAAACAAAACTTGCAACCATTTCATTTCTAATCTTTTCCAAATAAACAAATAAATAAATGATTAAGAAAAAGAAAACCCTAATCATCAATTTAACCATGGTTCAATCTTTACACTTAACCAAGTCAACATGCATCATCAAACATGATACAATCATTTGCACAAAAAGTATATCACATATACAACTTGTACAACCAAGTGAGAAAAACCATTTAAAGTGAACTAATACTAGTTAATGCAAAGTAACATATCAAATATATAATTATGCATTAAATCATTAAATCAACACTTGATTCAATGATCCGGTCATATCGCATATAACCGACTAGTATCCTATGTATCGGCTTATCGAATCAACCCTTGATTCGATAACTAGGTTATATCGCATACAACCAATCGATACATACATCGCGAGAATGAAATACGGTATCACATACACGCATTATTCTCGGTCCCGCACATATCTCATATGCGCTCCTATTTCGTTTTGCTTGAGCCAGGAAACCTCTGTGTAGGACTCTAAAGACTCGTCAATACGCCGGTAGCAGATGATGATCATATCAAGCACCCACAAGCCGCAAGCGGTCTGCTAAACGTAACGGCCACCCGGGTATTGAGCGATCAGAAGATCGACGAGCAAGCCCGCTCACACTCCAGTGAATCCAACCAGTAACACTACCGTACAGTCCGGTCTGATCGTCTGATATGTCGCATATCTCGCCTAGGGGTGGTAAACGTCAGACCCCAATAGCTCGATAAGTCGTGTCGATATGAGGTCTATAACAATTCGAGAAACTACTGGTAACACTTACCAGTAAATCTCAGCAACCCTGGCCAGGGATTTCCTGTTATAGCCAATCGAACACAGCGCAACATCAACTCCCTATACCGGGAGAGACGAATCCCCTCCTACCGCTCATTGCCTCCATGTGACTCGGGACTGTACCCAAAAACCACCTTTTTGCACGCCCTCTTGGACGTGGTAAGATGGAAATCAAAGCACAGTGGGAACCACACAAGACTCTATGATGATCTCGGGTCAACAGACTACTCTGTACCAGTGTCACCAGAGAACTGCCATCTGACGTGAGGTATAATACCATCTGGGAGTTCTCGGCGAGTCCGTCCAGTGTACCCAGTCTCTACTGAGCACCCGTATATCATCTCCGATGTCAAACACCAATGGATATGGGATCATCCATCGCCCATCTGTATGGGTCGAGAAGGTACACGCTAGTCTACTCTGGTATATCGATGCCCCGTCTCGATACACCCACGACTAGGGACTTTGAAGGATGTACTTATGGACTACCATGTCCCCACTAGTATGATCTGCATCATAGTCCAGGTAGTCAAGCACACATCCTAAGGGCTTTACCAACATGTAATAGAGAGACAGCCTGTGTACACGTTAAGGTAAAGAGCAACCAGATAGCATACTATCATGTCGAGCAAGAAAGTCCTCCCTATATATGTCCAAGCATCCACTACAATATACATCCTATGTACAGTAATGGCCTCTAGGGCATACATATAACTAACAATCTCCCACTTGCACTAGGGCCATCTGTAGCAGTGGTTGCAGTATCTCATACTCAACCATCCCATAAAAGTCTCTCTCTGGGAATAGGCCTTCGTGAGTGGATCCGCTGTGTTATCCTCCAAGTCTTCTCTCCTTGCCTCGATCACCCTGGAGATCAACCATCTCCATGATCAGGTGATACTGCCTTAGAATAAGTCTGGATCACTGATGGGACCGGCGTTCCTTGGCATAAGCCACAACTCCATTGTCTCACAATGGTAGGAACGTAGTTCATCTCATGAACTAATATACACCCAAACATCCTCTTTGGTAGCATCTTAAGTAGCGATGTATCCAGCCTTTATCGTCTAGTATGCCACGGTATCTAGCTTGGAACTCTTCCAACATACCGTCCCTTTATTGAGGGTAAAGACAATGCCTGCGACTGACATTCAGTCGTCTTTATCACCCTGGAACACTTCCAGTGATTCTCCCCAGGATCGATTGATACCATCTCACTACTACTAGTGAGTATCCTAACATCCAATTAGATCTATCTCATAGATCCAAAAAACCCAGGATATAGGAGGTATCACATTGATCCTATATGGAGAATCATTGTGATAAGCGGAGATTGACCGAGCGTAGCATAGGAAACTCGTTCCCTATCATGAGTATGTCATCCACGTACTCTACGAGGATCACCACCATACTCCCTTCTACCTTTTTGTATATACAAGGTTCATCTACCATTTTGATGATGTCAACTTCCTTGACTAATCTATCAAAACAGATGTTCCAACTCCGCGATGCCTGCTTTATCCTATAAAGCATCTTGCACACGTTTCCGTTGCTCCCACTGTCTACGAGGCCCTCTGGCTGTGTACTTATAGACGCATTCTTCTAAATCAGTATTTAGAAAAGCAGTCATGACACCCAACCGCCAGATATCGTAGTCATGGTATGTAGCCGTGGCAAGTAGTATCTGGATGTACTTAAGCATAGCTACTTGAAAAGGTTTCATCATTATCCACGCCTGGTCAATGATGCAAACCTTTAACAAGTCTAGCTTTGAAAGTCTCAACTTTTCCATGTACACCAAGTAATCTTCTCAAAATATACTTGCTCCTGATAGGGATTTAACCCTTCAGATTTTGCAACCAAAGTCCATACTTTGTTGGTGTATAAGGATTCCATCTCAGATCGATAAACATCCAGCCATTCTTACAGAGTCTCACTCCTGATAGCCAGCTCGAAACTAGTTGGGTCATCATCTCATGATGTAATCCTCGCTCCCACTGTCATAGAGAAACCGAAGTATCTCTCAGGTGGGTGAGGAACCCTACTAGATCGGCCGAGAGGCTGAGGTTCGTTAGTATCTACTGAATCCTTTGGTTGTACCAAATCACCTACTGTATTTTGTATAGCTGGAACCTTTCCAGTTCTACATAACAGACCTTGCCTCGAGCTTGTCCGGATTTTGCTTTTAGACATAGGCCGGTCAACCCCAAATCTTAACTAGCTTAAGAAATGGGCTCTTCCCCTTCCATATCACATATGAAGTGGTAGGCACTGATTTGATTCGAACCCTAATTCAATAGGTATGCAGCTTCTGAAGTGCATAACCCCCAAAGGAAAAAGGTAACTCAGTAGTACTCATCATAGAGCACACCATATCAAATAGGGTGTATCTACTCCGCCCCGACATACCATCGTGCTATGGTGTATTCGGAGGAGTAATGCTGAGAGAGAATTTCATTCTCCTTTAGAATAGTCCAGGAATTTCCGTGCTCAAGTATTCTCCTCTTTGATCTCATCATAGGACATAATACTTATACCCGTATTTTGGTTCTCTACTTCTAACTTATATTCTGTGAATATCTCAAAAGGTTCGGACTTGTGTTTCAACAGGAACATAGGTCTGAATCTCGAAAGATCATCAGAGAATGTAATGAAGTATAAAGAATCAGTCCTGGCATGTGTAGACTGGGGACCTACATACATCAACATGTATCATCTCAAGAGTTCATTAACTCTTTCTCTGTTTCCAATAAACAGGGCTGTGGTCATCTTATCTTTGTGACATGACTGGCGAGTTTCACAAGATGTAAATTCAAACTAATTTAAATATGCATCTATATGTAACTCCGCTAGTCGGGTCGCATTGATATGACCTAGTCTACAATACCTCAAGAAGGATTCGTTCATTTCTGAATTCTTCCTCTTGAGTGTGTTCTATATACTAAGAACTGTAGTTTGATTTAGAACAATCAACGCTTTTAGATAACGTGCCTGAACCGATCAACTTTTGATATAGGAAATGTTCAAAACATTATCCAACAATACAAAATTTTATCATTTCTTTACTTATAAAGAGACTGATATGATTTTGTATATCAGGTTCGGTATCTAATAACATTTGTTCAGAATCAATGTATTTCTATACAGGGTGACAGTGACCGACAGACTTGGCTGCAACACTTGCCCCGTTTTCTGCCTCATGAAACTTATCACCCGTTCTCAGTTTTTCTACCCTTTTGTAGCCCTATGTAACATCTTACATATCTGGGATCCTGATCCGGTATCAAATACCCAGGATACGGAGGATACTGAGAAACAGTTCTTTGTAATGAACACACCCGAAGACGATGCATCAACATGCACTCTCTTCGTTTGGGCGGCACGGGAAATCTGGTATTCCCCAATTTCCTGCTCTGTCTTATAACAATTATAAGTTGGAGCGGGACCAACGTTCCCCAGCTCAGTATAATCCCCAATTTCCTGCTCTGTCTTATAACAATTATAAGTTGGAGCGGGACCAACGTTCCCCAGCTCAGTATAACAAGCGGGTTCGGTCAATATTCCGTATTATTATCTTGATTAAGGCGTGATATGGTCGCTACCTGGAGAGAGAGAGAAGAAAACACTCAGCGTGCGCTCTTGCAAGAATAGATTGGTTATTATTTTATCTAATCAGGATGGCTCCCACTGCTTTTTATCAAATCTTCCTTCAAACCCTAAAAGGAAAGACCAGCCGGGATTAATTACACACTACAAGTTCGCCAATCTTTCAGCCAGGCCAGTGTCGGTACTTTGAGGGAGGTCCCCCGTGCTTTCGCACGAACCTAATTAATGTAAACCTCGTTTTCCCAGAGGCGTAACCCCGTTAACACCTTTCTAGACACCTACTTGATCGGCTAATTGTAATGTATAAAACTCTCCCAGGAGTAACTCTTACTCGCAGCGGGTATCGGGATCCAACTATCTCATAGAAGGTATGCAATCTCATTGCAAATTTCAACATTTGAAATTCCCGATAATATTTTGCCCCTAGTGTTCTATGACCTTGACGAATGCCAAACAACCCATAGTCCACTTAGTCAAGTTCAACCCGTACATTTCTTGATCGAATTAAACCCACCCGCACGACCCTTGACGAATGCCAAACAACGCCGTACGAATATCCTAATCCAATCTGCATCATATGCATAAGCAGATAAATACTAGTTAGCTACCGTACACTACGCCTTGACGAATGCCAAACTACCGCAGCACGAATACTAACTAGTACTTATCTGAAATGACGGAGGGCTACGACAGGTTTTTCTGAAAACCTATTGCGTAATGAACTTGATATCGTTGTAGGATCGAATGATTTTTGAAATGGAGTGTCTTTGAGGCTTTTCTAGTTTTGCTAAAGGAGTCACTCCCGGTGAAGGGATCGTCGGTCCTTTCCTCGTCGAATGAGGTGCGGGATATATCATATATATCACTGTGCAAAGCAAAAACACTTAAAAGCAATCAAAAGACAAACCGAGGGTGTAGCATCTGCCAGTTATTGCTAAAGGAGTCACTCCCGGTGAAGGGATCTCGGTCCTTTCCTTATCGAATAAGGTGCAGGATATATCACATATACCGCTGTGCAAAGCAAGAACTGTAGCTACCTGTTTTATTTTGAAATTCGATTCTACAACATCTTAGGTTTCTTTTATTTCATTAATCTCATTAATGAAGTCCCATCATATAAATGTACCTAATCATCACAGATAAATACGACGTACACTTATGCCATCCGCATTCGCCTCGATGTCCCCTCGTGCACCGTTAGGTTAGGTAACTAACGGCAGAGCGGGGCAGGGCTAGCGCGGGTGTAAAACATAAGTAACGCCTATATAATATATCATATATACTATACACTGTATCTATCACAGAACATCACATGATCATATCGCAGCAGAAGAATCATATGAAATATTGGATATACTAGGACGTCCGTGTTTTCAATACGAGCCAGTATAAAACACGGATTCCACGGTCGTGATGAATAGCCAAACCCACACCCCTAGACCCCTACGAGAGCGGCAAGCAACCCTACCAATTCTGGAGTTAGAAGACCCGGACTCGACTCCTCGAGTTGGTCTCCCACTGGACTCCAGAACCCGGTTACTTGTGCCCTCCTCCTTGGGTCTATCCTAGTGCGGAAAAGTAAATAATATACAAACGGTGACCACTTCCGCAACCTGGAAGTGCCCCAATAAAAGAATATTACATACAAGTTTTTACATGAATGAAAATGAAAAACACTCATCTCACATAAAAACCCCTGGCTATTCAAACACGACGATCCAATATAACATATCCAGCAACACATAACATCACATGTCATCAACGTAAGTAAATATGCGCATCCCAATTGTCGTTGACATATAGCAACGAAACCGGCGATATCACATATTACACTTACGGTCACAGAAAAGAAAGTGTAAAACTACAACAGTTGGAATCCGCAATCTCTTCAGACATCGCATGCCTGACCAAATGAATTCTTTAGACATCGCATGCCTAACAATTATAAACCCCGCATTTTAGTTTCAAAATCGAAAACACTTTTCAATATCAAGTCGGGCAATTCAACAGGATTCTCGACATCCTGATCGAATGCTCGTCGCAAACTTCAGTAGACGGTCACACCCCCGATACCGTCGACGAAGTGCACCAAGGCGGAACACCGCTGCCGCGAGCACCCGGACGGATGCTTTCGGCGACGGGGTTCTCCTACAGTCACTTGGTCGGGGCTATGGAGTGAGGCTGTCTATTAAGTTTACCCGGCGAGTATCCGCGTACGCTACGTGATTGCGACGGACTTTTGATCACATCAAAATTCCGTGGCAACCGATCAAGTGAGACTAAACTGCTATGTTTATAACATTCATTCAGTTATCACATAACTATTGTGAATTCCAATTATTGTATCTCATTCCGGATAAATAGAAAATGCTAAACTTTTCGATCGAACAATCGAACACCCAAGTTTTCCCGATACAGCTCAACACATGAAATAAGTCTAACAACATTCAGTTCGTGCCTCAGTACCAACGGTCCAGCCGTAGAAGGGTCAAGCCAACGCCTCACATGTGGCACGCCGTACTGCCCCAAACCCGAAGGTTCAAAGGGCAGTTCAAGACGGTCACATAATCGAGTTAAGGTTTGTTGTCTTCTAGAGGGTCCATCGAGTTACTTGCACTACTTAGAACGTCGTTAAACTACGGAAAAATCCAACACTTGGAAATTTCCCGACATGGGAAAAATTGGGTATTTATATCCGGTCGAACTTTTTAACATATTCTAAAATTTATCCGGAAATACACAAAGACGAAATTTGATAATCCGATCGAAACTTCGATTCCCAATAGTACCCCAGAATACTCTTCTGTAGAGTAAATATTAAAAATTTCCAGAAGACTCAGTACTTAAAAACAAGAATTACTGTGCAAGCCACGTGCACTAACTCAACAAAGTGGCCGCGGAACCGCCGCGAATCCCATGGTGGGGGCCGCGGTTCCGCGCCTCTGAAGTCGAGTTAGCTGCACGTGCTTCACAGTAACTCATGAAATTCCCTGCTGAATTTTTTGGCAATTTTTAATCTGGAAAAAACCCAGAATTTGGAAAAAGTCCAGAGAGCTATTTTGGGGTTGGGTTTCGATTAGTCCGGCTTTCAAACTCCGTCTAGACTTCGCCTAAGGCTCTAGCTAGGCTCTGATACCACTGTAGGGTTCCTAGGCACTCTCAAGAGGTCTCACAAGGCATCAACCATGCCAATTTCAAATTTAACGGTGCCGAGAAACCCTAGTGTACGGATCGTTGGCTAGAAATCTAGGCGAAAATCAAATCTAGTTAACACTTAACTAAGGGAATACGGAAATAAAACCTTTGTAGATCCGGTGCTCCACCTCCATAGCTCCGCAACGAAGTCCCCTCGCTGTCCTAGTGAATTCCCGGGCTCTAGCGTCGGCTTCATCGGAGAATAGGCGAGCTAGGTCGTCGATGTCCACGCCGAAGATGATCTACGTCGAAGCATCGCAAGATCAAGCTCTCACTTCACCAAGTCTTGAAAACTTGTGAAGGAAACACACTCTACTACTTGGCAAGAGGTAGAGGATGAAGAAATAGGAAGTGGGTAGACTTTAGATTTGGATTTCTCACTCATTTCATCAATCTACCATTGATGAAGTCAAGCTTTTTCTTCTTGAGTTCAAGGAAGAAGAAGAAGAAATGTTATGATAAGTTAATTAAAAAAGAAAAGAATAATCAATCCTTATCATAACATGACCATGATTAGGTGTAGAGAATAGACCGTGGTTAATTGCATGGGTTAGGGTTAAGCATGAGACAAAATGGTCACAAAGTCAAAGCTTCATGAAGCTTCAAAGAAAGAAACAAAACTTGCAACCATTTCATTTCTAATCTTTTCCAAATAAACAAATAAATAAATGATTAAGAAAAAGAAAACCCTAATCATCAATTTAACCATGGTTCAATCTTTACACTTAACCAAGTCAACATGCATCATCAAACATGATACAATCATTTGCACAAAAAGTATATCACATATATAACTTGTACAACCAAGTGAGAAAAACCATTTAAAGTGAACCAATACTAGTTAATGCAAAGTAACATATCAAATATATAATTATGCATTAAATCATTAAATCAACACTTGATTCAATGATCCGGTCATATCGCATATAACCGACTAGTATCCTATGTATCGGCTTATCGAATCAACCCTTGATTCGATAACTAGGTTATATCGCATACAACCAATCGATACATACATCGCGAGAATGAAATACGGTATCACATACACGCATTATTCTCGGTCCCGCACATATCTCATATGCGCTCCTATTTCGTTTTGCTTGAGCCAGGAAACCTCTGTGTAGGACTCTAAAGACTCGTCAATACGCCGGTAGCAGATGATGATCATATCAAGCACCCACAAGCCGCAAGCGGTCTGCTAAACGTAACGGCCACCCGGGTATTGAGCGATCAGAAGATCGACGAGCAAGCCCGCTCACACTCCAGTGAATCCAACCAGTAACACTACCGTACAGTCCGGTCTGATCGTCTGATATGTCGCATATCTCGCCTAGGGGTGGTAAACGTCAGACCCCAATAGCTCGATAAGTCGTGTCGATATGAGGTCTATAACAATTCGAGAAACTACTGGTAACACTTACCAGTAAATCTCAGCAACCCTGGCCAGGGATTTCCTGTTATAGCCAATCGAACACAGCGCAACATCAACTCCCTATACCGGGAGAGACGAATCCCCTCCTATCGCTCATTGCCTCCATGTGACTCGGGACTGTACCCAAAAACCACCGTTTTGCACGCCCTCTTGGACGTGGTAAGATGGAAATCAAAGCACAGTGGGAACCACACAAGACTCTATGACGATCTCGGGTCAACAGACTACTCTGTACCAGTGTCACCAGAGAACTGCCATCTGACGTGAGGTATAATACCATCTGGGAGTTCTCGGTGAGTCCGTCCAGTGTACCCAGTCTCTACTGAGCACCCGTATATCATCTCCGATGTCAAACACCAATGGATATGGGATCATCCATCGCCCATCTGTATGGGTCGAGAAGGTACACGCTAGTCTACTCTGGTATATCGATGCCCGTCTCGATATACCCACGACTAGGGACTTTGAAGGATGTACTTATGGACTACCATGTCCCCACTAGTATGATCCGCATCATAGTCCAGGTAGTCAAGCACACATCCTAAGGGCTTTACCAACATGTAATAGAGAAACAGCCTGTGTACACGTTAAGGTAAAGAGCAACCAGATAGCATACTATCATGTCGAGCAAGAAAGTCCTCCCTATATATGTCCAAGCATCCACTACAATATACATCCTATGTACAGTAATGGCCTCTAGGGCATACATATAACTAACAATGCATACGGTCATTGTAAAACTGTGAAACAAGTACTTTGGATCCACGGTTTGAAATTCAATTATTATATTTATTAAAATAGATGCATAAAATGTAATGTAGCATGTAGCAAGATAAACTTGCCTAGATGGATTGCGTGACGGATCCGCACGGCAACGTCCAATGTCGGTAAAAGTCTCGATGCAAGCTCGCGCGTACAGAACAGGACCAAGCAATGCAAGAGAGTGACCATGCTGGTTAGGAACGTTCACAGGGTTGCTCGGATCGTCGGCAGCGGCACGGCTCCGGCGATCACCGGAAAACGAGAATCCAAAAGAGAAAGAGAAGAGAAAGGAGAAGAAAGAAGAGAAAAACTGTGGCTGTTCTCTGTGGTTTGATGCTCTGGGGATCAGAGGTGAAGGCAAGGGGCGACGTCGACGATGGGCCATCGATGGCAACGATGCAGGCGAGGACTTTCCAGCAAGGCAGTGGGTTTCTAGGGTTGAGGGGGTGCAGGTTCTTGCTTGGGGATGCTCGGGTTCTTTAGGGAAAGGAGAAAGGAGAACGAGGTGGTTGCGAAGGAGTGGAGGCGACGACGAGATGGTCGGAGCTCCGGCGAGGTGAGAACAGAGGCAACGATGGGTTCATGTCGGGGTTGGGATTCTGTGGGTTTCCTGGATCGGGTTGTGAGTTGCAGTCGGGGAAAGAAAGTGATGCTGGTGATGGTTGTGGCATAGGGAGGCGAGAGGGAAGGTCGTGGTGATGGGGATCGGCGGCGTGAGGCAGCGACGAGGTGGTGCAGGCGAGGCGAGGGTGAAAGCGTTGGTTGTGCAGGGAAGAGGAGTGGAGGTGGAGGAGGAAGAGGAGGTTTAGGGTGGATATTCGACGTGAGGTGGGGCCCTGGCGAGATGAGAACGGAGGCAGAGGGGCTGGTGTTGGGTTCAACGATGGGCATGGGTCACGGGGTTGTCGTGGAGGTGACGGAGGTGGTGGTCGAAGCCGGGGGGAAAGGTGAGGAGGTCGGTGAGATGGGGATGCTGACGAGCGTGGAGGCGGTGAGGCAAGGGGCGCGGGCGCGGCTTGGATTTGCGGTGAGTGGCGGCGGAAAAAAGAAAAGAAGGAGACGAGGAAGAAAGAGAAGAAGAAGAGAGAGAGAAAAAAAGTATAGGGTTTTAATAATAATATATATAAAGAATTATATATATGTATAAAGAAAGAGAGAGAGAGAGAATTGAGAAAGAAAGAGATAGAGAGAGATCGAGATGAGAGAGAGAGAGGGAGAGAGAGAAATGAATAGTGGGGAGAAAGAATTTTGGTTGGTAGCGAGAGAGAGAGAAAGAGAGAAAGAAAGAAAAGAAGAGAGAGAGAAAGAGAAAGAGAGAGGGGGAGTGGGGGCCATGGCCAGGCTGGGGGGGGAGAGCTGGGTTTGTTAGGATTAGATTTTTAAATAAAAAAAAGATTATAGTTAGTTGTATAAATTTTAAGTCGTTGATTATATTTAATTAAAAATTGGATTTTCAGGTAAATACAAATCTAGTCCAAAATACGCCCGGATCGGGTCTAAAAATTCAGATTTTAAATATGAAAAATATATGCGACTTTCAAAATTCAAAACGAATGCTCAGGTAATGAAAATGCATACCCCCAAGAACGGATGTACGTATGTGCGCGTAGCCATCCAAACACGTCTGTTTCACTGAACGGGACAAGAACAAGATGCGCGGATACTACCACGGGGTTAGGGGTATCATGCATGCCATGAAATGTAATTTTAAAATATTTTCCGTGACTTAAAATGTTATATAGTAAAAGATGCAATACCAGATAAAATGCCAGTATGTACTAAACATGAAAAATGCACAATCTACGTAACAAGTCAGGATAATTCATAAATATGAATCAAACAGGTTCAAGCAAGCGGGTCGGATCGAATGCAATGTAAAATGTAAAATATCATTCGTACCCAAAACACGATAAATCAAGAAAAATACCACAACTAAGGAAATACAGGAACTGGAATTGGTATAAATGAACTAGGTTGTTATAAGCACGATACATTTAACGTAAATCCTTACACTACGATCATCAATCAGTAAGGGGTTTGCCGATCATAAATTTCGGTAATTTAAGATATGGTTTTCCCTCAAGTATCACGTCAAACACATAAATTACGTATGATTATAAGTTAAAACATCGGTGTCGGTTAATTGATCAAGCTAGTTGTTATTCGGTGAAAATGTAAAAGATGTTGTTACGGGTCAGTAAATTCCTAGTCGGGTTCCATTCAATATAATCAACTAAGAGGGTTCGCTAAAATAATTGAATTACATTTTTTCTCGATGTATACATGCGTGTGTGTGTATGTCATCTACTTTGCTTACACCCACACACCTCATACATTTTCCTACCAATTAAGTTACTACACTGTGTTTATTAAATTAGGTATGAACATAGCATGAATTGAATACGTGAAGGAGGTTTACTTGCCTAATACGACGGCAGAATGATGACGATCGCACAGACACGAACACGTAAACGATCACGACAAGGGCATGGCCACAAGCACAGCACTTCACGGCTGCGACAGCGATCGACTGGCTCGATCACGCGCTCTGGAGAAGAGGGTGCTGGGCTCTGGCTCTGGGGAAGGTCGACGGCGAGGTAGGCAGCTGAAGGTGTTCATTGTGGCGACCGAAGTAGGTTCGGGCGTCGTCTGGAGGCAGTGGGTGCAGGGGAGCTCGGGGGCTGCAGGGGATTGGTTCAGTGGGCTCTGGCTCTGGCGAGGTCGGCTGAAGCGCGGAGGCGACGGGGTCAGAGCTCAGGTGAGGGCACATGGAAAGCGGGTGTTTGTTGCTCGGAGCTCGCAGCTCGGAGGTGGAGAGCAAAGGAGAAAGGAGGCGGGGATCGAGCTGGTGGTGGCCGCGGTGATAATGGTGGCAAGGTGGTCCTAGGGCTTATCGGCGAAGTGGTTGCAGTGAGGGGCGGCGGCGTGTCGGGGGAGGTGCTGGTGTCGAGACGGTGATGTGAGGTGGGGGTTCGGTTTGAAGGAGAACGAGAGAGGGAGAGAGCGCGAGAGTGTGAAAACAGAGGAAGAATGAGAGAGGGAGTGTGAAGTAGAGAGTGTGACGAGGGAGTTGTGATCGTTGTGGACGTGCAGGTCGTGGGGAGATGGGCGCGGCCATCGCGGAGAGTGCGAGGAGCGGGGTGTCATGGGGGCGCCGTTGGGGACTTGGAGCTGTTGGGGAGTGAGCGGGTCAAGTGGAGGCTAGCGCGAGGAAGTTGCGAGCGGGCGTGGGTGCGGTCGTCGCGGGCGCGTGAAACGCGGGGGCGTTGGAGGTGACGCGAGGGAGAAAGGCGGGAAAACGAAGATGGGGGAGAAGAGGGAAAGCGGGTCGGGTTAGGCCGGCATGGGTCGGATCGGGTAGGATATAAGGTTTGGGTTTGGGAATTTAGTTTAGGTTAGAGTTTAGGAAATTAAGATAAAGAAAATTATATAAAATTCTTTAAAAAAATAGGAAAAATCTAGAAAAATATACGGAAAATATAAACGGGAACTGGGGATTTACAGGGTGAGAGCGCGCGGCTGGCGTCAGAGCGACAACCTAGTCTCCCCTGAGATCGAGGTGTGGAGCTGTCCGGCGCCTAGCGGGTCATGCAATCATTCACCGTATGAGGGTCATGGTTGCCGGAATCGACACGCCGGCGCTCAGTGACGCTGAGATGAGCGTGAGCGAGATCGAGGGCCTGAGCTTGCCTATGTCCTTCTGCGGACGTCGTTATCCCGGGGACGGAGAACGGTGGCTTGATGTGCAGGGCCCGGCGTTTGAACGCGGACGAACGCATCCATCAGAGCTGTGAGTCTATCGATTCGGACAGATAAGACGCCGATAACGTTAGGAGGGGGAGGAGAACCGCTCCTGCCTCCGTTATGGATGGTGGGGCGGCTCATATTGGGATCGTCTCGGTTGTCGCTCACCATCGGGTCGAAAGCGGAAGATCTACTTTATGGGTGGGGAAGCTTCTGATAGGTTCCCACAGACGGCGCCAACTGATGGAGGTCGTGATCTCCCTCAGATGTTGTCTTTCGTCGATCTGGTAGCGAGCGGTTTTGAGCGACTAAGACTTGTTTTAGGGGTTGTTGAGCGTGTGGATCTCAATGAGTTGTTGGAAGTTGCTAAGGCGGGGCTACCTGCAAGGGAAGTCCCGGGGTGGGAAACCACCGTAGGATCCTCCGATGATCAAGTTAGTACCGGGGAATAAGAGCAGCGCAGCGGCCTAGTGGAATGAGTTCCAATTACCTGAGTCGTCTGAAAGAGGGGTTTATATAGTGGTTGCGTGGAGCGAGCCGGCGCGAGATTCTCGCCGTCAGTTACGCCTCCGTGTTATCCCCGCATTAATGGCGGGATACACCCATTAATGGAGGGACGCGCCAGCGTGGGACTCGGAATGCGGGGATGCCGATATCTCGTCCTGGCGAGATACGCGAAACCGTTGCGGGGGCACTTAGGCTCCGCGCTCTCGGTTGATCGGAGAAGCGGAGAAAGCTCGGCCTGTCAGATGGCTCGGAGACGTGCCAGAAGGTCGAGGAAGCTCAGGCCTTGCAACAGCTCGGAGACGAGCAGGGAGGCCAAGAAAGCTCGGTTGTAGTATTGCTCGAAGGTGGGTTGTTGGCGATTTGCTAGGTGAATATGGAAGGTACTCAGGGAAGCCTTCGGAAGGTCGGATGCATTCTCGGAGACGAAGTCTCGAGGAATTTCCCCAATGCATCTTGTTTATTCCACCTCCGTAGCCCCCGGGACACGTCATCCGCCACGTTTCGCAATCTGGGAATTCCTCCTTGTGAGCATCATCAGAAAGAGCGATATTTTTCCTGCCCGCAATTTGTCTACCCAAAATCTTACCCAAAAGACAAAATGGTAGAACCTACAACATCTAGATAATAATGTCAAACAGATGGGCTCATGGTATTTGTATCTTTGATAAACTTTTGGCGAGACATATTATGAAAGTATTTTTGGTTACGAAAATAATAACTGTGCCTCGAATGCATAACATAAAAGGACCGGAGCCTGGCCGAAGTTTGGGACTCAATTTTCACCGTACAATTTGTTTAATCCCATTATAAAAGGCCTCAATAGATATATTAAAATGGAATAAGAGTGTACTGACTGCTATGGTTTCAAAAGGTACTTCAGTATTTTAAAAATCACTGGTATGTTAATTTTAACATCGTGTAACACTATACACGTTTGTACATTTTGACATCATAAAATTAATTTTTTTTTAAAGAATTCGTTGGATTGATGAGAACATGGGAATAAGGGTTATACAGATAATGAAAACCTAAAATCTTTCGGTTGTCGAGAGTTTGTTATAGATGAATAACAACAATAACCCAAAATCTTCATATTTTATTTTTATTTCAAGTATAATATAAATCAAAATTATCGAATTTTGACACTTCAGCATTGCTTAATTGGCAGAAACTTAAAGAGTTTATTTTGCACGTGCTGTGTACATCCCTCCTTCGGTATTAATATAGTAGAGATATATTTTCCATTCCAACTAAATAATTATGGTGTTAATTAATATCATTTTATATGCTGCAAGAGATGAAACACACTTTTCTTCCAAAGAAATGCATCCATTTTCATTCTCTTAGTGGATAATTGATACCGTCCCTCTTAAATCTTATTACTCCGAAAGCTACAAAGCACCAATAGTTCCGGATATGTTAAGAAAGATTATATGAGGGTATGTTAAGAAAGATAATTTGGCAAGAGTAAAATTTCTTCTGTAAAATTGCCCTCTCATATGCTAAAATGCATTTTACAACAATTTGAATCTTTGATTTATCAGTGGTTACTAAACCAACCCGGATCCGAACCGCTGAACCTACGGTGGTACCGGAAGAACCGAAAGTATTATTGAATTGGCTTCCAAAACAGCTGTCATGGAAGTAAACCTAAATGCTACTTCTCTTGTTTGTTTGTATGTTTTTTTTGAGGAAAGAAGTAAAAAATGAAGCAATTTTTTATATTTCTTTTATTAAAAAATCAAACATAAAAATATTTTTTAATAGTATTATATTGTTACTTTATGGAAGTAATAAAAAGAAGTATTAAATAATTAATACTTTTTCTTATTTTTTGTGTTCCATAATTAATTTCCATATTAATCACGCTATATAAGATTCCGTAACTTCTAAGCACGTCTTCCGTCAAAACAAACACATGAAATAGCTGAAGTAAGCTTACTTTAGTGCATTATCGTAACTGTTATAGAGGCAAGACGTGGACTAATTTGCCCCTCATATTCTTCGTCTCATCATTTGAAAAATTCGTCGCATCCCCGAATTGATCAAACCCTCTCCAAAAAAAAAAGAAGCGCCATGGCGATTCTCCGACGATCTCTCATCCGCCTCCACCAATCCCTTATCCTAATTCAATCCCCATCTCAGCAATCCATCTTCAGGTATTCCCTCTCTCTCTCTCTCTCACCAAAAAAAGCTAGGGTTTGAGCTTATGTTTTGTGTTTTTTATCCCTCAGGTCTCAAATTGGATCGAGTTTTCGATTCTACTCTGATCTCTCCAACGAGGAAAGCAAGCGGCGTATTCACAACATGTTTGTTTTAAGAATTGCTTCGTTTTTTCGATTAATTCGTGGGATTGTTGCTATAAAAATCGTTCCTTTTTTTGTTGTTTGTGTAGGTTGTTGTATAGAAGCAAGCAGAGAGGGTTTCTTGAATTGGATTTGGTTTTGGGGAAATGGGTGGAGGAGAATATTAAAACGATGGATGAGCCCAAGATTCAAGCTCTTGTGGATGTCCTTGACTTGGTAATTCTTAATCATGCATTCATTCACTATCGGTTTTTTTGACATCTAAGATATAGTTTGCTCGTTTATAATAATAAACATGCTAAAAATGCGATAATCTGTTTTATACTTGTGTAATGCCTATATTTTATAATGTATATTACGATATGAAAGCAAAAGCCTTTATGTCTCTTAGTGAGGCCAATTCACATGGATGCTAAATTGAATGTTGATCATATGGATAGGTGGTGTCCTTAGATGCCCGTGACTTTTGTGGATCTCCTTTTTGAATCCTCTTTACCATCCGCTTCATAGAAATCTGACTAAGTTTATGTTAGTTGTAGGCTACCGAACACAACCCTAATTTATCATGGTTTGATACCAAAAAAATTATATAAAAGAATAAGACATTTTAGTGCAATACCCATGTACTTATTTCCAATAGAATTAACATAACATCTAGCAATAGCCAAGTGTGCTTGCACGTAGCCCTCCTATACTACAAGGATGGTGAACTTATCAACCCTGAATAATCACAATAAACAACCACATCCCCTCCGGGTAAAAAGTATTTTATAATTCCTAACCTTTCTTCGTTCTTTCAACTATGTAGAACTTATAATCCTAAGATTCCTAACTTAAAAGGTCAAATGGAAAGAAGAATCCCTTGCAAAAGCAACTAAAGAAAACAACGATACATTAAAATAGAAAACCATTCATCTTGAATTTCTATATTTCCTCAAGAATTTAAAAAAAAATAGTTAAAAAAAAGTTAACGGAGAGAAGATGTTAAATATCATCATTTTTCAAATATCAATATAAGCAATTGCAAAAAGAGAAATAACCTAAGTATGATGCAAGATTGGGGTTGACCAATGATCATAAAGATCATCGAGCTTTTAGAGTAGGGCTAAGGATTGGTTGTTTACCGTTGAAGAGAAAGAAGAAAAGAGTACATGGAAATTAGAAAAATATTTGTTAACTAGAGGGATCGGTGCTTCTTATGATAATTAAGGGGGAGTAAGTGTCCAGCCCAGTATAGTTTATGGGGACTAAGTGCGTTTTTCTGAATAGAAAACCATAGCTATTTGAGTGCTATGAATTATGCATAATGTTCCATGAATTCATTTATAAGTTCAAATAGAAAAGGCTGATCTTTCAAATTGTGAAAACATGGGCACCGTATTCTGTTGAAATCTCGATTGGCAAGTCAAGCTTTCCTAGTGTTCTAAAAAGCGGTCTAGGCGGCCGCTTAGGCAGAAGCCGTTCTAAACCGCTCCGCTTCATCTTTAGACGGCTTAATTAAGCGGTTTAAGCGTTTAATAAGCGGTTTAAGCGCTTAAACCGTCTAGCTTGCTTAAGCGGGCGTCTAAGCGGACCCAGCCTATTTAATGGAATAAAATTTAGTTATTTTTGAAGCACCATGGATCGGGTTTGTTCTCTTTTCACCATTTCTGACTCAAACCCATACTTAATGAAATAAAAGTTAGTGAATTATGTCCCTTTTTTCTGAATAATTTTTGAATTATATAGCTCTAGGTCTATTTTTTGCCGACTCTTATTGCTAAAATATCAATATGTTACTGAATATTATACCGAATTATCAATATATTTCTGTTTCTATTACTGAAATTTCAATATGTTGTTTTCTATGCTAAAATGTCAATATATCGCTGAAATTTCATCATATATATATATATATATATATATATATATATATATATGATTTTATCTAAAATTAGAAAAACCACCTAGACGGTGTCTAAAGCGGCGTCTAGACGGTTAGGCACTAGGCGGTACTCCAACCGCTCAGCTTCGCTTAGCGAGTTTTACAACCTTGGGCTTGCCTCGCCTCATATGTCCTATGAGACATGTCATGCCTTCAACCTTGATGTTTGAAAGTTATACCTAATCCTGATATAGTGTGTCTAATCTAACATCCAAATATCCAATATTACTGATGAGTTCTCCCTTTCAATGAATTTCTGAGTATGCACTTGTGTATCTTTTATGAAGAGAGTGCAGCATGATCTCTTTTCCATTTTCCTTTCTGTTCTCTAGCTTTTCCCTTTTCCCTTTCCACATTCCTTTTTTGATTTTGATGTCTGATAATACGATAGTGTAATTTATTTACTTTTTTTAAGATGTCAGTCAATAGCTCAGACCCATATCTCCATCCTCCAGCATGATATTCTGATATAGAGACCTGATAGGCAGTAGCCAATTGCAAAGACTTATAAGATATGCGCTTATATTGACCCTTGCTTCAGAGTTTGCATGATAAGCATGTTTAATGCTCTCAAATTAACATTTGTTTTATGTGGTTATCCTCTTGAGCTTGAATGGACAACTGCTAATAATATAAGCATTTAGTGATATTGTTTCTAGGCACTTCACTCTTTGTTTATCAACATTTTAAACTATCTAGGCGTGTTTACCTGTATGGTCTCCCATTTAATTTGCACATTGTAGTCTCACTGATGACCCAAATATTGTCGATAGTACTCTCGCTCTTTAGGAGTCGTACACTATGAGATATTCTGTCTTATTTATGTAAAAATAGTTGCCTGCTGCAATTTTATGCAGTGCACTCTTTATATCTTTTCGGGTCTAAGTACGCTGAGTAATTCTTCAGGAAAATCCAGATCTATGGAAGTGGCTAACTGGTCAGGAGCAACCACCAGAGGCAGTGAACACAAACCCGGTAAATTTTTCTCTTCTTTATTATTTCTACTATTCTATATATGCCTCTAGCATTTGCTATTACACTAATCCCTTCGATATTCAGGTGTTTGTTGCTGTTCGATCCAGAGTCATGGAAAACCTAAATCATGCCGTCCCTGAAACACGTGCAAAACCGGGCCAGCCATGGGTCCGAGGATGGGATGATAAGAGAGGACAAGAAGCTGGCCCTAAGTTCGGCAATCAGTAATCTATATGCATATCGCATTCGAATATCAATAGAGTTTTATGAATAAATTCTTCTTGGGTATCGTACTGATTTGCATTTGTGATCATATAATAAGTTGGCCCTTTGTAATTCATGGGCATGCCATATGTATATCTGGTAGTTTGTTCAACCAGATATCTTCACACACAAATTTATATACTATATAAGAGTGATTTTGTTGAAAAGGTAGCTTGATTGATTATTGGATTGCAATTGAGTCTCACCTCTTGTGACTTGCAACAACATTTCTGTAAATTGGAAAAGGGTTAATTGCACAAAGCTCCCTTTAGTTTACCCCATATAGCAGTGAGGTACACAATTTGTGAATACAAAATGTAACACTTAGATATTATTATACTTATTGTCGACAAAAGGACAATGTTTACAACAGGAATATCGACACAACTCTTCCTTTTTCGACAACCATTCATTCAGTTAACAAGGGCACCGGTTTACGAAGACTGCGGTTCATAAGACCATTTGCATTTCTACCTCCGTCGCCGTTCCTCTTTCGCCATTGATCATCGCTGCTATCGTTGTCTTGAAAACAGTAGGTTGGTGCTTGCCACTCTGAATTGTCAAGTGATGCCCCAACTTCAAAGGCCATCACACGAGTCGATATCCCTGTGTGCACGATGCATTATGCATCTATACGTGTCAAGCTTGATTTCATATAACATATTTATCCAAGGGGAAATAAAGAAAGTTTAGAAAATAAAGACTTGTCGTAACTGTATTTGCAACAGCATATGCTATAAGGCCCTTACCGTTGTAGGAGTCCCAACAAACCAGCCAATGCGTATTCACATCCTCATAGTACCAAATGAAATCCACTTTCTCCCAAACATGGCACAAGAATCCGTCGGTGTACCTCTGGCCAAGGTATGTCGACCCTGCCAGCCAATCTGGCCGTGGGATTCCCGCCTCAAAATGCATTGTCGGACGACTCTTTTCTTTCCCTAGCGTTTAGTAGTAGGTTGTACCTGTTAGCGAAAAATATCTCCATCGAAAGATTCATGAATGCATGATTATCAATAATGGCCGGTTTCATTAGGAGTTCCAACTTCCAATCACATTTTATACTTTAAATTAAATTGGAGAAATCCTTCTTCATTTTGCGCATATAGATGGATACTCTGAAAAGCTGCAGGTTGCCGCTTAAATTGACAGGTCAGCCTATGTTTTATAGCATCAGTACCATTGTTCCGCTCCACATGATACAGCATCCCCAGCTGCTTCTGCATCAGGTTCAGATTTCGCCCCTTCGGCCAATCGTACCAAAGATTCATTATCCCAAGGTGTCCGGTAGTGCCGTTCATGTAAAGAAGTGCATGGAATCGGTCGGGCCATAGTGTCGGTGACGGGTCCTGGGTGCTGTTTGATCGGCCTTGGGTGGTTCGGAGCAGCAAGAGGTGGGGGAGAAATGAAGATATTGTTATGGTTCTGGTGGTGGAAGTTTCCATTTTTGGCTTTATGATGAGGCAGCAACCTCTAACACATAACTCTACACAAGTTATTTATTTATTTATTAGAACTTGAGATATGTGAAGATGCAAATGCCAAAGTGCTGGAGATTTAGCAACCACATGTGAACAGATCGAGAAGTTAAGATCAAAGCAACTTCATGTTGTGAATCCTGGGAAAAATTATCCAATACACTGGTCATATGTTTCCGGTCATGCGAGAGAAAGAAATAAGAACACGGACCTACCAAGTTGTTTAAAGGGTGCCCGAAATTCTCCATCTCTTTCTTTCTCCGGTCCGGACGTATCATCCGGCATGCTGAATAATTTCTCAAATCCTAGGCTCTTAGCATTAGGAGTTAAGTTTGGATGCTGTGCTATAATTTTCCATGCTATAATTATCCGAACCATCCATCATAGATCAACACCACCCCAATCTCATGGGCCCTTCTGTTTTCTCCTAATTGAAGCTGTCTTGGGTATAATAGCACCATACTATTACTTTTATAATAGCAGGAACTCTGGATCGGGTTGTATATTTTGAGTTGGGATTGTCTACTATTATTTCTCATGCTATTATCATCTCATCCACTCATCACATATCAAGCCGCATCTCATATCAATAGGCCTCATGTTTGACTGATTAAGAGCTGTTGGATTTCGGAAAATAGCACCCTTGCGCTAAATTCATATAGCAAGTACTCTGATCCGTATATTTTGGGTTTTACTAACCTATCACTCTCAAATTGAGTTGTTTCTATATAGCATCATCGAAGCTTTGTACTTCCTTGCATCACCTTCTAAGTATTATCGTTATTCAAACTTGTTATTTTGCACATACGATGCAAGTAGAATATGAAAAACCTGCACTGTGCGTGTTTAAGATATGAAAACATGTAACTTTATTTTCGTAGAGCTCCGGACATAGCTTGGTATGTACAACATAAAGTTAGTGCAAGCACTTCATTGTATTTCATCAAAAAAGAAAAAAGAAAAAGGACTTCATTGTAAAATAAAAATAAATATTATCAATTTTTGGTGTGATGCAAAATTTGATCTTTTATGTATCATAATAAAAGAGAGTATTTTTTAGATTTTACAAAACTTTTGGTTTAATTAGATAGATAGATAGATAGCATTTTGGAAAGAGGAACAGCAATGGAGGAAATGTCAGCTCTGCTTCAAAATTCCTCTTCTTTTCCAAGTATTCTTTTTTCTTTTTTATATAATAATAATTGGTGTTAACCATACCGGTATTCATTAAAGATCACTAATGAAATGAAAAAGGTTCTAATACAAGTTCAGGCACTACGGCCCGAAACTGCGGGATAGTTAATGTTGATCGAAAACTATACCAACATATTACTCCTCCTGATAGTTAATGTTGATCGAGCATCTAATCGCATCAAGGATCTTGTGGATGAAGTGATGTGGATAAACCACCAAATTCTAATTCTGCTCATCATTGGGCATTCAAAAAATATATATTCCAATAGTCTCGCTATCAGCAGTGCAAAAACACGAATTTAATAGACACAGCAATATTCCTCTCTTAGGATATCATCTCCAAATACAGGTTTAGGTATAAGTGCAATATCTTTTTCTCCAAATGTAGATCCAAATGCAGCATCTCCTTCCACTAATTCCAATTCTGATCGATTTTATTAGAATATGAAAGTAAATCGTTCAATCCTCATATTACCTTTGGGGTTCCGATATGTTGGAAGAAACATTTAGCATAATATCAAAACAACCAAGGTTCGATTTATATTCGGAGTTGCAACCCATTATATTTGGAGTTTTGGTGTGTTCACAACAACATTTAACACGTTAACAAAACAATCCAGATCCGATTCCTACCGGACTCTTATTAAATATGAATCAATTTAAATAAAGAAATATCGCCGGCAAAAGCTCAGGTTTCGGCTTATAGGGCCTTCAATCTACGAGAACATGATAGAGTATAAAAATAAATTACTCAACGCTCGTCATAATTTTAGAGTTTTGGTGACAAGAGAAAAGAAGAAAAGTCTCGAAAATATAAAGCTCATTTATATGAAACTGTCCTGTAACTCCAAGGAAATAGAACCACAAATTAAGAGGAGAGCCTACAAAGATGTTGCAGATGGCAAATTTATTACCCTAGGACGAGTTTGGCGATCAATAATCATTCATTCACCTGACAAGGACACTAGTTTACGAAGACTGTGGTTCATAAGACCATTTGCATTTCTACCTCCTCCGCCGTTCCTCTTTCGCCATCGATCATCGCTTCTATCGTTGTCTTGAAAACAGTAGGTTGGTGCTTGCCAATCTGAATCTTCAAGTGAGGCCCCAACCTCAAAGTTCATCACGTGAGTCGATATCCCTGTGTGCACGATACATATTATACGTGCCAAGCTTCATTTCATATAACATAAAGACTTGTTGTAACTTTATTTGCAACGGTATAATGCCCTTACCGTCATAGAAGTCCCAACGAACCGGCCAATGCGAATTCACGTCCTCATAGTACCAAATGAAATCCACTTTCTCCCAAACGTGGCACAAGAAGCCATCGGTGTGCTTCTGCCCAAGGTACGTCGACCCTGCCAGCCAATCTCGCCGCGGGATCCCCACCTCGAAATGCATTGTCTGACAACTCCCTTCATTCCCTAGTGTATAGTAGTAGGATGTACCTGTTAGCAAAAGAGTTTTTTTTTGTTATCTTCATCGATAGATTCATGAATACATTATTATCAAACTAGTGGTCAGGTTTCCTTTAGGAGTTCCAATCGCATATCATATTTTCAACTAGATTAGAATATCCTTCATCGTTAAAAGCTACAGTTTACCCTCTAAATTGATAGAGGCAAACATTTTTTTTTGTGGGGTGGGGTGGGGGGTGGGGTTAATATATCTGCAATTTTTCCCAACCAAAAAAATACTCTAATGTGAAGCATTAGCTATTAAATATTAGTGAAAATGGCATGAAAATTAAAGGCCACACTTAATGAAATGAAGATTTTTTTGCAAAGCTTCCTAGCCTCCAAGGTGTGACTTATTTTTTTATGGCGGCTGCTCTGGACCATTGCTGCTAGAAATTAAAGAAGCAGATGCAATACATAAGGGATTTTCAACTTCTTGAATTGCTTGATGCTGCTGCAGTATGATTGATGACTTGAAGTTGTTTAGGCAAGGCTTAAAGCAGCTTCTCTCTTGGTTTTCTGTTTATTGCTTTGTCTATTAATGTATTGTGTTCGAAGTTCTGCTATATCATATTAATGGAGCTGTAGTTGAGGATTTGTATTCTCTCGGAAGGCGTAAAAACTTGTATGGAGCATGTTTAAGTTGCGAATGGCCCAAGGTCCGCTCCTCGGTCTTTCTCATGTTGCCTTTCATGTTTATGTTCAATCTGAGAGCTTTTTCTCCCTCAACTCCCCTCTTGTTTCATTTTCTGTAATTTTGATTTTGTACATCTTACTCCATTTTTTAATGTATTCTGGTGTGTAGGGATCGTCTCACATGTATACTACAATGAGGGGGAAGGCTTTTTTGCAATTTACCCTATATTGTATAGTATCATTACCATTGTTCCACTCGACGTCGTGCAACAACACCCCCAGCTGCTTCTGCACCAGGTTCAGATTCCGTCTCTTCGGCCAGTCGTACCACAGATTCGTTATCTGAAGCTTTCCGTCGGTGAGGTTCATGTAAAGAAGTGCATGGAATCTTTCGGGCCATAGCGTCGGTGATGGATCCTCGGTGTTGTTTGATCGGCCCTGGGTGGTTTGGAGCAGCAGGAGGAGGGGGAGAAATAAAGATAATGTTATGGTTTTGGTTGTGGAATTTTGCATTTCTTTGGCTCAATGATGAGGCAGCAACCTTGAACACAAAGTTTTGAATTGTTGGGCTTAGTTTGCTGTGTGGTAGATTGGTGGTGGAGATAAGTTAAGATGCAAATGCAAATTAAGTGCTGGAGATTTCGCAACCACATGTCATCTATCTAGCCTGGGAAAAATTATTCCCTATACGGCCGTATATGTCCCACACGCTGTCCAAAACTTCCTCCCTCAGGAATAATTTCTCCTAGGTAGAATGTATATCTTGGGTTTTGCCGGCCTAGCACCCTCAAAATATAGCTATTTCTATATGACTAAAATGGTAGGCCCAGTGCTTGCGGACACAGGTTCAACCCCGCTAATGGGTCCCACCCTGTCCGTGCAGGTTTATGCATGCGTTCGTAGGCACTGTGCCTGATGATGCTCACAAGTGGGAACTCCCCAGATCATGACACGTGGCTGATGACGTATCCCGGGGCTTACGCAAACAGGGCAAACACCATGCGTTGGAGGCTCTCCTCGGACTATTGTCCCGGGGTATATCCCAACCTTCTACGAATGCCTGAGCACTTCTATGCCCGCCTTACAGATAACCATCGGCTCGCCTCCGATCCCTCCTACACGCTTAGCTTCCTCAGCCCTCCCTGCTCGCCTCCGAGCTATCACAGAACCGATCTTCCTCGGCCTCCCGCTCGTCTCTGAGCCACCCGCCGAGCTAAGCCATCCCGGTTCTACCGAGCAACCAAGCACACAGAGCCCAAGCGCCTCCGCCACGGCCCCGCGTATCTCTCCAGAAGCGAGATATCCGCCACCCAACATTCCACGCTGAGGTATCATGAAAGAGCTCCCCGTCCCGAGGCCTGTCGCGCTCCCGTCCTTCCCAAGGAGGTGTCGGTCAGCTCGCCTGCTTCCAGGCATGGCCGGCACCCTCTCCCTCGATGGGGTTGCACGGGCGGCACTCGCCGTGATGACTCGAGAATGACCTCGCCAGGGGACCAGAGGAACCAGATAGAATGGACCCGAAGCCGCAGCTAGGCGCAGGCCGCCGGCGGGAAGGGCTATAAATCCGACTACGCCAAATCCTCGGGGTATCATGACCGTCTCGACACCCTCGAAAAGAAAATCGAGGGTATATATCGGGAGGGTCATCCTTCAAACGAAAGGGCCAGGTATGTCGCCGACTCGTTTACAAAGCCCTTCACTAAAGAGCTGCTCGCTATCCGCGTCTCATCCAGAAACAAGCCTCCAAAAGTGGCCCTCTTCGACGGGAAGTCCGACCCGAAATACCATCTGGATGCGTTTATGGCGGGCATGAGTTTCCAGGATAACTCCGACGCTGCCCAATGCCGAGCGTTTCCCGCCACTCTTATCCGGGCTGGATGAGACTGGTTCCGAGGACTCATGCCATGCTCCATCTCTACCTTTGATGAGTTGGCCGCCCAGTTCCTCGGACATTTCGTCGGGAACAGACGACAGAAGCGGACCGTCGATTACCTCTCCACTATAAAGAGAGAGGACAAGGAATCCTTTAAAGGATACGCCACTCGCTTCTACAACGCTCTTCTTGAATTTTCTGAGCACCGAGATGAGACTGTAATCACAGCTCTGAGGTCAGGTCTTAGGCACAAGGAGTGGCTCCGCTCCTTTGCATTGGCGCAACCTAGGACCATGACCGAGGTAAAAGCTTGGACCGAGCAGGAAATCCAACTCGAGTCCGAAGTAAACGCAAACCTATCCCGGGGCGACCAAGCCGACCAAAAGAAGAGGGGCATAGAAGAGAAGAAGAAGGTCGACCGGCCAAAGCCATACTCCTCGAAGTTCCAGGAGTATACTCCGCTCAACATCTCTCAGACTGAGCTGTTGGAGGAGACGAAGGGCGAGCAATTCTTCAAGCTCTCTCCGGTCACTAATAGAGCGGCCAAACGGACTCGAGGACCGTACTGCACCTTCCATAGGTCGCAGAAACACCCAACCGAGAACTGTAAACAACTCAGCGACTACATCGAGGAGTTGATTCGCTCGGTCCACCGGCGAAGTACCTGCGGGAAAAGCGACAGGTAGACCAGAAGCAAGAAACCCATCCTCCTCCCGCTGAATTAACGATTGGCCAAATCATGGTCGTCTCTTCGGGGGGTGCATATGGAGCCGGCGAGATTCGCTGCCTCCTACCTGTCGATGGAACCAGCGACCATCCCCGGAAGAAAAACAAAGCAGCCAAGCCCATCACCTTCACTGACGAAGACCTCCACGGAATATCCTTGCCTCACAACGACCCCCTCGTGATTACAGCACGGGTCCACAGCTATGAGGTCCAAAGGATACTGGTCGACTCAAGAAGCTCGGCGGACATCCTTTTCTATGACTGCTTCCTGCGTATGGGGCTCGGCCTGTGAGACCAGCGGCCAACCACCCACATTTTGTCGGGATTTACTAACCACTCCATCCCGGTAGAGGGAGTGGTTACCCTCCTCCTTAACATTGGGGAGGCGGGCCGTACGAGAACCGTACCGGTGGAGTTCATCGTCTCCAGGATCCCCTCGTCCTACAATATCCTCCTGGGACGCCCGACGCTAAACTCCCTTAGGGCCCAAATCTCGACCTACCACCTCGCAATCAAGTTTTCATTGGATCAAGGGGGAATAGGCCGGGCCTACGGGAACCAGCAAATCGCCAAGATTTGCTTCACAGCGACATCCACCTCCGAGGAGCGAAGCGACGACCTTAGAAGCGCGAGCGATTTCCAGTGGTCCTTGGATACTCGTGACGAACAAAAAGAAATCCGAGGGGCCCCGGTGGAGACGCTAACAGAAGTCCCCCTCGTCGAAGGGAAGAATGAATGAACTATCCAGATCGGATCCCTCTTAACGGGAGCCCGGCACGAAAACTTGATCCACTTTCTCTGAGGAAACTCGGACGTGTTCGCCTGGGCGCCTACCGACATGCCCGGGATCGACCCAAGGTAATCTTGCACAAGCTCGGGGTCGACCCGACGGCTCGACCTGTCAGGCAAAAGAAATGAAGCTTTGCTCCGATCAAACAAAAGGCGATAGAAGACGTGGTCGATGGGTTGCTTGCAGCCAACTTCATTCGAAATGTGGCCTACTCGGAATGGCTAGCGAATATGGTTATGGTTAAAAAGGCAAGCGGGAAGTGGCACATGTGCGTCAACTTCACAGATCTCAACAAGACCTTCCTGAAAGACAACTATCCCCTCCCTTGGATAGATCAGCTTGTCGATAGCTCGGCAGTCCACGAATTGCTCAGCTTCATGGATGCTTTCTACAACCAGATCTGTATGAACCCGGCAGATGAAAACCTTACCGCATTCACAACGGACCGAGGGGTGTACTGCTACAAAGTGATGCCCTTCGGCCTAAAAAAATGCCGTGGCTACATACCAGCGCTTGGTCAACAGAATGTTCAAACCGTAGATCGGGAGGAACATGGAGGTTTACGTCGACGACATGCTCGTAAAATTGACCTCATTGGACGAGCACGTAAAAGATCTTGGTGAGACGTTCGACATCCTCCACAAGTACAAAATGAAGTTGAATCTCGCCAAGTGTGCGTTCGGGGTCACTAGCGGGAAATTTCTCGAGTTCATAGTTACCTACCGAGGAATTGAGGCTAACCCGGAGAAGATCAGCATCATTCTCAACATGGCCATGCCAAAAAGCAACGTGGAGGTCATGCGACTCATGGGGAGAGTGGCCGCTCTTAGTCGCTTCATGTCGAGGTCCGGGGAAAAGTGTCTCCCGTTCTTCAAAGCCCTGAGGAAAATCCCAAAGTTCGAATGGTCGGAAGAGTGTCAGAACGCTTTCGAGCAACTCAAGGCGCACCTGGCAACTCCCCCGGCCCGCCGAAGGAGACGAGCTGCTGTTGTACCTTACGATGTCCGATCATGCTGCCGGCTCGGTGCTCGTCCGAGAAGTCGAAGGAGCACAGAAGCCGGTCTACTACGCGAGCCATGTCTTTAAGGACGTGGAAACAAGGTACCCAGCCATAGAAAATATTGTCTTGGCGCTTATCATAGCCTCAAGGAAGCTACGGCACTACTTCCAGGCACACACCATCCTCGTCCTCACCGAGCGTCCCCTAGGGGCTATTCTCGCCTCCCCTGAGTCATCTGGTCGCCTGGAGAAATGGAGGTGGGAGTTATCCCAATTCGACATCAAATACCGCCCCAGGCAATCCATCAAAGCGCAAGTCTTGGCAGACTTTGTTGTCGAGTGTACTATCCCCAACAAGGAAGCAACGTCGGCGTCCGTCCCCCAGTCCCGGCCCTCGGTCGAGGAAGTGCCCTACTCCGTCCCCGACTGGGTCCTCTACGTCGATGGATCCTCTACCGAGGAGGGGAGCGGTGTCGGCCTTATCATTCGGGGTCCGAACAAGGCAGAGATGGAGTACTCTTTGAAGCTCGGGTTTAGAGCATCAAACAATGCCGTGGAGTACGAGGCCTTGCTAGCTAGACTATGAATCGCCTCCGAAGTGGGGTTGAAGACGATCAGAATTCACAACAACTCCGCCCTAGTCGTGGGCCAAGTGACTGTCCGCTTCGAGGCCCGGGAGCCGCTAATGGTAAAGTACTTAGCCGAGATAAAGAGACTACGAAAAAACTTCGATGAAGTTCAAGTGGAGAAAATTCCTCGGCACCTAAACGCCCAGGCCGACGCCCTGAGCAAGCTAGCATCCTCCTATACGGCTGAAAATAAGAGGAATATCCCCTTTGAAGTCTTTCCACGGCCCAGCGTGGAAGACAGAGAGGCAACACTTCAAGTATACACTACTCAGGAGGAAGGCCGGGATTGGAGGAAGCCCTTCGTAGAGTTCCTGAAGGAAGGTACACTCCTATAGGACCGAGGGGAAGCGCGCCGCCTTCGAGCTAAAGCCCGCCATTTCGTCTGGAGCAATGGGAACCTCTACAAGAAGTCGTACACCCAACATATGCTTCAGTGCGTCGACCCCCATGAAGCCGACTACGTCCTGCATGAGATATATGAAGGGGTCGGTGGAGCACATCAAGGTCCCACACCTTAGTCCAGAAAACGCTGCTCCAAGGGCACTATTGGCCGACGATTCACCAAGATGCTCAAAAGTTTGTCAGAAGATGCAAAAGCTGTCAACTCCACGACAGCATACCCCGTCTTCCGGCTACCGAGATAACCACCCTCACCTCCCCCTAGCCGTTTTCCCAATAGGGGATGGACATGGTGGGCCAACTCCCAACTGGTACGGGCGGGCAAAAATACATCCTCGTTGCGGTGGACAATTTTACAAAATGGATTGAGGCCGTCCCCATCAGGAAACTGGACGCCACCATGACCATCAAATTCCCGCAGAACAACATAATATCCCGATTCGAGATCCCGAGGTGTATTGTTACCGACCACAGGATGAATTTTGAAAACGACAAAGTCAAAGGATTCTGCAACGAATACCACATACTAATGAAGTTTGCCGCGGTCACGCATCCTCAATGCAACGGGCAGGCTGAGGTCGCTAACAGAGATGTCATTCGAGGACTTCGAACTCGTCAAGAAGGAAGACAGGGCAGCTGGGTCGAAGAACTGTCCCGGGTTTTATGGGCCTTACGCACATCGAAGAAGACCCCTACTGGAGAGACCCCCTTCAGCCTTTGCTACGGCACCGAGGCGATGGTCCCAGCAGAGATTGGAATGCCCAGTTACAGAGTCGAACACTTCGACGACGAAGCAAACACCTCGGCGCTCCGGACTAATCTGGACATCTTGCTAGAAAAGTGGGACCGGGCACTGATCAAAGCCACGCTTATCAACAGCAAATTGCCTGCTACTACAACGCACGAGTCAAGCATCGCGCCTTCAAGACGGGAGATTTGGTCCTAAGGCGGAACGAATTCATAGACCAAGGCAAGCTACACAAGTTCTCCCCGTAGTGGGACGACCCATTCCTCGTCTCCGAAGTATTTCCCGGAGGAGCCTATCGCTTACAAGACGCGGGAGGACGTAAGCTTCTGCAGTCTTACAACGCCAAGAAGCTCAAATTGTACAAGTGAATATGTTTTCAAAATTTTGTATCAGTGAATATGTTTCCTTCTTTGTCGAAGCGATGTGATTTTTCTTTATTATTAAGTCTCCTGAATTAAAGGAAACTCCTTCGATATGTTTCCCTCTTCCTCGGTTCTAAGACCCTTGGGATTATTTTTTGTGAAAATATGCAAAAGCACAAAGAGGATAAAAAGGAGACAATAGCACGTCGCAAAAGAAGAATTTTATTCATCAAGGGTATTATGTGTATGTCGATGTCGATCAACCCGCGTGTTCGCGGGGAGGCAGAATATGCAAAAAACGATTTTTCAAAGCTCGCAACACCGACTTGAACTCCAGGATCGATACTAAACCCTAACTAGCTAACTTGCAATGAGGTTTAACTACTCAGAAAGAAGTTATACCTCCCGATACCAAGTCCTTCGGGTCTTCTTCGCTGTCCTCCACCTCGTTGTCAGCTCCAAGGATCGAAATGGATCGGGCAACCTCGACGGCCTCCTAGAGTCAAAGACGATCCACCCGAGAGTCTATAGTCCAAGCTTCTACCTCAAATCTGAGGTAACTACGGCCTCTAGTTCACTAAACTAGAAGTCCTAGGTTGTGTAGAGTGAGAAGATGGAGTGATTTGTCTCTTGGAACCCTATGTTTCTCAACTCATGAGAGGTTTAGGGTTATGAGGAAGAAGAAGGTCACTTGAAGAAAATGAGAGAGGAGATGAGAGCTTAGATGAAGAATGACTTTCATTTGTGATGAATAATGAACCATGTGATAAATTGATGAGATAAATAAATATCTCACAAATATCAACCATGGCTCACAAAATATCTATTTTGTCAAGTGATGAGTCATAGCCATCCAAGAAATATCTCCATCTCATTTTCTACACCTCATTATTCTTTAATCCAAATGGAAAAAGAAACCCTAATGAGGTGTCTCTTCTAGAAGCTTTCCCGCAAAATTACGAGAACGCCCCTCATCTGTATATACATACCCGCATCCGCATTCCGAAGAACACGAATACAAAGAGACGAAAATAATCCATCAATATAATAGTAGGACCCGTCTTAAACCAAAACCCACTAGTATTATCTACCCGATCATTATACGTGCACAAGTATACATAAGTAATCGAAGCCCTGTCGTAAAACCATACGACCTCTGCACCTTTTGTCCGGTGCAGGGAAACCCTCTGTGTGGGACTCTAAAGACTCGACACTACGTTGGTAGTGGGTTTAACCATAAAGCGCAAGCGGTACTAGCTGCACGTAACGGCTACCCAGGTATGTGTCGATAAGAAGGATGATGAGCTAACTCATCCGAACTCCTACTGAGCCTGTATGTGACAATCTCCGTACAGTCCGGTCTGTTCGTCTAAGAGTATCGCATATCGGTCCTAGGGGCGGTAATCTCAAACCCTTAATAGCGCAATAAGTCATGTCGGAGTATAGCCCAAAACAACCTGAGAAACTACTGGAATACCTACCAGTAAATCTCGCTTGCCTTGGCCAAGGACTTTATGTAATGGCCTTCCGAATACAGCACGATATCAACCCCCAAATACTCGGAGAGACGAATCCTATCTAACTGCCACTGCCTTCAAGTGCTTCGGGACTGCACCCAACTACTACCTGTTTGCACGACTCTTTTGAGCCATGGTAGGGTAGTAATCAAAGTACAGTGAGAACATACTCGAGACAAAGTAGCAGTGTCAAGTCGACGGACTAAGCTGTACTCATGTCACCTGGGAAATGCTACCCGACGATAGGTATAATACCTACCAACAGTTCCCGACGGGTCATGTCCAGTGTACTTATAACCTAATGAGCACCTGCATACTATCTCCAGTACGACGTACTAATGGCTGTGGGACAGACCATCCCGTGCTGGGATGAGAAGCGTATACACTAGTCTACTCTGGAGTATCGATGCCCCGTCTCGATAATCCTACGACTAGGGACCTGTATAGGATATGCTTATAGACTACCCAGCCCCCACTAGTGTGACTGCCATCACAATTCTGGTAATCAAGCAAAGATCCTAAGGGCTCTACCAATATGTATAAGTGATATGCTAAAACACATGCACATATTGAGGTAGAAACAAACCAGGTAGCATACTACCATTACTATATCCGTGTATATCCCAAGCTTCCATTAATTAATATACAAACCAGTATGATACAATAATGGCCTCTAGTGCATATATCACTAACAATCTCCCACTTGCACTAAGGCCATATACTGGCATATCGCAGACCGAAAATCTCGAATAGCCTCTCAAACTCTGTCTGAGGGATGGCCTCTATGAGTGGATCTGCAGTGTTGTTCTCCATATCTACTCTCCTCACCTCGATCTTCCGGAGATCAATAATCTCCCTGGTCAGGTGGTACCGCTTCAAGATATGTCTGGATCTCTAATGGGACCTAGGTTCCTTCCCTAAAGCTATAGCGCCGTTTGTTGTCATAATACTAAAGTATTAGACCAACAATGGAAGGAACCACCAGAAGTTCAGTTAAGAACTTATTCATCCAGACTGCCTCTTTTGCGGCGTTTCATTGCAGCGAACTACTCCGTTTCCATCGTCGAGTCTGCAACGGTGTCCTGGTTGGAGCTCTTCCAATAGACCGTCTCTCTATCGAGGGTAAAGACATAACCTGCCATGGACTTGGAGCCATTCTTATCACTCTAGAAGCTGGAGTCAGGAAAGGCCTCAATCTGGAGGTCCTTTTCCGCCATACACCAAGAACATCTCCTTAGCCCTTCTCAGGTACTTGAAAATGTTCTTTACTGCTTCCCAGTGCTTCTCTCCTGGGTTTGACTGATACCGGCTTACCACGCTCAGTACGTAAGCTACATCTGTTCTGGTACACAACATCGCATACGTTATAGAGCCTACCGTAGAAGCGTAGGATATAATCGACATGCGAGCCCTTTCCGGGAAACATCTCTTTGGAGATGGTGATTCCGCGACAAGCCGATAGACTACCGCGCTTTGAATCGTCCATACTAAATCTTTTCAGTATGGTGTTGATGTACCTTGACTGTGAAAGTCCCACTATCCTATTTGATCTATCACGATAGATCTGGATCCCCAGAATGTAGTTGGCATCGCCCAGGTCTTTCATGGAGAACCTTAGTGACAAGAATCCTTTGACTGATTGTAACATAGGAATGTCATTTCCTATCAAGAGAATGTCATCCACGTACTAGACGAGGAATCCTACAATTCTCGCTAAAATCTTACTATAAATGCATGGTTCATCTGGATTTTTGATAAAGTCAAATTCTTTTGACTGTCTCATTAAAACAGATGTTCCTACTCCGTGATACCTGCTTTAGTCCATAAATGGACTTAAGCAACTTGCACACTCTCCCACTGCTCCCACTCTGATTGAAACCCTTTGGCTGATTCATATAGACGCACTCTTCCAAATAATCATTTAGAAAAGTCGTCTCTACATCCATCTGCCGAATCTCAAAATCTTGGAAGGCAGCAATGGCAAGAAGGATCCGAATGGATTTGAGCATAGCCACTAGAGAAAAGGTTTCATCATAGTCCAAACCAGGTCTTTGACGAAAAACTTTTGCAACAAGTCTAGCCTTATAGGTTTCAACCTGTCCATCTACACCAATCATCTTTCTAAAGATCTATTTGTAGCCTACGAGTTTTACCCCTTCTGGAGCAACGTTCAAAATGCATACTTTGTTAGTGTATATGGACTCCATCTCGGTCCGCATTGCATCCAGCCATTTTACCTAGTCGCCGCTCTGAATGGCTTGCTGGAAGCTAGTTGGCTCATCATTGTCAATAATGCAATCCTTTCTATCCCTGTCTATAAGAAAACCGTAGTATCTCTCGGGCGGATGAGACTGTCTACTAGTCCTGCGGATTGGCGCAGCGATGTCCTATTCTTTTGAAATCTCTGGTTCTACCATACTTTCAGTAATAGTTTGTGGTTCTAAAATTTCTTCCAGTTCTATTGCGTTCCCACTAGTCCTTTTTCAAAAAATTGATTTTCTAAAAAAAATGGGCATGACGAGGAATAAAAAACCATTTGTTCCTTTGCGTAATAGAAAAGATACCCCCTGGAGTTCTTTGGGTATCCCACAAACCTACACAGTACTGAGCGTGCCCCGAACTTGTCCGCATACTGATTTTTGACAAAAGCTGGATATCCCTTTATCTTCAGATACTGAAAATAGGGTTTCTTCCCACTCCACATCTGATATGGTGTGGTAGGCACAGTCCTGGTAGGAACCTTATTCAAAAGATATGCAGCCGATTCTAGTGCATAACCTTAAAAGGATTGCGGTAACTCAGCATTACTCATTATGTAACGAATCATATCCAATAGGGTTCTGTTCCGTCTTTCCGATACACCGTTGTGTTGCGGTGTGTATGGAGGAGTAAGCTGAAAGAGAATTCTATTCTCTTTTAAGTAACTCAGGAACTCGGCAATTAAGTATTCACCACATCGATCAGATCTCAGCGTCTTGATACTTTTGCCTGTTTGTTTTTCCACTTCATTCTTTTATTCCCGGAATTTCTCAAATGGCCTCGGATTTATGCTTCATCAAGAAGACATGTCCTTACAAAGAGAAATTATCCGTAAAAAGTAATAAAATAGGAATAACCACTTCGTGCATCTGTAGATATTGGACCACACATGTCACTGTGTATGAGTCCTAAGAGCTCGCTCGCTCTTGCTCCGTGTCCAGTGAATGGAGTCTTTGTCATCTTTCCTATGAGAAAAGATTGACAAGTTGCATAAGACTGATATTCGAACGAATCCAAATATCCCTCTCTATGTAACTTCAACAACCGTGTTTCATTGATGTGACCCAGTCTACAATGCCATAAGAAAGCCTTATTTAATTCTGGAGACTTTCTTTTAAATGTGTTCTGCACGTTGAAAACCTAAGCTTGATTTAACATGTATATACTGTCCTCTAGTGTACCTGACCCAATCAAACCTTGATTTAGGTGGATGTGAACTACATCGCTTACAAACTAGACTAGGTATACACAAACAGTTACGTAGAATCAATATCTGCCCACTTGTCAATCCCAAGTGATATTCCCTATGGATACAGCGTCCACGCTCATTCCGTTAGCAACTCTAAGAGTCATATCACCTGCCCTGATAACTCTACGGTTTCTCAAAGCCTGTAATAAATTACAGATATGAGATCCTGATCCGGTATCTACTACCCAGGAAGTAAAGTTAATTCACAGACTGTTTTCAATTACAAACACACCCGAAGTCGAAACCATAACGTGCTTCGGATCCTGGATTCTGGCTTTCCAAACCCTGCATCCTTCTGCCAATGCCCTTTTCTGTGACAATAGGAACATTCCTCCTTCCCTACTGTTAATCCCGAAACTTTTGCCCTGCCCTTCTACCTTACTGACACCGCCTATCGGCTTTGTAGAGGTCTTCTTCTTCTCACCCTTGGATTTTGCCTTGAATCCAGAAGAGGAAGATTCCCCAATAAGCAGAGCGGGTGTCTCCCTCGTTTCCTTCAGGATGCCCTCAACTGGAAGTATAACTTTCTTCCCCTGGATGTAAGTAGAAGGTAGGGACTGTAGAATTAAGGCAATACATGACTCGTTCTCCAACGTGGTCTCCAGGTCCTGTGAGATTTTTAATATAGATAATCATTGTAGGGGCGTGGTCCCCTACAGATGATCCAATAGCCAACCTTGCTTGAAGCAATTCTTTTGAGATCTCATATATTGCGATACGAGATTGCTCTCCATATAATACTTTGTTATGGAGGAAGATGGAAACTAAGTCCATCTTCTCGTGCTTCCTCTGGTATTCACTATCTACTGAGGCCAACACGAGGCACTTGGCATTCGTACTGTCCTTTTCCGATATCTTCCGGATATCAACATCCGTGACAGTGGAAACTGGACCTGGGATGGCGGGGGCTTGAGTAGTAATGAGGTGGTCCAGCTTGTCATGGGTAATGGACATCTAGACAAACCTTTGCCAGTCAATATAGTATAACTCGGTCATTTTATTATCTAACTGTAACCTAATCTGGTCACCTGATCGCTGCAATTAGGAGAGAGAGAAGAAAACACTCAGCATGATACTCTTGCAAGTTTAGATTGGTTTTAATTTATCTAAACAGGATGGCTCCCACTGTTTCTCGAATCCTTCCTCAAATCATAAAAGAAGAATTAGTCAGGATTAATCTCACCGTACAATACTTGCTTAACCTTTCAGCCAGGCTAGTCTCGGTACTTCGAGGGAGATTTTACGACGCTTTCGCGAAGTTCCTTAATTAAATAACCTCTTTTCCCTAGAGGCGTAGCCCCGCTAGCACTGTTCTAGACACCTACTTGGTTTATAGCATTGATCGTTAAGTGAAAAATCTCCCAAGGAGTAGCATATACTCACAGTAGGATCGAGATCCAAATATCATTGTGTGATAATCCTAAAGGAATCCTATCAGCATTATCACACTCCAAATAGTATGCAGCACTAGCAAGTTTCAGTTTCTTTAGAAACTCCCGATGTGGATTTTTGCCCCATGCTCTTATGACCTTGACGAAGGCCAACAAATCATAAGTCACATGTCAAGTTCTACCCATCATTGTCCAGGTTAATTTGAACCCACCCGTATATACCCTTGACGAAGGCCAACAAAGTAATATGACTGTCCCAAATCAACGCATCTATCTATGCTACATATGAATACCCAGCAGCTACCAAACACTATGCCTTGGCGAAGGTCAACAAACATAGCTTGAATACTACTGAACATTCATATGAAATGACGGAAGGCTACGAATGGTTTTGGCGAAACCGTGAACGTAGTGAACTTGATATAATCGAAGGAACCTGATAGCTTTTAAAAGGAGTGGTTTAAGCTCCGCATTTAAAAGTCTCCTGTTTTAAAATAACCGAGTGGTTTTAAAATTTGTTCTAACGATTCAGCTTTGGTTTGTTTGCTTTGCATTAATCTAATGTAGTCCCATCATTTACAGCTATCATCACAGAAAGAAACGAAAATATGACGTATGCTTATGCCATTCGCATTCGCTACTGGGCCCCGTCTAACACTGTTAGGTTACTTAACTAACGCCAGAGCGGGGGCTGGACTAGCGTGGATGCAAAACATAAGCAATGTCTATTATATAGCATATATATAATAGCCATTCGTCTCACGCAATAATAGGCATTCCAGATCACAGATGAACATATTGGATATACTAGGAATTCCGTGTTTCGTTTAAGCCTGTAACGAAAGACGGATTCCACGGTCGTGATGAATAGCCAAACCCCACCCCAGACCCCTACGGGTGCGGCAAACTACCCGCCAAATACCCGAAGCGAAGCAACCTCCCTCAGTAACATGAGTAGGCCACTCAGCACTTCAAAGCACCCAGTAGTTTGTGCACCGCACCTTGGGTCTATCCTAGGAGCAGAAAACAGTAAAAGAAATAATACAACGGTGGCTACAATCTCAACCCGGATGTGCCCCGCAAAAGAATATTAAATCACTTTACAGTTTACATAGAATGAAAGAATGAAAAACCATCATCTCACATCCCCGGCTATTCATCCACGATGATCCAATAAGTTCATATACACAAACCAATATAGCAACACAGATATGTACAACCCCGACTAATCGACGTAAAGCAATTAGTCAACGTTTCCAAACACATATATCACAACTTCAAACTCTAAACGACGTTAAAACTGCAACTTCGAAGCACTCCATATTGCCACAGTAAAAAGATAACAGTATATCAAAATTGGAAAAACCAAACAACACCTGAGACCTTAGATCCAAGCAACTAGAACATAGACCAAAATTCAAAGAATTCCACGAAAATAAAAAAGGTGAGGCCAGGAAAAATGAGGTTTTGGACGGTCACATTTAAGTAGAATTGCTTCATTTTTTGTGTGTGTTCATATCACAACAAGTAGAGCACTCTGCAATTGTTTAAAAAAAATTTAGAGGCTCGGAAAAATTTGACAGAAACTTGGAGTTTAGGTTTCGTGTTTCGGAGTTATTTCGGTTTCGTAGTTTTACACTTCATCTAAACAGTTAGCTAAGGTTTAGTTAGGCTCTGATACCACTGTAAGTCGATGTCGCGCACCCCGCGTGTTCACGGGGAGGCGGAATATGCAAAAAACAAATTTTCAAATCTCGCAACACCGACTTGAACTCCAGAATTGATACTAAACCCTAACTAGCTAACTTGCAATGAGATTTAACTACTCGGAAAGCAGTTATACCTCACGATACCAAGTCCTTCGGGTCTTCTTCGTTGTCCTCCACCTTGTTGTCAGCTCCAAGGATCGAAACGGATCGGGCAACCTCGACGGCCTCCTCGAGTCAAAGACGATCCACCCGAGAGTCTATAGTCCGAGCTCCTACCTCAAATCCGAGGTAACTAGGCCTCTAATTCGCTAAACTAGAAGTCCTAGGTTGTGTAGAGTGAGAAGATGGAGTGATTTGTCTCTTGGAACCCTGGGTTTCTCAACTCATGAGAGGTTTAGGTTATGAGGAAGAAGAAGGTGACTTGAAGAAAATGAGAGATGAGAGCTTGGATGAAGAATGACTTTCATTTGTGATGAATAATGAACCATGTGATAAATTGATGTGATAAATTGATATCTCGCAAATATCAACTATAGCTCACAAAATATCTATTTTGTCAAGTGATGAGTCATAGCCATCCAAGAAATATCTCCATCTCATTTTCTACATCTCATTATTCTTTAATCCAAATGGAAAAAGAAACCCTAATGAGGTGTCTCTTCTAGAAGCTTTCCCGCAAAATTACGAGAACGCCCCTCATCCGTATATACATACCCGCATCCGCATTCCGAAGAATACGAATACAAAGAGACGAAAATAATCCATCAATATAATACTAGGATCCGTCTTAAACCAAAGTCCACTAGTATTTTCCGCCCGATCATCATACGTGCACAAGTACACGTAAGTGATCGAAGCCCCGTCGTAAAACTATATGACATCTACACCTTTTGCCCGGTGTAGGGAAACCCTCTATGTGGGACTCTAAAGACTCAACACTATGCTGGCAGTGGATTTAACCATAAGCCGCAAGCGGTACTAGCTGCACGTAACGGCTACCCAGGTATGTGTCGATAAGAAGGCCGATGAGCTAACTCATCCGAACTCCTACTAAGCCTGTATGTGACAATCTCCGTACAGTCCGGTCTGTTCATCTAAGAGTATCTCATATCGGGCCTAGGGGCGGTAATCGTCAGATCCCTAATAGCGCAATAAGTTGTGTCGGAGTATAGCCCAAAACACCCTGAGAAACTACTGGAATACCTACCAGTAAATCTCGCTTGCCTTGGCCAAGGACTTTGTGTAATAACCTTCCGAACACAGCGCGATATCAACCCCTAAATACCGGGAGAGATGAATCCTATCTAACCGCCACTGCCTCCAAGTGCTTCGGGACTGCACCCAACTACTCCCTGTTTGCACGACTCCTTTGATCTATGGTAGGGTAGTAATCAAAGTACAATGGGAATACACTTGAGGCGAAGTAGCAGTGTCAAGTCGATGGACTAAGCTGTACCCATGTCACATGGGAACTGCTACCCGACGATAGGTATAATACCCACCAACAGTTCCCAACGAGTCCTGTCCAGTGTACTCATAACCTAATAAGCATCTGCATACTATCTCCAGTACGACGTGACAGACTATCTCCCCTGCTGGGATGAGAAGCGTATACACTAATCTACTCTGGAGTATCGATGTCCCGTCTCGATAATCCTACGACTAGGGATCTGTATAGGATATGCTTATAAACTACCCAGCCCCCACTAGTGTGACTGCCATCACAACGCTGGTAATCAAGCAAAGATCCTAAGGGCTCTACCAATATGTATAAGCAATATGCTAAAACACATGCACATATTGAGGTAGAAACAAACAAGGTAGCATACTACCATTTCGAGCAAGACTGTTACTATATCCGTGTATATCCCAAGCTTACATTAAGTAATATACAAACCAATATGATACAATAATGGTCTTTAGGGCATATATCACTAACATTATGGGCTCCCCAGCCTTACACAAAAGAAAATATATACAAAAATATTACAACAGAAGGGGTAGGGGTGGAGAAAACACTGCTGGTGGTACTCCGAGGAGATCGCCGCCAGCCGAACCCTCGCTTCCTCAGCTCGCTCCCTCTAATGTTGCCCGTGGACCCGCGATGCCATAAATGAGCCAGAGACCGCACCGACCGGGCAGCCATTGGCAATCCGCCTTTGCTGAAAGCACTCTAGAACAAGGGCCACCGAGCGATCCCGCCGGCTCTTTGAGATTAGACCGTGGTGGTGGAGTGAGTGCAGCTTGTCAACCACCTCGTCCTTGAGCTCCTCGGACAGGGCATTGTGCAACCCCGGTGACATCCTCCAAATTGTTTACATGAGCAATTGAATGAGGGATGATCGCCAGGGAAGTAGACTGCCGAAGTGTTCCTCCACGCGCTGGACCACTTCCCGGTACGTCTCCTCGGTGCTTGCCTGATCGTACAAGTAGACGTCGTCACGAGTGTAACAACCCTAATTTTCTTATACACTTTTTCCATACAAATTTTTTAAAAAAATTTCAAATCCTTAAAGGGGTATTTATTACCTGAGCACAAGACTTAAGTAATTAATTAGCAATTTAATTACAAGAAGGAGCCTGTGGCTCATTGGTAATACATTGCATTGCTGAACCAAGCCACCAGAGTTCAAATCCCATGCCCCACATTATTTTTAATATTATTTTGTTTTAAATTATTTGGAAGCCCAACAGTCCACACACAATAACTCCCAAACCTTGAACTGAACCTGAAAAAAATAAATATACCAGTGCCTACCCCCGGTGACTCCCCACCTACCCGACCCCCGACTCGGCCCGACTCGGGCCGGCGCCGCCGGCCGGACTCGGCCGGACGTCCGAGTCCTCAACTGAAAAGTCGTGGCTTTTCCTCTACCCTACCCCCTTGCACACTCTATTTAATGGGATCGGTTCCAGAAAGCATATTAACACCTATTTACTACAATTTTTAATGAATTTCCTACATTTTTACATTTTTTAAATTAAAAGCCTACACCTACCCTAACCCTAGCCTAACCCTATAAATACACCTCCTATCCTCTACCCTCTCACCCCAATATTCTGAGCCCACTCTCTCAAATTTCCAAGAATCTTGTGCACTTTGAAAACGAGCTCGAGGCGAAGCTCCGACGAATTCCCGGCGGAACTTCCGGCGATCGTTTTAGGAACTACCGGCGACGACGCAACACATCGGCGATTCCTCTACTTCCCTCTCACTCTCTTGTGTGATCTAAAACCCGTAAGCCCCAATTTCTACCTATCTCTTCTATCTAAAAATACGGCTTTACAAAACCCGACGGAATCGGAACAAATCCGATTTCCGATTCGGTTTCTTATAAAATTCCACTTCTCACTAATACAATCATACTTAAACTTCCTCATGTTGACTATTAAATACTAATCAACCAAACTGATCAAGTTTCTTTACATGAAATGATGGCTATTTCAATTTATCGTATTTTTCACTTAAATACCACATTGTTTCAATTCTACATTTAACTCCATTGAACTTGCTATACCTCTAAAGTAGATCACGAGGTAACGACCTACCTCCTCACACACTCATATGCAACATAACACGATACCCTCGAGAACCTAGAATACGAGAAAACAAACATTTTCATTTAAATACCCTTTACTAAATAAAGTCATTTCTAAAAGATTTAGTATTAATACACTTTTTAAATAAATACCTCTTATTATGAAAATAGGATAAGTTATGGACATCAATCGTTTATCTAAACCTGACTTTGTGGTGTCTAGGCTAGGCAAGTGAGAAAGGTAACTTTAAAAGGCCCGTCTCACGGTGATTCGTGAGCGGATCCCTCCTTTCTTCACTTGTACTTACCTGGCCACAATTGGCGGTGAAGAGGCGATTTGAGATATCTCACAACTTGTCTTTTGGACCAGTTAGGAATAGTCTAGTTGACTTAAGAGACCCTAGAATATAGAATACGGAAAATTGACATCTTTACAAATAAATACCATTTACTTCATAAAACCGTTTTCTAAAAGATTTAGTATTTTACAATCTTTGCAAAGCGCCGCTACAACCCATTTTGGGGAACCCGTTCGGGATGGTGCGGGTTATCGCACATCCTCGGGCTTAGTAGTGCGAGATTCAGACCTCCGGAAGGAGCATTCGGTCTCGAAAGATTTTAAATACGATATCTTAAGAAAATGAGATTTTTAGAATATAATAAATATATTAAAATTATTTTTGTATAAATATATGTATATTTATCATTAAAATACCTATTTTGTTATGATATAAATATTCCACTTTTTCTAAAAATCACAAGAATAAATTTTACACTAAAATACTATGAATTCCAAATAAATCAATATTACAAATAAATACATTTATTTCTGAAATTAGGATATTTTCACTAGAAATATCACAATACAAAATCCACCTTCATTACAACTCTAAAGACGAATAATGAATACTTGAGGTGTATTTTGAAAAGTATATAAAAGTATTTTTACATAAAACCCCCTCAAGTTCTATAAATTACTCTAAGGACCCTAGTAAACATAGGTTTAAGCGGAACCAATCTCTTGAGCTTCAGGGAGCCGGAGAAGTGGGTGCTTGCCTATCTAAGGTAGACAAAGTAATCAGGACTTCAATTTACTTTGCTAATTTGTCTGACTCAGTTTGAATCTCAGTATAATCTGACTTAAATATGATTCAAGTACAATCTACAATCTTCACTATTACAATTCAACATGAATCCATGAACCCAATTATCAATCTATACAACTTAACTGAACCGAACCATGGATATATATTCCATTTACATGGTTCTCCAGTTATCCCATTTACATAATTCTACGGTTGCATCCGTTTACTGATATCATGGTTTCGGTCAGTCAATCAACTATACAATCAATACAATTTACAAGATAAACAATACAATCGAAACACTACGGGGTTTAAGAGGTAGATTGGTACGGAAGGTGTTAAAAGTGGTACGAGACCGTAAGACTTAATACACCTAACATGAATCCAGTTGCTGTTGTACCGTGGCATAAACGGTTCCTTGTAGTATACGTTCCTTTAGTCTCTGGCATATAGAGACTCCTCTCGTATACACTGGCATTCTTCTGTACCAAGTTACAAACAACAGCATTAATACAACATTACAACAAGATAATACAACTTTAAAAGATACCTCCTTATTCTGTCTATTCTACTTTCCTCTTATCTTTGGGACTTAGCGAGCGACATGTTCGCTGACGACATTCTATTCTTTCTTCTTTGAATGTCGTCAGGTGTTTTGGACCCGTCAGAAATCGAGCCAACTGCAGAAAACTTGGATCGGTTTGCTGAAAAACCAGAGCTTTAGTTTCATTGTACACATTTTCTTTCAGTACTTTACATTCCTGTTATTCCATTATTTAGGCATCGCTTTTATTTCAGTTGTATTTACTTTTCATGCATTGTACAAAAGAATGTTAATAAATAAAGTGGATGTTCAGTTTATATATCTTGTCTCTTGTGTATTTACTTTTATATTGCTTAGATACGCTTAGCGTATTTACTTCAGAGTAAATACGTAGTGGACCGGTCCCGTCCCCTTCGCCGTATACCAGGAAGCGGGACGTGACAATGAGAGACGGTCTCTTGAACGGAGTAGATGAAACCTGCCATTTTTTTCTAAAGCACAAAGCTAAAAATAACCAACACACCTTCGCTATTTATAGCCCCAACGGAATCCAAAAAGGCCGAAGTTTGCGCGTGCGGTAGCACGATTCACGGGGTCTTTTCAAAACTCCCAACCCAGGGCTGCCGTGTGGCAACCATGCCCCCAAACGGCCAAATGGAAGTTGGAACGACGTGCACTACGGAGAGTCATGCCTTCCTATGCGTCTCTGCCACGTGTTGTCTTCGACGGTCTCTCTTCCCAGATTTTGCGGGTCAAGGGAGACGGACCGACACCAAAGAAGCCCTCTCCAAGAGGCCACCGAACAGATTCCTTGCTCGGTCAATCCCTGACTGGTAGTCCCCTACCCACCGACGCTAAGGATCGAAGCCCTCATCAAGAGGCCACCGAGCAGCTTCCCTGCTCGGTCAATCCTTAACGTGTAACTTCCTACCTATCTACACTAAGGATCAAAAGCCCTCATCAAGAGGCCACCGAGCATCTTCTCTGCTCGGTCAATAACTTCCTACCCATCTACGCTAAGGATCAAAAGCCCTCATCAAGAGGCCACCGAGCAGCTTCCCTGCTCGGTCAATCCCTGGCTGGTAGTCTTTTACCCACCGACGCCAATGATCAAAGCCCTCATCAAGAGGCCACCGAGCAGCTTCCCTGCTCGGTCAATCCTTAACCGATAACTTCCTACCCATCTACGCTAAGGATTAAAAGCCATCATCAAGAGGCCATTGAGCAACTTCACTGCTCGGCCAATGCCGACCAATTCTAACTTGGCTATTATTTAACTTACGCTGAGGGAAGTGGTCACCGGTCCGACTCAAAAGAATGGGCAAATCTCGACCTTCCTGCACTGAAGGAACTTCCGATGTATTCTAAGCGGACGATCGCCACCTCGACTCTGGGGGCGGGACGGGATCGACTTTCCTGCACTTAGCGATTAACTAGCTTACACTCGACGGGCGATCGCCATCTAAAAGACCGCTCATCGACCTACGACCTAATTCTTGGGATGAGGAAAAGACTAACAAGAGAATGTAGAAAAGCTTATGAATTACCCATCAAAGTGAATGGGAGAAGACGTAAACACATAGCATTCACAGACAGTTGTGGATTACCCATCAAAGCACATACGTTTTCGAATTTGGTGATAAAAACGTTTGCGTCTTCAGACTCGAGCCCGTGAAATTTGGGTAAAAGTTTGATGAAATGAGATTTAATTTCGAAATTGTCCCCATTGGCTGGCGGAATAGAAAGATAGGTGGGAAGGGGAACACGTGTTGGATAGCATCTCTCTTGGAGAGAAATGCATGGAGGATTCTGCGCACCTGCGGGCAGTGGCAGAGTGGTGTTAAAGTTTGATGGAAATCCGTCCATCACGGTCGTGGTGGGTGGTGGGAAAGAAAATGTAGAAATACTGACTTCTGGGCCGATAGGAGAAACGCGGACAAGACGGGCACTAGAATCCCGTGTCCAGCCGAGCATGCACTAAATGGTTTAGCACAAGTGGCAGCGTTGTGATAATTAGGGGAAAGTTCGTTTGGTGTTTGTTTTGAAAAATACGGGTTTTGAAAAATCAAATCACAAAAAATAAACACACCATCCTAGATCTAATGGTCACCAAGGTCAAGTCGCTAGACCGCTCCTAGACTTCCAGAAGACAAATCGCACGATAAATTCTCCACTGCCTCTTTATCCCTTCTGTGGCCAGGTAAGTGCCAGGTAAGTGGGAGGTTCTCCACTATGTAAGTACTGGGCCTAATTAAGTAACCACTTGCCTTAGACACACTTGCCTTAGACACCACAAAAGAAACGCGGATAAACAGTAGATTACCCACGACCTCCTTCTGTCCTAATTGAGCGCAACGGTCCTTAGAGTCTTGTCTAGATCTTTTTTAGTTAATGAGGGTGATGCGGATGCTAGTTTTGTGATTTTTGGGGCTCAGGAAGGGTAATGAAATCCCCACCTAATCTGAATTTGGTCTTTGCCCCTTCATTTCCGTATTAAAATATGCACAAACAACCAATTTCAAGAAACGCAACAAGAATTTTTTTCTTTTAGCGCGCTGCGAATTTTGCAAAGAATCCTGCAGAAAATTTGTTATTGGACAAGATCAGAGAGAAGAGAAGAGAACAGAGAATATACCACAGAAGTTGGGAACAGTGAAACGCCTAAACGGCGGCGGAACCGCCGCAAAAACCAGCACTCCACCGCGGATCCGCGGTGGAATGGAAGAAGTAGGGTTTCAAACTTTTCCTGTAGCTTCTTGTACTCCTCTGGAATTTGTAGATCTTCTCTGAATCTTGATCTAACTGCTGAAATGATTCCAGATTCTCTCGCAAAAATTCAAACACTAATCGTTAAGCACTTGAAGCGATTCTTGGATGAAAATTTGATGGAATAATATTTTTTCAACTCAAATAACAAAAACGAACAAAATAGCACGCATCCCCGGCAACGGCTCCATTTGATTGATCCAAATTCTCGATGTTGTTTAGTAAAATGTAAAGTGTTTACAATCAAAGAATTTTGTAAACCGCAATCAATAACGGTGTCGTTTGAAGCGATCGTTAGTGAGCACGGGTCGTCCACTGAGATTCGTGTATTTGATCGATCTTATTTTAGATGAATTGAAAGAAAATAGTAAAGAAAAATTCAAGAAAGAGATTCATGATTTAATTGAGTTGTCATTTCAAGAAAATCAAGAAAACATTCAAGAATTTAAGAAAGATTAAGAATATATCCAAGATCAATATCGGTTATCAAGAGAATGTAGAAAATCTTGTAGGATTCGATCAAATTAGTAGCAATAATGAATCTAATAATGACTAATCTTATCTATTGATAAATTGTAGCTAGATCGATGGTGATGAATGAAGATTAGGGATCTATTGAAGAAACTAGGGTTTCTCCTTCTTTATCCCTTGTCTTTTCATTGATCATCATTCGGATCTAACCTTTAGCAAAGAGAATCATCAATCATTTAATCCCTAATTTGCAACGAAATAATCAAGAATGCGATCTCGCTCCAAATTAGGTCATTGATGATTCTTTTTCCTAGAGTTCACAAATCTCATAAGACTTAAGGTTAGTAAAAGGATCTTATTATCACTAGATCTACCGATTCTCTCGAATCCTCCACAAGCGGAGATTTCATTCACACATTATGAAAATTAAAGAATCAAGAATGAAGAATTTCATAATGCAAGAATGTAATGAAAACGAGAATTAACAATTTATCACCTTCATTAAATCTTCTTCAAATTTACACAACTCCTCAATTCGAGGTACAAGATTAAGCTCTCGATCGCTCCTTTGAAGAGGTGAATTTGTCGTCGATCTTTGCGAAGCTCGATCGCCGTGAGTCGCGGATCGTAGTGGATCTCTTGCTCAGATGACGAACGGCGTTGCGATGAAGGATCGTTGATTGCTCGCTTGATTTGCTTCTCAAAGGATCTTGATTTGGCTTTGGGTTAGGGTTTGGATTGGATCACAAGTTGTGTCACTCAACTTGTGTGTGAAATTATTGAACCCCCAATTAATGAACAACTAATTGTGTAACCAATTAATGAACAACCTCAACCCTAGATCTAGATCTCCTTTTATAAATTCAAATTCAAATTTCCCTCCAAAAGCTAGGTTGTTGGAGAGAACCTTCTAGAATAAGGTTGTTAGAGAGAGCCTTCTAGAATAAGGTTGTTACAAGGAGCCTTCTAAAAGAAGGTTGTTATGCAGAGAAGTTTCCAGAAGAAGTCTGTTACACTGGAGCATCTAAGCTAAGCGAGGTTGTTAGAATGAAGCTTCTGGAGAGACACGTCACCCTAATCCTTCAACTCGGCCGCGGAACCACGGCAACTCGGCCGACTCGGCCGCGAATCTGCGGCCATTTAATGAGATCTCTACATCATTTTTCTGTGCTCTTCTTCTGTTGATGTTTGGGTCTTCTTCTGATATCTGGAATCTTTTTATCTCTTCTAAATCTCTGCCGGATTTGAATTCTTTGACTTGCTGTAATTTATCGGCACTTTTGTGATTCTGGTTCTTTGACCTGAAGAATTTTCTTCACACAATCTCAATGAAAAGTGTTGAGATAAACAATATCATGCGTACAGTAATAAACACACAATTTCCTATAAAGAATGTTGAATATATATACAACACGTGGTATTTAGTATTTTCCTGACAAACTGGTAATATGTGTTATATTTATATCAACTATCCTTAAATGATCAGAATAATGAGGAAATTGATGTATTACAAAATGCATTATTTTCGACTGAACAAATTCCCCCAAACTTAATTTTGATCGTCTCGAGCAAACATCTTTTATTTAAGAGAAGGAGAAAATTTTATTAAGAAAAAGAAAAATTAACTAGCACACTTTCGTAGGAAACACGATTGCACTTAGCACGTGCAACAAGCCTTTAAACCTCTAGATGTCTCTAGTAGGAGGAGTGTTGTCTCCTGAGAGTTTTCAGCAGATTACACCCATAAAATCCTATAATAAAAGGAAAACTGTGAAAGTTATATGTAAAGATAAGAATTATAAAAGAAAGACTTTGAAAATCAGAGTTTCCAACTACACTAGCTTTTCAGTTGTCATGAGCCCTATCTTAATAGTCATGAAAAGATGTTAGAAATCACATCATCCCTCAATAAAACATCGCTTTTATTCTTCATCCCTACCTTTCTTCCAAACACCGATCATATACCCCTACGTGTATGTAAAAGACATCCCTACACTCGGAGAATTCAATTCAAGCTATCATACTCTTGTCCATCACCACAGTACTTTTTAGTCGGTGAATAGTTTGGATGGAATTGCTCACACATTCTTCATGCGACCGTTAATACTTCTTGAGGTACTAACCGACCGATTACTCATGTGCTTGCTGATTACGTGTATTAGTATTTTCCTTGTCTTGCAACACCTAAGGCTTAGCAGTGACTCCCAAACCAGTTGGTCTAAGGCACTAGGTGATGAAGCACCCTCGCTAAATTTTTTTTATACTGCCTTGGTGATTACAAAACCAGTGTTCATTTTTCTACACCATTTTATCTTTTATTCATTTATAATTTCCTTAATACTTTTGGCTTTTAGACAAGAGCATTTCAAGGTATCCTCTACTATCCCGAGTTTCAAGACGTGTGTAAGTGCATATAGTAGGGTATCAACATTCAAATGTTTGGCTTCCAGAATAAGAACTATTTTCAGACTTATTTTTATTCTGAGATTAGTGACTTCTTTCATCTTACTAACCCTTGGGACAACGGCTCATAACTACTTATTACTAGTTTCGTTTAAGAAAACTTCTAACTTTCTTGGTTTTCTTAAACTTTTCTAATCTTTTGGATGTAATTTTTCACTTTCTAATCTTTTATTATCTTATTTATGTACACATTTTTTTATTATATGTTTTGTGCTTATGCAAAGTATAATGCAAAGTGATGCGTAAATAAGCACAAACCTCCCCCAAGCTTGTATAGAACAGTGTCCTCACTGTTGTCATCTGTTAAATCTCAAAAACCTGTAAGCTTGGGAGGAAAATTTATTAGCAGGGTCAAGAAATATGGACGTGAAAATCTTTCCCAAACTTATTTTTGGCTCACAATTTTGAGGACAACTTTTATTTTCAAGAGCCAAAACTATACCCCCCAAACTTGAGTTAAACAATGTTAATCTTTTAAAATCACAAGAGGGGGTCAAAGTTACTGGTCAATGCAAAGCTTTACAAAGACCGAAGGTCAACACCAACCATTCGAAGATTTTATCAGTGTAATGCACCGGTTGGTGGAAGAACATGTTGTATAGAGCCAGGAAGAAGTGAGGAAAAGATAAGTGGTGTAAAAGAAAGGGTTTGCGTCTCGTTTTGGAGAGACGACACAGTGATTGTGATGATGGATTACTCGCATTCTTATGATTGTCAAGAAGAAGGGGTGGAGGTTCAATTTCTTTGTTTTGGAGATGATTCATCTCAACACCCGTGCTTGCTAAAAATGCAAGTTCATCAGCGAAGCTTTCATCGATATCCCGAAGAATAATGTCATTGGCAAGAATGGGATGATACTCAGACTCCATGAAAAATTCAGAATAAGCGTTAGATGTTGATCCGGACAACTCAAAAGAAGGGTCCGTATGTATATGATACATATCTGGGTCAAACAACAACGTATGAAAAGAGTCTAGATCAGTATCATGAAGCTGATCAAATTCGTTGCTGTCAACATCCATTAATTCGACAGAACATATTCGAGCATGAGGTTCGGAGGGTTGACTTCCCAACTTGTAAATGTTAAGCTCAATTGACCTATTCCTGAAAGATAGATTTATAGAGCCATTTCGACAATTGATTACAGCATTGGAAGTAGCCAAAGAGGGTCGATCGAGAATCACCGGAATTTGGTTCCGTGGGTTCGCTACAGGCTGTGTATCCAAAACAATAAAGTCCACAGGGAATATAAATTCCCCGACTTTTATCAACACATCCTCAAGTTCACCCCTAGGTTTGGTGATAGATCGGTCTGCCATCTGGAGAGTTGTGTTCGAGAGCTTTAACTTTCCGATACCTAATTGCTCATAGACTGAATAAGGAAGCAAGTTCACACTAGCGCCTAAATCGAGTAAAGCACGATTGATATTCTTACCCCCAATAGAAATAGAAATTGTAGGACAGCCAGGGTCCTTACGTTTCCTTGGTAATTGTTGGGGAAAAGCTGTGTTTACAGTACTCGACATGAAACCTTTTTTAGGCACTTGAGTCTTCCTCTTCCTAGTGCACAAGTTCTTAAGAATTTTCGCATAAGACGGAACTTGTTAGATAGCATCTAGGAGAGGGATATTGATGTTAACTTACTTAAACATTTCCACAAGCTTCTCCATTTGTGCATTCGGTTTGTTGGGCCTCAACCTATTTGGAAATGGGGCTTTATCAATAAGTGTTGCATCCAACATTTGTGGAGAAGTTTGTGGGGGTAGAAAAGATGAAGTGGGTGGAGGGTTCGAGCCTTTGGGAAAATGGAGAATAGGCTCGGAAGAAGAAGGTAAACTAGACGAAATAGGGCAAGAATTAGAAGTGGAAGTGGAAGTGGAAGCCGGGGTGTTAATGATCAATTCATCATTATCAATTTGTTCACCCACATGATTGTCTAGCACTTTTCCAGATCTCAACGTGGTAATAGCACTCACATCATTATAATGCGAAGGTCCAGGATCAGGTGGGGGTCGAGCTGGAAGTTTCCCTTTCTCTCCAGCACTCATTGCTGCAGTCAATTGTGCAATTTGTGCTTCTATCAATTTGATACTCTCACCGTGGGAGACAGTGTTTTGCACTAACGTCTGGATAGAAGATGTTAAAATGTCATTCTTTTGCATGGACTGTATAATGAACATGTCGAGTACAGAGGATGTAGCAATACCGGCAGAAGAAAGATCAAAGTTGTTGGTCGGGTTTTGAAAATTTTGTGGTTGAAAGGGGTGCTGACTCGGTTGTGGCGGTTGCTGTTGCTGTGGAGGGACCCATTGAAAGTTATTCTGGTTTGGAACCGTGTTTTGAGTTTGGTGTTGGTTCCAAGCAAAATCAGGGTGATTCCTCCAACCTTGATTATATGTGGAAGAAGAAGGATCGTTTCTAGGTTGTTGCTGAAATGCAGCATTAGTATGACCTTGAAACGGTACATTCAAAGGACATTCTTCCGTCAAATGTGATGGGTTGGAACAGCAACCACACACGGTTTTGGGAAGTGTGTATTGGTTTAGGGAGGCTGAAGAGATTCTGTTTTCTATAGCGTCAAGTTTCCTTTGTATTATGGCCATTTCGGCTTTCATCATGACGGAAACATCGAGCTGATTGATACCTTTCCCAGACGATGGTGGTCTAACACTTTCCCATTGTAAAGTGTTTTGGGCAAGATCTTCTAGGTATTTCCAAGCCTCACCATCATCTTTAGATAGGAATTGACAATGACACATGATTTTAAGCATCTGTTTTGTCGTGAGATCAATACCCTCATAGAGAATTCGACACAGATCCCATCTAGGGATTCCGTGATGAGGACATTGGAGAAGAAGATCCTTGAACCGTTCAAAGCATTTCCAAAATGGTTCATTGGGAAGTTGGTTAAATTTGAAGATTTCGCTCCGAACACGGGCGGTCTTATGATTGGGATAAAATTTCTTAAGGAATGCTGCAACGAACTCGTCCCATATTGAAATAGAATGTGCGGTTGTGTTGTAAAGCCACTTCTCGGCTAAATCGCACAAAGTGAATGGGAGAAGACGTAACGCATAACATCCACAGATAGTTGTGAATTACCCATCAAAGCACATACGTTTTCGAATTTGGTGATAAAAACGTATGCGTCTTCAGACTCGAGCCCGTGAAATTTGGGTAAAAGTTTGATGAAATGAGATTTAATTTCGAAATTGTCCCCATTGGCTGGCGGAATAGAAAGACGGGTGGGAAGGAGAACACGTGTAGGATAGCATCTCTCTTGGAGAGAAATGCGTGGAGGATTCTGTGCACCTGCGGGCGGTGGCAGAGTGGTGTTAAAGTTTGATGGAAATCCGTCCATCGCGGTCGTGGTGGGTGGTGGGAAAGAAAATGTAGAAATACCGACTTCTGGGCCGATAGGAGAAACACGGACAAGACGGGCACTAGAATCCCGTGTCCAGACGAGCATGCACTAAATGGTTTAGCACAAGTGGCAGCGTTGTGATAATTAGGGGAAAGTTGGTTTGGTGTTTGTTTTGAAAAATACAGGTTTTGAAAAATCAAATCACAAAAAATAAACACACCATCCTAGATCTAATGGTCACCTAGGTCAAGTCACTAGACCGCTCCTAGACTTCCAGAAGACAAATCGCACGATAAATTCTCTACTGCCTCTTTATCCCTTCTGTGGCCAGGTAAGTGCCAGGTAAGTGGGAGGTTCTCCACTATGTAAGTACTGGGCCTAATTAAGTAACCACTTGCCTTAGACACAACAAAAGAAACGTGGATAAACAGTAGATTACCCACGACCTCTTTCTGTCCTAATTGAGCGCAACAGTCCTTAGAGTCTTGTCTAGATCTTTTTTAGTTAATGAGGGTGATGCGGATGCTAGTTTTGTGATTTTGGGGGCTTAGGAAGGGTAATGAAATCCCCACCTAATCTGAATTTGGTCTTTGCCCCTTAATTTCCGTATTAAAATATGCACAAACAACCAATTTCAAGAAACGCAACAAGAATTTTTTTCTTTTAGTGCGCTGCGAATTTTGCAAAGAATCCTGCAGAAAATTTGTTATTGGACAAGATCGAAGAGAAGAGAAGAGAACAGAGAATATACCACAGAAGTTGGGAACAGTGAAACGCCTAAACGGCGGCGGAACCGCCGCAAAAACCAGCACTACGCCGCGGATCCGCGGTGGAATGGAAGAAGTAGGGTTTCAAACTTTTCCTGTAGCTTCTTGTACTCCTCTGGAATTTGTAGATCTTCTCTGAATCTTGATCTAACTGCTGAAATGATTCCAGATTCTCTCGCAAAAATTCAAACACTAAACGTTAAGCACTTGAAGCGATTCTTGGATGAAAATTTGATAGAATAATATTTTTTCAACTCAAATAACAAAAACGAACAAAATAGCACGCATCCCCGGCAACGGCTCCATTTGATTGATCCAAATTCTCGATGTTGTTTAGTAAAATGTAAAGTGTTTACAATCAAAGAATTTTGTAAACCGCAATCAATAACGGTGTTGTTTGAAGCGATCGTTAGTGAGCACGGATCGTCCACTGAGATTCGTGTATTTGATCGATCTTATTTTAGATGAATTGAAAGAAAATAGTAAAGAAAAATTCAAGAAAGAGATTCATGATTTAATTGAGTTGTCATTTCAAGAAAATCAAGAAAACATTCAAGAATTTAAGAAAGATTAAGAATATATCCAAGATCAATATCGGTTATCAAGAGAATGTAGAAAATCTTGTAGGATTCGATCAAATTAGTAGCGATAATGAATCTAATAATGACTAATCTTATCTATTGATAAATTGTAGCTAGATCGATGGTGATGAATAAAGATTAGGGATCTATTGAAGAAACTAGGGTTTCTCCTTCTTTATCCCTTGTCTTTTCATTGATCATCATTCGGATCTAACCTTTAGCAAAGAGAATCATCAATCATTTAATCCCTAATTTGCAACGAAATAATCAAGAATGCGATCTCGCTCCAAATTAGGTCATTGATGATTCTTTTTCCTAGAGTTCACAAATCTTATAAGACTTAAGATTAGTAAAAGGATCTTATCATCACTAGATCTACTGATTCTCTCGAATGCTTCACAAGCGGAGATTTCACTCACACATCATGGAAATTAAAGAATCAAGAATGAAGAATTTCATAATGGAAGAATGTAATGAAAATGAGAATTAACAATTTATCACCTTCATTAAATCTTCTTCAAATTTACACAACTCCTCAATTCGAGGTACAAGATTAAGCTCTCGATCGCTCCTTCGAAAAGGTGAATTTGTCGTCGATCTTTGCGAAGCTCGATCGCCGTAAGTCGCGGATGGTCGTGGCTCTCTTGCTCGGATGACGAACGGCGTTGCGATGAAGGATCGTTGATTGCTTGCTTGATTTGCTTCTCAATGGATCTTGATTTGGCTTTGGGATTTGATTTGGGTTAGGGTTTGGATTGGATCACAAGTTGTGTCACTCAACTTATGTGTGAAATTATTGAACCCCCAATTAATGAACAACTAATTGTGTAACCAATTAATGAACAACCTCAACCCTAGATCTAGATCTCCTTTTATAAATTCAAATTCAAATTTCTCTCCAAAAGCTAGGTTGTTAGAGAGAACCTTCTAGAATAAGGTTGTGGAGAGAGGCTTCTAGAATAAGGTTGTTATAAGGAGGCTTCTAGAATAAGGTTGTTACAAGGAGCCTTCTAAAAGAAGGTTGTTATGCAGAGAAGTTTCCAGAAGAAGTCTGTTACACTGGAGCATCTAAGCTAAGCGAGGTTGTTAGAATGAAGCTTCTGGAGAGACACGTCACCCTAATCCCTCAACTCGGCCGCAGAACTGCGGCAACTCGGCCGACTCGGCCGCGGATCCACGGCCATTTAATGATATCTCTACATCGTTTTTCTGTGCTCTTCTTCTGTTGATGTTTGGGTCTTCTTCTGATATCTGGAATCTTTTTATCTCTTCTAAATCTCTGCCAGATTTGAATTCTTTGACTTGCTGTAATTTATCGGCACTTTTGTGATTCCGGTTCTTTGACCTGAAGAATTTTCTTCACACAATCTCAATGAAAAGTGTTGAGATAAACAATATCATGCGTGCAGTAATAAACACACAATTTCCTATAAAGAATGTTGAATATATATACAACACGTGGTATTTAGTATTTTCCTGACAAACTGGTAATATGTGTTATATTTATATCAACTATCCTTAAATGATCAGAATAATAAGGAAATTGATGTATTACAAAATGCATTATTTTCGACTGAACAACGATCACCCGGGTTTCGAGGGCGACTATCCTCTCCTTCGCCTGTTGCAACTCTAAGCGCTGGTCCTCCTCCCGTGAGGACGACTCGCCCGCCTTCCGCATCGCCGGGGCGATCTTCTCGGACTCCATATTGACGATGAGAGCACAGTGCTGGAGGACCTGAGGAAAGTAAAGGACGGGATTAAAAGTATCCGATCCGAGGAAAAAGGAAAAAATACTTGACGAAAACCTCAACGGAAAGCAGATATTGACCTGGACAGCCTCCTGAGCGATGGTGGCCACCTGGGCCTTAAGGGTCCCCTGGGGAATTTTGCACCCAGCCGATCGTTCCATATCCGAAACTATGCTATCGGCAACAGAAAGCCCCGAGGGCACCTCGAAATAGACGTCCCCCTTGCACGGGGATTGGGGAAGCCGAAGATCGAGAAACCGTCCTCTTGTACCTCTTGAGGGGGGCCTCGGGAGGGTCGGCTTCATCCTCCACCTCCCTTGCCCGGGGCTCCGGTTCCCGAGCGTGCTTATGGCTCTCCCCGTGGCTGGGTTCCTGATATCAGGGCGTAGCGGAAGGCTTAACCGGTGCGGCTGGCTTCGGGGCCGAGCTCGAACCGGGGTGGGATGAGCTAGCGCCACCGGTCTTCCTCCCCTTCTTTGCGGCTATAGCAGCCAAGAATTTGGATCGGTCCATTGGCTCTTCAGAAAGAAGAATACACGAAGAGAGTTGGCGACGCTGGAAAGAGAAAAAGAAAAATATTCAAGTCTAAACAGATCGTCCAAGCTCCTAACTCACCCACGAATCGAGCGAGGCTGAGCCCGGCCCAGCTAAGGGCCTGCTCGGAAAGCAAAACATCGGCCCACTGGATCGGCTCCCACATGGACACCACCCTCGCCTCGGAAGAGGACGACCGCTTCACCTGCGGGTAGTCGGGCCTTTGCCACTGTCACGCCCCGCTTCCCAGAGTACGCTAGATTGGGCACGTGACATAGCCAACCATGCTACCTGTGGGTAGGAAGTATCCATCCACAGTCACATTACGGCTGTAGAGATATCAAGAACAAGATAAAACTATCTAACACATGTCCACAATCCAGAATAACAAGAGTCAATGATAAATAAGTGCGGAAGCAAATGATCCAATACAATAACAGAAGAGTATGTCCCATAATGCGGGCTCACATCTGGAAATAAGAATGCAGGAAATAAAACTAACCACTACAGAACTCACAAATCAGCCTGCTGGCTGAAGTACTCCTGCTCGGTCAGCGACAATGGTAAAGAATCTGGGCCATGAAAAACCCAGACGTCAGCGCGTCATGTCAACCAATAATATAATCTAAACAGTGTAATAGGCAATGCAGAAATAAACATGAATAAAGCGATAGTATGAAATAAGCAGTGCAGGGTAGTGTGCAGTGGGTAACTAAACTGTTCTATCAGGTTTTCTATTCTAAAGTCTTTGAAATCAAATTGGGTAAACCTCCATGTAACTCAAAGGATATGTCCCGTTACCCCCCGGGACCACGGATCAGGAAGATGGGAACCAATAGTGGTTCTGTCCCGTTGCCCCCCGGGACCACGGATCAGGAAAATGTAAAAGTCACGAATGGCTCTGTCCCGTTACCCCCCGGGACCACGGATCAAGTAATACCCTTTTAAGTTACACTTTAGTTTACACCTTTGATTTCCCCGTACCCCCAAGTTATATGTGTCAGGTCAGGTATTCAGTAGTCAAGAACTAATGCCAACACGAGATCAGGTAACAGTAGGTTTGTCTGGATAGACAACAGGAATGGTCCATGAGGACGACATGTCAGGTTTGTTGGCATTAGGCATGAGATCGGGTAACAGGTCAGGTCAACAGTAAACAGTGCCATGTCAGGTGTAACAACATATATCATAGGTAACAATTCAAGTCGAGATGTACGATGTCGTGGGTGTGCTCACAACAGATATGTAATCGGACAGGGGATTAACAGAAAGAAATAAGCAGTAAAATAAGCAGTTCATTCAATCACCATAGTGCATTAATATAGTGCAACTATTTTGTTTTATTAACAGGTTTTGAGCACCCTTAGCGGTGCAACAGTTTAAAGGATGATGCAATACTGTTATATCAAGTCTTTGAATACAAACATCCGAATGTAATAGAACTACATAGGAAGGTGCTATAATCTATTAACGGTAAAATGTGATTAACAGGTAAACTTAGTCCGTAGGTTAATAGTAGCAAATTGTAATTTCCATGTTAACTGTAAAAATATTATATGTCATATTGCAACCCAATGAGGAAACAACCATACCGAGTTAAGGTTTGCAGGTTTAATGAGTCAAAACATATATAATTGTTTAGTATAGCATGTAGCAAGTGATACTTGCCTCGACGGGTCGCGAACCGGGAAAAACGGACGTAACGTCGGCGGGGAAACACGCGACGGACGCACGGTTCACGGATTGAACCCAAACAACGAACAATGGGACCACGCGGATCGGGGTACCTCGCTGGAACGTCGGATCAAGTCGTCGATACAGCCGGATTCCGGCGAGATGCAAAACAGTGACAACAAGTTTAGAAATTCTATGTACAGTCGAGGATAAACCAGAGGGGGAAAAGGAAGGAGGAAGATGAAGGAAGGCTTACTGGGATTGCAGAGGTTGCGACAGCGATGGGGTCGACGGCGATGGGGCGCCGGCGAGGATGCTGCAGGCGGTAGGCTAGGGTTGCGGGTCTGTAACAGGGAAGGAGAGTGGAGGTAGAGAGGAAGTGGTCGAGTCTGGTGCGCAGGTGAAGAGGAGGTGGTCGGCGGTGGCGCAGGTGACGACGACGAGGGTCGCCGACGGTGTTTCCGGCCAAACAGAGAAGGCACGGGTTGGCCGGAGGTCTCTGTTGCGGCGCCGAGCACACGGGGGAGAAGGAGGGGACGTCGAGGTTGGAAAGAGGAGGCGGAGGCGAGGGTGACGGTGGTGCCGGCGACGAGGTTGCGGCGGCGACGGCACGGTGGCTAGGGCTAGGTCGGGTTGGGTTCGCGATGGGTTCTGTTTCCTCGTGAAGGAAAAAGAGATTGCAGGGTAGTATAAATATAGGGAAGAGAGAGAGAGAGGTAAAGAAATTATAGAGAGAGAGAGAGAGAGAGACGTGAGAGATGGAGAGAGAAAGGAGGAAAGAGAAAGAGAGAGATTGGAATCATGAAGGGGGCCCACGAGCTCGTGATTGGCTGGAAATCTTTTAAGAGGTTATTAAAAGGATTTGAAATATTTAAATAAACCTTTAAAAGATTTCCAAAATTATTTAACTGTAAGATTTAGATTATGAATATAGTTTTCGAATATTTTATTAATTTGGGATTTTGGCGCTAAATGAAACATTTCCAAATTGCGCCCGGGTTGGGTCCAAAAATTTGAAATTCAAATAATAGGATTTTAAGCGGGTTCCAAATTTTAAAATGAAATGTTTTATGATTAAAAAGCATGCCCCCAAGTCGGACACCTGCACGCGCGCGTAGTCGTCCAAACTCGCCTGTTTCACCGAACGGGATGAGAACTCGACGCACGGACGCTACCACGCGGCTAGGGGTGACGAGTAGGCCAAGGTAGATACTTTTAATTTTATTTTTGGTGTTAAAATTTGTTATATGCAGAAACGACTTAGCTAGGTAAAATTTTACAGTAAGACCCAAACAAGCAAGATAAATAAAATGAGTAATATCCAATGCTCAACTAATAACAGAAAATAGTAGTATTGGGCTCGGGTGTTACATTATATCCAACTACAAAAAGAATTTCGTCCTCGAAATTCCATGAATACAAGATAGAAAACTACCGGAAAAGGTGAGGAAACTTCTGTCGGATCTCGTCTTCTCGCTCCCACGTGGACTCTCCATGCGATCGATTACCCCAAGAAACTAGCACAAGGGGGATAACCTTGTTCTTAAGAACCTTTTCCCTTCGATCCATGATTTCAACCGGTCGCTCCTCAAAAGTTAGGTCTTCCCGTACAGTTAACTCCGAATGATCCAAGACGTGTGTTTCATCTCGAACATACCTTCGTAGTTGAGATACATGAAACACATCGTGCACACCTGCCAAGGACTGCGGTAACGCCAAACGGTACGCTACCTCTCCAACACGCTCCAATATCCCGAAGGGTCCAAAGAATCGGGGACTAAGCTTCCCTCGACTCCCAAAACGAATCACTCCTCTAGTCGGTGATATCTTCAAGAATACCAAATCACCCACGGCGAACTCTAGAGGTCTTCTTGACGTGTCAGCCCAACTTTTCTGTCTGTCTTGAGCTGCCTTCATATGCTTTCTGATAGTGTTAACCTTCTCAACTGTCTGTACCACCAAATATGGTCCCAGTAATCTTCGTTCACCAACATCATCCCAACAAACGGGTGAACGACACTTACGACCATACAAAGCTTCAAACGGAGCCATCTGGATAGTTGCTTGGAAACTATTGTTGTAAGAAAACTCCACCAAGTGTAGATGATCCTCCTATGAACCCTTGAAGTCCAACATGCACGCTCTCAACATGTCTTCAAGAGTTTGGATCGTTCTCTCCGACTGGCCATCAGTTTGAGGATGATAAGCTGTGCTAAACTTCAATCGAGTCCCCAAACTTTCCTGTAAGCTCCTCCAGAAGTGTGATAAGAACCGAGTGTCCCGATCGGACACGATGCTCACCGGTACGCCATGCAATCTTACAATCTCCTGCATGTACCGTTCTGCCAAGGTCTCCGTTGATTGACCAACCCGGAAAGGTATAAAGTGAGCTGCCTTGGTCAACCGATCGACAATCACCCATACCGCATTGTTGCCCTTTGGACTCCGCGGTAAAACCGTCACGAAATCCATGGTTATATGTTCCCACTTCCACTGAGGAATCGGAAGTGGTTGCAATAAACCAGCAACCCTTTGGTGTTCAGCCTTGACTTGCTGACATACCAAGCACTTAGCCACGAAGCGAGCAATCTCCCGTTTCATGCCTTCCCACCAGAAATACTGTCGAATATCTCGGTACATCTTTGTACCTCCTGGATGTACAGAGTAAGCTGAACTGTGTGCCTCCTTCATAAGCTCTTCACGAACATCCCCCTTTGGCACACACAAACGGCTACCATACCTCAACGAACCATCTTCGTGGACCAGTAAATCTGTTCGTAGTCCGGCTTCAACCTGCTCTCGATACTTCTGCAGTCTAGGATCCTGCGATTGTGCCGCTTTAATCTTCTCAACCAAGGACGACTGTACTTGCAACTGCATCAACTGTCCCGTAGAATGTGGTAGCACAACCTCCAAGTCGAATCTTCGAAAATCTGCAATGATCTCCCTCTGGGTAGTTAACACCTGAATTGCTGGTAACCGACTAAGCGCATCCGGCACGACGTTAACCTTTTCCGGATGGTACTTAAGATCAAGGTCGTAGTCGGCCATCAGCTCCAACCATCTCCGCTGCCTCATGTTCAACTCCTTCTGAGTGAACACATACTTCAAACTCTTGTGATCTGTAAAAACTTCGACTCTCTCACCCAAAAGGTAGTGTCTCCAAATCTTCAAAGCGAAGATCACAGCCGCAAGCTCCAAGTCATGAGTTGGGTAATTCTTCTCATGGGTCTTCAGTTGTCTTGACGCGTATGCTACGACCTTCCCATGCTGCATCAAAACACATCCCAATCCTTTCCCAGATGCGTCGCTATGAATCACCAGTCCTCCGGAATTGTCTGGTACGGTCAGGATAGGGGCGGTTATCAACTTCTGCTTTAACGTTTCAAAAGCCAACGCACACTTATCCGTCCATACAAAAGGTACCTCCTTGCGCGTAAGCTTGGTCAATGGTTCTGCCAGACGAGCGAAGTTCTCCACAAATCTCCTGTAGTACCCGGCTAATCCAAGGAAATTTCTTATCTCAGCTACATTCTTTGGAATCGGCCAATCTCGAACTGCTGCAATCTTTTCGGGATCGACGGCGATTCCATCGCCCGACACAACATGCCCTAGAAACTTCACTTCTTCCAGCCAAAATTCGCACTTACTCATCTTCGCATACAATTTCTGTTGTCTCAATGTCTGCAGTGCGATCTTCAAATGCTCAGCATGCTCCTCAAAACTCTTCGAGTAAACCAGAATATCGTCAATGAATACCACAATAAACTGATCCAAGAACGGTGAAAAGATTCGGTTCATCAAATCCATGAATATTGCCGGCGCATTCGTTACTCCGAAGGGCATCACTAGATACTCGTAATGTCCATACCGAGTTCGAAACGCCGTCTTGCAAATATCTTCTGCTTTCACTCGGACCAGATGATATCCGGATCGCAAATCCAGTTTCGAGAATACCCTCGCGCCACTAAGCTGCTCAAAAAGTTCTCCAATGCGAGGGATCGGGTACTTGTTCTTGATAGTCACCCGGTTTAATTCTCGATAGTCGATGCACATCCTTCTCGTGCCATCCTTCTTCTTTACTAGAAGGACTGGAGCTCCCCAAGGCGAGTTACTGCTTCGAATCCAACCCTTCTCAAGCAATTCAGCAACTTGTTTCTTGACTTCTTCTAACTCTACTGGTGCCATTGGATAATACGCTTTAGATACTGGCGCTGCACCAGGAATAAGGTCAATCGCGAACTCCACGTCTCGCTTCGGCGGTAAACCCGATATATCTTCAAACACATCCATAAAATCGCGAACAACCGCCGGCTCTTCATTACTGTCAACATCCATTGCTGCAAGAATAACATTGGTCGGCCTAGCCCTAAACTCGACTGGGCCCGACGGAACTGCTTCCTCCAGTGAAGGTAAACTCAGGATGTCCGGGAATCTGGAAAATTACCTTCCTTGCCCTACAGTCAATGTGAGCGTGGAAAGTGCCAAGAAAATCCATTCCCAAGACGACCTCATAGCTGCCCGTATCAATCACCAAGAAATCTGCAAAAAGCTCCCGTCCGCACACCACAACTGTACAGTCTTTACACTCCCTACTAGATACAATTTTCCCATTCCCAGTGTGTATGTCCCAGAAACTAGACAGGGTCGTGCAGGTAATCGAGTGTGTAGTTATAAACTTGGATGACATAAAACAATGGGATGCACCAGAATCAAATAATGCCACTGCGGGAAAACCATGAACGAGTAGAATACCTGAAACCACTTCTCCTGATGCCTTAGCTTACTCAACTGTCAAGGTAAAAGCTCGAGCCTGATTAGGTCCTTGAGTCAGCTGTTTCTGCCCTTGGAACGGTTTCTGCGGAGGCTTCTGAAAATCATCCCTCGTACGAAGCTTCGACGGACAGGCACCAACTGCGTGATCAGCCGCTCCACAAACCAAACAAAGTCCCAGCTTCCTTCGACAATCCTTCTGCGTGTGCCCAGGTAAACGGCAGTAGTCACAAATCACGCTCTTTCTTCGATCAACGACCACAGGCTTCTTCATGGGTGCTACACCTCGACGGTCCACTGGAATACCTCTGCGACCATGAGCTCTGTTAGGTACAAATGCGGGCTTCCTTGCCGCAACTGCTGTCTGCTGCAAGCTCCCTTTCATCCCAGATAAACTCTGCTGTTCCCGAGCTGCCGTAAGAACCTGTGAGAAAGTGGTCAAACCCAGGGAGACAATCTGCCTCTGGATGTCCACATCCAAGCTGCACATGAACCTCCGTGCCCTGTCTGCATCGTTGGCAACTAAAGGTCCAGCGAATCTGCTGAGTCTCGTCCATTCCGCTGCATGCACATCCACGGGTGCTCCATTCTGCTTCAGCCCAATAAACTTCTCTTCCATTTCCTCCCGTGCAGTTCGCGGGAAGAACTTCTCCAGGAAACTCTTAGAAAAATCCGCTCCATTTGATCGGTTTGGGCAAGCGGGTCTCCTCCACAAGCCACCACTCTCGGACGTAATCCACTAGCTGAATGCGCACCACATCAACTCTTTTGTCATCTGGAATCTGTGCCGCAATCAACAAATTCTCCGTGTCAACTAGCCACTGCTCGGCTGGCAACGGCTCCTCCAAACCAGTAAATGTAGACGGACCCAAACGTCTGAAATCTGCCACGGTCCCCTACCCGGTCAACTGGTTTAGCTCCAGCGTTGTTTACAGACTGCTGAATGGCCTGCAGACCTTCCTGAAACGAATCTACTTGCTGCTGGATCAGCTCAGTATGCCTCTTCTGATTCTCCAGCATTCCTCGTATTACTCCCAACATGGCGGCTTCGTCCACGCGCCTCTGATACGTCTTGAAATTCTTATCTGCCATATTCCTGAAATCAAAAACACCCAACATTAGCATGATGATAGATTCAATATATAGATCAAGGCTAGAACTCCAAGATACTTAAATAGAGTACCCGCATTGTAACTATGCCGCGGTATCATAGCCACAATTACTTAACTCCACCCAAGTCGCCTAAGTCCTAGAGATAACAAGGAATCGGTTTTTCGAATTGATATGCAAAGAAAGTTTGCACATCGTAAAAGATATAATCAGGAAGAATATGATTCAAGAATGGTAAAACGGTCAAGGTGGTAGGACATGTTTCCTAAACACGGGTATTCTGATTCGTGTATTGGGCACAATACCCAACTACAAAAGAATCAACCCAACTAACCTATGGCTCTGATACCAAAAGAACCATGTCGACGCTCCCGCTTCCCAGAGTACGCTAGATTGGGCACGTGACATAGCCAACCATGCTACCTGTGGGTAGGAAGTATCCATCCACAGTCATATTACGGCTGTAGAGATATCAAGAACAAGATAAAACTATCTAACACATGTCCACAATCCAGAATAACAAAAGTCAATGATAAATAAGTGCGGAAGCAAATGATCCAATACAATAACAGAAGAGTATGTCCCATAATGCGGGCTCACATCTGGAAATAAGAATGCAGGAAATAAAACTAACCACTACAGAACTCACAAATCAGCCTGCTGGCTGAAGTACTCCTGCTCGGTCAGCGACAATGGTAAAGAATCTGGGCCATGCAAAACCCAGACGTCAGCGCGTCATGTCAACCAATAATATAATCTAAACAGTGTAATAGGCAATGCAGAAATAAACATGAATAAAGCGATAGTATGAAATAAGCAGTGCAGGGTAGTGTGCAGTGGGTAACTAAACTGTTCTATTAGGTTTTCTATTCTAAAGTCTTTGAAATCAAATTGGGTAAACCTCCATGTAACTCAAAGGATATGTCCCGTTACCCCCCCGGGACCACGGATCAGGAAGATGGGAACCAATAGTGGTTCTGTCCCGTTGCCCCCCCGGGACCACGGATCAGGAAAATGTAAGAGTCACGAATGGCTCTGTCCCGTTACCCCCCGGGACCACGGATCAAGTAATACCCTTTTAAGTTACACTTTAGTTTACACCTTTGATTTCCCCGTACCCCCAAGTTATATGTGTCAGGTCAGGTATTCAGTAGTCAAGAACTAATGCCAACACGAGATCAGGTAACAGTAGGTTTGTCTGGATAGACAACAGGAATGGTCCATGAGGACGACATGTCAGGTTTGTTGGCATTAGGCACGAGATCGGTGTAACAGGTCAGGTCAACAGTAAACAGTGCCATGTCAGGTGTAACAACATATATCATGGGTAACAATTCAAGTCGAGATGTACGATGTCGTGGGTGTGCTCACAACAGATATGTAATCGAACAGGGGATTAACAGAAAGAAATGAGCAGTAAAATAAGCAGTTCATTCAATCACCATAGTGCATTAATATAGTGCAACTATTTTGTTTTATTAACAGGTTTTGAGCACCCTTAGCGGTGCAACAGTTTAAAGGATGATGCAATACTGTTATATCAAGTCTTTGAATACAAACATCCGAATGTAATAGAACTACATAGGAAGGTGCTATAATCTATTAACGGTAAAATGTGATTAACAGGTAAACTTGGTCCGTAGGTTAATAGTAGCAAATTGTAATTTCCATGTTAACTGTAAAAATATTATATGTCATATTGCAACCCAATGAGGAAACAACCATACCGAGTTAAGGTTTGCAGGTTTAATGAGTCAAAACATATATAATTGTATAGTATAGCATGTAGCAAGTGATACTTGCCTCGACGGGTCGCGAACCGGGAAAAACGGACGTAACGTCGGCGGGGAAACACGCGACGGACGCACGGTTCACGGATTGAACCCCAAACAAACGAACAATGGGACCACGCGGATCGGGGTACCTCGCTGGAACGTCGGATCAAGTCGTCGGTACAGCCGGATTCCGGCGAGATGCAAAACAGTGACAAACAAGTTTAGAAATTCTATGTACAGTCGAGGATAAACCAGAGGGGGAAAAGGAAGGAGGAAGATGAAGGAAGGCTTACTGGGATTGCAGAGGTTGCGACAGCGATGGGGTCGACGGCGATGGGGCGCCGGCGAGGATGCTGCAGGCGGTAGGCTAGGGTTGCGGGTCTGTAACAGGGAAAGAGAGTGGAGGTGAGAGAGGAAGTGGTCGGGTCTGGTGCGCAGGTGAAGAGGAGGTGGTCGGCGGTGGCGCAGGTGACGACGACGAGGGTCGCCGACGATGTTTCCGGCCAAACAGAGAAGGCACGGGTTAGCCGGAGGTCTCTGTTGCGGCGCCGAGCACACGGGGGAGAAGGAGGGGACGTCGAGGTTGGAAAGAGGAGGCGGAGGCGAGGGTGACGGTGGTGCCGGGGGACGAGGTTGCGGCGGCGACGGTACGGTGGCTAGGGCTAGGTCGGGTTGGGGTTCGCGATGGGTTCTGTTTCCTCGTGAAAGAAAAAGAGATTGCAGGGTAGTATAAATATAGGGAAGAGAGAGAGAGAGGTAAAGAAATTATAGAGAGAGAGAGAGAGAGACGTGAAAGATGGAGAGAGAAAGGAGGAAAGAGAAAGAGAGAGATTGGAATCATGAAGGGGGCCCACGAGCTCGTGATTGGCTGGAAATCTTTTAAGAGTTTATTAAAAGGATTTGAAATATTTAAATAAACCTTTTAAAAGATTTCCAAAATCATTTAACAGTAAGATTTAGATTATGAATATAGTTTTCGAATATTTTATTAATTTGGGATTTTGGCGCTAAATGAAACATTTCCAAATTGCGCCCGGGTTGGGTCCAAAAATTTGAAATTCAAATAATAGGATTTTAAGCGGGTTCCAAATTTTAAAATGAAATGTTTTATGATTAAAAAGCATGCCCCCAAGTCGGACACCTGCACGCGCGCGTAGTCGTCCAAACTCGCCCGTTTCACCGAACGGATGAGAACTCGACGCACGGACGCTACCACACGCGGCTAGGGGTGACGAGTAGGCCAAGGTAGATACTTTTAATTTTATTTTTGGTGTTAAAATTTGTTATATGCAGAAACGACTTAGCTAGGTAAAATTTTACAGTAAGACCCAAACAAGCAAGATAAATAAAATGAGTAATATCCAATGCTCAACTAATAACAGAAAATAGTAGTATTGGGCTCGGGGTGTTACATTATATCCAACTACAAAAAGAATTTCGTCCTCGAAATTCCAAGAATACAAGATAGAAAACTACCGGAAAAGGTGAGGAAACTTCTGTCGGATCTCGTCTTCTCGCTCCCACGTGGACTCTCCATGCGATCGATTACCCCAAGAAACTAGCACAAGGGGGATAACCTTGTTCTTAAGAACCTTTTCCCTTCGATCCATGATTTCAACCGGTCGCTACCTCAAAAGTTAGGTCTTCCCGTACAGTTAACTCCGAATGATCCAAGACGTGTGTTTCATCTCGAACATACCTTCGTAGTTGAGATACATGAAACACATCGTGCACACCTGCCAAGGACTGCGGTAAACGCCAAACGGTACGCTACCTCTCCAACACGCTCCAATATCCCGAAGGGTCCAAAGAATCGGGGACTAAGCTTCCCTCGACTCCCAAAACGAATCACTCCTCTAGTCGGTGATATCTTCAAGAATACCAAATCACCC